>CALZFC010000256.1:700000-1295000 GCA_945643635.1 Allodiplogaster sudhausi
ACTTTCGATACAAGGGTAAAATAACCTATCGATATTAATTTTTCAAGATCAATTTGTCTCCTCCTAGCACTAGTCTAAATATTTACTTAAATAAAAAATAAAAATAAATGAATCGCTAATGAACCTGTCCTCGCCGAGCACGAGCCCGAATGCGACGTGCTCCACGCGCTTTACAGACTCATCGTACCAGCCAATGTCGCGGCCGGCGGAATAGATGGTCTACAAGGAAAGAAAGAACTTCAGTCTATCCTCATAAAAAGAACTCATTTATAAGCCAAATTTGCTCGTAATCTTTTAATATATATATATATATATATATATGTATACATATATATATATATATATATATATATATATATATATATATATATATATACTTTCTATAAGCTAGGTTTCGGTTCATAAAAAAGTAGTTTCTAAAATTCAGTTAATATGAATAAAAAATGATACTTCTAATTATTGCAATGATACTACAACTCCTATTAAATACATAATGGTAAGGAAATTCCGCCCCATACTAATTTCTTAAAATAACCTCAAGATGGAGGCTCTGTCCAGCATCGACGACGTAAATTATCCAGTCAGCCTTCTCCTCATCGAGTCTAAATTCGACAAAATAAAGACAATCTTCCGCCGATAGATCACATAGAATATAGCGAAAAGATAGAAGGAAAAATAAATTCAAATTTGAAATTCGCGCCTGTTCTTGAGAGCAGCGAGATCAGAAGTGTCGTATGTGAAGCCTCCGTCACTCTTGACTACGGTAAGTGGAATCTCACAACCGGACGTGAACATCACCTGACGTCCGTCCTCTTCACGCAGCATCTTACGCTCTTTGAGCTCCTATAAGGAGAGATTGTGAGAGAGGGGAAGAAGAGAGAGGGAGGGAGCGACAGAGATGGAGAGAGTGAAATGGAGAGCAGAGTGAGAGAGAACGAGAGAGAGAGGGAGATAGAGAAAGATAGAAAGCGACCTCAACAATGGCGTTCATGCGGTTCTGATAGAAGCTCTCGCCCCTCTCAGTCAGATTGATGTCCAGTCTTCGGTAGACTTCGTTGTTGCTCGCACGAGAAACGTCGCAGATTTCCGTCCATGCCTATTGAGAAGGAGAAATATAAAAAAAACACACACACACACAATTTAAATAAGGCCAATCTATCAGTCGGATCAATTGCGCTGCTAACATGAATTTGTTCTCCAGTATTTTTTTTCCTTTTCCACGCTTGTAGCAACAACAACTTTTTATCTGGAACAACATGAATTCGGGTTCAAACAAATTTTTTTTTTCTGCTTGAAGAGTTGATAAAACTTTCGCTTAAGGAAGTACCTTTATAATGAGGTGGGAGATGGGGTCTAAAGAAGACCCTAATAATAAATGGGGGTTTAAAAAGGTGCCCTAACCTTGACAAAGTCCGGGTCGTAGCTTTGCAGCTTAACGACACATTCGTATGCACGCGCTTTAAAGGCTGAGTCTTCATCAAAACGCTTCTTTGACTCCTGCAATCGATCGCATTCATTTGAAACATTATTTTAGTTAAAAATTTTTAAAATAAAAAAAATATCCAGGTATCCAAGTTAAAATTCTAGACCATATGGAAAGTTAAGTTTAAAAATAGAGCATTTTGAGAATAATAAATAAGATCATTTCCACGAAGAAACATGTGTGCTCAATTTTCAATTGAGAGATATGCACTATAGCAAAGTATCCAAGCTAAAGGCAGAGGCAGGCAAATATGCAGAGAGAGAGAGAGAGAAGAGAGAGACAGAGAGGGAGAGAGAGAGGGGGAGAGAGAGAAAGAGAGAGAGGGAGAGGGAAAGAGAGAAAGAGAGAGAGGGAGAGAGAGAGGGAGAGAGAGAGAGAGGAAAGAGAGAGAGAAAGAGAGAGAGAGAGAGAGAGAGAGAGAGAGAAGAGTGAGCGAGAGAAACTCCCACCTTATAGAACGCGACGAGATCTCCGATGGGCGGGGTGACTTCTCTGAAGTTGGGGAATCGGTCGATGAGATGGGCGATGAGCATGCCGAACTGCGTGCCCCAGTCGCCGATGTGGTTGAGGCGGAGCACCTGGAGGAGGAGTTGGGTTTTTCTCTGCTTCTCACTCTCACCTGCTCAATCTCTCTCTCTCTCCTCTCTCTCTCCTTCTCTTAATCCCCCCTCTCCACATGTTGACCATCATTCATTCCGTTTCTTTCTCTCTCTCCTTTTTCCGTTTATCATACTCTCTCTTGATCACCGACAAACGAAAAGTTCCCTCACATACAATTGATCTTTCTCTACTCTGTATTTTTCGGGAGTCTCTTGCTAACTCCGCCTCTTTCACCTCTCGCTCCTCTCTCTCTCTCTTTCTCTCTCTCTCTAACTTACATCATATCCCACATCCTCGAGCAGCCTGCAGATGGATTCTCCGATGATCGTCGATCGGAGGTGTCCAACGTGCATCTCTTTTGCGATGTTCGGGGAAGAAAAGTCGACGATCACACGCTTCTTCTCAAGGCGGGGCAGAAGGACACCCTGGAAGAGAGAGAGAGTGAGGGAGAGAGAGGGAAGGGAGAGAGGGAGGGGAGAAAGGGAGAGAGAGAGAGAGAGAGAGAGAGAGAGAGAGAGGAGACAGGGAAGGTGTGGAAATGCAGACAGATGATACGGTGGTATCATTCTGCTCAACAGTCAAGCCTTATTCGGTTATAAAGAAATGACCAAAAGGGACAGTAAAAGATGCTCTCCTACCTCCCTGGCAATGTCTCCAATCTGCTTGGTGATCACTGCCTCGTCGAGGTACACGTTGATAAAGCCGGCTGGAGCGACCTCAGTCTGCAATTGAGACCGCTCAATTTCAATCATATTCATTTCTCATTGACATTGATTAGAAAACAAAGTTACGAGTTGCTAATACTTACATAGCAGCGATACGAGTGAAAACCATATGATTGCATTATAATGTGCTTTGAGAGCGCTGGGGAGACCGTAAGACAGAGGTAAAGAACGAGAGACAGAGAGAAACAGAGAGAGAGAGAGAGAGAGAGAGAGAGAGAGAGAAACCTTAGAGATGAGTGGGCAGCTTGGCAGCTTAGCGACGATCTCATTTGCAACTTCAGCAGGCCGCTTCACCACTCCCGTTGCCTTCAGCTTCTGAAAAAGAAATATTTATTTCAAAAACATTTCCTGCCAATTTTTTAATACCACACTTCATTCATTCTATACACACTCATCATCTCATTGAAATCTCGCAAAAAGTTCAATTTTTTTTAAAAGAATATAAATAAAAAATGGAAAACTAAAAAAATATAGTAATTAGAGTAGAAGAATATAGCCGAATTAATTTCTTTTCTGGATAAGACAAATAATAAAAAAAATCGAAAATAAAAATAAAACAAACCGCAGAAATGCCCATGGCAGAGGTACATTGGTAGTCACCAAACTTTGGATTCGGAGTCTCGTTCAGAACGAGCGGAGTGTCAACGTCAGGGAAAGCCTTGAAAAGAAAAGAAAAACATATTAAATTTAAAATTCTTTTTACTTGTTTAAAGGCTATTATTTATTCCCTGACAAGCGGTATATTTCTTTTAATATTTTAAAATCGTCATAGTAATTCCATCAAGTTCGTTTTCGTTAAAAATTACTAATTACAATAAAAGATTAAAAATAACAATGTTAATAGAAATAAGTAAATAAATAAAAATATAGTGAGAGAACCAACTTCTTTGATGGCTTTCTTGAACACATCGCTGAGTCGGCAGAGAATGCTGCATCCAAAGTCCTCCACAGTTACGTAGTCGTACTTCTTCGCTTGTTTTGGGGCCGAGCCGCCACTAAAACAAGCAGATTCTGTTTTAAACTGATGTATTTCTTATCTTTTCATAAAATAGCCAAAAAAACCTCCAAATGTATGAACCTATTTCATTACAATATCCCTGCCATTAATCACTTCAAATATATATTTATATTTTTTTTATAATATAGTTTTAAAAATCTCCAAATGTATGAACCTATTTCATTACAATATCCCTGTCATTGATCACTTCAAATATGAAGTCGTATAACTGGCAAGAAGAACACATTACTAACACTCTCTCCTTGTCCTTCTTCTCTTCCTTTTCTCCTTTCTCGCCCTTCTTCTTGTCTTCCTTCTTCGCCTTCTTTGTTTCTGGACCCGCCGCTGCCTTCACGTCTCCTTTTGCATTCTTCGCCTCCTGCTCGGAAAGGCTCTACAATTTAATTAATTATTTTTTGGTTATATATTTTTGTCTTCTAAATCACTACCTCTTTTAACAGGCGTCTAGTTGCTAAAAGAGGTATGTGGCAGAAACACAACTTTCGTGCAAATTTTTAGCGGTAAAACTATATTATGTACAAGAGGAAGTCTAGGGACTTCAAAATATGCCGTAAAAATCTTGAGAATTACAGTAGTTTTTGAGGTCCCAGAACATCTTTTTTTTAAATATAAAAAAGAACCCAAATGAAGGCCGACTAACAGCTTGCAAGGTGGCCTTGCGATACTTGAGCCTCTCGTTTTTGGCGTGCGATTCAGCAATCTCGGGGCACTCCTCGAGTACCTCTTCACTCACTGCGCCGCCCGCTTTCATCGCGGCCATCAGACGGGCAAGGCGCGCAAGGTCGGCTTCCTGCAAACGAATATCAGAATTAAGATAATATCGTTTATCGTTTTTTTTTATATAATTTCTGTTAAGTGCGGGTTTACTGCCCTTCAACAACTCAATTTAGAGAAAATATGCAGCGCTTTTTATGTTACATTCCCATTGTCATACATCTCGGCGGTTTAGCTCATGATACGGCTTACAAGTAAGTAGGAATCTTTCTCTATAATTAAATACCGGCGTAAAATTAGCTTCTTACTTCTTCTTAAGTACTTTAAAGTATCTAGAGTTTTTTCTTTCAATTATTGCATTTCTAGTATGGTGGACCGCACAAAACTGTACGTCCAACAACGCAGTTGAAATAACTTGAAAAGGGCAAGATTAGTATTCCATATGAAATAGAACTCCTGCAAGAAAGGAGATTTTTTTCCGAGTTTATGGATAACTACAGTAGTCAATCATTGACGAATGGGAGATACCGTAATCGAGTTCCGAATACTACCGTAACCCAATACTCACCGCGTTGTGAAGTGAGTTCTGGGCTGCTTGGAGTTCTTGCTCGGAAGAAGAAGTTGCCGCTCCTTCGGCCGGGGAATTCTCCTTCGCTGCCTTTTTCTTGCTCTCCGAATGCGGAGCCATTCAATACCAGTCACAGTTGATTGCTCAAGCAAAACTGTTAAAAAAAGGACCAACAAAGTTGTCAAAAAAACCCCACCAACAATTAAACTATGTTATGCTGCCTTAATCATTTGACTATACATCGAATATGAAATCGGAAATCCGCTCCTTTTGGCGCATCTCGCGAAACAAATACAAATGAGTATTAATGAAAAACTGCCGTCGACAATCCCAAACCTGATTTCCGACAAATTAAGGAATTAAATGCTTTCACTGTAGAACCACAAGAGCTGCTCTTAGAAATTAAATGGACTGCGCGACCAGGGGCTCACAAACAAGCAAATCGATATTATATTAGAACTCCTTTATTTGAAATCAATAGATAATAACCATGCTTGATTATAGGATTACGTTCTTCACATTACTTTCCAGGCTTCGACTCCTCTTCCGGACTCTTTCAGGGGGCAACATATAGGTGCTTCGAAGAAGAAAAAGAATACTCACCGACGAAGAAAAAACACAACTTCTACAAGAGATCGTATTCCAAGCCAGGTTGTCTATTTACTTGAAAAAAAAAAATTCCCAAGCCAAACTGGGGCTTTTGGGCTAAGAACGCATTGACATAACAACAATTTCAACAATGAGAATGGAAAAAAACAGCACGGAAATAGCAAATAACGGCTTGCAATTAGACACTTAGAACTCGACTTTCTTCAGCAGAAGATACATGTTCGTGTCGAGTTCGATTCCGTGCAGATTGAATGCTTCGCCTTTCAAACGCATCAGAAGGCCTGAATGAAGAGCACGTATACAAAATACGAAAGGAACCCGTCTATTTTACGGCCCCAGATTTTGGGCCTTCTCGGAGTCTATCCAGAGTTCGACAATTGTGCTGTATATTCCCTGATGAAGCGAAGGTTTCTTGTTCTTTCTTAGCAAATCACCTGTTTATCTAATCAAAAGGATAATCGATGAAAGTTTGCATTTCTTTAACTCATTAAATAAAACCCTAAACTCCTTCGTATTAAGAATGAACAAGAAAAGGAGGCTATAGCCTTTGATAGCTACGATTTTTTCATTAGTAAATTAGCGGGAAAACAAAAACGTTTTGAATTCTTGTATTCCTGCCAATTTAAAAATAATACAAAAAAACCCCAATAATTCCCTTACCGCCAAAGGAGAGGTAGGCGGAGAGCCGCGAGTTCTCGCCCGACTCCTCTCCCTCCAGTCGATAAACCTTTCCGTACATCACGTACTCGTACTGGTCGGCGCGTAGGTAGTGGGCCTGGAGGAGGAGAACAGTATAGAAGATGGGGGGGGGTCTTCATATACCCATTTTACGCCTAACCAATATACACCAAGTACAGCTTAGCAATGGGTGCTTTTATAGACCCATTTCGCGGGTTCCCACCTTGTACAGGATAGGAAATGGGAGCTTATAACTCGCGCCTTCTCACTCAGTGCTGTAAAATGTCGCCTCACTCTGACTCACTAAGATATTTACACAGAAAATAAGCATTTTTTGTCCCAAAATATAGAAGCCTGATAAAAAAGGCAAACAATTGGGATAAAAATAGATATATGCAAGTGAAAAATAAAAGATTAATATACTGTTTATTCGCTTACTTATCATGATGATGAAATTTATTTTCCAAATATTTTATTAGGAAAAAAAAGATAAATGAACGAAACCTGCTGATCGTAGTCGCCCTCATCCACGACGCCGTCGTCCCTGAGGGTCGTGGCGAGCACGAGACGGAACTTCTCGTTCAGCCCGATCGGATAGAGCTGCGTGTTCACGTCGAGGATCAACTCCATCGAGAAGGACTCCGAGTCGCAGAAGAGACGGGACACCTGCGGGATAATGTGAAGTTCATTGCAGGGTGTTATAATGGGGACTATAAGATATTATTAGACAGATATTCCTCAGCTATTGTCAGGTTAATCTCAAGCAATTACAAGTTCAGTTTAAGGTAATATTAGGAAAAAGTGAGCTATTTTTTATGCTAGTATAAACCTATAACAATGCTAATTTTCATGCTAAACACAGGAGTTTTAAAAGGAATTCACGTATGGAGAGTGCCCAAGATTCAGTGAAAAGGGCAGATGAGGCTTACAATATGACAGTATAACATACTCTCGTAATTGGGCTCAAATATCCTTCTGCTAAAGAGCTCAGGTCGATAAGCATTAAAGGTGACCATACGTGTTAAAAATCGTGATCCGAAACGTTGAAATGCGTATATGGCGGAGTATACGGGGACACTTTCGCAAGCGAACGTTTTCAATGCGGTGGAACGTAGCGTTTTATAAGGGGCCAACAAGGTTGACAAGGAGCAGAAATGGCCCCTAAAATCTCCATGCCGTAGCCCCTTCTTCTCCATGCGTGGGCTCCATTGAGAATTCCAGTGAAAACAACCTTCCTTTCTTGACGTATAACAAGGCAAATACTAGAAAGAATTGCATAATCAATTCGTATTCAAGTAATCAAATATGATTCAAATATGATCAGCACAGCTCAAAAGCAGGCGGAAAAAAGACATTCGCAAAACATGAAGAAGAATTCACATTCTGAGTCCAAAAGCAACATTCAAAAATTCCTCTAACTCGGTCAAACTTCTTGCCGTCCGGGTCGACATTCTTGACGAGAAACATGTCATCGAAGACGACGCCAGCCATCGCAAAACTGTAAACAACAACAAATCAGAAAAGTAAACAAACACGATAACTTGTAAATAAGGAAAACATTGTGGAAGCCAGAACAGCATCATGCACGTATCTTAACAGAAGGTATTTTTAGTGTGTAATTAAGAACACAATAATCGCTAGAACAAAAAACAAATTAGCAAATAGTTTCACTGTTTCTCCAAAAGCACATAAAAAATAAGTAGAACTGTTTAATAAAGGAGAATTTTATTTTGTCTAAGCTAGCAAATATTAAGATAATTTATTTAATGTGTTGCAAACGTGCATCCTTTTGAGTGCGAATTTAGAATTCTTTGCACAACATGAATGCTTTCCGTTCGAGATATCCGATCAAACGACGTGGAATAAAATTCATTTCATCAAATTTCTCGAACGGATTGCAATCATACTGTTGAAAGCAATTCTGATATAGCACTTGAGAGTATATACAATTGAAACACAGTCGTTATATTGCCTTAATTTTCTCTAGCATAGACTGAACATTTCTCTTTTTTATTAAAAGTTTCTCTTTATTTTTTATACCCTTTTGTAGTAATATTGGAATGATCCGCTTTTATGCAGAAAATTTTCGTTAATTTGTTATTTGTTCTAGCAATTTATTGTTCCTAATTGCGCACTAAAATTTGTTAAAATGCGTGCAGAACGATGTTCTGGCCATACTCTGTCAGATAAGTAAAGATGCTTTCGACTGTTTCGCGCTTTGTATACAGCTGCTTATAACTAATTTAATTAATGTTTTTGCTACATGTATCGCTTGTAATTACTCTTCATTCGCCGGGTTTATCCGGAATATCGCGTTTAATCGCTGAGATCTGTGGTTTCCTCTAGTACACGTGTTCTAACAAAAGTTGCTAATCAAAGTATCATTCCGCGTACTTTCGTGTACCCCGTTCTTTTCTTCCAAGATCCAATGAATCCGTCGCGAGGAGTCCCTGCTCACTTCGTCCGCTACGTGCCGGTGTCTTCCTCATCGGCGCCTGTGCCGGTTTGGTCATTTTAATGTTTAAACCAAATTTTTTTTTCCGGTTATTCCGACCTTATTTAATTGTTTTTTTTTCTTTTGTTTACTCATCTTTCCAAAGCAGAACGTTTCATAAAATTGCTCGCCGCACACCCAAATTGTACTATTTAGGAAGTCTTTTTTTCCCGAATGTTATACGTGAGTAGACTCGGCTTGTTTATGAAAGCTACCTTGTTTTCTCTATTTGTTAAGCAGTATTGTTAACAGTGGTTAACAAGAGTATTGCTACGTGCTGCTTAATCTTGGTCGGCTACCGCCGGTGCCCACCGATTGCCTCTTTCCACGTCTCATGATTGATCCCAACGCTTTCCATCAGCTCATTGGCCTGATAGCCATATAAACACTGAAAATGTTGTCAATAGTAGAATTGACTATATATAGCAAGCCATCATTCCCTTCCTCCAGATTCCGCCCGTCCATCCCCCTCCGAATCCTCAGCCGAGTGCCACTCTTGTCTGCGATGAGAATCTCGACCGAATGTCTCCGGATCTCTGGCCCGAGTCCGTGCCCGGGCTGCTTGAGAAGAATCGCGATAATGGGGTTGGCGCTCATTTTATTTGTTTGATTTTTTTTTCTCTACGATTTTCCCAACCTGCGATTTATATAAATTACTTGTTTTCAAGAGTAATTAACTTTTGTTTGTTTGTTTAAAAAAAGATTTCTCATGTACCAGTAAGAATCTTAGTAATTACTTGTGCATAAGGTAACTACCTTAAAATTATAATATAATAGGGTTATTCTTTCAAGAAAAGTTTTTTTTTTAATATTCGAATGACTCGTCGAATTGTATGGGAACGAATTATATTTTGATATCGCTTCATTTCTTTAGCTTCAACTCGGCCCTTCTCGTCCGCATAAGTTTCCGACCGAAATGGACCAGGAGGATGTTCGCCTTGTCAATGGTTAGCGTTTTCTTTCTTTCTCTCCCTCCATCTCACTTCTTTCTCTGTCTCCCTCTCTCTCCACCTCTGCTTCTATCTCTCTCTCCCTCCCTCTCTCTCCCCTGTTCTTCTCTCTCTCTCTCTCTCTCTCTCTCTCTCTCTCTTTCTCCACCTCTTCTTCTATCTCTCTCTCCCTCCCTCTCTCTCCTCCTCTTCTTTCATCTCTCTCTATCCCTCCCTCTCTCTCCCCTGTTCTTCTCTCTCTCTCTCTCTCTCTCTCTCTCTCTCTCTCTTTCTCTCTCTCTCTCTCCCTCCCTCTCTCCCCACCTCTTCTTCTATCTCTCTCTCTCTCCCTCCCTCTCTCTCTCCACCTCTTCTTCTATCTCTCTCCCTTCCTATTTCTTTCCCTCTCTGTCGTTCTCTCTGTCTCTGTCTCTCTCTCACACAAGCTTTCGCTCTCTCTCTCTTTGTCTGCCTGTCTCTATCTCACTCGTTTTTTCGCTGTCTCTCTCTCGCTCTCTATCTCTGTCTGCCTCTCTCTCTCTCTCTCTCTCTCTCTCTCTCTCCTTTCAGACCTTGGCCGCCTCTCTGCAGACCAGCTGATGGAGTACGTCCGCAACCTGCAGAACAACGCTTTTGTACTCGGGATTGAAGAGAGTCAGTGTTCACTTACAATTAGATGTCATTTATATCTTGAAGATCTGTCATTAAAGTATTATTTTATATAATGAATACCTGGCTTTGAATCATAATTATATCTTTTGAATATCTAGCATTCCATTGATTAATATTTTTTTATATCTGGCGTTTTCATGTCCTCTTGTTCTTACCATATACCGTTATTAACTAACATGAGTAACTTATATCGTCAATAATTATTAGTTTCTCTTCAGAGAAGCAATTTGCGAAGGGAAAACTACTGAAGATATTCGAGAAGCGCACGGATGAAGTCTAGCACACAAGAATCTTTAATTTTGAAATGTTGAAATTATTTAATTTTTTTTTCCATCGGAATTTATCATTCATTCCGTGTACATGTCCTCATGTATCTCACTTTTTTGTAAATAGTGATTTAATTTTTTCATAAGCTCTCCAGTTTGCTGATGTAAGTCATTTCTGTTTCTCTTTTGATCTCGTAACGGCATAAAATTATTTTCAAATCCCATCCTCTTGTTATATCGCTCCTTGCGAGGTTTTACTCTCTTTGTGATATATCATGGAAATTTAAAGATTCTATGAAGATGATGAGAGCTAATATATGACCTTATCTTGTTAATCACACCTGAGGAAGTGCGACTTTTTCTTCTAACCATAAAGGAGATTATTCCCTTGTTGAAAATAGTGCATAGCATAAATACTCTTTCGTAAGATTAGTTGCTTTAGTATTATTATTTATTTATTTTTATTTAACATATGACTATTTAGCATCGTGTCTGACATGGGCCACTCCGGCGGACGAGGGGCATGCTTTCTCCTCCCTGGAAGCTGCCTTCTGCTTCTGCTTCTTCATGCCTACCCACTCGCCGCCTCTGCTCAGTATAGCGCCAATTCGGGTAACAATTCTTTTACCCTAAAGGTTTTTAGTCCTTCATTTTCATATGTTTAAAAATATACATTATTACTTCGAACGTGTGATTAAATTAATCGCCAGAGAGTGATCGGAAGAGGAAATAGTTGCAATACTAAGGCTTTTCTTGTAGCCATAAAGGAGATTATGGTTTTATTGAAAATAGTGAGTAGCATTACTACTCGTAAGATTAGTTACTGTAGGATACTGTAAGACTACGGTAGGTAAGATTTCCTGTTTCCAAAATGGTTGACACATTTTTTTCAGTAACCGAAGACGACAGCAGTGGCTGGGAGACGGCTCCTGGCGATGTCGTCGCTGAAGACGGCCCGTGCAACATCGAACGACACGATGCTACTGAGCTGACTCAGGAGGAGTTTCACCTTAGGTTAGGATTTCTCCCCCCACCCCCTTCTCACATTGAAGTTTCTCCTTACCATTAGGTTAGACTTCTCTCCCAACCCCAGCATCCAATAATCTTCTCAAACATAAGCTCTAATAGTTGTTTTCTTTAGATGTGTATATAAAATTTATTCACATCGATACCAGAACTAATTAATGGTTGAATAGTTGTTCCGACATTTAAAGAAATATGAAGGTCAACTGTAATTTATCTACATTCTCATGTAGATTGTAGAAGTTAATATTCATGCAAACAAGATTGCGAATTAAAAAAAATTGACTTTGGCTCTCTTTTTTTAGGTACGCTTATTCGGAGCCGGTCCTCTTGTACAATGTGGACAATGACAAGTTTCGCCAGCTGACGAGAAGGCGGGTCTTTCCACTTTCATTATTTATTTATTTTTAATAAAAAAATTTTTTCGGATATATACTTCACTAAAATGCTTTACAAAGTGATGAAATTGCGAATATTTAATTGTTTTCCTTTAAACAAAGTTTATGTTTTGTATGAATTAATTGTTATTGGAGTAATGTGTGAACAGTATTTTTAAATCTTAAATGAAATAATTTGTTTTAACTAATGAATAGTGATAAATTACTGAAATGCGCGTATGAATAGTTAGTTATTTTTTTAAAGATCATAAACTAAATTAATGCTTTGCCAAATTAATACTAATATATTAGGAGCGCGAATTGTAGTTATTTTATCTTGAGTTAAATTTGTGATTTGACCCATAATAATATTTTGATAAATTAATAATGATAAATAATTGAAGAGATCGCATGCTGGCGGACTGGTCGACGACTCCGGTAGTTCTCAACTCGGCCAACACTTACTCTTACACCAGGGTCAAGGCGACCTTCGGAGAATACCTCGAGGATAAGCTCAAGCCTCAGAGTCAGTTTAGCTTGCATTTCCTAGATGAAAAAGAATAAAGAGAAAATTTTTTTTGGATTGTGGTCTTTATTAAAAAGAAACCTTACATCATACAAGGAAAAAATGTTTAGATCGCAACCATATTCGTAAAAAAATACACCATCAACTCAATGCATTAATTATATTTCCATTTGACAAAAATGTTTTGGGAATGGAGAAAAAGTCTTGCTTTGTCAAGGTTTTCAATTGATTGAGTTTAGTGTTTGATTTAATCGCCGAAATGGTTAATTTTGGAGTCGGAGAATGATGATCTGACAATTTGTTAGAAACTTAACACTCTAATAATTAATCAGAATAGAATATTAATTAGGATCAATAGATTTTGGTTCGGTTTATCTCCAAAAGATATTTTAAAAGAAAGGTACTATTTTCTGATAGTTTTCTTTCTTTGCAGGTCTCGAAACGCTCGGGAACGAGACGTTGTACCTTTTTGGGGACATCGACCCGCAGACGTGGAAGCCACTCCTGGACGAGTACAAGAAGCCACAATTTGAAATTCCCTCCCACTTGGCGGCACTCTCATTTGGAATCGCCGGAGCAGGTACGGTAGTTTTGATTACAGAATGCGAACTATAGATATTTTTGTAGTCTTAATAAAATTTCTTACATTTCTTGTTTCTCTATCTAATTCCTATCTTTGGCCTTAAAGCAAATGCAATAGAATATTCTTGTAGGGTATCTGTTCTATTCTTTTAAATTAATTTATATAATTATTTAGGAACAGGAGTTTTTATGTTTTGTATTATTTTTTCCAAGTATTCCATTTCAGTTTTCCTATCATTTATCCTTGACCGTAAACAAAAAAATTTTTTTTTTTCTTTGCTCGAGAATATTTCCTGTTCTTTTAAATAAATTCATTTCATTATTCAGAAACCGGGGCTTTTTTTAAGTTTGCCCATATGTATAACTTAATTGGCATTACTAAAAAATACTAAGTATTCCAGACCAGTTTATTTTATCCAATCATGTAACCTTGGAAATGAAATATATAAAAAATTCTTTAAATTCATGAAATAATTCAGGAACCGGTGTTCCCTTCCACTTCCATGGCCCCGGCTTCGCAGAGGTGGTGCACGGTGCGAAGAGATGGTTTCTGTACCCGTACGAGGATCGGCCAGAGTTCGATCCGGATTGCACTACGCTTGAATGGTTGGTTTTTATTACCCTTTTAATTTTTTGAAAAAAATTAATTATTATATTCTCTCTCTCTCTGCCTCTTTCCCTCTTTATGTCTGCCTCTGTGCGGCTCTCTCTCTCTCTCTCTCCCTCTCCCTCTCCCTCTCTCTCTCTTACACCTTTAATAACGGGAAAAATGTGGACAATTGTTGTTAGGTTCCAAGGTTATTTTTTATTAATTACTTTAATTAATTTCTTTTAACTTTAGCTTAATTCTATTGTCACAATTTGACATTGTTTACAGGTACTTGAACGAGTACCCAAAGCTGCCGCGTGAGAAGCGTCCTTTGGAATGCGTGCTTAGACCGGGCGAGGTCATCTACTTTCCTGACAAATGGTGGCACGCCACTCTCAACACTCGCACTTCGGTCTTCATTTCCACCTTCCTAAGCCCCTAAGAACCTACGACCTTAAGACCTTAAGACCTCTAGGGGTCTAAGAACTTATCCACCTAACCTAAGGCCTAATACTCCTAAAACGATGGGATCCCTAAGGTTAAAAAAAAAATAATATCTATTCACTTTAAGATTGAATAAAGTCAAAAATCTACGGATGAAAGTTCACTAATTAGTTTACGAGTATGTTCTAATAAGTGTGATTAGTTTGTTAAGCTCGCCATTTTCTTTGTAATTTATGGGCCGATTTTGCTATGCCACGATTTGTTCACTTTATTTGCTGAAATTTATTTAGGTCGAATTTGTATTATGCTTTTTTTGTGCTATGGACCTTTTCTAGGATAAATTTGTGGGCTTCCGTGTCTTGGCTGCAGATGATGTATCAGAATTGGTTACCAACCGAGGAAAATATTTTTTACATATTGCCGTGTACTTCGAAGTGACTGATTTTGCTTGAGTCGTATGAATGACACATTCAGAGTAGTTGTGCAGCTACTTGTACTTTCGTTCCTTCTCGTGATTACTGGGAGACATTCTTATCCGGCTGGTTTCCTCAATTTAGATTCTATAGCTGCTCTGCTTCCCTCTTTTTCGCTCCGTTCTCTTTCTCCCTCTTTCTCTCTCTCTCTCTCTCTCTCTCTCTCTCTCCCTCTCTCTCTGCCTCTCCCTCTCCCTCTCCCTCTCTCGTTCTCTCTATACTCACTTCCCTCTCTCTCTCTGTCTCTTTCTCTTCTGTCTCTCTCTCTCTCGCTCTTTCTATCCCTGTCTCTTCTCTCGCTCTCATGCGCCTTATCTTACCCTTCCCGTGTTCGCCCAGCTTGAATTTCCCAGCTGTTTGTCAGGGCATCGATTGTGCCTAACGGCACAAGGACTCTTCTTGCTTCTACTCCCCCTAGCTTGTCCCATTTCCTCTCTCACTAACAATAAACGAAGAAAGTTATATCCTATATTCCCACCGACGGGGACACCATGGATCCATCATATTCTTCCGGCTTTCAATGCCACTCGCGTTCTTTCTCCTCTCTCTCTCTCTCTCTTTCTCTCTCTCTCTCTCTCTCTCTCTCTCTCTCTCTCTCTCTTTTCCTGTCTCTCAAGTACATGTCATATCCATGTGTTAAGTTGAAATGATGTGCGATTTGAAGTGAAGATACTTGAGGAGGGAGTGCGGAGAGAGAGGAGAGAAGAAGAAGAAAAGAAGAAGAGGAATGAGACGGAGAGGCGTCGGCGTGGGAGCCATCCAGAAGAAGCAGGAGCTGCAGGTTGGAGATGGAAGAAGCTTACCGTTTGTCCATGTTATGGGCTTAGGCGACTTTACTTAAGTTAACTAAAGTTAGGGTTTATATACTTAGGGATCTTGGAGTTTGCAAAGGGAGTTAGGAAAGGACAAGATTTTGGAATTTGCAATTTAGCTAGGGTTTAGTTTTCGCACGTATCAATGCTTATGGTTAGCTGGCTTGTTTATTGACTGCCAGATACATCAGTATTCCGTGGTGTAGGAGTAGGAAGGAAGTTACCGCATCCTGTTCAACTGAGTCCTCGAGAGTAGCTTGTGTTCCCTGTATTCAGGCCAAATTCTCGGCGAAGGGCTCCGAGCTGGCGGGCGAGCAAATTCGACTCTTCTCTCAACAACTCGAGTCCTTTGCAGGTTTGCTTTCAACTTTATTTATACTATTATAAGTTTAAAGTGTGTTGACTTTTTTTTTAAATTGCAAACTAATTGAACATTTCTCATTTATAATAAAAAATAATCGCATTTTAATAATTTTAGATATTTATATTTTAAGATATAACAGTAATCATAACATGTAGATGCAATAATAGTGTGCGTATTTTTAGTGCGCCTCGAAGAGTTCGCGCATCGCCACCGCGAGGAAATCAAGAGAAACTCGCAATTTCGTCGCCACTTCCAGGAGCTGTGCGCCAATGCTGGCGTCGATCCATTGGCTTGTTAGTTTTTTTATGTTTATTTTTATACGTATTTATTTTTATTTTTTAAAGTATCAATCAATTAATTTTCCGCTGGATAAGGCCGAATATTTTTATTTTCTAAAGAGTAGGATTTTTTTTTATTTCTAGCATTATTTAATTCATTACGCCCTGTCTGTTATAGTTTTTATCAACAACCGAATCAACTTTCTTTTAGCTGGAAAAGGCTTCTGGGCGGAGAAGCTGGGCATGGGCGATTTCTACTACGAATTAGCTGTCCAGATCGTGGAGGTTGGCCAGGAATATTTGTTTTTTTTTTTGTTGTTGAGAACATTAAACGATCTTCATCAGTTCCCAACCAAATGCGAAGGGCTTCTTATTATCTCTTTCTCCTCCCCCCCCCTCTCCCCCCCCCCCCCCCCCCTCTCTCTCTCTCTCTCTCTTTCTCTCCCTCTCTCTCTCACTCTCTCTCTCTCTCTTTCTCTCCCTCTCTTCCTCTGCTTCTCTCCTCCTCTCTATCTCTCTCTCTCCCTCTCTCCCTCTCTCCCTCTCTCCCTCTCTCTCTCTCACTCTCTCTCTCGCTAACTCTCTCTCTCCCTCTCTCTCTAACTCTCTCTCTCTCACTCACTCACTCTCACTCACTCTCTCTCTCTCTCTCTCTCTCTCTCTGTCTCTCTTGCTATCATTCTATCTCTCTCTTTCTCTCTCTCCCTTTTTCTCTCTCTTTCTCTCTCTCTCTCTCTGTCTCTCTTGCTACCATTCTATCTTTCTCTTTCTCTCTCTCCCTCTTTCTCTCTCTCTCTCTCTGTCTCTCTTACTACCATTCTATCTCTCTCTTTCTCTCCCTCCCTCTTTCTCTCTCTTTCTTTCTCTCTCTCTCTCTCTCTCTCTCTCTCTCTCTCTCTCTCTCTCTCTCTCTCTTGCTGCCGCTCTATTTCTCTCTCTCTCTTTCTCTCTCTCTCTCTCTCTCTCTCTCTCTCTCTCTCTCTCCAGGTATGCCTCTCCACCACTCACATCAATGGTGGCATCATGACCGTGGATGAGCTGCGCTCGCGTCTTCTCAAGTCACGCAGTCGGTCGCGCAAGGAGAACATTACTACGTACGAGAATAGTATTATTCTATATACACATATGGTAATATCATAGTTATATAAATATTTTTTTTCGATTTTGATATATTTGTTTTACTATGCTTGTTCTTTTTTCTTATATTATTTTAGTCGACAATTAAATTAATTTCTCCACCTAACATTAAGAGCTAGCTCTTGCTGAGAAGAGTAAGTTAGTTCTTAATGATAACCCGCCTCATCTGCTATCTCTCTTTCTTTCCTCTCTCTCTCTCTCTCTCTCTCTCTCTCTCTCTCTCTCGCTCTCTTTTTATCTCTCTCTTACTTTATTTCTCTCTCTCTCTCTCTCTCTCTCTCTCGCTCTCTTTTTATCTCTCTCTTACTTTATTTCTCTCTCTCTCTCTCTCTCTCTCTCTCTCTCTCTTTCTCTCTCTAGTGATGACATCCTGCGTGCGGTTGCCAAGCTGAAGGTGCTGGGGAGTGGCTTTGAGCTTCTTCCCCTCGGCGGTGGTCGCTTCCTCGTGCAGAGCTTGCCCGGCGAGCTGAGTCAGGCTGGCTATTCCATTGACATTTTTTTTCTTCTTCTTTTATTTTAATTTATTTTGTTAAATATACTATTCTTTATTCAGTTTTTTTTTAAACACAAATATGGTATTTCAAGCATAATATGCACATGATCATTGAGTTAAGCTTAGTTTCTAGCCGAGTCTTAATATAATCTTTGCTGAATCGCATGAATTCATTTTTTTTCTGTGTATTTCCAACTCGAATTGAGAGTAGTGATTATACTCTCCATTGCTAGGCGGTTAGATTTAAAAAAAATATATATGTTCTCTAACCTGATAATCCTTTGACGACGCGCCTTAATTCTTAGCAAATTTAACACGAATGGGCTTTAATAAACTTTTCCTCCCTGATATTTTTATATCATATATTAATATCAGGGTTCTTCTTATTCTTTACCAAATATTATATTCGTATGGTTAAGGCTTCTGTGATTATTCATATTTGTTGGTTTGTTCTTGGAAAGATCAATCCATTTGCTGTGCAGCAGCTTAAATCCTATTCAAAGAAATGAAACCCACCGGTCAAGTTTAATGCAAAAAAAATTATAACAAAAGTATATATATATATATATATCATTATTTTTTTATTTATATTTATATCATACCTGAATATTCTTGAGGCATGGATCACTCTCGTGTCCTTCAACTGGCCGAAGACACGGCGTACGTGACGAAAGAGCTGATCATGGATAAGATGAGGTTGCTTTTTATTGCTTGATTTCTTTCTTCTATTTATACATGATGTATTTTGAATCTATGATTTATATATAATAGGGTTGGGGTTTTTTTATTTTAGGGGCATGAATTTGTGCATTAAATATGGCTTGTAAAAAAAATTGGTGCATAAAAAATGGTGATATAATTTATTAAGTAATGCCGTTATGAATAAAAGAAGATGATGAACTATAGTTTTTTTAAATAAATATATAATAAAATGATATTTGAGATGGGACGAGCCACGAGCGCAGAAAGTGCTGGACCATCTGGTGCGCGAGGGCCTGGCGTGGGTGGACGAGCAGCCGACGGATACTGTACAGGTTCATTTTTTTTTTTACTTTTTTTCTCGTTTTTTATAATGTTTTTTTTAAAAACGCTTGCACAATTTTTTTTAGAAATATACATATTTTTTCTGAATGAATTTCTTTTATATAAAGATTGACGATTGCGTGGGTGCATCTAAAATGTTAATAATAACTGCAGTACTGGGTGCCTTCGCTCTTCCTCGAGCAGTACTGCCATTCGAGCAGCTCGACTTCCGTTTCCGAGTCCATTCAATCGTCAGGAGTTGTATTCTAAGAAAGGGGCTTACTTTTCTCCTTTGTAGAGTTTTAGCAATCTAAGCTAGGGCTTTTTTCATCTGTAGACTTTTATCATTGTAAAATAGTTTTTTCATTAAATTTTTTAAATATAGAAATTAAACATTGAGAAACCCAACAGCTGTGAAGAAATGACCTTCCATTCATGCATTTTTTTTCTGGTTCCACCCTTTTGATTTGTCAGAGACTTGGCGATGAGACATGAAAAATACTAGATTAGTGGTATTTTTAGAAGTAATTGGTGATTTCTGTAAGATATCTGAAATGATAGCACTGAATGAGCTTGCCATGACTGATTATTTCCATTTTCTAGAATTCCAAAACAATTATTTACCTGATTTATATTATATTATTTGCTAGCTCTGCATGTAAACTATCAAAGAATGTCATTTCAAACAGCATTATTCATTAAAGAGTGTTTTATCCATCCTTTTTCGTGTGCACAATGCTATAATTAATATACATACAGAGAAGTGACGCTTTCGACGATGTACACATTTTTGATTAGTTTCTCTCTTCTCTCTCTCTTCCTGTCTCTCCTCCTCTCTCTCTCTCTTCCTGTCTCTCCTCCTCTCTCTCTCTCTTCCTGTCTCTCCTCCTCTCTCTCTCTCTTCCTGTCTCTCCTCCTCTCTCTCTCTCTCTTCCTGTCTCTCCTCCTCTCTCTCTCTCTCTTCCTGTCTCTCCTCCTCTCTCTCTCTCTCGCTGTATTTCCTGCCAATCCTATGACGATGTCTTCATTCACCTTACACGAACTAACTTGACTCCCTCCGCTTGCCTGTAAGACGTCTTTCTTCTCTCTATGATTTTCAATAACAAACATAGCTTTTTACTACCAACAAGGACTTGCGCTCATAGCTCTGAACCTGCAGCGTAATATTATAAACCCTCTGCAAAGAAATGAAAACCACCGGTACAGTTTAAGGCAAAATTATCTTATCTGTAACGGAAGAACAGTGTTACAGATAACCGGTCAAACTTGATGCACATAATTATTTTACTGATAATAAAATACAATAAAAGCCTACTCCTCGCTCGAGCACGAGCGACGCCTACGTGGGCAGCCCGCCAATCTTGGTAGCCACCGCATTCTCGGCCTTTCCCTATCTCGAGCTGGTCAAATGACAGCTGGGCAATATTTTTTAAATTTTTTTTATTTTTAAATAAATCCTATAATAATTATTCACGGTTAGACAATGAAGCCAAAATTATATTATGTTCAAGCCAAAAATAGGTTTTTCATAGTCTTTACTTAACGCAATATAAGTATAATGTAAATGAAGAATAATGTTGTGATATCCATAACATATGAAAGAAACAAGGAATGAATGATAATTTCAAATGGAAAACTAAAATAATTTAAGATTTCAACAAAAATGATCCTTGTGCTAAACTAAGTCAGTGCGCTTCTCGAAGATCTTGAGCAGCTTTCCCTTCTCGAATTGCTTCTCTGAAGAGAATCTAATGATTACTAACGATGTTAATTACTCACGTTTTCCCAATGTATTTGAAAAAAAAGTAAGAACAAGAATGTTATATGTTGCTATTGCTGGGAAATGGAAGACATGAAAACGCCAGATATTAAAACAAATAAAAAATTAAATTTCAATGGCAGATTTAAAAAAAATATATTAGATGGATGCCAGATATTAAAAATTTATAATTATAAGTCAAATTCAGGTTTTCATATTATAAAATAATAATTTAACGCCATATATTCAAAATATAAATAAAAGTGAACACTGACTCTCTTCAATGCCGAGAAGAAACGCGTTGCTCTGAAGGTTGCGGACGTACTCCATCAGCTGGTCTGCAGAGAGACGGCCAAGGTCTGAAAGGAGAGAGAGAGAGAGAGAGAGAGAGAGAGAGGGAGAGAGAGAGAGAGGAGAGAGAAATGGGGAGAGAGAGACAGTCAGACACAGAGATATAGCGAGATCAAGATAGAGGGAGGGAGAGATAGATATGAGACAAAAACAGATAGAGCGACAGAGGGAAAGAGAGAGAGAGAGGGAGAAGGAGAGAGACAATGCGAGAAAGAAAAAAAGAAGAGATGGAGAGAGGGAGGGCGACAGAGGGAAGGGAGGGACAGCAACGTGAGAGGTAGGAAGAGAAAGAAAGAAAGAAAGAAAGAGAAAGCTAACCATTAACTAGGCGAACATCCTCCTGGTCCATTTCGGTCGGAACCTTACGCGGACGCGAAGGGCCGAGTTGAAGCTAAATAAATGACACGTCACCGAAATATAATACACTCCAATACAATTCGATAATTCATTTAAACATTTAAAAGAAAATTTTTCTTGAAAGAAATATACCCTATCCTATTTTATTATTATTTTAAGATACCTAGTCTGTTACTTTTATATACACGTAATTACTAAGATTCTTCTTGTTAGTTCGGGAAAAAAACAAGAAACAAAAGTTAATTACTCTTGAAAACAAGTAATTTCTATAAATCGTCGGTTGCGAAATCGTACGGAAAAAAGAAGGGTAGAGTTGAAGCTAAATAAATGAGACGACATCGAAATATAATTCGTTCCAATACAATTCGATAATTCACTTTAAAAAACTTTTTTTTTGTAAGAATATGCTATTATATTATTATTTTAAAATATTTTTAAAAAAATTTTAAAATTCCAATTATATTATTATTTTAAAATAGTTTACTAATATACAAGTAATTACTAAGATTCATACTGCTAGCCCGGAAAATCCTTTAAAAAACCAACAAACTAACAAAAAACAACGAGCAAATCAAATGAGTGCCAACCCCATTATCGCGATTCTTCTCAAGCAGCCCGGGCACGGATTCGGGCCAGAGATCCGGAGACATTCGGTCGAGATTCTCATAGCAGACAAGAGTGGCACTCGGCTGAGGATTCGGAGGGGGATGGACGGGCGGAATCTGGAGGAAGGGAAGGATAGCCACTGGAGAGGACCAGAACATTCGGGTCAGAACCAATGAGCTGATGGAAAGCAGTCATCATACGAAATATTATATTCTTATGGTTTCTGCTATTCTCCACATATATTTGTTTTCTTCAATTAGTTTCACAATGAAAAAACATCATTTCTTGCGCTGTGCAATTGCATAAATCCCATGCCAAGAAATTAAAACTACCGGTCAAGGCTAAAGCAAAAAAAACTGCGAGAGAAGCGTATATAATAATGAGTAAATACACATAAAAAAGCCATTGCCGAGAACCCAGAACATTAGGCTGGGGAAGGAGGTATTGGGCATGGAAACCAGGGCGGGCTAGCTGATTCTGCCAAAATATTGCTCATAAAGTTGGTGGGTAGGGCTGGTGGGCTTTGGGGATGCCCAAAATCAGGGTACGTCTATCAAATCGACAGTAACTTTTTTCCCCTGATCGGAAGGGAATGATGGCTGCACGAGGAAGACACGAATCGGACGTAGTGAGCAAGAAGTTCTTGCGGATTCATTTGACCTTAACAGAAAAGAACGCCATAGACGAAAGTTCGCCAAATCAGCACTTTGATTTCCAACGTATTGTTAATACACGTGAACTAGAAGAAAACATAACTTCTCCAGAATAAACCCGATATTATGGCAAGCAATACACGTAGCAGAAAACATTAATTAAGTTAGATTTAGGTCGATTTGCTGTATGTCAAGCGCTAGACAAATGAGAGCATCTTTTATTCGTACCGTTCATTACGCTCTGTCTGCTGAAAAGGTGCTAAATCAAACCAAGGGGGATCAGTCAACACGGCAAAAAACAGCAAGAAGTCAAAACAACACGAGAAGTCAGAACTGGATCAAACACAGTGGAAGCCAGCACAGCATTCAGCACGCATTTTAGCAAATAATGTATTTTAGTGTGTAATATAGAATACAATAATCGCTAGAACAAAATAACCAATTAGCGAATATTTTCAGCATGAAAGCGGACATTTCCGATATAACTCCAAAAACCTATTAAAAAGAAGGAGAATTCTTTAATAAATAAGAATGAAGTTTAGTCTACGTTATTGAAAATTAAGGCGATATCTCGAATGTGTTGCATATCTGTATGCTATCAAGTGTTATGTCATAATTGCATTCCACAGTATGATTGCAATCCGTTCGAGACATTTGATCACATGAACTTTCATTGGTTAATAGGTCTCGAACGGAAAGCATTCATACTGTGAAAAGAATTCTGATTTAGCACTTGAAAGGATGCACGTTTGTAACACATTACATAAAGAATCTTAATATTTGCTAGCTTATTCAAAATTTTATTCTCTTTAATAAAAAATTTCTACAAATTTTTTATGTGCTTTTGGAGAAATAGTGAAACTAACCGCTTTTCTGCTGAAAATTTTCGCTAATTTATTTTTTGTTCTAGCGATTATTTTATTCTTAAATAGACACTAAAAATATCCTTTTGTTAAAACGTGTGCAAGATGTTGTTCTGGCTTCCATAATGTTTTTTTTCTTCTTATTTACAAGTTCTCGTGTTTGCTAACTTTTCTGATTTGTTGTTGTTTACAGTTTTGCGATGGCTGGCGTCGTCTTATTTTTCACTTATATAATTATATTTTATCGGCTATTTATTATTAATCTTAAGGACCAAAGTGGGTCTATGAAGGTCCCCATCTAACCTGTTCTTAAGGACCAAAGTGGGTCTATGAAGGTCCCCATCTAACCTGTTCTTAAGGACCAAAGTGGGTCTATGAAGGTCCCCATCTAACCTGTTCTTAAGGACCAAAGTGGGTCTATGAAGTTCCCCATCTAACCTGTTCTTAAGGACCAAAGTGGGTCTATGAAGGTCCCCATCTAACCTGTTCTCCTCCTGCAGGCCCACTACCTGCGCGCCGAACAGTACGACTACGTTATGTATGGCAAGGTTGATCGACTCGAGGGCGACGAGTCGGGCGTGAACACGCGTCTCTCCGCATACCTCTCCTTTCGCGGTAAGGGAATTATCTTTTTTCTCATTTTAAAATTGGAGGGAAAATTAGAATTTAAAAAAACTTTGTTTCCTACCATTTTCAAATGACTTTCTTTAATGGCTATAGCCTCCGGTTTCCTCATTCTGAAGTAATTATAAACTTCTAGCTGTTTTCGCTCTCACGGATTAGATCAATATTTGATGTGCCAAGAATAAATCTAGCATCATCTGGGTCTGGTGGTTACGGGAAGGTCCAACATGGGTACTTATGTTTTACTTTTTAGTTTTATTTTCCTCTCTCTCTCTCTCAATCGCTCTCTCTCTCTCACCATCTCTTCCTCTCACTCCCTCGCTCACCCTCTCTTCCTTTCTCTCTCTCCCTCTCTCTCCCTCTCCCTCTCTCGCTCCCTCTCCCTCTCTCTCTCCCTTTCTCTCTCCTCCCTCTCTCTCTCTCTCTCTCTCCCTCCAGTGATGACATCCTGCGCGCCGTGGCCAAGTTGAGGGTGCTGAAGAGTGGCGTCGGGCTTCTTTCCCTCGGCGGCGATCGCTTCCTCGTGCAAAGCTGAGTCAGTCTATTTTTTTGAGTTATTTTCTTATTTATCTTATTTTATTATATTTTATCAAAATTTTTACCAGTTTTTATTATATTTATCGACAAGTTTTTTTATTTAATGATTTTATTTTTTCGCCTTATTTATACATGTGCATTTTCTTGACGTGATTTATGCATAATCTTAAGGATTTTCCCCTAGTTTTGATCCTTGAATTAAAAAAAATTAATTTAATGTAATTCATTTCCCCCATTTCCCCGTGATAGCGTTATGAATAAAAGAAGATGATGAACTATAGTTTTTTTTAAAATAAATATATAATAAAATGTTATTTGAGATGGGACGGGCCACGAGCGCAGAAAGTGCTGGACCATCTGGTGCGCGAGGGCCTGGCGTGGGTGGACGAGCAGCCGACGGATACTGTACAGGCTCATTGCTGTTCTTTTTTCGTTTATTTATTTTATTTTTTACGTTTTTTTTTCCTCTATTTAAAACGCTTTTTTTTCGTTATTTAGAACGCTTAAAAAATTTTGTACCTTTTTTCGATGCAAGCACTTTTCTGGTGTTCTTGGAAATGTTTTTTTTTTGTGATAAAAAAACAATAGTCTTTTTGGCTAGTGGGTGCATGTTTGTCATATTGGGTGGCTCAAAAATGCTAATAATAACTGCAGTTCTGGGTGCCGCCGCTCTTCCTCGGCCACTTCAGCTCGACTTCTTTTTCCGAGTCCATTTAATGGACAGGAGTTGGATTCTAAAATGGGGGTTTACTTTTCTCATCTCTAGGGGTTTTAGTATTCACGATTGGGTTTTTCTTCGTCTGTTAGGTTTTCAGCAGTAGGTTTTCCTTTAAAAAAAGCTTTTATATGTTATAATCCTCTTGATCATAGATTTGGCCAAACATGAAACTTGCTAGATTATACCCGTATCTCCTATTTCCGTTTTCTTAAATCCAAAAAAAATCTATTTACTTGATTTGATTTTTCTGTACAGCATTGCTATTGATTTAATTTGATAGTTCTTTATGTAAACTGTCAAATTGAAAAATGATTATTTGATAAACAGTCTTTTTTTCTTCCTCTTTCATGTGCAGAATACTACAAGACACATACAGAGCTTTGGACATATTTTGTACAGAGTTTAAAAGACTAAAATTGTATTCTTGACTAAAGCATTTGTTGGTATTTGGAGAGTCATCGAAGGGACGTAGAATCGCCTCTTCTTTCTTCTCTCTCTCTCTCTCTCTCTCTCTCTCTCTCTCTCTTTCTCTAACTCTTCTTTCTCTCTCTCGTTCTTCATCCCTCTTTCTCTCTCTCGCTCTCTCTCTCTCTCTCTCTCTCTCTCTCTCTCTCTGATTCTTCATATCATTTTCATTCTCTCGCTAAAAGATACATACAGAGAAGCAACGCTTTGGGTAATCTACACATTTTCTACAGATTTAAAAAAAAGATTAAAGTTGTGTTCTTGACTATCGCATTTTCGGTATTTATCGCCTCCTCCTTCTTTTCTCTTTCTCTCTCACTCTCTCTCTCTCTCTCTCTCTCTCTCTCTCTCGCTTGCTCTCTCTGTCTCTCTCTCTGTGTCTCTCTCTCTCGTTCTTTTTCTGTCCTTTTCACTCTCTCTCTCTCTCTCACTATTCATTCTCCCATTCTCTCTCTGTCTCTCTGTCTCTCTGTCTCTCTCTCTCCTATATGTGACAGAAGAGTGCGGAATATTTGTAGATGTTATATTCATCTTTTACAATCGAAGCAAATTTCGTGAGCTTCTTTCCACCTACTGCTAGGGAGCGAGAGAGAGAGAGAGAGGCAACCAGAGAGAGAGAGAGAGAGAGAGAGAGAGCGAGAGAAAAGAGAGAGGGAGAAGCAGAGTGGCTCTCTTTTTTCCCTTCTCATTTTCTAGATTCTCTATGCTGTGAATCTCCTCGTTTGCATGAAACCATTTTTTTCCCATCATTCTTTGCTTATTCTTGACCCTTCAATTCTAACATCGACTTCTACTTTTGGACACTTAATTCACTTTCTTTCCTCCGTTCTCTTCTCTTCACCAGAGCTCTTACCGAAAACTGTATTAGTCAAGAGCACTACACACAGAAAAAAATGTGACGCACAATTAATGTTCCATCCAAAATTGTGACCAAAAATGTGACACGCAAGCGGCCGCCGAAGAGAATTGTGACAACGGATGTCACATTTTGGTGGCAAGGGGGGACGAGGCGATGCGAGAACAGAAAATGTGACATTGTACCACTTTCGACCATGTTTAAAAAAATATTCGGAATCATCATTTGAACGGAACGTTTAATTTTCGGAAGAAAATCTCGGGTTAACAAACACTTAAAACTTATCCTTTTTTTATTTCATGTTTGTAATATTGAATCGCTTTTTGATATGACATTTATAACGTGTAAGCGTAGCGATTCTGCTCTTTTGTGTCAGTTAGAAAGCGAGAGTCCCCGGGCCGCGTAGTTAGCCAAGCTGCTCTTTGTGCTCTCGATCAACAACTGGAGACTCAACTTCTAATAGTAAGTAATTGAAAAGTTTAACTCATTCATCCCGCTATTGATATGAAAAAGCTGATTTGTTAATGTTTATTCTTGCAAGTTTCTATTGCAGTTTTTATTCCCTTATTGTCAGCACTTTTGTCATTCTTTTCTCACGAATGAGTGATAAAATTAACATTATTAAATATGCTGAATATGCAACGTTGTTCTTTTCTTATCAGGCTAGCCCTTCTTGTCTGCGATTGCTGGAACTAGACAGCGTGTCGGCGCGCGCAGCAAGATCAAATTCTTTCGACATCCGAGCGTGGTTTGCTTTTAATTCTTTTCTTCATAAGTTGATACATCTGTTAATTGATGCTGCCATTCTTCCCAACGAATTTAAATATTTAATGTGTTTTCTCTTTATTGGTACATTAACTATCGTTTATATTTCATGTTGAAATTCGTATACTTATTTCAGCAATTTTATATTTTCAGTATTTCTCTTGCCCAATCCACCCAACAACCGCGCACCGCGCAGCTTCAACGCTTAAGCTGCTGCATTTTTGTCCAGGTACGATAACTTTTCAGACTCGTCTAACAACTTTGACTTTTAAATAAGTTTCGTTCGTTTATTGTTCTTTAAGAGTACAAAAAACTCATTTTCCCACACATTGAAAAGTTTGTTCCGAACATTTTTTTTCCTTGTTCATTTGTTATTACCTATTCCACGTTTATTATTTTTCTTAACTTTGAAAGCAGGATAATACAATTCAAAAGATTTTAAATATAAATAATGCGTTGTTTAGAAAATCGGTACGCACTCTTCCCCTGACTTCCTACCGGAGCTGGAAGACATCGCATCTCCGCGCAGACCGCGCTTCTGCCATCTGAAGCTGCCGCAGACTTGCGAAGGTTCGTTATGTTTATATACATTGTCTAGTCTTCAATTCTAGGGTAACGTGGTTAGAAATTTGTAGTTGTTATTATCAGGGAATAGAAGCCACTGTCGATGATCCTAAATATTAGCAAGGTTTGTTAGCTGTTTCTGCCCATCTGTCCCTCAGGATGATGCCCAAAATTAGGAATTATTCTGTGAAATCGACAATACCTTTTTATACCCTATCGGTTATGTAGTTAATTCAATTTCTGGGCAAGTTTCTTTTGTTTTCCAGAAAAAAAACCGTAATCAAACCAGCTCTGTATAACTTATTTAAAATAAGCGAAACTGTTCTTTTCTTGTTTCTTTCTTTTCTTTTCTAAGAAGTACCGTAACCCAACTCGATGTGTATATTTTAAAAAAAGAAAATAAATTTTGGTACGACGAATAATTAATGCTTCTTTTTTGCTCAACATTTTATACAGGATTACCATTGTATATTCTGAACTGAAATATTTCCAAATGTAAGTTTTTTCCAGGTCTCCAACAACACGCCGTCAACCACACTGATCGGAAGCCGTTCCGGTGCGACATTTGCAGCAAGGTGGGATGTGATTTAACTTATTTTTTTTTAAATATTTAACATACCGTACTCTCGTCCTTAAACTTATCGAGTATTGGAATACTGTTGGTGCAAGTGAAAAGTTACTTGAAACCTTGAGATGCTTTTGTAAGTGCTTTATGTGACTTACAATTACAATTATCGAAGCTGTAGTTGCTATTGATTAGCGAAGTTACGCTAAGTTTAGAGAATGTAAGCTTATATCTTTTGACTTTTAAATTATATTCAAAGGTATTTATTTTCTCCCATTTCTGGGAAACTGTTCTTGATTTTCAGGAGAGTTGCCCAGAACCGTAACCTTACGAAATTTGAGCGAATTAATTCGCGAATCCGTACCAATGATTTATTTTAAATGGAAAGTGATAAATTTCTGGACAAGTTTAATTTCTTAAAGGTACCGTATCCCAATCTGTTCTGTATGTGTCTGTGCAAGTAAATTCCTTGAAGTAATTGAGAATAAGCGATTGCGTTCCTATTCAAAAGAGTAAGTTTTTTGAGTGGATTTTTCTGGGCACCTTTATGTTTACTATAAACTACCGTAACCCAACCAGTAGTAACAACTGATTGAAAATAAGCGAATCGCTCCATTGTAAGAGTGTTATTTGAAAGTTTTTACAAAGTATTTTTTTCTGGGCAACTCTTTTGTTTACTATGAACTACTGTAACACAACCCACTGGTTACAACGAATTGAGAATTAACGAATTGCACAAATGCAAACGTGTGATTTGTATTTTTCTGTTACAAAGTTGGTTTTTAATTACGTTACGATATCCAATATTTGTTAAGCATGTTATATGCTTAAGAATATTCATACAGAAAAAAAATTCATTATTAAGACAAAACAATATAGTTATGGAAGAAAGTTTTAGACGAAAAAAGGAATACAAGGCTGCAAGAACTATAGAAAGAAAGAGCACATAGAAAGATAACATTGAATGTTAATATCTAATGAAAAAGGAAAACAACAAATTACAGTTTAGAATCTTAACGATGCGTTGTCCAGCGGACGTCTGCGAGGAGGAGCTTCCTACATTGGCCCACTTAAAACGGCATTGTCAACAGTCACACCTTGGAGAAAATCAATATCACTGCCGCTTTTGCTCATCTGAGTTCGGACGATTTCAAGCATGGCGGGTTCACTTGAGCCAACAACGTGAGTAGTAATTTAAACAAGTAATAACAGTACCTTACTATTGAACATCGCAAGTCTTCTCTTCAGATCCTGCTCTGATGAGGGGTCTTTATTCCGACAGCAGCGATAGCGATGGTGCAATGGATGTGGATGTTGATGACAATGGCAACATGGATGCCTCGTCTCTTCAAGAGGATGTTGAGGAGTTGGACGGCGACATATCTGCAACTGAGCTGGAGGAGGAGGACGATGAGAATGACGACTCGGAAGCGCTCGAAGCTGATGATTCGACCAACTTCTGCGAAACGATTAGAGCCGAGATCCTCACCTCCACAAGCCGAATTGGAATAACAGAGTCGGAAACGGATAAAATGGTGGATCTGATTCGCCGTATCGCTAAGAACGTTCGAGCCATGAACGACTCCCATTTCGATCAGTTTATGGCTACACTGAACACCGTTGCTACATCATACAGAAGGAAGGCTGCGCTTCGACAAGAACAGGACTACATTGAACCTTTGCCTCGACAAATGGGGACGATGACTGTCCCCGTACGCGACTTGGATGGGAAGCAGAGTCGTGTCGATCGACCGTGCAAGTTCTACATTGTCCCACTGAAGGATTCGATAGAAGCGGCCTTTCGGAACGTGGAATTTCAACAGGTTTATCGCTATTTTGTGTTACATTGAAGTATATAGAATCTGTATGCTTTTCAGGTGTTAGAAATGGAGCCATTCGGAAGGGGGAATTTCCTGTCTCCACTGGACGGGCAACGGTTTCGTGACGCTACCTCCAGAACGAAGAAACCACTACTTCCGATTGTGGTATACCTCGATGACGTTTGCCCTGGAAGTGGTCTACGAAAGGCGTCGTCTAACCACTCTCAAACCATGATGTTCTTCACTTTTTCCGGACTGAGACGGCATGCTTCGTGTCTACATAAATGGAAGTAAGTGTCAAAATGCTAAAATAAAAAAAGCAGTTCTTCAAGTAAATGCTTTAGGTTTCTCTACGCGACATCGTACGGGTCTGATCACAAGGCTTATGGCTACAAGCCTCTTCTAGAAAGCTTCAAGGTGCCGTAATATATTTGAAGTAAAATTTTTAAAAAGCGTAAAAGTTGTAAATAAAGATCATCAATTAGTTTAACTTCTTAGGTAGAGTTGAACGTATTCTACGAAAACGGAATCATGGTGTCGTGGAGAGGGCGAAGCGTTGTCGTCTACCCTTGGCTGCACTCGGTTCTTGGTGATAACCTGGCACTAAACCAAGTCCGCCAGATGCAGACGTGCTTTTCCGGAGGTTTCCCTTGCCGTCACTGCTTGACCAACTACCGCGACTTTGGAGCCGTTCACCTAGAGAAGGACTGCCAATTACGGACTTTGGCGTGGTCGGTTCCTTTGTCGTTGATCGGAGATTGGATGAATTTAAGCGATAACTTAAGGTATCAAGCGAACGGCCCTCCTGCTTTTGGCGTGATGGGGGATTCGCCACTCAACGGCATTACGGGATACCACGTGTCGGAGGATGCCTACTGTGATATCGCCCACGACTTGTACGAGGGCGAGAGCTGCCGTCTTCTAGGAGTGGTCATTCGGGCCATCATTCGGAATGGACTTCCGCTCAAGGATATCAACGATAAGTTATGTGCCTTTGCTACTGGGCGAGTCGACAGCAGCTGCACAATCAACCCAATCCCGGCCGATGTTTCGCAAGGTGACCCTGTGTCCGGGCAAAAGGCAGCCGACACAGCATTTCTCATTCGGCTCGTCCCATTTCTCTTCCCGTTGGACGTAATGGTTGCGGAACCTGAGATCCGGCTTCTGTTCCAGCGCTTTTCCGAGTTGAGTCGCCTTCTCTGCTCATTCGAGTTGACATCTGGCGACATTGATTTGGTACGTTCTACGGCCGAGGAATACGTGTCTCTTGCTTGGCGAGTTGTCCCTCTGGACATTCCGCCCTCTCGCGCAGCTGCAGCCCATTCGTCCAGGCCCATCTACAAGACGCACGCGTTGCTGCACTATGCAGCTGCGATTCGTTCTCTAGGGCCAGTTGGACAACTGAGTACTCTGCAATTCGAGCAACTGAATGCGTACGTCAAGCGACGGTCCTACATTACAAGGAACTTCACGTGTCTGCCGTGCACGTTCGCAACTCACATCCAGCGCACTCTTTGGGCACTACGTCTTCAGAAGGAGGCGGAATTCGTTCCCGGAAAAGGAATCGAGCAACATCAAGTGTCAGCGCTCGCACGGGCAGTTCTGAAGGAACGACGGGTGAAGTGCACTCTCCTACTCCAGCATCACGGGACACTCTACAAGTCGGGAGACATCGTTTTGCTGAACAAGAGTAGCAGCTTTGTTCCTGCCCAGATCGATTGCTTCGCATTCACGGAACAAACATGGAAGATCGTTGCAAAGATCGGACATCCCGCTCGATTTGATGACAGCAGACAATGTTGCTTCTTCACCGCATCTGGAGCGATCACAACTGTCTTTTTCAAGGAACTTTTTGATCCACTGCCTCTTGACGGCTACCCCGAGGGAAATGAGACCGCTTTCATGCCAAGACACGCCCTCTGCCACTGCTAGAATATTTTCGTTATTTTCTCTTAGCAATAAACAAATACTTTGATCTGAAGATCAATATTTCAATTTATCCCGTTATTTACGACGGCTCACGAATATGTGATCATTTGCATGATTTATTTCCTAGTTAGTGTGATCTTTAGCGTTAGACCCAATGCGTCTAACCATTCTGTTGGAAGCGGGTGCTCCTGAGCCCGAGTGTTTGGGCGAAGAGGACTGCTACTTCGAGACCATTGCACAAGTCAAGCAATATGTGAGTACACGGACTGGCTCCCCTCTGACAAATGTCAGGCTGCAGCTCAACACTCCTCAGCGTATGATAGACGTTCACCCCTCTCAAGTTGTTGCGGCGCCACACGCACATTACATAGCAACAGGAAGCTTACTCGAGGTTTACCGATTGCCTATCTCTCTAAATGAGTATATTTTTACGTGGATCTTCTCAGAGTCCGGCAACTTCGACTACGATGAACAGCCAGGAGCTATCCCTCTCGATTTCTTCCACATTCCTGGTAAAAAATGAGTCCCTTTCGCCAACCAATCCGACTGCGCTCTCGTGGGAGAAAAACCCAGTTTTTCCTGATGATACTCGAGCGGAGCAAGGTTATACTAAAATGAATGGTCATATCTTAGATTCATGAATTTTCAGTTGATGTTGAAGATGCTAACCCTTGTGAGAGAGAAGTCGACAAAGATCGCGATCTTGAAGAGCTTGGAGGTAAATCATACTCAGATTGTAAGCTCTACGATAGTAATTCATTTAATTTACTTAGCGATTTCTCATCCCTCGACACCTCAAGTTCGCTCGGAGTCACCGTTGGTCAGAACTCCCTCGGCAGTTCCAGATCGGACGATGTACACAGGCAGGCCTTTAAATTTCTGTTTAGTAAACTGCACTTTTGTCTGTTGTATCCTTTAGTATGCAAGCAAAACTCGGCGCAAGCAGATTTCTAATTAATTTTCCTTTTAACAAGTAAACGTATGCGTTTAAGACCCCTTCTACCATCGTCTGAACCAGCGCCTTTTGAAATGCAGCTTTGAGAAGTTATTGGTTGGCAAGCAAGGAGCTCCATTCCTCAAGAGGCTACAAGATGACCCGTCGTATGACATTTCGGACGACAGGGTTGGCCGCTGCCTGCTTACGAGAAGGATCGCCGACTTTCTGCTGACATACGCTGACACGCTAGTTTTCAACTCTTGAACAACTGATATTTTACCGCACTTTTTTAGCAGAGAAAAACCATCCCCGAAAGAGACGCGGAGCTTCGTTACGCATCTATTCGCAGGATACCCCAACTGTTCTATAGTTAGCAACCTTTTTTTCTACACAACAGTTTTTAACTGAATGAAGATCATTATGAAATTTGAAAGACTCGATAACGCATTGCTAGTTACCTGAATTTTCTCTGATGTAACTACAGAAAGCATTTCAGGATGCCTTCATCGATAGCCACAAGGGACTTGTCGAATGCCGCGTTAGGCGGGTCAGATCTCTTCTTGGAAAAAGAAGCTTGCTATCACAGCCCATCAGAGAGTACAAGAAGAAAGCAGGCAGCCGAGAGTGGCTTGCTTCTTCGGATAACGAGGAGGAGAGAGAAACTGACGATCATTTAAATGTCAGTTAAAGCTCTACAAGATACTGTTATATTTTGAAAATTAAAGGCATTACAAAACCTTTTGTTTAAGCGAATTAACAACTTGATACACGGCTCTGTCGAGCACCTCGAACTCCTTAAGCAGAAGAGGTTTTTGTCTCTCGAGTCTTTAAAGTTATACAGATATTTCATTTTGTCATATATAAGAGAGTCTTTAGATTAAAATGTAAAATTCTACTACTAGTAGCAGCTCTCTCACAAATGGCGATATATAATTTTTTTTAGAAACTGTCGTATACGCTTTTGCCAGAACAAGCCTCCGCGAGCAACAACGACACGTTACTCCTTCTACGCGCAGTCCCGTTACGTATGTGATTTTTTATTTATCGGATTTTGTTTTACATTTAAATAATTTGTCTATACTTACATGAGTTATTTCTTGCTCTATGGCTTGAGTTTAGAACAAAATTTTTGGAATTCACATTAGACAAATATACTTTTGAATTTGCTTGCAGATTGTCGATGACTTCATCGCGTCAAAGTGCGCTTCCGCGGGAGACTTTCCACGGAGATTGCAAGAGAAGATTGCGCCGGCAATGTCTCAGCGTGCCCTGCGCGTAATATCCGAAGCGAAGAGAAGATCTCTTGTTGAAGCGAACGCCTTCCCGCCTGGAACAAATGGTTCGGTATTTTCAACCTTATAAAGTTTTGAGTTATCGAAAAAAATGCATCCATGTGTACTAAGTATTTATCTTTGTAACCCAGGTTCAATTGTATTTCCAAACTATTCATCGAACTGTTAAAAAGAGAATAATTGTATGCCTCAGATTTCGCTACATTCGAGTTCTTACTCAACATGCTGGCACTGTTCGAGCATACAGACAAAAAGAAGAAGCCATCTCGTGTCAAGTTCGTCTACAATCGCTTCCTGGTCCGTTATTTATTACAATTCAAACTCCCAATCAATATCTACCTATTGCTTATAAGTTAAGTGACATTAGTTTCCTGTTGCCTTTTTCTTATCTTGTGAGTGAAAAGGAGCGAGAAAGAGAGACGATACAGCGAGAGGAGTGTAAACTATGCTGCTTAGGCACATCATTCTGCGTCGTCGGCTCTTGATCAACTCAAGAATGAGGGCATCCGGCAGCCGGTGATAGTCGCATACGGTGATGTCTCTGCCAAGTTCATCATCGCTCTTGAGGGAGTCGATGTAACCGTCAGTCATGTTTTGTTAAAAAAAAAAAGTTGAAATGTAATTTTAACAAATTAAAAAAATGTAATTTTAACAAATTAAAAAAAATTCTTATACTCATAGCTTTTTTATTTATTTTTTACCTGCTTTATAATACGCTTGCTGCAGGTTTCTGGAGACCTTGCCCATGCGCTTCTCTCCTACCTCGCTTGCTTCTGGTTGTTCGACCTCGAGTACCCACACGAAGTGAAACAAGAGCTGTCCCTTCTTGCGAATCTGCTCGGCATTCCGGAGCCCATGTCAAGAGATGCAGGGCTCATCTACCGCAAGTTGGAGGCCATTATGGCCGAATAGAGGCCAGTCTGATCTCATTAGATCACATTTTTTTGTTGACTCTTACATCTGAAAATTTTCTTTTACTTGAGTTTATTTCACTTGAGAACATTCTTTCATCTTAGTAAAAGATTGTTTCATTTTTTAACTTGCTTTCATGCTATACGTTTCTTTCATTTTAGAACTATCGAATTTTTATTTCCAAGATTCATTCAGAAAGTAACTGGTAACATAGACATATCCTTCTAAGAAAAACAGTCTTTACAGAATGTATTAATTCTTGTCGTTTTATGACCAGTAACTCAATTTTATCATGATTAAGTAGCCCAAATTCATTTAACTCGGCGCGGTTATCTTGTAAGTGTGTTAGTTGTTACTGTTTCCTTGTGAATGTGTTGAGTTGTTACTGTAATCTTTTGAAGGTCTCACTAACTTAATGAATAATTCTTCTTGTTATTAAATGCCAGTGGCATGCATAATAGTAAATGAATCACTAATTCGAAGAATGGATGAAGGGGGAGGGAGAGCAAAAGGGGCGGAGCTAACGGTGGGAGCATGTCACAATTTATGTGCTGCCGCCTAATTGTGACATGCAATGTCACATTTTTGCTGGGATACGTTGCCCTCCACCGCTCGAAAATTGTGACATGGCGCGTCACATTTCTGTTTCACTGGAGGTCACAATTTTTTGGAACATAAATTGTGACATGGGGTGGAACACATATGTACCGAAGTAAAATCGGTACATTATTGTGACATCAAATTGTGACATCCCGTGTCACATCGTTTTCTGTGTGTACTTTAATCTGCTTATATCTCTATATATCTCTCACACTATCTCTCTCTATCTCCGTTTCTCTCTTTCTCTCTCTCTCTATCTCTGTCTGTCTCCCCCCCCCCCCTATTAGTTATGTAATATCTCTCTCTCCCTATTTCTCTCACTCGTGCCTCCTCTCTCTCCCTCTTGACTTATTTCTCCATTTTACGATCGTTCATTCTCATCGACTACATCCTTCATGAAAAGGTCCGATGATCCCGATTTCGTTGGAGAGAGTCACCCTTCCTGCGGAGAAGTCGAAATTACCATTGCAAACAGCGTAATTAGATAGATCATGTTACAGTGGATAAGCTCTTGCTGTGGGTACGTGCAGAACAATAATGGCGGACGAAAATGTTGTTCTTGAATATGCCGTTGTTTAGAGTTGATCCTGCGAAGACATCAGTAAACTGTCACATTTTCACGCCAAAGGATCATTATGTTGCGCTAACGAACGTTCACCATTTGTTTAGCCTGATATTCTGTCGGGATATATTTATTGCTTGTGTGAAGAGTCATTTCAAGATTCCTATAGCAATAAGCAGAAAAATATGTCGCTTGCGTACAGAGACGAGTCTCCAAGATGAAGACCAGCGAGAAAGGGCACATAAGTGGTTGCGAGGAGGGAGAGAAGGACGACGACCACCAGTCAATATAAGACCAGTGTTCGTCTCCAATGCTAAAATATTGAAAATTATAGAGGAGAGAACACGAGGATTTATCTATTTCTGGCACTCTTCTCGTTCCTTTCTTGTGGAATTTATTGCGTACCAAATCGGACATCGCTTACAATTAGAATCAACTACAGTTGCGCCGTTATTCCACCCTCTTTAGGCGATTGTGGAAATGTACTTCCATCAAAGTTCTATGAAAGAAAGAAAGATAAACTCAACGATTTTCGTGGAAAAATGCTGATAAATATCGCAACTCCAATTTGCCGTTACCGTTGTAGTTAGCAAATTTGCAAAGCACAAATTTTCATTAATTTTTTCCAATGCCCTTTGCTTGTTCCTTCTTCGGTCACTCATTACCTGGGAATACAATTTTTTGTGATAAATATTCTATTTCACTCTAATTCTTTAAGTGTATTTTAAAAAAATTGAATTTTATTTCTCCCAATGTATCTGCAATTACTAAAAATTAAAATTAGACTTTCAAATTTTCTCCGCATTTTCCAAAACAGTTCGAACGAAGTTCTTGCTGTTTCGTCGACGTTTTTCTAATCTTTGATCTCTAATACGCATAAAATTAAGATTAAAATAAATAGTAAATTTAAAAAAAATTAGAATATTCAAATTTCCACTCTTTCTGTTCGTTCCTTGCCCTTTACGTTGATCCAAGTGCATTTTCATTCATTTCACAATTACATTCACATTTTGGCACGGTTTATCGAAGCATTGGAGTAGATGACCAAGGGAGGATTTTCATGGGTTGTACTCGATGGGGAGGTTCTTGCGGCGGACCATGCCGTCGAACTGGAACCACTCACGGCGGAACTGCTTGGCGGCGCCGTCCGGGGTGTTGGTCCACTCGATGGTGATGCGGTCGTTGTTGGTGTCCTCCTGGAAATTATCGTTACATCTTTTTTTATTTGTAAATATTTGTTTACGATTCTTTTTTGACTAAACCATACCTGGCCGTAGGCGAAGGCGTCGCAGGAGACAGCAACGAGGACGGGCTCCTTGGGGTCGAGGACGCCGCTGGCCGGGTCGACACCGAGACGTTTCATGTTCGTGGTCTTGAAGGCCCAGCCGATGCGGCGCGCAGAGGTGTTGACCACCTGAAAATTAGAAATAGCTAGCTTAAATTATTCCTAAAAGGATTGGAGAATGCAAATTATTGAGATGGGGAGCTGAAGAAAACAAACCTTGATGTGGTAGGTGTGCTTGTCGTCGTAGGGCGCGTTGAAGACGACCTTGGCGTTGGGCTGAGTGACGATGTCGCCAGGAGGAACGGATTGAGCCATGGTTGGAGGAGGATTTTCTCGGCAGTGAAATTTCCATTTTAGCTAAATGCAACGAAAAATATGCAAAACTAATGGTTATTTCACAATATCGCGGGACTTCAATGATAATTTATTGTAATGAAAAGATTTTGAATAATTGACCGTTGTTATCTGTATTCGATAAATATCCATGAGTTTTGCCAATTAGTTCGCGGCGCATAAGTGAAAATGCAAAATTTTAGGCGATGTCCAGAGACATTTCCATCAGTACTCGACTTTTCTGCTGTGCTTTCCATTTCTCCTTCCTTCTTGATGAGGAACAAGAGAAGAAAAGGAAACATAAAGTGAAAAGGGAAGGGAGGATGGGAAACTCTTGACAGAAGGGAGAAGGGTAGTGGGGGATTGAAAGGGAAGCGTATAGTGGAAAAGTCACCTCAGTACTTACGGTGATCCCTCGAGGAGAAGAATTGGAAGACTGATGATTAAATGGAGAAATCGACCGCTTTTATACGGCGAGGAATGCACTTAGCTTTGAAAGTTTAGTTTTTCTCATCATGAAGTTGGCAAGAAGGAAAGTTCTTGACTTTTGAATTTTCAGTTTATCAGCAGTTGTCCCAGAAACCACGTAATAATCTTATAATTTCGCAATTTTTTAGTTTAGAGATTGCACATAGAAAACTATACGATTGCGATGGTTTATGCTCTGACAATCAGAACTCTGTCCATTCATATGTACACATCATAGTTTAAAAATGAATTTGACAGTCTTTGAAAATAAAGACCAAAATGATCGTAAACAGGCTTGATCTGCTTCGTATCGGGTTCAATAATGATGTTGGGTGATGAAATTTTTTTCATCAGGTTGGGAATTTTAAAAGTTTTTAGTTAAAAAATGCTAATATTATAATTTTGAAGATCCTTCTATTCGTGCTGAACTAAAACTACAAAGCTGCCCTTTTTACGAATACGAGACTTAAAATATGGTACCAATTTTGACATTATATTGTATTACGTAATCTCCAGTAATGGACTTTCGATCGAACATTCCAGACAACAATTTGGATATTCCCAATTAAATGTCATAATCACCGACTGTTCTCGTCTTCTGCCCTGGCCTAGTCCATTCCTCCTTGCAAAATCGCCACTCAGTCCAACATCAAGATCATCTTTAACTCGCCAGATTTGACTTAACGGCATTTTCATTTCCAGGAGTAAAACGCATTTTAGTACGAAAGGTGAGCATCAAATCCCAAGCTTTTATTCTGGGTGCCAAGACCCTCAAGGGTTGTACTCGATGGGGAGGTTCTTGCGGCGGACCATGCCGTCGCCCTGGAACCACTCGCGGCGGAACTGCTTGGCGGCGCCGTCCGGGGTGTTGGTCCACTCGATGGTGATGCGGTCGTTGTTGGTGTCCTCCTGGAAATTATCGTTACATCTTTTTTTTAATATTTGTTTACGATTCTTTTTTCACTAAACCATACCTGGCCGTAGGCGAAGGCGCCGCAGGAGACAGCAACGAGGACGGGCTCCTTGGGGTCGAGGACGCCGCTGGCCGGGTCGACACCGAGACGCTTCATGTTCGTGGTCTTGAAGGCCCAGCCGATGCGGCGCGCAGAGGTGTTGACCACCTGAAAATCAGGAACCATTAGCTAAAATTATTTTAAATATGGGATAAATAATTCCGGATTCTAGAGATGGGGAAAGCACGGACTGAGCCATGGTTGGAGGAGGGGAAGTGGAGAGGAGAGCAGAGAAGCACAGTCGGGAACTGATGGAAATGTCTTTGGAAATCGCCTTTTATAAGATTTTCTCGGGCGTGAAATTTTCATTTTAGCTACAGTGTAACGAATTAATATGCAAAACTCGTCGATATTTCACAACATCACGGATCAGAGATTAGAATTTCAAAATTTTTAGAAAAATGTAAAAGTACTATGTGCTTCGCACTTTATGTATTCAATAAAAAATATGAGAAATTTCAGCAATAATTTATTTCGGCGCGGAATTCGTGGCTTTTCAATGAAAAGATTTTGAATATATGTCCTTTGCTATGTGCATTCGATAAATATACACGAGATTTGCATGTTAAAACGTCGCACTTTAGCTAAAATGAAAATTTCACGCCTGAGAAAATCTTATAAAGGCGATTTCCAATGACATTTCCATCAGTCCCGACTGTGCTTCTCTGCTCTCCTTTCCTCCAACCATGGCTCAGTCCGTTCCTCCTGGTGACATCGTCACTCAGCCCAACGCCAAGGTCGTCTTCAACGCGCCCTACGACGACAAGCACACCTACCACATCAAGGTTTATTTTCCTCAGCTTTCCCCATCTCTAGAATCCGGAATTATTTATCCCATATTTAAAATAATTTTAGCTAATGGTTCCTGATTTTCAGGTGGTCAACACCTCTGCGCGCCGCATCGGCTGGGCCTTCAAGACCACGAACATGAAGCGTCTCGGTGTCGATCCGGCCAGCGGCGTCCTCGACCCCAAGGAGCCCGTCCTCGTTGCTCTCTCCTGCGACGCCTTCGCCTACGGCCAGATATGGTTTAGTCAAAAAAGAATCGTAAACAAATATTTACAAATAAAAAAAGATGTAACGATAATTTCCAGGAGGACACCAACAACGACCGCATCACCATCGAGTGGACCAACACCCCGGACGGTGCCGCCAAGCAGTGGTTCCAGGGCGACGGCATGGTCCGCCGCAAGAACCTCCCCATCGAGTACAATCCATGAGGACCCTCCCTTGGTCTCATGCTCCACACATGTCTTGCCCTCTTCGATAAACCGTGTCTATATGCATGTGTAAATACAAATGTTAAATGAATGAAAATTGAAGCAAATCACTTGGAACATCTGTTCAAAAAGATCAAGGAAAGGAACTGGGCTCTGGCCATTAACATCATATTAGAAATATGAAAATCTCTTTTCATTGATAAGTCTCGAACGAGCAAAAAAATGCACTATATATTTTTTAATTGTTCTCCGCAAGTGGCGAGTGGGAGAATTTTATTCAACAGCTTTCTAGACTCAATTTGCTTTAAAAATGTAATGAGTTTGTTGTACGAATATTAATCTGAATGTCTAAAAAATTTTTTAATATTCTTTCCTGAAACAGAAATAGTGTCTCTATCCCTATTATTCCTTGCTCGATCATGAAGCAAAGGCCAGCAGTGACTTTCTATCTGTCACAGTTGTTTGGATTGGTCACATTTTTGTTATTTTTCTTCATTTCTTTTTAAAAATACAACGACTATTGAAAATTATTAGTTTGAGAAAAGCCGATATAAATTAATGTAGTTATTTTTACGCAACCATAGATATTTTTGATGAAAATTAAAAAAAAAAATTATTCAAATATATTATTTTACTTTCTCTCAACTTTTTTCAGACCATCTCCATCACTCGCCTACTCTCCATCGTACATAAAGTCAACGTAACATGGTTGCGGCTGCTCGCCGTTGCATCGCCTTTCTACATTTACGTTATTATTTACTTTATTTGTAAAAAAAAAATTTCCACTTATTTTTTAAGCCTCCGCCCTCTATCTCTCACTCTCTCTTTCTCTCTGTTTCTATCTCTCTGGCCCTCTCTCTCACTCTCTCTCTCTCCACCCCTGCAGACGTTGCTGGCGGCGGCAAGTTCTGCCAATCCGCTGATTGCAACTCGTTCACGCAGAACACCAAAGGCTCCTTCTTCTACAGCTATTCATTCTTTATTCTTCTTTTCCCTAGCTAAATAATAATGGAATATTTTCTAAAATAATTACGATCATCTGGGCAATGACATCATCGGCACCGACCGACTCAACTACGGGGGGGGTCAAACTGCCCAAAAGGGCACATGGACTCCGCGTGCCCGTGAAGCTGTGCATAGGAAAGATAGAGCAAGAGAAAGAAGGAACGAGTTTGGGAATAAATGGAGATGGAACACGAATGGAGGACAGACAAATGATAAAGAGATTTTTTTTAGCTAAGACGAATTCTAGCAGCGATCTCCGAGTGGTTAAGGAGTTTGACTCGAAATCAATTGGGCTCTGCCCGCGTAGGTTCGAATCCTGCTCGCTGCGAAAAGTTTTGGAAAGCTTCAATTTTCAGAACAAATGGTAAGTTCTTCTTGAGCTTCATGTCACATAGAGATGTTTTAGGGTCCATTGAGAATATTTTTGTTGTGTGCATTTAAACTTTATATATAAAATTAAAGTAAAACCTAACCAAAACTCTTTTTTTGCAATCGTTCACGTTCTTCAAAGACGCTTATCGCCGCCTATAAAAGTATGTTCGTTCAACTATAGAATATGCCTCTCCTGTATATTATTAGCACTTGCTGTGTGAAAATAGGCACATTGAAAATGTTAAAAATATTTCTTAAGGCGCCTTTATGCTCGCTGTAAGCTTAATTTTAAATCGTATGAGGATGCTTGTGAGGAATTCTCTCTACCTACCTTGGAAATGCGTCGCAACATTGCTTGCGATCAGACTTGCCAATTTAATTATTTTTCAATCTAAAAGCCTCACGCACCAGGGGTAGATCTTTCATACTTATTCCTCTCTTCAGCACTTCTGACCATACTCTAAGAAACTCCATTTCTCATCAGACTGTTTCTCTTCTCAAAAGTCTATCATAGTGATTTCTCAACCTCAATTTCAACATTTATAAATTCGTTGCCTGATAAGTGAAAAGATATATCTTCTCCACTGCAATGATTTGCTGGGAATTATCCTCTCCTTGTTCATGAAACAACTTTAACGTGTTTTTATCTTTACATTTTGTTTATCCGATTTACACAAATTTACATCGATTTGTATATTTACATATCAATACTTTGCATTGCATATACACAGCGTTTTGTCCCCCCTAGTTTGAGCGGCTTCTGATGAAAAACTAATTTACGGACAGATTCGTGGTTTTGAATAATCTACGGATGGGATTTATGGTTTTTGACCGTGAATTAGATGTGGTTTCCTACGTTTCCTAGCATACGATCGCGTTGTTTTTAGGAGACGCGGCTGCGCGTTCTTTTTATTTCTTTTTTTGTCGCCGGGTGTTACATTGGTAATTCTTTTAGTTTAATCTTTTTTTAGTTTTCATTTCCAAGATGCGACACCAGCCGCGCCAATTCATCTCAAGCAGTCACCATCGCGAGCAGGCGACTTCTCAGACCGAAAGGTTCGGTCCAGAAAATATTACGCAGATTTTGACCTTTTTGTGTGTTCACTATGTTCCTTGTGCGCTTTGAGAGAGTCGCTCCACTTGCGCGGAGTTCTGGCTGCTGCATCGCGCGGTCGATCGACTTGTTGCTGAACCCATTGGAAAGGTCTGACAAATGGAATAATAATATCATTTTGGAAGTGATGTTTTGATGGTTTTTTTATATTCAGGACAACACTAAAGGTGGTTTACTTATACTCAAGTGCAAGAACTTAATGATTATCGTCTTCGAGATCGCCAACCTAAGTGACTGCTTTTCTGTTGCACGTAGCATCGAGAAGTTCTCCAACCTCAGTGGGCTATTTTCTTTTATATTCTACGGTTTTTTCCGTCAGTGTCCTTTCTTTATTGGAACGTGTATGTTTGAACTTATTTTATCATGAATAACTGTGCGAAATTCTGTTAATTGGGGTCCTGTTCAGATAGTTTTGAGCACGATTATCCATTCTACTATCGCGTCCCTTTTACGGTGCTGGACGATGGCTCGACAGTCTTCGACTTGGAAGCAGAATTCGCTAAGCTGACCTTGCTCGCTCCGAACTCTTTCCGCATCTTTCCGTCAGTGACAACTTTAATGTTCGTGGCAAAGGACATTTCTATCTGTTATCTTCCACTCAAACTAAAGTATATCAGCAATATAGCAGCTGACCATTTCACAGATTTGCCCCTCGTATCCCGAAATGGTTATTGTCCCGAAAATGATTGGTGATGACTATCTTCGCATTTCTGCTACCTTCCGAGATGGCTTCCGCTTTACCGTACTTAGCTATTACCACCATCCGACCAAGGTGTGTCTGTTGCTTATTTGAAAGATAGAACATCATGAACAACATTTGATTCGGCGAGAGAGTTGTTGCGTTTATGGTGATTCTCTACCAGGGAGAAGAACTGTATTATTTATTCCAGTCTTGCATAATGCGATGCAGCCAGCCTCTGATTGGTCCCGCCAACAGAGGTGCAAGGAAGACGAGAGCATTCTGAACTCGCTGCTAGCTCCTCATTCTCGTGGAATCATCATCGATACTCTCGCCGTCTGCTCTCTCGCCCAGCTCATTCTCGACCAGGATGCGCGTACCATTCGGGGGTACGCATGAATATACTTCTACACCCCTTTTTGAACGAATCTGAATTAAAGTACCTAATTAAGGTTATTAATTACAGCTTCGAATCAATAATCGAGCGAGAATGGATCGGTGGCGGGCACTCTTTCCGAGTGCGGAATACGCATGCTGCTTATGCTTAAGGCGCCATCACGGGACCGCATTCAGTGCTACGTGCGCGGCTTCATCGCCAGGCAGCGATTCCGCCCGAGGTTTCTCACTTGCTATCCATTCCCCGTTGCTTCGCGCAGATCTCTCTCATGATCTCCTTTCTTCTAGAATGGCTCTCCTCTCGCGCGGGCCCAACAACTCCAGAAGGCGAACGCCGAACTGCTCCTGCTTCTCTTCATGATGTCATTCTTTCCCAGATGACCCAGTGGCCCCTTGAAAATACGACAGCTGAGTACGGCTCCTGCGTGGAGATGGTCGACACTATTCTAGCCAGCATTCTGTCAGATCTTTCCATTTTCTGGACTTTCTAATCTTATTCTCGTTCAGTGATGCCGAGGGTCTGAGACGGGAGAGGGAAGCAGAAGAAGAGAGAAGGCGAGTGGAAGAGTAGCAGGCTAAGCTGGTTCGGGAGGAGAAACAGAGGTAAGGCCTTTTCGGAGCAGGCTAATCTGGGGTGTGAAGTGCTGACCTTTTCTATCCTTTCTAAATGTTTTGGCCAGCATAAAACTCGGGAGGATTCTCTTTTGCAGACGACTCCAGAGGGAGGAAGAACGACTCGCGGCAGAGAAGGCAGCAAAAAAGGGAAGAGGAAGAAGAGAGTATGAGGAAGGAAGACGAATAGAAACAGAAAAAGGAAGAGATGGAGAAAGAGAGGAGCAGACTGGATGCAGAGGAGGGAGGACGACCGCAAGCATCAGCCGCCTCTCATCGAGAATGATACTGACCTCTCCACTTGGCAGTTGTCCAAGCTGCGCTGCACTATTAACAATTCAACTGGTTAGAAGATTCTAATCCTCTTTCTCAACCCTTTCTGAATCTGGATGAGAAAGAGGATTAGAAAACAGCCTCATTTGTATTTAGATGTGTCGCATCTTCTGACCACCGCCGTCTCCGGGTCTTGAACGAGTGGCGAACCCGCCGGACGTGTTGTGAGAATACCGTGCCGACTGCGCCTGCGATCTCCCGCCAAATCTCATCTCATCGGACTCCTCTCTCTGAGCAGCGCTTCTTCAAAGTTGCTGTTCCGAAGATAAATAGATGATGATATCAAGCCACGATGTTTTGGTTGAATAAAGCATAAAAGTTGAATATCTAATTTTGGCCTGCTATTTCTTATGTTTTGATGCTTGTAACCTGTTTCCCCTTCTCGGATTAAAGGATCTTTAATGCTTTTTTTCTTGATTTATGTTCTTAATTTCTCCATCCCTTTTCTCGACTTTATATATTTAACAGTTTAACTGTATTCGTGCACTTGCTGACAGCACGCTAAGAAGAAAGATATCAAAGAAACAATGAAACTGTTTAAATTGACGCTGACGTTGTGATTAAAAATGCTTAAACGCCAAGTTGAAGAGCTTGGGCGTGCTTGGTTGTATAAGAATAAAATATGTCCAAAGAACTGACCAAATGTAACACCGTTGCTATAGAGAAAGGGCCGTTCAGAAATCATAGCTACTGTCTGTCACAAAGTATGCCCAAATGAAATATACCGTAGCTAAAGCTTTTCTATTTCACGGTCACAAAAGTGGACCGATGCTGCTGTTCGGAACGCTGTGCATATAAGGGCGTAAGCCATTGCAATTGTTTCTCGTTAAGTAAGATCTTGTATGAGAATTAAGAATATATATAATATATATAAAAAGAGATGTCATGAATTGGCATGAAGCTAATAATTAGCAGTCGTTGCTGGCAATCAACCTCACGAAGACATTGACACTTCAAGGCACTCGTCCAGACTCCACTCGCCATTGCGGCAGACTCACATGCTCACCGGGATAGAGACACCAACGTTCCATGGGTATTTGACAAATCGCTCATTTTGACTACTTTGTTTTGTCATTATACATTTTTCATTTTCATAGAAAGAGAGAGATACAGGGGTAGAGAGAGAAAAAGAAAGAGAGTGAGAGAGAGAATGAGAGAGAGAATGAGAGAGAGAGAGCAAGAGAGAGAATGAGAGAGAGAGAGCAAGAGAGAGAATGAGAAAAAGAGAGAATTAAAGATAGATTTACACTGTCCAATTCGAAAAAAATATTTTTTTTGTTCAAATCGTTCTGGGTACATTATAGGTGCGGAAACATGAAAATATATATAATAATTAGTCATATTTCAGATTTCAAAGGAAATGTCTCACATACTCACTCATAACACCACAAACCAAATTCTTGGAAAAAGCAGGATACATTTTCAAGAGGTGACATGTGACTTCCTTTGTCTATGAGATGTGTGTGAAGCAAATTAAGAGCTTATCCATTTTGAAGTACAGACAGGCAAGACTGGTCTTATTAAAATAACTAAATGAATTAAACACTCCAAAATGGCATGCGCCGACCATTCTCTCTCTCTCTCTCTCTGTCTCTTTTTCATTTAGTTGTAATTTCGTGCGAAGATGCATCGAACGAGACAATGGAATTAGAGAGAGAGAGTGATAGAGAGAAAGAGAGGGAGAGAAATAGAGAGAAAAGAGAGAAAATTAAATACGTAGACATAATTGACAGACGCCCGGAGAAAACGAGAGCGAGACGGGAAAATATGTTTCTTTTAACGATACCAAGAGAAACGACCATATAAAAAAATTTCTACTTTGCTCCGTACCGCCTATACTTCGTTGTCCACAATACATACAAAACTGAGCTCTCTCCTGAGATTCCTTGATCAGCCAAGAAATCGTCTACCGAGCCAAAAGTCATAAAAAATTTCCAGTGGGATCTCCTTTGCCGAACTGAGCCGGATCACGACCGAGGTCCCGGCTGCATATTGGGCAGCAACGCTGCGCAACTCGATCGCCACCATTCCTGGCTATCTTCCGACCCTCTTCCTCCTCTACACCATCAAGAGAACACAAGGAGTCTACAAGCTCTACAAGGTAACTTCTTTTTTTCGTCCTCTTTAAAAAATATACTAGACCATGTTCGCTAAAAGAAATTGGTTCTTTTCAGTAAAATCAGTAAATTTAGTCCAGGAATCTTAGAAAAACTGTTCCAAATCAGCCGGGACATAAATTTTCGCCAAAATTGAGAAACTTTTTTGTTTTGTTTTTGTTGACATCGTCTTATATACATATATCGCAAAGCCAAATGCATTGTAATTGTATATTCCTGGATGAGAGTTTTTAGGCCAAATCAAGTACACTGAGAGTTCAAGTATATTTAAATTAAAAAGAAAATAAATAAAAAATGAAATATTTTCTCCTCTTCAGCACTCGGTCGTTTTCATGTCGATCGGCACTTTCGTTCTGATGTTTCCGTTGTCGCTGCAGAATTACGGGCTGCTGCTCGCGCTCTCCGCGGGTGAGAGCATTTTTTTTTTTACAACTTCTTAAATTTGCTTTAAAATTATACGAATCTTTTATTAAGAATATTGATTTAAATATATATATTTGTTAAACAATGTTTAATATCCTTCTCCGACACAGAAAAGGCGTCGCAATCCCGATCATTCCGTGCTCGATCGTGAAGCTAACGCCAGCAATTATGTTCTATCTGTCGCAGACGCTTGGATTGGTCACTTTTTGTTGCTTTTCTTCAGTTGTTTCTTTTTTTTAATACAGCAACTATTTAAATTTGTTGTTTACTTTACACTTTTGTTTTTGTTTACCTATAATGATTGTTGTTTACCTCTCTACTTTTCTCCAGACCATCGCCATCTCTCGCTTTCTCTGCATCGTGCACAGCGTGAACGTTACATGGCTGCGGCTGCTTGCGATCGCCGCGCCGCTCTGCATTCCAGCCGTCTCTTTTTTCTTCTTTATAAAATTTTGCTTTTAAACGATGTTCTGCTTTTAATTGATTTTCTTCTTTTTGGCACCTTTTCTACTCCTAATAGTGAGAGCGACAAGAGGCACAGAAAGAGAGAGAGAGAGAGAGAGAGAGAGACCGAGAAGGAGATTGTAAGAGAAAGAGAGAAAAAGAGAGAGAGAGAGAAGGAGATTGTTAAAGAAAGAAAGAGAACAGATTCCTTTGCAGGTTCCTTATACCTGCTCGATCGCCTTGACCGGTATCATTGTGAGAAATGATTGCTGTGCTCTTCTCATCGTTTCCCCGTGGCCGCCGCTGGCTATTTTGGTGTGTTCAATTAATATTATAATTGTAATGAAATCATCATTTTCTCAGTCTTGTTCAGACTATATATTATATAGTGTATGTATTGTAAAATTTTCAATGTTTACAATTTCAAAATCATTAATCTCTTAATTTTCTTCCCACACATCTCACAGACACCACGAGTCGAATGTCGCCCCTTGATAATGTATCTTGATTTGTCTGAGATTTTGGTCGGTTGGTGGTATCTCTCGACCTTCTCTTGGTAGAACAATTAGTACGAAGAGAAGGTCGAGAGATAATGTAAAGAAGAGAGGAAAAAAAAAGAGAGAGAATTTTTCCCGATATGCACCCACATCCTTTAATTTCAATCATATTTAGTCCCCAAAGATGTAGAACTTTGGGGACTAAATATGATTAAAATTAAAGACACATGGAAATAGTACATGAAGATGAGAGAAAAAAAGGAGTAAGGAAAATTTCTTCTGATATGCACGTATGTACATTCGTCGAGATGGGCCTAAAAAGTATAATTTCTAATAGATGCTCTACATCTACCACGGCCTGCTCAATGTGGCGGCGCTCGCTGTTAATCTTCGCATTCTACTCTTTATCAGACGACAGATTCAGAAAGCAAGTCAGTAGAATTAGACCAAATAACTCCTACAAGCTCTGAACGTATTCATTTTTTAACATTCTTGGCTTTCAAAAATTTTCTTGTTCTTTACTTTTCCTTTTGCAACACAGACCACGCAAAATCTAATGTTATTATCAGTCTTGCTGCTCAGTATGCATTCTTCATGCATAAGAATCTGAAAAAGAAAGACACCTTTTAAATAGGCAATGAGTACACCACTGAAATTTGTTTTTGCTACTCGAGAACATGTATATTTTTTACTTATTTTTTAAAGATACATGTTCTCGGGTAGGGAAAAAAATGTTTTTTTTATCAGGCCGAGTCCCTCACTCTGCGATTGATCAACAAGAAGTGACGTATGGTCTTCTCTCGCAGTCGCTCGCTCCGATTCTCTCCTACTCCAGCTACATCGCGAGCGGCGCATTGATGCTCAATCGTAATGTTGATATCTTGATTAAATCAACCAAAAACTCATTCTTGCGCTTTTATGATTGAAGCATGGAAAGATACAGTTATCAGGAATTTTTGCCTTTTCGTGATTTCCATTTCTTGATTTCGTAAGATTTCATTGATCAGGAAAATTCAAATAGATTACTGTTGAGCATCGTGCTCCTTAAAAAAACTTAACCAGATAGTTCAGGGATTTACATAGATTCTACGGTATTTGACTCTCAAAGTGCAGTAGAGATTGTTTTGTAAATAGCTTACTGTAAAAAGGGATCTTTATTTATTAAATGAATGACTTCCAGGCACCCCGGTACCTGACGCATTGTGGGGTTTCATCACGATCTCCCTCTTCTTTCTTCAATCCGATCTCTTCTATGCTCTTTCTTCGTGTTTTCAGCCGCGCCTTCATTCTATGGTAAAAGTTCCGGGAGCGGTGCGGGAACTTTCAGAATTCCCGCACCGGTCCCGGAAAGTTCCAGGAGAAAATCTTGAGTGGTGCGGGAAAGTTCCCGGAGAAAACAGTGTGTCATGCGCACTAAAATTACATTCCTTTTGCATGAAGATATTTATTCGTATATTTTATTACTTTGATATACATTTTCAAATTAGAATTTCGTCGTAAGCTGTTCTTCCTCCTGCACTGCAAAGAAAGTCTAACTTTATATTGGAAAGAAAAGACCATTTTAACTTGTAACAATGACGACTTCATTTTCTTTGTGTGCATATTTTGGCTCAAATTACATTTTTTCTCCAGCTGTATTAATAATCAGAGAACCGGATTCTCTAAAAAATAAAGTGAGAAAATATATAGTTCTTGAGAACTAAGGAGCAACTTTTTCGTTGCAATTCATAGCTTTCTAAAAAGATGTAAGAAAGAAAGTTTGAAAGAAAGAAGTCAAGGATGAAAGTAGGAGGCAAAGTATGAAATAAGGAAAGAAAGGAAGAAAGAAAGACAGAAAGTAAGTAAGAATAGGTAAGTTAGAAAGAAAGAAATAAAGTAAGAAAGAAGGAAAGAAAATAAGCATGAAATAAAGTATGAAAGATAGTAGGAAAAAAGAAAGAAAGATAGTAAGAAACAAAGTAAGAAGGAAAGAAAGAAAGTAAGTAGGAATCAAACTAAGAAACAAAGAAAGAAAGAAAGATGCCTAGAAAAAAATCTCTCGGACCTAAACGCGACATGGGTTCGGGTGTCGGTGAGCGTTACTTCCCGGAAATCGCTTTGACTGCGAGAGAAAACTAAAGATAACCACGAAATGAGAGAGGCCAGGCAAACCATATCTCGAGTAGGTTTGTCTGCGCCTCCACTTTTACACGCTATTTCTCACGATTTGAAAGATGCGGGATCTTTCCCGGAGCGCTGGGTACATTTGAACAAAATCGGTCCGGTATCTTTCCCGGAGCGGTCAAGAAAACCTCTGAGGTTCCATGCTATAGCATATAAAAAGTCCGGGAAAGTTCCTGCACACCTCAGAACAATTTTTTTCGAGTTCCGGGACCCCTGACCGAACTTTCTTGAGAATGAAGGCGCGGCAGGTTAAAAGAAACTTATTTTACTTTTTGGATTATGACAGCTCTTTTGATTTCCTTGCCAATTTCTTTTTGCATAAGTAAAAAAAAAACAGAATAGGATCTAAATCTCAGCTATTCCTGTGCTGTTAATCTTCTTCCCGGTCTCATGTCTTTGCCATTTTCTCTCATTCTTTAACCTCTTTCTCGTTTTAATTAAAAATATTTTTTCTTTTCTTTTCAGGGAACAATTCATGTTGACGTTTTTTAAACGTTTAATGCCTAAGCAGCTCGAGCACTCTTCACTCACGTTTTAGCACGAGTAGCTAACTTTTTGGCTAATTTATATAACATTTAACTAGACAGCATGCCATATTTTCTCTATTAGTGCCCCTCCGTCTATTTGAACATCCCCCCTGGAATATGCCATTGAAAAATAGGATCCCTCCCTCTAATAGAATCCCTCCTCCAATAGTGCCGCCTTAACAGTAATACCTCGTCTCGAGATGTTCATCGAATGAATCCTTGAGGCATGGGATGCTCTTCCCAAAAAATAAAACAACGTCTAGATAGGAAAGGAGTTTTGTTGAAATATTTAAGAAGATTACAAAAACTTGTAGTTAATGAGAATGAGAGCTACAACCTGTTGTGCACACCTTCGTCATTGTCCTGTAGTTGAAAATGTTACTCCATCTACGTCATTAGCTAAATACGAGATACTTCCTTCACACATGTACATACTTCTGAAATGTATTTGTCTAACAGGTTGTATAAAACTTTTGAAGCTTCAGAATTTTATTTTTTTTAAATACAGCTCTTCGAAGAACTAGTTTATCAGTTAATTTTAAGCAGGCATTTAACCAGCCTCCGTTGTAAAGTGTGTCGTCCTTTGAGGGGTAATCCTGAATTTGTTGCCCATGATGGTGACATCTGGCGCAATAAAAAAGATCGGACGATTGCGATGGAGAGAGAATTGCGAATAGATGAGAGCAGACAGGCGAGGGAGTCTGGCGTGGCGAAGGAGGAGGAGCGGGCGGTCAACGCGGTCCGTTTCCACTTGCAGCCGCTGAGAAAGAGAGCAGAGAAAGAGAGAGAGAGAGAGATAACAGAAAGAGGATGGATAAGAGATTGAGCACGGGAAAGAGAGCAGAGAAAGAGAGAGAGAGAGTTAAAGAGAGAGAGAGACTGCAGAGATCAGTCTAACTATCGCCATGTTTATTTTATGAGCACAACTCTGAACAAATTTTTTCACCGGCCGAAATCACTTGGGTATTACGTCATACCTTTCTTTCTGTCCTAAAGGGACAAGGAAAGTAACATTAAACCTGTTTCAAGGCTGGAAAGCTGGATGAAAGACAAACAGAATCTGACATTTTTCCGTCCAGCAGAGCATGATTAAATTGGCCTTTTTAATGCATTGATCTTTGGACCCGCAAATGCGGCAATAGTTGAAATTCCGTTTGAACACCTGACTGAGGTGTTTTGACGTTCCAAGCTAGAAAAGTGTTATTCACGAATTGTGAAAGAAAGTAAAGGAAGAAATGTGAGAGAGAAAAGAAGCGAAAACGAGATAGTTGGAGACCGAGAAATAGAAAGGAGAGAGAGATAAAGAGAAGAGAATGAGAGAGAGAGAGAGTTTGATGAATAGAAATTGGATCACCACGAGGCTGCCACGAAGCCATTGGAGCTGGCAATATTCTTCTTTCAACTTTAAAACATAAAAATCGCGGAACTGCGTGATAATGCAAAGGCATGAGAGAGATCGGCGACGAACGTTCCAAAATAGTCACCGTTTTTGCATACAATAAAGTTCTCACGATTTCTCAAACGACATTCTAAAAACACACCTGTTCGATATATTGGCGCACGATAGCAATCAGGCAAGCGAAAGATATGTATTTACGCACAAAAAGTTGTTATCGAGTTGATATTTGATAACACACATACCTGAATGTAATATGTCAGAATGACCTGAATGTTTCAAAAATATTTTTTAAAACAATTTTGCACAGTGCCATGAACATGCACTCAAGCGTTAAAAGGCGCCTTGAAGGCACCAACTTCGAATGTCAAAAAATAAGCAACTTCCTCTTTCAGTCATCCGTTTCAGTCTGCATATGTTCGATAAAAATTATTATTCAAGATCTCTCTTTTAAAAAATAATGTCTCAAAATTGTATCACACAACCATATTGCGGATTGGAAAGATTTTTTTAAGGAATGTTTGCATTCATTCATGTTTGTATATATTATGTTCTTGCGAATTCCACGTCACGCAGCTACGAAGCCATTGGAGGTGGCAACATTCTGCCTTCAGCTCCGCTCAATCGCTTATCATCAGTCTTACCAAAATGGGAATCATTCGAACTGTTCCTTGCTTTCTCAAGTGTTTTTTTTTGGGGGGGGGGGGAGGCGGCGGGCGGTGGGAAGTGAGACTCGCCATTACGTTGCGCCGCCTGCGCAAACGTTCGTCACGTTCACTTTTGAGAGGGATCATTCATTTATTCCCCACTTTGTACAAATGCATTTCAGACCGCGGCTCTATTGTAGTGTAGGCTTTCCAACGAAATATAGTAGTCTCATGGAAATGAAAGGCCTGCCGCCGAAATATCGACTTATATTATATATTTGTTTATCTGCATTGTTTTAATAAATTAATAGACAAGGGAGAGACACTTAACCGAGAGAATTGCGCAATCAGATAAATAAGAGGCTCGCAACAAGGCGGCCAATGTGATGCATAGGGCACCAAAAAAAAGAACATTAGAAAGAAAGTAAAATATGTATCACAATTAATTAGTTGCCATAATTATAACACGAATAGATAATTCAACGAGAGAGGACATGATTCTTAATGAGAAGGCGAGCAGATGGCAACGATAAATCAAAAATCTTGTCGGGCAGTCTATTCCAAGAGTCCACAATCCTATTTGCGAAAAAGTTCATATACATGCTAGAATGAAACTTGAACTTACGCAGCTTAAAGCGATGTCCTCTAGTAAACCCAATTGGTGAGAAACTAAATATATCAGTTGACTTGATACCATATAGGCCTTTAACAATCTTATAAGCAACGACAAGGTCATTAATCTCACGGCGGACATAGAGCGGCTCTAGATTTACAAACGCTAAACGCTCACTGTAGGGGAGGAGGGAGAGACCGCATCTTTTAAAGGCAAGTCGCGTGAAGCGCTTCTGAATGTTTTCAATCTGGTTAATAAGGTAAATTTTGCTAGGGGACCATACTTCCATGCAAAATTCAAGTAAAGGGCGAACATAAATGACAAATAAACGAACTAGAAAAGTGATATTGCGAGATCTAAAGTTCCTTAGTATATGGAAGAAAGCTCTACTTGCTCGTCTACAAATCAAATCAATATGGTTTTGAAAAGAAAGATCATTAGACATTTGGACCCCAAGGTCACGATAAGACGAACTGGGAGCTATAGGCTGAGAAAGTAGGGTAGGTTGAAAGGGTGGGTGGGCTGCTCCAATGGCCATGAACATCGTCTTCTTGAAGTTGATGGCGAGTCCCCAGTCGGATGACCACTCGGCAACACAGTCGAGAGCGCGCTGCAGAAGCACAGTATCTGCAACAGTATATATTTTAGCATCATCAGCATAAAGTGTACAGAATGAGCCAATGGGTAAGTAGTCGGGAAGGTCATTAATGTAAAGAAGAAACATAAGTGGGCCACAGACGCTTCCCTGAGGGACTCCAGAAGGAACCGCGTATTCATAGGAAAGTTCCCCGTCCACTATTACCCGCTGTGTTCTATCGGTGAGGAAAGAAGAGAGCCAACGGAGGAGAGAGCCAGATATACCATAGCAGGAGAGCTTCTTAATAAGAAATGGGAGAGGGATAGTGTCAAATGCTTTAGAATAGTCAATATAGACAGCAGATACAAAGGAGGACGAGTCAACCGCGGAGTGCCAGGTGGAGAGAGAGGAAAGCAGAGCAGAGGCGCATGATTTTCTCCTACGAAAGCCGTGCTCAGAAGGAGAGAGGAGGCCATGTTCATCAAGATAAGCAAATAGCTGCTTGCACACAATGCGCTCAAATGTTTTAGAAATGCCTGAGGTAAGGGAAATGGGTCTATAATTAGCAGGGTCGCTAATGTCGCCTTGGCGCTTATAAATGGGCTTAACATGAGCTGTTTTCCAGAGAGAAGGACAAATGCCATGAAGGAGGAATCGGTTAAAAAGTATAGTAAGAGGAACAGAGATAGCTACAGAAGTGCCTTTAAGAAATGCATAGAGAACTCCGTCAGGAGTACAAGAGTTTCGAAGGGGAAGACTTCTAAGCATATGGTGAACTGTAACGGCTGAGAAGTCTAAATAATCAATTCGTGCAGATGTCCTAGATGGGAAGGAATTACATGCAAATGGTGAGGGTATGGAGGAGGAGTAGGATAATTGGAAAGAATTAGCAAAGCAGATAGCCTTTTCGGAGTTGTCAGTCAAAGTGCGGCCAGAAACACGATCTTTAATTGCACTAATAGTAGGTTTTGCCTTGACGCGGCCGTTAACAAAGCTCAAGAATGAACGAATAGAACATGATGAGACGGCACGTTTCTCTTGGTCACGCTGATAAATACGTATAGCACGTCTAAGCCTAGATGAGGAACGGAGAAAAGGTTGCATGCCGTGGGCATGGGAGGATCGGTATAGCTTACGACATTTACGAAGGAGCCTGTTAATACGAGAAGGGTAACGAACATTCTTAGGTTTAATTTTTATAAGGGGAACTGTAACAGCTATAATTTCATGAATGATTGACAAAAATGTGTTGTATAAAATATCGGGGTCAGTATAATCGGAGAAAACAAGATTCCAGTCAAACGAAGAGATGAGAGCGGAGGCATATTCAAAATTGGCCTTGCGATAATTGGGGATTACAAGAGGAGGAGCAGCGGAAGACGGGAAGCAGACATCAAATTTTACGAGGCAGTGATCAAAGGAAGGGAGAGGTGGTTGAATATTACATTCCGCGATGAGACAAGGATCATTTGAGAACAAGAGATCTAGAATATTATCTTGGCGCGTAGGCGAGAGAACAAGCTGAGTAAGGCCGATGCTGGTGGCAAAGGAGAGCAGCTGGGAGGAGGGATGAAGGGGGGAGAGAGGCGAGCTAAGCGAATGAAGTTTCCAATTAATTTCGTGACAATTAAAGTCGCCGCAGAGAAGAAAGTGATTAGTACAATTTGCATAAATTGAGCCAACATGCTCCAAGCACTCGGAGAAAGACTCGTTAGAGCAGCTTGGACTGCGGTAGACTGAAACAATTGTAACGGATTTGGAGAGCCTGCCAGAAGCACAGACACAAACAGCGACAAGTTGGCAGTATGGAGAGAATGAACATGAAGAAAAAGGCGTTTAGAGACTAGACAAGCCACCCCACCTCCGGGACTAGGGGAAAGGCGATCTGAGCGAAAAACTTGGTATGTTCCATTCAAAGACAGAGAGGAGTCTTGCAGACGGTCAGGGGAGGCCCAAGTTTCAGACATAGCAAGTACATCAATAGGATGTGAAGATAACAAAAAGTGCAATATATCAAGCTTAGAGACTACTGATCTGAAATTTGCATGATAGCAGTAGAAAAGAGAGTTAGAAAGAGCAAGGCACGGATCAGGAAGTTTTGTCAATTTAGATTTTCTGTTTGCGATTTTAGAAGGGCTATCCCGGATTCCTAGACCTCAATTAGAAGGGGAGGAGGGAAACTGAGATTGGTTTGGCGGTGGCGGAGGGGTGCTCTTGTTGTCCAGCCGCTTGGCGCCGGTTGCCTCAACGTCCTCGTCTCCCATGTGCTCATCATCCTCGGCGAGTGGCTGGAGGCTACGCTTGCCCGGCCGGCGCGCGCCTGATGAGGCGAGCTTCATCAGCGCGTTCACGAGATTGCGACGCGGGAGCTGCACCCTCCTGGCCCTGCCGTGAGGCGTCGAAGGGGGCACGCGGAGAGGGCCAGAGCCTGGAGTCAGAGATGGAGAGGACGCACCAGGCAGTTCTGAGGCAGTCTTGCGCCTGCGGTTCGAGTTGTGAAAAGTCCGGGAGGAAATCTGGCCATTAGACAGAGAGAGGCCACTGCCAGGAGCAGTGGCATTTTGAGAGAGAGAAGAGGCAGAGAGAGAAGAGGCAGAAAGAGAAGAGGATGGGGCTTTCGCCTTGGAGAGATTGTTTTGAGACCGCTCAGTGAGGGGGCGCGGGCTACGCAATTCCACAACACGTTTACTGGAACATTCCAACCTCGGCATTGAGTCGGCCAGCCTCTTTGCGAGCAGCCGTTTCCTGCGCGAGCTGCTCGGGAGTGAGGTCTCGCCGCCAGTAAGCCATGTCCCATATCATATTCTCATTTAATTATATTTATTTCTACACCTAAATTTCACTACCACGTTTCACTACGGTATTAGATTGTTAAAAGGGGGGGGGTACTATTAGAGAGGGATTCTAATAGAGGGAGTGGTTTTATTTTTTTTATCAGAGCTGGGTACTATTAGAGGGGGGTTCTAATAAAGGGGGGGGAACTAATAGAGAAAATGCGGTAGCTGACTATTCTTACACAAATTCATTATATGTATGTAGATGCACATAAAGATGAATCTTTGAAACAGTTCTTTCTTTTCGGATTTCTTGAGTTGACGATAATGTTCCGCTCACCTGAACAAACCCATGTCCAAGTCTACATCCGAACCAACTCATTCACTTGGTTTATATCTGCTATTTACACAAATGTGACTTACAATAAGGCAACTCAGTCTGGTTTGCTATTTAAAAAATTTTGTTGCTATTTCTAACCTGTAGAAATGAATTTGAATTTATTTAAGATTACACAACAAAGAATATCTTACTATTAAATCCGACAAAGCAAAATGTGACCCTGTGACGAGAGAATATAAAAGGGTAACTACCGTATTTTCTCTATTACTACAATTTTTAATACCTTTGCGTTGGAGGGACACAATTAGAGGGAGGGGTTCTACTAAAAGGAGGTATTTTTTGATGTGAGACACCAAAAGTTTGATACCAACATTTCGTTCTAAAAAGGGAATTATACACTCGAATTTAATGGAATCATCACTGCAATATTCGTTTTACCACAGTTTTGAATGAATTTTTTATCAATTCATCCCATGGAAGGTACTATTGGAAGGGAGGGAGGTACTATTTTTCAAAGACATAATCAAGTCGATATGTGATGTTAAGACTTGTTTTGCCATAACTGCTCCAGATGCTGAAGAAGACGCGCTCGCCTTCCGAGATATAACGAGGTTCCGTCTGCTCTTTCGAGCAGAATCTGAATAAATATATTTTGAAGATACATTAATCTCAATATACTGTTCGTTTCCCATAATTGATCGGTTCACTAACTTGAAGCCGGCCAATCGAGTATCTTTCGAGGTCCTGATCACGGCGCCGCCGTACAGACAATCGGGTGCCATCAGTCTGACGTCAACGGCTGATATCGTCACTTCCACCCGCCTACCTGGTGGCGCCTCAAAGGAATTGTGAATTGCGCGCACGATTCAAAATCTGCTCTGAACCTGAATGACATAGAAGTTCTCTGCGGGAACTTCAAGGAGGCTCGGATCGCTGTCCCCAGCCATTAGACTCACTGAGAAGTTCTCTTCGAGAAGTTCAATGAAACCTGCACCGCTGTTCCCACTGTTCCCAACCACTAGACTCATTGTCCTGTCGTCCTCTTCAGCAGCAAATATCTCGAATTTCGAGTCCTGTAAGAGAGGGCAACTTTGGTGACTTGTGGAGAAATGACATTTCTCAAGATGAGAAACATGAAAATTAATACATATATATAAATGATAGCCTAACTGCTTTCGTAATAATAGATTTTGAAACCCACAAAATGACTAACAATCTCCGCGCAGGTCGGCCCTCCGTAGCCGGTCGGGCAGAGGCACTCGCTGCACGCGTTCACATCCTGCACGCCGCCATTTTCACATTTCACTTCGGTTGGCTTCTGAGGAACACTCATTTGACTATTATTCACAGCATGGATACTTTGCTTTTCTATTCTTTGATATCGTTTTCTTCACATTTTTACACCGAAAAAGAACGCGCCTAAAGAAATATTCATAATATCGATTGACGAGAAGAACATCATAGAAAGTCGGCATTCGACCGCCCATCGAGTTCTGAAAGTGGTTGTCGGTGGAAACGAGAGTCGGCGCCTTCTGGTCGCTCGTGAAACTGCAAAGAATTTTATTGGAATTATTGATTGATTCATATCTCCATTGCCAGACAAAAAGCAGAAAGAAACCTATAAGGGTTGAAGTGCATGTTGCTGCCGTACTCATAAGGAATATCCATGTCATCAAGCTCGCCATGCGAACCTTTGTCAAAGTTGTGCGCAGCGCCCTCCTAAAGTCGACATTTCGTATTTGTCATCTCAAAGCCTACTGTAATCATAAAAGACGCACCGAAATACTCGGCTTATTAACGATGACATAGCGGTTGCGATCTGCTCGTGATTGGGTGTGGAACAAGCCGAGCGCGTGTCTAAGTTGATGGGTCACGATGACAGACTGGAAATGGAAGCAAGGAATCGGGAGTACTGTAGAAGCACTACATATATACATATATCGACTGACTTTAGAACCGATTTATTTACACGTGAAAAGTAAGTAAAAACAAACATTCGCGCAACCGGCTCCAATCGATATCTCTTGTTCACGGCCAATCCGGCCGAGATACGAGTAACAGCCGAGACCATCGATGAATTTGATGCGCTCCGCTCCTTCTGCGTCTTCCTATTTAACGACTTTCGACTTGGCGATTTTTTACGCAATTACTAATTGTACTCTGCTGTACAAACCTCAAAGCGAAGACAAGTGTTGTCCTGCCTTCATGAATGGCGGCCTTTCCGAAAGCAGCTGAACGGAACTTTTCGTAAGTCAGTTCTTACTTCGCAGGCGCCCTAACTAACGCGTCTTTCTTGTATTTCATTTCTAATAAGTTTTTGCACATTTCTAAATTCGAAGTTTAATGGAGAGGTTGAATTAGCAGGCACTTACGATATTCGGCGTCGAATGAGTAGGGAATGACGGTGTTCCACTTTCTGGTCGGCAGTCGGCTTGTGTGTTTCTTTTGGCCCCTCAAGGGACGATGAGCGCGAGAGGAAGTCGACTTCACTGAGAGTGCGTCCAGCTGCTCCCTATTAATATGGGGATTATCCATTGATTTCTCCCTCTCATAAATTAGGGATATCAATTTTCTGTATGTCTGTAAGGCTATCGGAAAACAATAATGAAATTATAAAATCACTCTAATTGAACAATGAATTCTTTACTGGGTGAGAAGGATGTCGTAATATTCCCCATCCAATCGTCCTTGTTCATATAGATCAGCAACGAAAGTGTTGTCAAGCGAGTTCGCCTTGAAGCCCGCATCGGCTACTCTCTATTAAGAATACTAAGAATATTAGAATATGCATAGATATCTACAAGAACTTTGTTAAATGTACAATATAAGAAAGTTCCTTCCATTTGGTAATGAATCGTTTACCGAAAATGGCTAATAGGGAGCGTCTTCCATAGTTGAGTTTTTCAAAACCAATAATATTATAAGTGGGCATTAACCTGAAGCCGCTCTTCGAGAACGCGCTTTCTCTTGTCGCTTCTGACTTGAAGCTCGGCATTCATCTTCGTGTCGAGATCCTCCATTTTTTGAAGGTACTCTGGCCGTGAGACGAAGTTGACAATTTCTTCCTCAAACAGTATCTTTATTATTAGGACAATTTAAAGAATATTTATTGAAAGCTAACGGTAGAACGCTTAAATAATATGAAAAATTCGAACGCCACGTTTACAGTAGCTATAATCTGTCGTCCAAAGTTTAATACAATCTCTTTTGAAGCACTTTTATTTTGAAATGTAGCAAACAAAATAAACAAATTCAACTAGCGGGTGAATCGCGTGGAGGCAGCAACTTGTGAGGAATGAAGTAGCCAGCAGAGACAGAAGAAGCATGGCTGGCTGCAATTTTACGGGTCATTCGTTCAAAAAATGTTTTGCACTTCTTTAATAGATGATAGGGGTAAGCAAGCATTGATCCAGTAGGTCCAGGAACTTACAGTAAAGCATGGTGGACTTTGAAGGAGTCGGGAATTGAATATTGTGGCAACACAATAATTAGATCGGATCATTCTCTCTTTCTCTCTCGGTCCGTTTCTCTCTCCTTCTCTTTCTCTCTCCATCTACATATTTCTATCGGGACATCACCTCGTAACAAGAATGCGGAGGAGAATATGCAGGGACATTTGTTAAACTTCCCTTGTTCATAAATATGTATGTAAATTTTCGCATATGCCTATGAGGAGGCGGCGATGAAGTGGTTGGAATGAGTGTCTACCGAAGGAAGGCCAGCGAAAGAGGGAATAACGAGATCCCTCAGACCATCCCGTTCTCTTTTATGGACAAAGCAGTTAGCTGGGCGACTTTGCACAGCTGAAGGGAACGGCGCAGTGCCTTGCGTCAGGGACTCTGCCACGAGGAATCGCTCAAGGAACTAGACCAATCTTTCCCCTTTCCTTCTTCTTCTTCTTCTTTTTTATTCTCTGCCTTCTCCGCTACATTGCGTCGGCCTTGTTGGCGGGAACGGAGGGGGGAAGCAAACATAGGAATAGCAAAAGTATACTGTATGCGATGCTGTGACCTTTGGAACGAAGCGCTGGAATAAGCCTTGATTTACATAGATATATTTAATCATTTTTGGCAATAAATTCATCTTTCAATAGAGATTGAGAAACTCTGCAAAAAGCACCGTTTACATTTTTTTTACATTTTATTTTACGAAATCGCTCTCTTTCCTGTTTTTTTTTATCCAATATTATACTTATATAGAAGTATGATTGGGAGGAAGTTGGTAATTTTTTGTCTTTCGAATTTGGTGCCTTCAATGTGTACAAGCGACTTGTAATGCATGTTCATGACACTTTTTCTTGTCATGTAATTATCTTTGTAAAAACTTTTAAAAAGGCTTGAAACATTTTGACATATTCTGCAATGTCAAGTATTATCAAATATCAAGTTCATTTGCTAGAGAGTTCTCGATAATGAGCGCGTAAATAAATGTGTATCTTTCGCATACTTGATTTCTATCGTGCACCAATATATCGAACAGGTGTGTTTTTTACAATTTCGTTTGAGAAATCGTCAGGACCTTTATTGTATGAAAAAAACAGTGAATATTCTAGAGTATATTAATGAATTTCTTGGTCGCAGATCTCTCTCATGTTTCCGCCTTTGCATTGTCACGCAGTTCCGCGATTTCTATGTTTCAAAGTTGAAGGAAGAATGTTGCCAGCTCCAATGGCTTCGTGGCAGCGTCGTGGTGATCCAATTTCTATTCATCAAACTCTCTCTCTCTCTATCTCTCTCTCTCTCTCTCTCTCTCTTTCGTTCATTTTCATTATCTCCCTCTCCTTTTTATTTCTCGGTCTATCTCGTTTTCGTCATATTCTTCTTTTCTCTCTCTTTTTGCCTCCTTTACTTTCTTTCACCATTCGTCATGAATAACACTTTTCTAGCAGGGAACGTCAAAACACCTCAGTCAGGTGTTCAAATGGAATTTTCAGCTATTGCCGCATTTGCGGGTCCAAAGATCAATGCATTAAAAAGGCCAATTTAATCATGCTCTGCTTGACGGAAAAATGTCAGATCCTATTTGTCTTTCATACAGCTTTCCAGCCTTGAAACAGGTTTAATGTTATGTACTTTCCTTGTCAATTTAGGACAGAAAGAAAGGTTTGACCTAATACCCAAGTGATTTGGGCCGGTGAAGAAATTTGTTCACAGTTGTGCTCACATCCGCAACAAGTCGACAAACCGCAACGCGTCCCGCCCCGCGTCCAGCAACTACTCAACGACAACAAAGTAACCGGAACACGACAGCAGGGACCATGGCAGAGTCCTTGCGGCGATCTGATCCCTGGGATCCCCCGCCGGGTTTGGTCCCATGGAAGGCGAAATAATGTATGAAAATGCTCAAATGTGTGTTCAGAAAGTGCTGCTGATTACGTTTATGGATTTTGCCTTAATTTCCCAGATGATTGGACCTTGCCGTGTCGACGACTTGAAGAGTATCCAAACTCCCTCTCGACGCAACATCATAGTTCTTGGCACTTTGCTGCACATTCCAGATATTTCACTACTCTTTTCATTTCAACCACAACCGTTTTCTGTGGATGGGACACATCTTTCATCCACGCCCCAAATCATATGGCATTCTAGGCATTTCATCGCAGAGATCACTCTCGCCATTTCCACGCCTGAGATTCTTTCTCTCCAATCCTCTCCAATCTCCTGGGCTCGCTCCTCAGGATTCGCTCACATCGGTAGAGTCGGCTCCCATGAAACTGCTAACACTAGTCTTACCATAATACGAATCATTCGAACTGTTCTTTGCTTTCTTAAGTGTTTTTTTTTTTTTGGGGGGGGGGAGGCGGCGGGCGGTGGGAAGTGGGACTCGCCATTACGTTGCGCCGCCTGCGCAAACGTTCGTCACGTTCACTTTCGAGACGGATCAGTCATTTATGCCCCACTTTGCATAAATGCGTTGCAGACCGTGCCTCTATTATAGTGTAGGCTTCTCAACGAATTATAGAATTGAAAGAACTGCCGCAGAATTATCGGCGTCCCATGGAATTAAGCGCCCAACAGATTTATAAACGTCCAATGTCATATTCTCATTTAATTTAATTTATTTGCACTTTTAACTTTCACTACCACGTCCCACTGCGGTGCGCATAAATAAAGGGCGTCCCAAAGAATTTAAGGCGAAGAAGATGAAATTCTTTTCGTATTTCTTGAGCGGACAATAATGTTTCGCTCACCTGAACAAACGTATGTCCGAGTCCACACCCGAACAAACTCATTCACTTTGGTTTATATCTGCTATGTGCACAAATGTGGCTCGCCGTAAGACAACCCAGTCTGGTGCAAAGGTTACTTTTTTGTTTGCAATTGAAAATCTTTTGTTGCTATTTCTAGTTTGAAGAAATTAATTTGAATTTATTTAAGGTAATACCGCAAACACAACCTCACTATTAAACCCAGCAAAATAGTCTAACTCCACAGTGGACTATTCTAAATCCGTGCGAAACATAACAGCCTACTCGAAAATTGCATTGAAAAAACCAATTTTTTTGAAAATTCACACTGTCTTATATGTACATGCAACAGTTGCCAATAGATAAGAGATGAGATAGTCTGTGGTGTAGCAAGACGAAGACCTCTCTCATGATTCCTTTATTCCACCGTGGTTGACATCAGCTAGCGAAGGGGAAAGGGCAGAGAGGGAAAGGGGGCAGCCGCCTCACATGAAGGTGTTCTCTCTCACACTGCTAGCCGGCATGGCGCTGCCGCCCTTTTGGGGGCGGAGCCCTTAACCTTTAGCTGGGCGGCTGCCCTCCATGACATCCCCAAACGAAATATGAGCGGCCCCTCGCTCACAACTCTTATCGTGGCCATTTTTAGACAATTGTGACACATGAATCTCATTGAATATCAAATTGAAACTGAGATGCCAATCTTGTGTATACATACATATGTGTCTATTCCATTTGTGTTATTCAATAGTCTCATACGGGGCAAGAAAAAAAATAGAATCCTGTATACTTGTGGTTTGCCAATGGGTTAGTACTATAAGTAGTCGTCTGTTTGATTCTTCTTCTCGCGATGTGGTCGACCTAGGTGCGTTAGCGGCGGTGGACTGCGTGGCGTAGTGTCAGCTCGGTCCCTCGGCTTCTCAGGTGACGGGAGGAGTGGAATTCTTGAGTTTCCGATGACAGCTTCATGTTCGGGAGCAGTGGCTGGACAGTGCTCATCGGGTGAAACGAGGAAAGTGTGGTTGAGGCTGTTTTCGCCCAGTCGTTGTTGCGTCGGGCATTTGACGGTGGAGTTGTTGGCTGCCCTCGCGATATGGTCGTTGGTCGTGACGTAGACGTATATGACGTAGTATATGACGTAGTACGTATGGTTGTTCCTTCCAGAGCACACGTGGGTGGGTATATTGGGACATAATATGAGAGCATGCTATATATGTATGTGTATGAATATCTATGCATATTAAGAATTATCCTTGGGCTTACTTATGTGGGCAAACTATTTATTATTCAACTTGGCAACAGGAAGTGGCATTAGAGAAAGAAAGATTTATGTCTCTACATATGTATGTATAAAAGTGTGAATGTATGTGCAAGCATATTTCTAGTATCTAGTCTGTGATATAGTCTCACGCAGTTTCACTTTCGATGTGCACTGCATTGTCTCTTTTATGATATCATCTCTCTGTCTGTTGACCTTTGCGCGTGAAGCATTTGGCACTTTTCTCTTTCTGTCTATTAACGGGCGCGGCATTGAGAAAGTGCAAGCGAATGTTTTTACGGCTCTGTCCTTCGCTTTTCGCAGCGGCGGGGTAATAATCGGTTTTTGCCATGGCTAGGCAACTCTTCGCGTCAATGAGTGTTGCAGTTAGTGTGACTGTCTGCACTTTTCGCGGCCAAATGAGGTGTGATGATGAGAAATGCAGAGAGAGAAAGAGAGAGAGAGAGAGAGAGAGAGAGAGAGAGAGAGTTTCTCTCCTTTAGGGTGAGGAATGTGACCTTGTGTCAGAAATTACGTAATAACAGAAGAGAGAGTAAATGGTGAATACTACTTCTGATGAATGCACAATTAATTCTCGGGCCGTATTGTTAAAGCATACTATAGGTCTTATGTTGCATATGCTTATTTCCGTGTGCTCGGGGGGGAAATATGAAATAATCGCGGAGTAAAGAAGCAAAACAGGCGGGCGACACCTCTACTAAAACGTAAGATTGAACACAATACTAAAAGAAAATAAAAAAAAGGTGGACAGTGGGGAGAGGGAAGTGTGCTCCGGGTGGAATGGAGAGGATCGGCGGGCTGCCCCCTTCTGATGGATGGACATGGACGGTTGGGACTGGTGGTATGACAGTGACATAGCTGGGGCAAGGGACATAAACTATACATATGCGGCGTCTGGCCTTGCCAGTCTGTTTCTTCGGGAAGGAGAGTATTAGGGGGGAGGTTGCATGCAATTATGGGGTAGTCTAAAAAATACATTACCTCTCACTTCTCACTAGACCAGACGGCGAGGTCAGCTAATTGCGATCGCTTGTGGCAGCGTCCTAATGACTGCTCCACTTTCTCTTTTTTCTTTCTCTTTCTCTTCACACCCCTCGTGTTCCCCTACTGGCTGGCTAAGCGCGCTGTTCAAAAGCCGCTATTACTTAAAACGCAAGTAATTTCTTTCTTCTGAGGGGTGAGCGCGCGAATCTCTTACAGCCAGTATAAAAAAAATGCCGCTTTTTTCCTTTCTCTCTGCGCGGTACATACAATTAAACGAAAATAATTTTGGGTAGCCCCCAGCTATGTACTGTATAAGGGACAGACTACGGCGCCTGCAGACGGTCGTTCGAAGTGTCCGGGACCTCCATGTCATATGCCGTTGGTGTCTGTCGCATATGGTAGTCTGTGGTGTAGCAAGACGAAGACCTCTCTCATGATTCCTTTATTCCACCGTGGTTGACATCAGCTAGCGAAGGGGAAAGGGCAGAGAGGGAAAGGGGGCAGCCGCCTCACATGAAGGTGTTCTCTCTCACACTGCTAGCCGGCATGACGCTGCCGCCCTTTTGGGGGCGGAGCCCTTAACCTTTAGCTGGGCGGCTGCCCTCCATGACAATGTACATGCAACATTTGTAAATAGATAAGAGATGGAAGGGCACGATCAGAGCGAGAGGTTCTACAAGGGCTACTATTTTTAAATGTGAGACACGAAAAGTTTGATAACACCATTTTGTTCTAAAACAAAGAATCATAGCTCGAATTCAATGGAATCATGACTGCAATATCCGTTGTCTGACGTCAACGGCTGATATCGTCACTTCCACCCGCCTACCTGGTGGCGCCTCAAAGGAATTGTGAATTGCGCGCACGATTCAAAATCTGCTCTGAACCTGAATGACATAGAAGTTCTCTGCGGGAACTTCAAGGAGGCTCGGATCGCTGTCCCCAGCCATTAGACTCACTGAGAAGTTCTCTTCGAGAAGTTCAATGAAACCTGCACCGCTGTTCTCACTGTTCCCAACCACTAGACTCATAGACCTGTCGTCCTCTTCAGCAGCAAATATCTCGAATTTCGAGTCCTATAATAGAAGGCAACTTTGCGTGACTTGTGGAGAAAGTTCATTTCTCCAGACGAGAAACATGAAAATTAATACATATATGTATGTAAATAAATGATCGCTTAACTTCTCTTAAGTGTAGATTTTAAATCCACAAAAAGGACCAACAATCTCCGCGCAGGTCGGCCCTCCGTAGCCGGTCGGGCAGCGGCATTCGCTGCACGCGTTCACATCCTGCACGCCGCCATTTTCACATTTCACTTCCGCCCTGCGGCAGTTGGCTTCTGAGGAACACTCATTTGACTATTATTCACAGCATGGATACTTTGCTTTTCCTTTCTTTGATATCGTTTTCTTCACATTTTTACACCGAAAAAGAACGCGCCTACCGAAACATTCATAATATCGATTGACGAGAAGAACATTATAGAACGTCGGCATTCGACCGCCCATCGAGTACTGAAAGTGGCTGTCGGTGGAAACGAGAGTCGGCGTCTTCTGGTCGCTCGTGAAACTGTAGAGAATTTCATTGGTATTATTGATTGATTTATAAAAATGCTAATTCCCTGTTAGCAAACAAAAGCTGAAAGAAACCTATAAGGGTTGAAGTGCATGTTGCTGCCCACTCATAAGGAATATCCATGTCATCAAGCTCGCCATGCGAACCTTTGTCAAAGTTGTGAGCAGCGCCCTCCTAAAGTCGACATTTCGTATTTGTCATCTCAAAGCCTACTGTAATCATACAGGACGCACCGAAATACTCGGCTTATTAACGATGACATAGCGGTTGCGATCTGCTCGTGATTGGGTGTGGAACAAGCCGAGCGCGTGTCTAAGTTGATGGGTCACGATGACAGACTGGAAATGGAAGCAAGGAATCGGGAGTACTGTAGAAGCACTACATATATACATATATCGACTGACTTTAGAACCGATTTATTTACACGTGAAAAGTAAGTAAAAATAAACATTCGCGCAACCGGCTCCAATCGATATCTCTTGTTCACGGCCAATCCGGCCGAGATACGAGTAACAGCCGAGACCTTCGATGAATTTGATGCGCTCCGCTCCTTCGGCGTCTTCCTATTTATCGATTGGACTTTTGCACAATCATTAATTATGCTCTGCTTTCCCAACCTCAAAGCGAAGACAAGTGTTGTCTTGCCAGAACTTGATGCCTTCATGAATGGCGGCCTTTCCGAAAGCAGCTGAACGGAACTTTTCGTAAGTCAGTTCTTACTTCGCAGGCGCCCTAACTAACGCGTCTTTCTTGTTTATCATTTCTAATAAGTTTTTGCACATTTCTAAATTCGAAGTTTAATGGAGCGGTTGAATTAGCAGGCACTTACGATATTCGGCGTCGAATGAGTAGGGAATGACGGTGTTCCACTTTCTGGTCGGCAGTCGGCTTGTGTGTTTCTTTTGGCCCCTCAAGTGACGATGAGCGCGAGAAGAAGTCGACTTCACTGAGAGTGCGTCTAGCTGCTCCCTATTAATATTGGGATTATCCATTAATTTCTCCCGCTCATAAATTGGGGATATCAATTTTCTGTATGCCTGTTATTCCTACCACTTCATCGCCGCCTCCTCATAGGTATGTGCGAAAATTTACATGAATATTTTTGTAAGTACAAGGGAAGTTCAACAAATGTCTCTGCTTATTCTCCTCCACATTCTTGTTACTGAATGATTATGTCCCGATATCCCCATATTAATAGGGAGCAGCTGGACGCACTCTCAGTGAAGTCGACTTCCTCTCGCGCTCATCGTCCCTTGAGGGGCCAAAAGAAACACACAAGCCGACTGCCGACCAGAAAGTGGAACACCGTCATTCCCTACTCATTCGATGCCGAATATCGTAAGTGCCTGCTAATTCAACCGCTCCATTAAACTTCGAATTTAGAAATGTGCAAAAACTTATTAGAAATGATAAACAAGAAAGACGCGTTAGTTAGGGCGCCTGCGAAGTAAGAACTGACTTACGAAAAGTTCCGTTCAGCTGCTTTCGGAAAGGCCGCCGTTCATGAAGGCATCAAGTTCTGGCAGGACAACACGTGTCTTCGCTTTGAGGTTTCGACAGCAGAGCACAATTAGTGATTGCGTAAAAAATCGCCAAGTCGAAAGTCGGATAAATAGGAAGACGCAGAAGGAGCGGAGCGCATCAAATTCATCGATGGTCTCGGCTGTTACTCGTATCTCGGCCGGATTGGCCGCGAACAGGAGATATCGATTGGCGCCGGTTGCGCGAATGTTTGTTTTTACTTACTTTTCACGTGTAAATAAATCGGTTCTAAAGTCAGTCGATATATGTATATATGTAGTGCTTTTACAGTACTCCCGATTCCTTGCTTCCATTTCCAGAATGGCATCGTGACCCATCAACTGGGACACGCGCTCGGCTTGTTCCACACCCAATCACGAGCAGACCGCAACCGCTATGTCATCGTTAATATGCCGAGTATTTCGGTGCGCCCTGTGTGATTACGATAGGCTTTGAGGAGACAATTACGAAATGTCGACTTTAGGAGGGAGCTGAGCACAACTTTGACAAAGGCTCGCATGGCGAGCTTGATGACATGGATATTCCTTATGAGTACGGCAGCAACATGCACTTCAAACCTTATAGGTTTCTTTCAGCTTTTGTTTGCTAACGGGGAATTAGCATTTTTATAAATCAATCAATAATACCAATGAAATTCTCTACAGTTTCACGAGCGACCAGAAGACGCCGACTCTCGTTTCCACCGACAGCCACTTTCAGTACTCGATGGGCGGTCGAATGCCGACGTTCTATGATGTTCTTCTCGTTAATCGATATTATGAATGTTTCGGTAGGCGCGTTCTTTTTCGGTGTAAAAATGTGAAGAAAACGATATCAAAGAAAGGAAAAGCAAAGTATCCATGCTGTGAATAATAGTCAAATGAGTGTTCCTCAGAAGCCAACTGCCGCAGTGAGGAAGTGAAATGTGAAAATGGCGGCGTGCAGGATGTGAACGCGTGCAGCGAATGCCGCTGCCCGACCGGCTACGGATGGCCGACCTGCGCGGAGATTGTTGGTCCTTTTTGGGGATTTAAAATCTACACTTAAGAGAAGTTAAGCGATCATTTATTTACATACATATATGTATTAATTTTCATGTTTCTCATCTGGAGAAATGAACTTTCTCCACAAGTCACGCAAAGTTGCCTTCTATTATAGGACTCGAAATTCGAGATATTTGCTGCTGAAGAGGACGACAGGTCTATGAGTCTAGTGGTTGGGAACAGTGGGAACAGCGGTGCAGGTTTCATTGAACTTCTCGAAGAGAACTTCTCAGTGAGTCTAATGGCTGGGGACAGCGATCCGAGCCTCCTTGAAGTTCCCGCAGAGAACTTATATGTCATTCAGGTTCAATGCAGCATTTTGAATCATGCGCGCAATTCACAATTCCTTTGAGGCGCCACCAGGTAGGCGGGTGGAAGTGACGATAACCGCCGTTGAAGTCAGACTGATGGCACCTGACTGCCTATACGGCGGCGCCGTAATCTGGACTGCGAATGATACTCGATTGGCCGGCTTCAAGTTAGTGAACCGATCAATTATGGTAAACTAACAGTATATTGAGATTAATGTATCTTCAAAATATATTTATTCAGATTCTGCTCGAAAGAGCAGACGGAACCTCGTTATATCTCGGAAGGCGAGCGCGTCTTCTTCAGCATCTGGAGCAGTTATGGCAAAACAAGTCTTAACATCACATATCGACTTGATTATGTCTTTATCAAACTTTTCGTGTCTCACATTGAAAAATAGTAGCCCTTGTAGAACCTCTCACTCTGATCGTGCCCTTCCATCTCTTATCTATTGGCAACTGTTGCATGTACATATAAGACTGTGTGAATTTTCAAAAAAATTGGTTTTTTCAATGCAATTTTCGAGTAGGCTGTTATGTTTCGCACGGATTTAGAATAGTCCACTGTGGAGTTAGACTATTTTGCTGGGTTTAATAGTGAGGTTGTGTTTGCGGTATTACCTTAAATAAATTCAAATTAATTTCTTCAAACTAGAAATAGTAACAAAAGGTTTTCAACTGCAAACAAAAAAGTAACCTTTGCACCAGACTGGGTTGTCTTATTGCGAGCCACATTTGTGCACATAGCAGATATAAACCAAGTGAATGAGTTTGTTCGGGTGTGGACTCGGACATACATTTGTTCAGGTGAGCGAAACATTATTGTCCGCACAAGAAATACGAAAAGAATTTCATATTCTTCGAATTTAATTCTTTGGGACGCCCTTTATTTATGCACACCGCAGTGAGACGTGGTAGTGAAAGTTAAAAGTGCAAATTAATTAAATTAAATGAGAATATGACATGGGACGCTTATAAATCTGTTGGGCGCTTAATTCCATGGGACGCCGATAATTCTGCGGCAGTTCTTTCAATTCTATAATTCGTTGGGAAGCCTTCACTACAATAGAGCCACGGTCTGAAGCGCATTTGTGCAAAGTGGGGCATAAATGAATGATCCGTCTCGAAAGTGAACGTGACGAACGTTTGCGCAGGCGGCGCAACGTAATGGCGAGTCCCACTTCCCACCGCCCCCCCCCCCCAAACACTTGAGAAAGCAAGGAACAGTTCGAATTATTCCCATTTTGGTAAGACTGGTGATAAACGTTGCATGGGGGCCGAGTCTACCGATGTGAGCGAATCCAGAGGAACGAGCCCGGGAGATTGGAGAGGATTGGAGAGAAATAATCTGGAAATGGCGAGAGTGATCTCTGCGATGAAATGCCTAGAATGCCATATGATTTGGGGCGTGGATGAAAGATGTGTCCTATCCACAGAAAACGGTTGGGGTTGAAATGAAAAGAGTAGTGAAATATCTGGAATGTGCAGCAAAGTGCCAAGAACTATGATGTTGCGTCGAGAGGGAGTTTGGATACTCTTCAAGTCGTCGACACGGCAAGGTCCAATCATCTGGGAAATTAAGGCAAAATCCATAAACGTAACCAGCAGCACTTTCTGAACACACATTTGAGCATTTTCATACATTATTTCGCCTTCCATGGGACCAAACCCGGCGGAGGATCCCAGGGATCAGATCGCCGCAAGGACTCTGCCATGGTGCCTGGTGTCGTGTTGCGGTTACTTTGTTGAGTAGTTGCTGGACGCGGGGCGGGACGCGTTGCGGTTTGTCGACGCGTTGCGGATGTGCCTCTGCCGCCTGACGCACTGCTGTTTGTCCCACGACAGGCGCAGAATATACCCGAGTGGTATTTTTAGAAGTAACCTAATTGGTAATTTCTGTAAGTTATCTGAAAACGCAGGGCCTGCTTATAATATTGAATCAGCCTGCCATGACTGATTATTTCCGTTTTCTAGAATTCAAAAAATACATCTATATGTATATTTACGTGATTTTTCTGATCTGTTTCTAAAGTGCGATGAATACTTACTTATTCAAATTGCATTATTTATTGAGGTTGGAGAAGATTGAAAGAGGGTGAGATTAGCGAAGATTGAAAGAGGCTGACAGGAGATAGGAGAAGGTTGGTGGGGAAGATAAGAACTGACGGAAGAGTGTCACTACACTGACATTCGGTCATTGGATTACTTGTAATTCACTGTTACATTTAATCAACATTGTTGTTGTTATGTATTTCTGAAGATCAAAGTAGTCCAAAATAGCATCTGATCACAAAGGTATGGTTTTGGCTCATGAACCATAGGATCGGAAGCAAAAATACTAGCCGTGGACGGTGAAAGTGAGAGAGGAAAGAGAGCTAAACAAATGAAGGTATTTTACAACCTTTTCTGTTGTTTGTAGCTTTTTGTTGCACTTAGCATGATTTCTTCTTGTTCTTCTGAAGTAAGAGAAATTTTTATTGTGCAGAAATAATGAGGTGCAGAAATCCACGTAGAACATGAATAATAGATGTGACAAACTTTTATTCAGCAAATGCTAACTATTGAATGTCACAAATTGGCCAAAATCTTAGCTACTTGTGCTAAAGTTGGAGTTACGAAAGGAGCGTGAAGCGTTGTCCAGCTTCTTGCGCATTAGACGTGGGAAGAACGTGAAAAGGAATTCTTCTCTGAAAAGAAAAAAATATTTCTTGTTAAAAAAAAGACAAAGACGTTAAAGAGTGAGAGAGAATGGCAGAGACATGAAAAGGTTTTGACTTTAAAAAAATGCAAACGTGTGTCGAACATATGTATTGATCTTTGATGCCTTCCAACCAGGAAGAAGAATAAGAGCAGAGGAACAACTGATTGTGAGATTATGATCCTATTCTATTTTTTTACTTATGCAAAAAATTGGCAAAGGAAATCAAAAAGCCGTCATAATGCAGAAAATAAAATAAGTTTTTTAAACCTGAAAACTCGTAGAAAGAGCATAGAAGAGATCGGATTGAAGAAGTTGGACAAGAAGATGGAGCACGAGAGGAAAGTCCACAATGCGTCAGGGACCGCGATGCCTGCGAGGCATTCATTTAATAAATAATTTTTAATGTAGCTACTTCCTAAACAATCTCTGCAGCAAATGGAGAGAGCTGTAACTGGCCACGGGTGGGGGAGACATCTAAAAGTCTTGTACTAGCCAAAACGGCTAAAAAATGGGTTTTTGTGGGCTTTCGAAATTGAATTAAGGCATGAGCTTACGATTGAGCATCATTGCTCCGCTAACGACGTAGCCAGAGTAGGTGAGGATCGGAACGATGGACTGCGAGAGAAGACCATACGTCACTTGTTGCTGATCGATCGTGGAATGGCTGATTCGATCTGATATCATTATTTCTTTTGCTAATCGAGAACATGTTTAAAAATAAGTACGTCAACTTTCGGGGATTTTCTTGTTGTCGATCTAGAAATCATGTTGTCGCAATCTTACTACTTGAAGAATGTAATGCAATACCGGATACTGGGTGAGAAGCAAGAATGCGAATAAATTTGGTGATCCGTGAAGGGAGTTATTTGGTAGAATTATTTAATTCGCCATGCCTGCGCTCTGAATCTGCCGTCTGATAAAGAGTAGAATGCGAATATTGACAGCAAGTGCCGCCACGCTGAGCAGGCCGAGGTAGGTGTAGAATATCTATTAGAAATATTCATTCTTTTTTAAATGATCGCCTTGGCAAATGTCCGTGAATTTTCCCTCCTTCTTTTTCTCTGGTCTACACGCACTATTTCCATGTGCTCTCGCGTACTTTCTTACCATTAGCACCCAGAGCAAGTCGAGATATAATGGAAAGAATAGAGAAAAAGAAGGTGAATTTTTTCCAATCATATGTAGTTTAGTTTTAGGACTTTTTCTCTCTTGAGAAATTCTTTGAGAATTTCCCCTTCGAGTCCGTACGAATTTTCGCATTCTTTCCGACTTATTGACTAAATCTCGAAGTAAATATCACACAGCCTGACTCACAACACGACAAACGCATAAAGAAAAAAAACTAAACTCTGAAGAGGTGACATGAGACTCTGTGACAAACAATATTTTATGGAAAAAAATTAAATTTAATAACTGAAATTATTGTGTGGCAAAAAAATAAATTAGTGACACGAAATTTATTTGTGGCAAAAAAAGTTACATTTTATAGCAAACCGATAGCAATATAACATACCAAAATGGCTTGCGCTGACCAAGGAGACGCAATGAGAAGAGCGCAGCAATCATTTTTCACAATGACACCGGTAAAGGCGATCGAGCAGATATAAACGACCTGTAAAGGAATCTTCTTCTCTCTTTCTCTATCTGCCTCCTTCCCTTTATCTCACTTTCTCTAGAAATTTCCTTCTCTGTCTCCCTCTCTCTTTCTCTCTCTACGCCTCTTTCCCTCTCAAGGTCACGCGCATGTCTCAAGAAGACGTCAAAAATGTGAAAATCAATTAAAAGCATGGTTTAAAAGCTAAATATTATGAAGAAAAGAAAACACACGACTGGAATGCAGAAAGGCGATGCGATGGCGAGCAGCCGCAGACATGTAACGTTAACGTTGTGCTCGATGCAGAGAAGGCGGGTAATGGCGATGGCCTTTAGAAACTTTTGGATCAACAACAACAATTACAGGGAAATAACAAGAAAAGTTAAATAATGTTATTAAATTTTTTAATTTTCATTAAAAAAATATCTATGTTTGCGTCATGCTCATCGATTTATATCGGCTTTTCTTAAGCGAATTAATTTCAATAATCGTTGTATTAAAAAGGCACAAAAGTGACCAATCCAAGCGACTGCGACAGATAGAACATCATTGTTGGCATTTGCTTCATGACCGAGCACGGAATGATCGGGATCGAGACGCTATTTCTGTATCAGGAAAGAATAATTCAAATATATACATATTTATATACATATATATATATATATATATATATATATATATATATATATATTTAAAATAATATTCGTAAAACAAATTCGTAATATTTTAAGCAAATTTAGGCAGTTGTTATGAAAGAATCTAAAATTGCTCTCACCCGCCACTCGCGGAGAGCGCGAGTAGCAGCCCGTAATTCTGCAGCGACGACGGAAACATCAGAACGAACGTACCCATCGTCATGAAAACGACCGAGTGCTGTTGATGGGTAAATTATTATTTTTAAATTTATCTTTTTGAAGTTTGTAATTTATGTATTTGCACTTTCAATTTATTTGATTTGTCCTAAAAACTCTCAACCAGAAATTTGCAATTACAATGATCTCGGTTTTAGGACGATTTCAACAACAACATAAAATTAGGGTTTTCAACATTTTTTTCCCGAGCGTCTGTAGTGGACAAAATGTAGATTATACTAAAAGGAACCAATTTCTTTTAACAAATATCGCAAAGTATTTTTTATAGACAGAAGAAAAGAGGAAATAATACCTTGTACCGCTCGTAGACTCCTTGTGTTCTCTTGATGGTGTAGAGGAGGAAGAGGGTTGGAAAATAGCCAGGAATGGTGGCGAGCGAGTTGCGCAGTGTTGCTGCCCAATATGCAGCCGGGACCTCGGTCGTGAGCCGACTGAGTTCATCAAGAGACGTCTCCACTCCACGGGACATTACGATTTTTTTGCTGATCAATGAAGTTTGGGTCGCTTGCACAATGAAATGAAAGGCCTCATGGAACAGAATATACACTCTTTCCAATGGCATCGCGGAAAAAAAAACACTTTTTCCCGTCTCTTTCTCTATTGTCATAAGAATTTCTATGCACTTTCGCAAGCAATTACAAGTAGGAGAGAGAGAGAGGCAGAAAGAGAGAGAGAGGCAGACAGAGAGAGAGAGGCAGAAAGAGAGAGAGGGATGGAGAGAAAGAGTTCTCGCATGCAGCAACCATGAGATAAAGGCTTTCAGCTAGTTACATTTGTTCGGATGGAATCGACGCTGTTGTTCAATTTCAAACGCAGATATTCGAAAAGACCAGCCGAAAGAATTAGAGCAGAATTACAATCATTTCAGTTCCAAAAAGGGTATTTCTTTGTAAAATTTGAATAGATTGTGATCAAATGTTCAATTATGATTTATGAAGTAAGACAAATGTAATATGTATGCACAAAACAAAGGCTGATCGCTTTATGATTTCTAAAATTTTTCTGAATCGAATGAAAGAGAATTGTAGGCAGTGCTCTTAACAAGAAACCTACATATTCATTAGGAGTTATGAGCTAGATAAATTGTCCTCGAGGTCACAACCAACTAACAATAAGATGGAGTTGCACTTTCTGCAGAAAGAATGATACAAGTTCAAGCCGGCAAACGGCATTTCGGCAAGCATAACCATTACGCTCTCAGTGGCTGCCATAGCTCTTTGAACAAAATTCTCACATCTTGAAATGAAGATTGTCGTCGAAAATAAATAGAGCTAAATATTCAGAAATCATTTATTTATTTAGAATGACAGGAGAAGAGAGATTGAGGGCAGAGTGAAGAGGGCAGCGAGGTGGACTATGAGAGGGCCATGTAGCCAGTGCGATAGTTTCGTTATCATTTTCCTCGTATTATTTTGGCATCAAATTTCACAATTATCATTTACTTTACTGTCAAATGTGGCCAATTCGCATAATACTGCTAAACATAATTTTGTCACATACCGTATTTTTTCTATTACTGCCCCTCCCTGTATTAGAACCCCCCCCCCCCTTCTAATAGTGCCCCCCTCTCGCAAGGGTATTGAAAAATAGTACCCCTCCCTCTAATAGAACCACCCCCCCCCTCCAATAGTGCCCCCTCTAATTGTCTAATAGAGACGTTTCTGGAATCTATGATTGAGGTATGGGATGCTCTTACCAATGAACTAATTGCAAATTCATTCAAAATCTACGGTAAAACTGATTTTCCAGTGATGATTCCATTGAAGAAAACCTATAATTCTTCGTTTTTGAGAATAAAGTGTTGTTATCAAACTATTAGTCAATCATATTGAAAAATAGTACCCGTCCCTCTAATAGAACCCCCCCCCCCTCTAATAGTGCCTCCCCCTCGCAGGGGTATTGAAAAATAGTACCCCCGGGGGCACTAATAGAGAAAATACGATAATTTGATATGTCATCACCAGAATCATATTAAAAGAGCATAGGAATGGCATTAATTTCGATTTTTCGGCTTAAGAATTCCTTTACATTGTAAAAGTAGCCAAAAAAATAAGCGAGTTTTCGACGATGGGAATTGAGAGCAGAATCTTCGTTGCCAGGAAGAGAAAGATCCCACGCAGCCACGTGAATGGGTGAGAAGATGGAAAAATCCCCGGCCAGTCCGCCTACTTCGCCGTCGGCAGCGGCGGTGGCGGTGGCGCCCCTGGCACTACCTCGGCCTACTTCGCGCCGAAATAATCCTTCCTCTCCTCCTCGCTCTCCGTTTGCTCTCCCTCAGCCCGTCTCTAACCAAATAAAAAGTGTCTTGGAATATGTGCAGAGCAAAATGTAAAATGACGTTATAAAAATCTACAAAACAAATAGAATGGTCTGCACTTCCAGTTCTCTTGCAGATCAATCATCTCTCTCTCCTCTCTTCATCTCTGTCCCTTTCTCACTCACTTTTTATCTCTCTCCACCCCTCTCTTCTCTATCACTCGCTCCCTCTATCTACCCATCTCTCTCCCCTCTTTTATATTCAAACTGCATTATTCGTTGAAGAGTCTTTTATCCAGAATTTTCTTGCACAATGCTACAACATACATGCAGAGAAGTGATTTTTAGGGGCAATGTATGTTCATATTTGTATATTGATGTAAAAAGAGTGAAGTTCTGTTCTTGACTAATGCATTTGTCGGTAATAGTAGGACTTTTTCGTAGTTCTGTTGGAGAGGAGAGAACGGAGGAAAGGAAGTGAATGAAGTGTCCAAAAGTAGAAGTGAATGGTATGAAAAAGGGTCAGCACATAAATATACAAAAAAAACGATGCAAGATTAAATACAAAGCGGGAGATTCATCACATAGAAAGTCTAGAAAATGAGAGAGAAAATTAAATATAAACAACGGAAAGTACAATTACCATGGCACATATTGATGACATACGGGAAAAGTCCGTTATTCCCAGGATGAAAAATGCAATTATCCCATCCGATCTTTCTATTAGAAACTCACGAGCAAAAGGAGGTGGAATCCGTAGTTTTTCTTCACTCCGATCTTTCTCTTTTATTCCTGCTGCCATTGATTTTGTAAGCACGAGAGAGATTCTTTTTTTTTTGTTCGTACATATATTCTCGCCAGATGATCAATGCACATATTTACATATGTACAGGTATGTATTTGACAATTTCGAAAAAAAAAGACTTAGACAGTGGAAAAAAAATCCTAGCCAAGCGTGTTTAGTTCACTGAATTGCGAAGAGAGTGCGAAAAATGAGAGAGAAAAAGTTTTTGCGCATGGAATTTTTTTTTAGTTCAAAAGTAGAATTTTGAGAAAGAATATAAGAAAGGGTAAGAGAAAGGCGACAAACGGAACAGCGCATTTATATACAAAGCGGGGAATACAAGGTTAATATGGAAAGAAGGCCGGGAAGGGCGTTGATCTTGTCACTTTTTTTGCTCTGATTGAGTCTTGATTCTTGATTACCATGGGTAATCGGATGGTAAAAAGATGGGGTGGAGAGATTTGGAATTATAATTAGGATTAGATGAGAGCAGAGAGGCGAGTGAGTCCGGCGTGCACGAAATGGCGAAGGAGGAGGAGCGGGCGGCCAGCGCGGTCTGCTTCCACTTGAAGTCGCAGACGGTGGAGACGGCCAGCCAGCGCAGCCGAGTAGTCCAGGAAGTCCTCCGAGTCAAGGACCTGGAAGGGAGCAGGTGAGATGGTTCTCTCTCTCTCACCTTCTCCCTCCTATCTTTCTTGCTCTCTCTCTCCTTCCTCTCTCGCTCTCTCACTTTCTCTCTCGTTCTCTCTCTCTCTCTCATTCCCTCATTCTCTCTCTCCAGCTGTCCCGTCTACCTTGGCGAGCGAGTCCCCGGTGGAGTCTGCGCGTAGCTGGCCGACTAGCTTGTAGCGCAGCACGGCGAGGTTGTGCTCGTCGGCGAGGAGGAGAAGCCGCGACGTCGAACGACGCGTTGCGCCCCACACCAGAAATTCCTAAATATATTTTATCCGTTGATTGATTCATTTATTCAATAATTGAATGAATTTTTTTTAAATATCAATTAGATAATTTCCCAGAACCCTTTTTTTATAGAAAAATTATGAATGTTTCAAAGAAAGAAAACAACATTTCTTACAGACAGAAAAGAATAAAATGACCGACCTCGCACAAGTCAAGAATTGGTAGCGCGCCAAGCGCGGACGCCGCGCTAAGAAGCATGCAGACAGAGTCGTCGTTGATCTAAATCATCAATAGATGAGTCAATTAATCACTTTTAATTAATCAGTCTACATTTACTTCTAATCTAACGCTTAAATGGTACATTTTAAGAACAAATAAATTATAATTTTTTTTATATAAAAGATAATTTAAATAAATAAAAAATAATAATATTAGGAACACCTCACCGTGGACGTGACGGCGCCGTTGAGATACTTGACAATCGCCTCGAGCTCACCGCCGTCCATGACAACTCCTCCGTCGAGACGCGCTTCCTTCTGGCCATGAGAGTAGTCGACATTCTCAAAGGAAGATCAGTTTGTCGCTTTTAATAGTGAATTATTAGGGGTTTATCTTTCTGAATGTCCTTTTACTTTTAATTTGTTATCTTTTAAGATTTTCTTGCTGTTAAAACGTCTCGGTTACAAGTGCCATAGAGAAGCAATCAGAGGAAAGCGTGAGAGAATTTCTCTCTTTCTCTCTCTCGGTCTCTTTTGTTCATTCTCTTTCTCTTTCTCTCTCGCTTTTGTTCCTTCTCTCTCTCTTACTTTCTCTCTCTCTCTCAATCTCTCTCTTTCTCTCCCTCTTGTTGTATCCCTCTCGTGCTCGCTCTCTCTCTCCATCTCCCTCACCGTGCAGAACCGCAGGCATTCTGGCTGCTTCAGTTCGAATGATCGGCCTCCAACGAGGAGCGCGACTCCATCAGAGCCCACGCTCTCCTTCGCGTCCGCGATTACGGCGCGAACATCTGCCACCTGGAAGGGATAGAGAGAGAGAGAGAGACAGAGAGAGAGAGAGAGAGAGAGAGAGAGAGAAAGCGAGAGATGGGGAGAAAGAGGGGGAATATAGAGGAGACAGAGTAAGAAGAGGAGAGAGAAGGTGAGCTAAAGAAAGCGAGAGATGGAGAAAACGTGGAGTAATTTAGAGGAGGGGAGAGATATAATAGAACAAAAAAAAGACATGGAAATGGAGCGACATAAAGGGAGAACAAGAAAGCGAGCTTTGGCTATAAAATAATTCAGTAGTCACAAGGCAAAGATGTGTGAGTGAGATTTGGAACGGAGGGACAGAGAGATCGTTGCGAAGGAAGAAGCAGAGCTGTCTTATATGGTGATATACATAGAGACTGAGAAAGCGAGAGAAATATGGAGAGAAATAGAAATGGAGATGGAGGGAGAGGAGAGAGAGAGAGAGATAAGAAGCTCTTAGTTTGGGAAAGAGGCAAAACAAGAAGGCGCACGTGCCTGGAGCGGGCCGGCACGGAAGCGAAGCAGCTCGATGTGCACGACGAGTGTCACCTGAAGAGAGAGAGAGAGAGAGGGAGGGAGAGAGAGTAAGACAAAGAGAGAGAGAGAGAGAGTTAGAGAGAGAAGGAGAGAGGGAGTAAGAGAGATAGATAGATAGAGATTGAGGGAAGGAGAGAGGGAAGGAGAGAGGGAGTAAGAGAGAGAGTAAGAGTGAGAAAGAGTGAGATACTTGGAGAAATCTAGATTTATATGATTCATTCATAAACAAATAAAGTTGGGTATTGATTTGCAGTGGCAATCAGTTCTTTTTTTGCACTTTTGTTTTGTACATTCACAAATGAAGAGCATTTCTTGATATCTCAATTAGCAAACGACACTCGGTGAACGCTAACTTTGCTTTTTGATATATATCTCCTTCATTCTATCCATCTCTAACTTGCTCTTGCTCTCTCTCTCATTTGATCTCTCTCCCCCTTTCTCCCTCTCTCTCTCTGTCACTTTGTCTTCTTAAATCACTCTTTCACTCTCTCTGTCTGTCTGTCCGTCTCCACTCTCTCTCTCCCTCTTTCCTTCTTCCTGCCAACCTTATCATTGCGCACGTATCTGCCCGGGTTGACCATCTTCCTTCCCGGCAGCAGATCTGTCTGGTACGGATACTTGTCGTTGCCACAAATGCGCTGAATCAGAGGGCTAATAGTTATTTTGAATTTCGATAAGAATGTTTTTACATTTCTTTTTCTCTGAAATTCCGAATAATTAAAAACAATAACCAGTTAATAGAATATTAACAGCTATTGAAACTAGTAAATAATTTACAAACATTTTGAATAAGTAACAAAAAAGCATTACCAGCGGTGCAGTGGTCTTTGTGCAGTGACGGTGGATTCCATTTGCGACCAGAGTCATCGAGAGCACGTAGACTGCCTGAAATATAGCCACCTCCTTCTTTTCATTTTCTATCTCTATTCTCTCTCTACATCTTTTTCTCTCTTTCTCTCATCTCCTTCTCGCTTTCTCCCTTCCCCTCCCTCTCTCCCTGTCCATTTCGCTTGTTATCTAACCTGCCAATCCTTGGAAGGCGCGTCTTCATTCGCTGCAAACTTGACCCGAACGTACTTGACTCCGCCTGCCTGTAATGACATTTTTCCACTGATATTTATATCATTCATGTACGCATTTCTGAATGCTTGCAAATATTATCTCGTTTTTCTCATATTTTTTCAACAATGGCCTGCGAATAACACCTCGCCTGCTGCGCAAAAGCATAAACCCTCTGCAAAGAAATGAAAACCACCGGTAGGGTTTAATTGTAAAAAAGTAAAATCTACAAAGAAAGGAGTGTACATCATGAAGTGCCAGCTGTATGCATACTAGTTAAGTGTAACTAATATGAATACAGCTATGATATATATATATATATATGTAATAAAATTAGAAAAATAAAACATAAAAACGGACACTTCGCTCGAGCACGAGCGACGCCCACGTGGGCAGCCCGCCAATCTTAGTCGCCACCGCATTCTCGGCTGTCGATCGCTCGAGATGGTCGAAGAGCAGCTGGAAGTTATTTTATCTTTTTTCTTTCTTCTTCTTTTATGAATTGATAAAGAAGCAAAATTTGCTAATAAAATTATTAAGTTCTAAAAATAGTAAAACGAAAATTTATTAAATGCGTATTTATATGTTTGGCTGATTCACCTGAATGACAATGTCGCCCTTGGCAAGCGGCCGAGGCCTTGGAATGGATGAGAAGAGGCATCTGCCGATACCTATAAAATATGGAGAGTGAAGAGAGAGAGAGTGGGAAACTGAGAGAGAGAAACAGAGAGAACGAGGGAGAGAGAAAGCTATGATAATTAACGGACTAGAGTGAAATGTTTAGATTTCAGAACTTTAATTTACTTTTTCCATGTAAATAACAAGAAGAAAATAGTGTGTTAGAGATAGAGACAGAAAGGAAAGAGAGAGGAAGAGAGAGATAGAGAGACAGGAAGAGAGAGAGAGAGAGAGAGAGAGAGAAAGAAAGAAACATTCTGTCGCTGTCCTGCTCCTCCGCCGCGCACTCGGTCCTGTTCTTTGACGCCCGCCAGCGACGTCCTGTTGTCGAGCTGCTGTCGCTGTTGCGCGATTATCAGATCTTTCTGAAAATTCAATTTCTCTCTCTCTCTTCCTCTCTTCCTTTCTCTCTCTCCATTTTCCTCTCTCCCTCCCTCCCTCTTACTCCCTCTTTCTTTCTCTCTCTCTCTCTCCCCGCGAAACTTCGATATATTAAAAAGACTATTTCATCTTCATAAAAGAGGCCTGAATATCTTCACTCTGCCGATACATCGTAAAATAACAAAATGCAATGGAAGGTTCCCGGAAATCTTCTCTTTTATGTCTAGCATCTTGACCTCCACTGCTTCTCTCACTCTTCCCTTTCTTACTCTCTCTCCATCTCTCTCTCTGCCTCTCTCTCTTTCTCTCTCTTTCCCCTCTCTCCCCAGGGACAAATCCCTCCAGGCCACTCCGTGCGCGTGCCCCCTTCCCATTCCAGAATGTGTGCCACTTCATACGACTGGCAAAATGCCGCTCGGCCGGGGGAGCGAGAAGCGGCTGTTTGCCATTCGAGCACGTGGCCTGTCCCACACTGGACGGGCGAGTGGAAGGGGGGGGGGAAGGGAGTAGAGAGAGAGAGAGGGGGGGGGGGGGTGAGAGAGAGAGGGAGAGAGAAAGAGAGAGAGAGATTAAGAGAGAGAGAATGGAGATAGAAGCGGTAGAGGAAGTGGAAGAGCGAGAGAAGGGGAAGAGAGAGAGAGAGAGAGAGAGAGAGAGAGAGAGAAAGAGAGGGAGAGAAAGAAAGATGAGAGAGAGAGAGAGAGAGAGATGAGAGAGAGACAGAGAGATAAGAGAGTAAAATAGATAAAAGATAGAGAAGGGGAAAGAGAGCAGAGAAAGATCTAGAGAGAGAGAGACCGCAAGTGAAAGAGGGCGAGAGAGAGAGAGAGAGACCAAGAGAGAGGGTGAGAGAGAGAGAGAAAGCAAGTGAAGAAGCCACCCCTTTGGCACATTCTGAAGATTGATCGCCCGAGACGGAGGGCTTCCGCCCGGCCGACAACAAACTCGCAAACACACCACACCTTGCAGCAGAGAGAAAGGTAGAGAGAGAAAGGGAGAGAGAGAGAGAATGGGAGAGAGAAAAAGAGGTAGAGAAAGAAAGAGAGAGAGAAAGAGAAAGAGAAAGAAAAAGAGAGAAAGAGAGAGAGGGAGATAAAAGGGAAAGCGAGAGTCGAAAGGGTGACGGAGAGAAGGGACCTAGAGAAGGCAGGTAGGAGGAAGGTGTTCCCGTCTCCCAACAACCGTTTTGCTGGAAGACAATATGTGTGTATACATTGGATGAGACATCAGGCAGAACTAAAACATCTCGGTCGAATATTTTGAGAGGGAAACAGACTGAGAGAGGGAGATAGAGAGAGAGAGAAAGAGAGAAAGAGAGAAAGAGAGAGAAAGAGATAGAGAGAGAGAGACAGAGAGACAGAGAGACAGAGAGAGACAGAGAGATAAAGAGGAGGGAGAAACACAAACCTCAACCAGCTCTGCTCGGCATCTTGTGAAGGCAACGTCCTTCTGCGCGAGTAGCTTCTCCTGGTCGCCGAGTTGCTTCTGAAGCTGTGCAACGGCGTCCTGAAGGGATTCAGGGATTAGATCTTGGATTACGGTATCAGCATTTAAAGGCTAAGCATAATTGCAAGCATAAAGCTGATCACGTGATTAGGAAGCTCCAGTTATAAACATTTTAAATCTCGTTACAATAACAAATCGGAAGATTTCAGGCTAAAACTCTTAACGATTATAATTGAACAAAAGTCTTCAACGATCACGCACGGTTTTCGGTTTCAGTTAGCAGATTGTTGAAGCGATAATGGAAAATGGCATGGTTTTCAGGGGAATAAAAGGAGTACAAAACAACGGCAAAATAAATGGCAACCACCTCGGCCGTCTCATCGATGCCCTCCTCGCTGTCCTTCTCCTCGCCGCCGGCCACGATGACATCCTCCTGGCCGTGTCCCTGGATGTGCTCAAGGTCGTCCTCGACATCGTCGTCCTTGGGAGAGGGCGATCGACGCACCTCCTTGACGCCCGTCGGCGTCCCTCCTACACCCTCGCCCTCCACCAGCAGCCACTCGGCCGACATTCTCCTCTCTTCTCTCTCTCTTTCTCTCTCGACGCCGAGACTCCCGGAAGACTGCCAGAATATTAATTATTATGTCTATTGTAACATTTATCCATTACATTTAGCTCTTTAAATTCCTTTACTGTCCTTGATGTCAACGGCGAAGCAGAAATTCTTTAATAATATACTGCACTTCTTCGCCGCGTATGGTAGACCACCTGGTCATTTCATGGTGAAGATTACGAAAAAAAAATGCGGGGTTAAATGTGCTCAAGCTGCTGACATTAGAGAGATATTAATGACGTAATAATTACGTATGCATTACTTGTGAATATCTAATGAGTCACTTATGAATGAGAAGAGAATATTAATAATGGCTAGAAACGAAGAAATCAAGCTTCAATGTGCTGCGATGGCAATCAGCTGATTGAGTGTGAGAGAGAGAGAGAGAAAGGGCATGAAGCCTGGTATGGAGAAGCAGCTGTCATGGAAGAAAACAACTCGAGAGAGAGAGAGAGAGAACGAGAGAGACATGGAAAGAGCGCGAGAGTGAGAAGAGACAATAGAGAGCGAGAGAGTCGGAAGAGAGAGAATAGAGAGCGAGAGAAACGGAGAGAGAAAGATAACGAGACAGAGAAAACGAGAGTAAACGACACGAGTTTGGTAGACGAGTGAGTAAAACCATGGGGGCATGTCACATGACCAACATTTTTTTTTCTCCTCTGTTGCGTGACGCATGATGAACAGTGCAAACAATTGGGTCGAAAAGGAAGAAGGTGAAGAGAGGGAGAGATAGAAGAGAGAGAGAGAGAGAGAGAGAGAAAGAAAGAAAAGGAAAGTGAGAGAGTGTGTGAGATGAAAAGAGAGGGACAATGAGGCAGACTGAGAGGTACGCCTGAATATAGTGGCCTAGATTTGGGCAAGGACAAGAAAGAGGAGAGAGAGAGAGAGAGAGAGAGAGAGAGAGAAAGAAAGAGAGAGAAAAAAAGAGAGAGAATGAGTGAGAGAGTGAAAGAAAGAGAGAGAGAACGAGAGAGAGAATGAGAGAGAGACAGAGAGAGAGAGAGAGATAAACAGGCTTAGGAGAGATTTACGTTCCATCGGTTGCTGATTAGAGAGATCAGAGATGATTGGGAGAACGCATGAAAAGCAGCTGCAATGGATAAATCATCTCTAGAGAGATTAGTGGTCATGGCTCGAGTGTTTACGGGACGAAGGTAAGGATCACTTATGCAAGGGAAGAAAGGTGGATGAGGACAGGGAGAGAGAGAGTGAGAGAAAGTGAGAGAGAGATAGAGAGCGAGAGAGAGAGAGAGAGTTAGAGAGAAAGGGAGAGGAAAGAAGGAGGGAGCGAGAGGAAGTTGTAGAAACAGAGGGTCAAAGTGTCCTTGTAAAAGAAGACACTAGCCAGAGACGCGGGACTGCGAATGGATTCTTGAAGGGCCGCAGACGGACACGGAGAGATGAGGCATGAAGGGTGGAGAGCGGCTAGCCTCACTTTCAAGATTCTCTATCTCTCTCTTTATGTCACTCTCTCTATCTATCTCTCTCTCTCTATCTCTCTCTCTCTCTTTTGTGTTCTCGCCCTCACTATCGAATCATGCACTTGTTCAAATCCCCTTTGTTCTGTTCTTTCAATATCCTAAATCTCTCGCAACCCTCTCATTCTCTCTCTCTCTCTCTCTCCCTCTCGTTCTTTCTCTACCCTTCTTCATGCCTTCGCAGACAGGAAGGGCCAGCTGTGCCCGTAGGCTCGGCCCCAGGCGGCTTGGCAAGGCATGAAGATCCGGATGGAATGAGGATGCAAAGGACGCGTGTACTTGCGGTCAGCTGGCTGGGCAGCCAAGGTGCAAGAGCCAGCTAATGACCAGCTGGATAGCCGTCGGTTCTCTTTCTCTTTATCTCTCTCTTCCTCTCTCTCTCTCTCTCTCTCTCTTTCTCTCTCTCGCTCTCTTTCTCTCCCCCTCTCTCTTTATTTCTCTTTCTTTCACTCTATCTCTCTCTCGTTCTCTCTGTCAACATAATAACACACACACCTGATAACATGCTGTTCCTCCTGATAACAGCCTAAGCCATTCGGCGTCCCTTACTTAATTCCTTTACGCCAAGCATCGAATAATATGGAAAAAGTGGCCGTTTATCATAATCCGCTGACATTTTACTTTGAAATTGCTGCAAATATTCCCGCGTTAGCAGCATCATGACTCTGGCAAACACTTTCCATTATGGAGAAGTACAGCATGCAAAATCGATGGAACACGAGAAATGCCTCGGATGACGTGCGCTGAAAAATGGAATGCGGGAAGAGAGAGAGAGAAAGAGAGAGAAAAGGAGAGATAGAAAGAGGGAGAGAGAAGAAGCGAGAGTAAGAGAAACAGAGAAAGCCGAAAAGGGAGCGAAGAATGAGGGTGAGAAGAGCGCGAGTGAAAATGTGAGATGGGAAAGAAAGAGTGAGAGAACGAGAGACAGGAATATGAGAGAAAAGAGCGAGAGAAGCAGAGAGAATGAGAGAAATAGAGAAATAGAAAAAGCATAATTCCATGTGAATCCAAAGGTATGTATGGCAGCGGATAGCTGGCGCGGGAACGCAGAGGAGTCGCGTGTTCTGTGCTAGACTGGTGCGGACTGCGGACGGAAGAGGGAGGAGGAGCCGGGTGGAAAGGGTTGGGGGGGGAGAAGGGGGGCGCCCACGGGCCGCTCAGCTGAGAGGCCAGCTGTAGAGAGTGTGGAATGGCGAGAGAGTTGCAGATGCCGCGAGAGAGAACGAGAGAGACAGAGAGAACGAGAGAGAGCTAGAGAAAGAGAGAGAGAGATGGAGAGAGAGAGAGAGAGAGAAACAGAGCACACTCTGCGTGACCGATAGCCAGTGATGGAAAGGAGATGCAGGCGGGCCGTGTGCTAAGACAGATGGGGAGGGGATGCAAAGAGAGAGAGAAAGAAAAAGAGAGAGAGAGAGAGAGATTGAGTGAGAGCGAGAGAGAGGGAGCCACCAGAAACAGCACTGAGAGGGAAGAGGTCATCGAGCGGGTCCCTACTCCCTCCCCCCCCCCTTCCACTCCCTCCCGTCTCGTTTCTTTTTTGCCACAGGGTGGACAACAACAACTCTCCCCTTCTGGAGCCATGCGCTTCGCATGATTCATTCCCAACCACGCGCATTTACTTATTTACTGCATGTTTAACGCCGCCTACTTCTTCGCTCACCGTGAGCTGCTTTGAAATTTCCTTTTCTAGCCTCTTACGATTTGCCTCTCACTTTGACTGGAAAGTCAAGTTGACACGCAAAAAGCTCAATTATTTTGCTAATATTTTGCAGTCAATTTCAGAGGAACGTTTTTTTTCAGTTCATAAAATGGTAATTAATAAATGTTTAATTAGTACATAGATTGAAAATTTTCTTGATCAGTTTCGTGTCAAACAAGCCTTCACGTGATTACTATTTTATAGTCCATTTGAAACCCCCTTTCGATTAGAAGATGACTTTTAAATGTTGGTTACGGAATTCGCCGAATCGCCGGATACGTTCGCCAAGGTTTTAGCATTCAGCGGATACAGTTACATTTCGGGAATCAGCGGAGTTACTGCAGTTTTAAGGAGAAGCAACAACAAGAATCGATATATAAATAAATTTTAATTCGTGGAAATCATTCTATTCTTTAAAGGAGGTATCCGGGGAATAATTAACCTATGTTTTGTTCTATGTGAATAAGTTCATATTGGCGTAAAACGTAAATCCAGAAAGTTTGAGCGAGTTTCTTTCATTACTTTCTGAGCAATAGTAACGTGAAATCTGGCGGTTAGAGAATTGGTTACGGTGGGTCATAGCCGCCCTCCTATTTCACACGCTCTCTCGACCGAGCGACAGGCAACTTTATGAGCGCGCGCATTCAAACTGGTTCTCTAGCGCTACTGTAGAATTATTCGCCGGATACTTCCTTTAAGTGCTCAATAAAATGTGACCTTGAAGTGGAAATTTGTGGAACCTAAACGATTACTTACTTGCATTTAATTCAAAATGCAATGAATGACCAAGAGGCGAATACAGAAGATAATGTGTCTGTTTGAACTGCTTTTGAATACTGGCCAATCGTTCTTATTTGAAGATGGAAAAAAAATGAAGAATACGCTGAAAGAAATTGTCGCGCAGATTTTATATATGTAGATTGGCCGCTTTTCCTCCACTCCCCAAGGCGATCCTTGTGGTCCGGGCTTCGGAAGAGTCCGTGTTGTCTGAGTGGAAGCGGAATTTTACCTTAGTTTTGAAGCATGCCATCTCCTCGTGAATTGGAAGATGGTTCTGCCTCTTTCGAGTGGCAGCTCGTTCGGAGCGGAGACGAATCTACTCCACTCAATCGACAGGAAAAGCGCCAGTCAACGGATCCCAAACCCGACCATTCTCTGCTGCTGCTCAAGGATGCCTACCAGAAAATAAAAGATAAGAATCAGGCTGGTTAAATACCCGGTGGATAATTGACGCAACTTTTTTTACTGATAAGTTCATCTTGGTGCACAACACATATCCAGAAAGCACTAGCAATTTTCTTCCATTTCATTCTGAACAATTGAAACCTGAAATATCACGGGTAGAGAATTAGCTACTGTAGGCATAGTTCAAGCACAGAAAAGTTGATGAAGATAATGATGAAGATAGAGTAGCATTGTTTTAAAGTTTTAAAGTAAAAAATAAACTATTGAACAAAAGAAAAAGAGAAAACTAATTACATACATATATGTATGTGATACAACATAAACCCAATAATATATCAATATTATTGGGTTTATATTGTATCAATGATACCAAAAACTCCATCTTGAATTCGTGCTTTTTCGCCCGACACAAAGGCGAGAGAGCATGAGTCATTGAGAAGCGCGACTAGAATGGTCAGAAAATTTCTAATAAATTACAATTGAGTTACGAGCTCCTTTAATTGAAATATCTTCTTTATCGTTTAGCTCTTCTCAGTTAAGCTTGCGAATCATGAGCTCACGAAAGAACTTGCAGCAGCGAAGGCGACAATTTCAGAGGTTGCCAATTATTTTTATTAAGCAGTCCTTTCATTATTATTACAATGTTAAAGATTCACCTTCAGCTCATTTCAAAGGAGAACAAGCAGAAGGATGAGATGAACAAGCTGAAGAAGAAGGCGAACAATCTTTCTATCATTGTTATGCTTAATAATTTAGCGATGATAATCTGTTTGTTAGTTCTCATTAGAGAAAAAACTTCAAGATGAGTGAGGAAAAAAGACTGACAGTTCAGATGAATGGAAAAAAGAACTAACTAACTGGAGACTCCATCAATTTTTTTTTATTACCATTTCTATGTTTTAGCTCACAATCAGTAAACTACACTTTGTTACCTTTTCATATCGTAACCGACTCAAAGTTGTAACCTTACAATTGTGACAGTCTTGTTGAGATTGATCGATTGAAATGGAACTCTTATGCCAATTTAGAGACACACAAACAATTCATGCATTCGATTGCACAGACATCCAAAAAACAATTCATTAGAGGTCTTTGAAGAATTCTAACGGAGCCCACTGGTGCTGCCCGAGCTTTAATATTCTTGAAGTGTTCAAACGGAACAAAGCATGGCATTTTATGATCGGAGAGAATTTCGAAAAAAAATTGATCCGTTTACGAACACTAAGTCGTAAATAATACAGTTTGGAATTTAAATTTTTGCAAGTAAAATATGACATTAAACAAGATTTTTGTCAAGGTCTCGTTTCTAGCCTCAGGGAGCATACTATGCAAAGGAGCAATTAAAGTGGGACGATCACCGAAAACTAATTAGTGCAGTTTCGAATAGCTGCGTTCACCCGTTGGGGTTGGCACTCTTACATGCACATTCTCGCTCGCGTGCTATTTCGCCGGTCGCAAGAACCCGTTGCCTGAAGACCGCTCCGAATGAGAGAGAAGAGCCGCGGCAATTTGAAATCTGGCAAACTTTTCGGTCATCGCCCTCCTTTAATTTCTGTTTATTAAGCTTTTAATAAGGTGGCAGTGACATCTAGAGTGACCATTTCTGGGAAACTGGGTGAGAAACAAGTGAGGCGTTTTAAGAACCAATTAAAAGTAGCGCAATATAATGCAGGGCATAAGAGTCCCAGCAATTGCTGGTTCCTCGTTATTTTGACATATGAGGCTAGCCGGTTAAAGTCACCCTTTTTTCCTTCCTACAATTATATATATATATATATATATATATATATATATATGTATATAATTTTGAAGCATGCCATCTCCTCGTGAATTGGAAGATGGTTCTTCTTCCCCCGAGTGGCTGCTCGTGCATAGTGGAGACGAATCTCCTCCAGACAATCGTGAGGAAAAGTGCCTGTCAATGGATCACAAACTCGACCATTCTCTGTTGCTGCTCAAGGATGCCTACGACAAAACACGCGAGCAAGATAAGAATGAGGTTAGTGAAAAGAAAAGTTTAAACGATAAATGGAGAGGATAGAGTAGAATTATTTTATAGGAAAAAATATACATAAAATAATTGCGCTAATAATATTAGAGAGCAAAATATGAATATATATATATATATATATATATTTGGTAAGATTTGTTTTTATTATTATTGATGCATATTTGCCGCTCTTATCGGAAAATCTCCTGCCACCTCGTCAGATTCAGGCAGCCGAAGATTCTTCGAAATCCCTTCCATCCTTGATCCCTCGATCAATCGCTTATTCCATGAATAAACCTTAAAAAAATTGTGACTGCATGTGATGCAATAAACGAATAACTGATTTTCGTTTAGCTCTTCTCAGCCAAGCTTGCATATCACGAGATCAAGACAGAACTTGCCGCAGCAAGGACGACAATTTCTGAGGTAAATTATTCAATTAAAAAAGTAATTTTATCATTATGATTGCATTTTTAAAGATTTCTGCACATTTCAATGGAGAACATGCAGATTGTGGAGATCAGCAAGCTGAAGGAGGAGATGAAGAGGCAGAAGGACGAGATGAAGATGCACATGGAAGAGACAAAAAAGCTGACGGAGGATATGAGGAAGAAGGAGAAGATGTGGATTTTTATATTATACACTTTTTGTATCATCACTTGGGTGATTCTTTGGGTGTTTGGTTTCCTCTCAGCAATATTCCAAAAGTGAAGCAAAAAATAAGAACAGTTCAGATGGGTGGAAAAAATCTAATAGGATTAATGTTTCCGCTCTGCCAACCACACTTTGTTGTCTCTTGATCTTGTGACCGACTCAACTTTGTGCTGTTACCATTTTGACACTCTTGTTCAGACCAACCGATTAAAATAAAACTCTTTTGTCATTTCTGAGACATATTAACACTTGCATTGGGCTGATCAGAAATGCAAGAAGAAAAAAAACATTATATTGGTCTTTGAAGAGCACGAAACGGAGCTTATCCAGCGATTCCGTCTATTCACATTCAACAAAGCATATAATTTTATATCAGAGAGAAAATCGAAAAATTTGATCCGTTTCCAAACACTGATTGTGAGCCGTAAAAGATAATATACATAGTTTCGAATTTAGATTTTTAAGTGTAAAATACGACATAAAACAAGATTTTGGTCAAGGTCTCGTTTCTAGCGTCAGGGTGAATACGAAGGACCAATGAAAGTAGGGATCAGGGAAAAATAATTAATGCAGTTTCGAATTGCCGCGTTCACCCGTGGGAATTGGTACTCTTACACGCTTATTTTCGAGTGCTAGTTTGCCGGTCGTAAAAACTCGTTGCATGAATATCGCACCAAATGAGAGTGCGAAGGGTCGCGACAATTTGAAATTTCGCTACTTTTCGGTGATCGCCTCCTTTAATTTATGTCTGGTAAGCTTCTAATAAGGTGGCAATGGCATCCATTTGACCATTTCAGGGAAACTGCGTGAGAAAGGATTGACGCGTTTTAAGAAGTAATTAAAAGTAGCGCTATATAATATTGGGGATATGGGTCATAACAGTTGCAGCCCCTTCGATGTTTGAACACAAGCCGCTCACCGAGCCTCTAATTTTCCCTTTGCAAACAATATCATTATAATAATATTAGTAATAATAATAATTATTATTACATATATATATATATATATATATATATATATATATATATATATATTTTGAAGTATGCCATCTCCTCGTGACCTGGAAGAAGGTTCTGCCTCCTCCGAGTGGCAGCTGGTGCAAAGTGAAGACGAATCGACAGGAAAACCGCCAGTCAACGGATCCCGAATATGACCATTCTCTGCTGCTGCTCAAGGATGCCTACGAGAAAATACGCGAGCAAGATAAGAATGAGGTTGGTTAAACATCCGGTGGATAATTGATGCAACTTTTTTTATTGATAAGTTCATCTTGGTGTAAAACACATATCGAGAAAGCTTGAGCAATTTTCGTTCATTACAAATAACCTTAAAACTCACATGTATGCATGTGGAATGATATATTTTGCTATTACATATTATACGTGTGTATTAACCACTATTTTTGGGCGTATGCTGGATTAATGGTGCCAAAAGCTTAAAGAAGGGAGATCACCGAAAATTTACTAATATGCGTTCAAACAAGCAAACATCTCAAATGGAAGTCTATCGGAGCAAACTAAAATGTACGGTAAGAGCGTGACACTTGTTGCCAAATGCATTGTTTTTTTTCCAACACGGGATGTTAATTATGATTAACTATTTTGATGTTGTTTTGTTCTTGCTAAAAATTTTTACAGAAAAACTAACACAAAAACTTTATTAAGCTCACTGAACTGTCAAAGTCGCTATGTCTTCGTAAATTTTTTCTTCCCGCTATGGTAAATTTGACCTAGTTACTGTATACACCACATTTTTGCACCGAGACACCAATATGAATTTGATTCAAAAGTTGCACTTTCAAGTGCATATACTTAAATGTGAAACCCTTTTGTGGTCTTTCATGTGCATATCCTTTATCTATATGCTGAAAACTATTCGAAAATACGCAAAATGTCTCATATCTCGTGAACGACTTTTCGGTGATCGCCCTCCTTTAATCTTGAATTCGCGCCCTTTTGCATGACACAAAGGTGAGAGAGCAAGTGAATAGAGAGCCGCGACTGGAATGCTAAGGAACATTCTAAAAAAAATGCGATTCAGATTCGTGCTCCTTTAAAGGAAGTATCCGGCAAATAGTTATACAGTAGCGCTAGAGAACCAGTTTGAATGCGCGCATACATAATGTTGCCTGTCGCTCGGAATCTGAAAGTATTTGAAATAGGAGGGCAGCTCTAACTTACCGTAGCTAATTCTCTACCCACCAGTTTTCACGTTACTGTTGCTCTGAATGTAATGGGAGAAAATCGCTCAAACTTTCTGGATATATGTTTTATGCCAAGATGAACCTATTTATATAGAAAAAAATTAGGTTAACTATTCCCCGGGTACCTCTTTTAAATGAAAACGCATCTCTTTTTATAGCTCTTCTCAGTCAAGCTTGCTAATCATGAGCTCAAGAACGACCTTACAGCTGCGAAGGCAACAATTTCGGAGGTCGACATTTATTTGGAAAGCAATTTTTCAATAGAATACATTATTAAAATTTCACTTTCAGCTCATTTCAAAGGACAACAAGGAGATGAAGGAAATGAACAAACAGAAGGAGGAGGCGAGCAAGATGACGGAGGAGAGGAACAAGCTGAAGAAGGAGACGAACGGCCTTTCTATTTCTTTCTTTGGTATGATTATTAGTTTCTCGGTTTTATTCGTCTTCTTCATTGCTCTCGTTTACAAATAGGAGATCCATGGCATATGTGGAGAATTAGTAACATTTTTATGTTTCCGTTCTGCTAACCACACTTTGTTGCCTCTTCATTCTGTAACCGAATCATCTTTACAATGTTTCCATTTTGACACGATTGACCGATTGAAATGCAACTCTTATGCCAATTTCGAGACATATAAACACTTGTTGCATCCGACAGCTCAAACATCCAAAAAAGAATTCATTAGAGGTCTTTGAAGAGTTCTAAACGGAGCACACTGATGCTGCCCGTGTCTTAATCTGCAATCCTTCTTCAAATGATTTGTCTTTAAATATTGGGACTGATTTTTCTTCAAATGATTTTCTTTCAATGATTTTTCAAATAAATTTGTAAGTTTTGATGTTTTTATATTTTCCTTAAGAAAACATCTTTTACGTGACAACAGACTTCATGTAGCCCGGAGAATCAACTTCTATTTTAAAGGCTGCAAAGGATTCTTGGATAGAATCAGCCAATTATAGGTAGACGGCGAGATTACAGGACTCAAATTCTCTCTCTTGAACTCGCGCTTTTTGCCAGGCACAATGGCGAGATTTCACTTACCTTAGAGAGACGTGAGAGAATATTTAGAAAAATTCAAATAGATTATGAGCTCCGTTAAGGCATAATTTACAGTTTAGGACAATGACTAGAAATTAGCCGCTTTGTCCAAGAAAGATCCACAATGTTGCTGGAAATGTCATGAAGGAAATTGGGAAGGGACAATGTGTTGAAGTTGGCGACGACAATTTAGAGGCGATCGTTGATATTGTGCGTTACTTGTTCTTGCTGGACTTGAGAGGGGTAGGAGTGAACATATCTGAAGTCTTGCAATCTTTGCTTTTGTCAGCCCTTGCTTTTTCTACAGACGGTACATTAGTTTGAACACCTGAATACATCTCGCATTTCTTCTATAAGCAATTACTGTCTGTACTCCACGCTTTGTGGTAATGAACCTTGTCGGCGACGATGCAGCTCCGAGGCATGGAGTGCGCGAGTCGGAGATGCACTTGCAAAACTAGACCAGAGGCAACGTTGTAGACGAAGAAGAGGAAGAAGAGGTGACTTGACACCTCTGGCCCTTAAGAGGGCCGTTGGGTTCTGGGAGCGCTGTGTGGAGTCGACATGAGAATGTCACTGCAGGCGGTTGAATGACACTTGTCGGTCCCAGAGTGCGTAGACGATGGATGAGAGAGAGTTTGAAAAGCAGAAATTTCTGTTTTCTTGCAACCCTCTCGAAATTCCATGTTCTAATTGACCTCTGCATTTCTTTATTCTCTAAGAAGTTGAGTGTCTTACAGACTATCACTGCGCAACAGGTTCACACTTCATCTTGCGCATCGACCTGCTCACCCGTGTCCTCTTGCAAGGAGCGCTCCATCACTTCTTTGCACTCTCGTTATGTTGCGTACTCGTTGTGACATCTTGACATGAGTCCAACAGATTCACACATACACACAACAGCTCACCCATGACCTCTTGCCATCTCTCTTGAACCACTCCATCTCTCATTTACATTAGCCGAGCTCTGTTACGTTACATACTATGTCTGCTTCTAATAAGGTGTTTATGGCATCTAGGGTCACCATTTTTGGGAATTGCGAAAGACATGAATGACGCGCTCTAAGAGCGCTATATAATGCTGGGCATGTGAGTCCCAGCAATTGCTGGTTCTTCGTTATTTTGACATAAGAGGCTTGCTGAGTAACGTCACCATTTTTCTTTTATCCAATTAGTATATATAATATATACTTATATACCTATGCACATATAATTTACAATTAGAGATATGTCATCTCCTTGTGAACTGGAAGACGGTTCTGCCTCCCCCGAGTGGCAGATGGTGGAGAGTGGAGACGGATCCCCTCCACCCAAAAGAGGGGAAATGCACCAGCCAACGGATCCCCAACCAGATCATTCTCTGTTGCTGCTAAAGGAAGCCTACGAGCAAATACGCGAGCAAGATAAGAATGAGGTTGGTTAAAGGATTTGAATTAAAGCATAATATCCTGAAAGTTTGAGCGATTTCTTCCATTACATGTAGTGGTGCCTCTAAGTAATAAGAAAGATCTCATGGTCGTAGGGGGTCTAGTTTAAATTAGTTAAGTTTTAAATGTCATACTCGTTAAAAGAAATCACTCTTTTCGTTTAGCTCTCCTCACTCAAGCTTTCGAATCATGAGCTCAAGAGCGAACTTGCAGCAGCGAAGGCGACAATTTCAGAGGTTGCTTATATAATTTTTTAATGGAAGTATCCGGCGAATAATTAAACAGTAGCGCTCGAGAATCAGTTTGAAAGCGCGCGCTCATAAAGTTGCCTGTAGCTCGGACGAGAGAGCATGTGAAATAGGAGGGCGATTCTGGCCAACCTCAACAAATTCTCTACCCGCCTGTTTTCACGTTACTATTACTCAGAATGTAGTGAAAGAAAATCGCTTAAGCTGTCTGAATATATGTTTTAGGCCATGATGAAGATATCCACAAAGAAAAAAACGTTGGTTAATTATTCCCCGGATACCTCCTTTAAGTAATTTTTCACTATTATCACATTATTAAAGTTTCACACCTTCAGCTCATTTCAACTAACAACATGCACATGAAGGAGATGAACAAGCAGAAGGAGGAGACAAACAAGGTAAAGAAGGTGAGGAACAAGCTGAAGAGGGAGATGGACGAGATGAAGGAACAAAGGAACAAGCTGAAGGAGGAGATGAACAAGCTGAAGGAGAAGAGGAACAAGCTGAAAGAAGATATGGCGATTGCATTGCTTCCGAATCTTCCGAATACTAGGCCATCCGCCTTGTACTCGTACAAGATGACAGTGGACAACCAGTTCATGCCCTTCAACATGCCTGGAGATGCCTTCACTGCCCCCGGGCTTCCGAGGAACATCAAGGCTGTCCGTGAGCTGCCTCATGGAGAGGTTGTCTGCGCAGTGGCGATGGCCAAGAACTCCAAGCACGTCTACACGGGAGGAAAGGGATGTGTTAAGATTTGGGACATTGGATGTCCTTCAGTGACGACTCCGCTCGCTTCGTTGGAATGTCTTAAGGATAGTTATATCCGCTCATGCAAGCTGAAGAATGATGGATCCGTGCTGATTGCTGGAGGAGAAAGCCCAGCAATAGTCATCTGGGACACGGAGAGGAAGGCGGTGATCGGAGAACTGGACATCGGTAGTAAGGCATGCTATGCCCTCGCCTTCTCGGAAGAAAACCGCCTGCTCTTTACTTGCTGCGAAGATGGCAATGTCGTGATCTGGGACCTCCACAACAGACATCGACTGGATTCTTTGCCTGGGCATAAAGACGGCGGCGCTTCCTGTGTTGATCTCTCTCCGGATGGCAACGTTTTGTGGACGGGCGGCTTGGATCACACTCTCAGATCGTGGGATCTGCGTACGAGGAGTTCGCTGTCTGAAGTTGCATTCGACGCCCAAATTTTCGCTCTCGCCTGCTGCCCAACAGAGGAATACACGGCACTTGGCATGGAGAATAACAATGTCGAGGTGCTTCACCGCCGCCGCCCCACTGACCGATACCGACTCCACCGCCACGACTCGTGTGTCCTCTCCGTCAAGTTTGCCCATTCTGGCAACTGGTTCTGCACGACCGGGAAGGATAACGTGCTGAACCTCTGGCGCACTCCGTACGGAGCGGGGTTGGTGCGCGCGAGTGGGAACTCTTCTGTTCTCTGCTGCGACATCTCCACTGATGACCAGTACATTGTCACAGGCTCGGGCGATCAGAAGGCTACCGTCTATCAGGTTGAATACAACTAACCTTTGTTATTGGACTTTATTCCCGTTCACGTTCCTTGCTATTCTCCAACCTGCTTTTGACATTCACCTTTTTTGTGGTAGAAGTTGCCATCTGATCTTCTCTTTCAATTTTCATACTGCACTCTCTACTCATTCTCTTCTCATCGTCAAAATTTCCGCTCCGCCAACCGCTCTTTGTTTCGTCTTCATCTTGTAAGCGAATAAACTTTCTGATGTTAGTATTTTGACACGCTTGAGATTGACCGATTGAAATACAACTCTTATGACAATTTAGACACATATAAATACTTGTTGGATCCGATTACTCAGGCATCCAAAAAAACAATTCATTAGAAGACTTTGATTGAAGAGTTCTTAATGGAGAACAGTGGTTGCAGCACGAGTTTTAGTCGGCAATGCCGTGGATCTTGAAGCGTACACACGCAACAATGCATGAGATTTTAATTAGAAAGACATTTGAAAAATTTGATCCCATTCCTAACACTGGCCATGAGCCGTAAAATATATGTACATAGTTCAGTTTGGAACATGAACTTTTGCAAAAAAAAAATATGACAATGAACAAGAATTTGACAAGGTCTCGTTTCTAGACTCAGGGTGCATATGATGCAGAGGATCAGTTAAAATTGGACGTTTAAAGAAAAAAAAATGCAGTTTTGAATTGTCAAGTTCACCCGTTGGGGTTTGCACTCTTTCACGCGTATTCTCGTGTGTCATTTCGCAGGTCACACAAGTAAGGTGCCTGAAGATAACTTCGAATGAGAGTGCGAAGGGCCGCGACAATTTGACGTCTCGATTAACTTTTCGGTGATCGCCCCCCCCCCCCCTTTAATTTGTGGTAATATGGTGGCAATGACATCCACCGTGATCATTTCTGGGAAACAGCGTGAGAAAGGAATGAGGCGTTTTAAAAAGTAATTAAAAGGAGCGCTACATGTATAATGTTGGGATATGGGTCACAACAGTTGCAAGAGGCTTGCCGAGTAACGTCAGCCAATTTTACGCTTAATACAATTGATCATATTGGTATAATGCAGGTATGTATAATTATACACATTTTTTAAGCATGCCATCTCCTCGTGAACTGGAAGACGGTTCTGCCTCCTCCGAGTGGCAGCTGGTGAAGACTGCAGACGAATCTCCTATACTCAAACGACAGGAAAAGCGCCAGTCAACGGAAGCCAAACTCGATCATTCTCTGTTGCTACTCAAGAATGCCTACGAAGAAATACGCGAGCAAAATAACGTTGGTTATAGGAGGTATCCGGGGCAATGAGAAGAATCAATGGGCCAATTTTTTTATTTTTGTAAAACAATTATTCAGAAAGTTTGACCATTATATTCCGTTATATACCGAGGAATAGCGAAGTGAAAACTCACGGGACAAGAGAATTGGCTAGCGTAGCAGTGAAAAGCCCTCAGATTTCAAACCAAAAAAGTTGATGAAGATAATGACGAAGAAAGAGATGTATTGTTTTAAAGTTTTAAAGTAAAAAAAACGAACAAACAAAATATTGGACAAAAAAAGAGAAACCTAACTGCATGTCTGTGGAATGATATATTTTTCTATTACGTATTGTGCATGCTTGTGTACCACTATTGTTGAGTGTATGTTGTATTAATGGTAGCAACAGCGCAATCTTAAATTCGCGCCTTTTTGCCTAACACTACTTGAATTTCGTGCTCCTTTAAATGAATAGCATTTTTTGTTTAGCTTTTCTCAGTCAAGCTTGCGCATCATGAGCTCAAGAACGAACTTACTGCTGCGAAGACGACAATTTCGGAGGTCGCCAATCATTTTTAAAGCAATCTTTTCATTATTATTACAATATTAAACATTCACTTTAAGCTCATCTCAAAGGACAATATGCAAATGGAGAAGATGAACAAACAAAAGGAGGAGATGAACAAGCAAAAGGAGGAGACGAACAAGCTGAAGGAAGAGATGAAAAAGCAGAAGAAGAAGATGAAGGATCATTCTATTTCTATCATTTTGCTATCCATTTTTTTCGTGATTGTATTCCTCTTCTTCGTGTTTCTTCTCGAACAAAAAATGGGAGGAAAAAAGAACTGACTAAGAGAAAGATTCCATCCAATTTTGTCGGCCTCTAATTGTGCTGAGAATTCGTATCATTTCTATGTTTCCGCACTGTCAACCACACTTTGTTTCGTCTTTCCGACTAAACATTGTGACATTGCCTTTTGGACATTCTTGTAGAGATTGATTACAACGCTTATGCCAATTTTGAGACGTATAAACACTTGTTGCATTTGACTACTCAGAAATCCACAAAAGTAGTTCATTAAACGCTTTTAAAGAGTTTTAAACGGATACGTTCGGTAACACGGAGCCGTGAAATATGATTCGGATTGGAATAATAATTTCTGCAAATAAAATCATACATTAGGCAAGGCTGCTTCCAAGTCCATGCACCGGCCCCGCTTCTAGCCTCCGGGTTCTGACAATTCAAAGCAGGAATTAAAGGAGGACGCCGCATTCTCCCTGGTAGTAGCCGCTATCATTCTCACGTGCGATTTCACCCTTTGCACACTCGCGGATGAGAGTGCAAAGGGCCTGGAAATTTCAGAAATCCATTTGAGTGATGAAACTCAAGAAAACTTTCCATTCTGACACACTCTCATAGCATTTGTCATTTTGTTGTATAGTATCTTATTTCTTTTGCAATTTTCGGCATCTTTTTTTCTTTCCTTATGACAAATTTGAGAGAGGAAAACAACGCTTTTTGCATTCGACTGTTCAGTCATCTAAAAAAAATCATTAGAGGCCTTGAAGAGCTCGAAACGAAGCTGAGCTTAGCAACAAAGAACATATTTCTTTTTAATTAGCCATAAATTCAAAAAAATTTACCCTCCCTAAGTGGGTGAAATATAACAAATAAAATAATATATATGTTCATTCTCACAAATAAAATAATATGTTCATTAAACGATTTCTTTAACAGTCCATACACCGGCCCCGCTTCTAGTCTCAAGGTGCAGACAATCTTCAGCTCACCATTAAGGAAGATGCATTTGAGTGATGAAACGTCCACAAGAAAACTTTCCATTCTGACACCCTTTTATAACATTATGCCACTGCGTTGTGTACAATATTTTGTTTACAAGTTTCGGTTTCTCATAACAAAGTATGGATGTATAAATCAGAGAACAAAAAAGAACATGGTGTCGTGAAACATTAATAAAATATTTTGCAATACAGGAGTTAAAGGAGTCTGGGTGGAGGGGTGCGGGGGGGGGATGAGGGGAGAAGGGGCGCCCACGGGCCCTTGGCTGAGAGGCCAGCTGTTGAGGTCGTGAGATGGGAACGAGGGAGATGCAAAGAGAGAAAGATGCAGAGAACACTCTACGTCACCGATGGCCCGTGATCGTAAGGAGATGCAGCCGGGTTGTGTATCAACAAGGCTCTGCCAAGACAGCGGAGGGGGGAGCTGTGTTGTAAAAATAGGTATTAAGGGGGAGAGAGAGATAAAGAAGGAGAGAGAGAGAAAGAGAAGGTGAGAGAGAAAGAGAAGCAGAGAGAGAGAGAGTGCAAGAGAGGCAGAGAGAGAAAGGAAATCAGAGAGACAGAGAGAAAGAGAGTGAAAAGGAAAACTACGCACTAGGAGGGAAGACGTCATCGAGCGACTCTTCCTCCCTTTCGCAGGGTGTACAACAACTCCTTTGCTATTCTATTCAGCAGCCACTTCTTTCTTCGCTTCCTATGAGCTGCTTTGAAATATCCTTTTCTAGCCTCTTACGAGTTGCTTTTCACCTTGACGGGAGGGCCAAATTAGTTGATGAAGCTCTGACACTCGCCCTCCTTTAATTTATGTTTAGTTAGTAAGGTGACAATGACATGCATATGTACATATGTATGTACATCTATGGCGACCATTTCTGGGAAACTGCGTGACAAATGAGTGAGGCATTTTTTTTAAAGAAGCAATTAAAAGCAGCGATATATAATGTTTGGAGGTTTGATTCACAACAATTGTAAGGGCACACTGAGTAACAACACCCTATTTTACCTTTAATACAATTTAACATAGATAATATACATTTGTATGTACATATATAGTATTATATATATATATATATTTTTTTAATTTTGAAGCATGCCATCTCCTCGTAAACTGGAAGATGGTTCTGCCTCCCCCGAGTGGCAGCTTGCGGATGATGAGCTAAAGAACGAACTTGCAGCAGCGAAGGCGACAATTTCAGAGGTTGCTTATGTAATTTTTCAAAGGAAGTATCCGGCCAATAATTCTATAGTAGATGTAGACTCAATGATTCCAAAGTACAATAGAAAAGTAATAGATAATATATAAAGATATTTATTTAGAGGAGAGTTTAACCATTATTCACAAAGATATAAGTGGATGAGGGTACAGATAGTTGACAAGACAGAGTATGATACATTGTTGAAATGCACGCACAGATACCACAACCAAAGTGCTGAAGTTAATGCAAAATGGAAAGAAACGTGTCATGTATGGCAAAGGTGTGATGAAGTAGAAGACTCAGAGGATTGGACATGTCATGGAACTCATCATAGATTTCATTGTTCTTCAAATGACATCTTAATAGTTATGTTTCATATGTCTAAGCAATAACACACTCACCACAATGAATATACTTTTTAGCTGCAATCTGAAAGGATTATCTCCGTCTTAATTGCAATAAAAGGAGTAATGACTGACTAAGACTTCTTAGCCTCAACAGTATTCCTTCGGTAGGAGATGATATATGTATGATAGAGTGAAGTAAAAGGTCTATGTATATGGTACCTATGCCAACGAACTACATAAATTTTACAAGATTAGTAGGACTGATCATAATTTGTTATTATTTAGAGAGATAAACGAACAAGGGTTTACATTTTCCTATTTGTTTACCTATAATTTTTCATGTTCATACAAGTTGTATTAAAAGAAAGATTTCTGTATGCACGAGTCAGTAAAGTTGTAAGGGGAGAGGGGTTAGCAAAGTGTGGGAAATATAAATGAACTTTTTGAACTTTTCTATAACTCCTCAATCTTTGTAACTGTTTGTTTATTTATTTATGTTAATCAAAGTGGATTTAACAACATTTGACATAGCAAAAGCGTGGAATAAATATAGACAGAATATCCTAGACACAAGAAGAACATTTCATAAAGCCATAGCATATTTAACTTGTATCATTTATCGTAATATAGACTTAAAATAAGTTGTATCATGATCATATTCTACATGGATTTAGAAGAAGAACTTATTTTTCACAGAACAATGTAGGTATTAAGCGATAGAGGGAAAGGATGTTTTACAATCAGCAGCGGCAATCTCGATCTTACAGCGCCACTGAGAGAAATTCCAGAGGGAAGAAAGCGTTGTCGGCTGACGAAACTAGTGGTAGTTGAGGGGCATGCACTTGTGAACCATGTTGACATAACATGTATTCCTGAATTTTTCGATTTGTAAAACAAATAAAAAGAATAGAAGTAAAAAAATAAAAATTACCAGAATGGATACCCTGACAGGTATTCTACCGAGGAAACTGTGGTGCTCTGCGACATTCAATCGAACAGTGATGAGCGTCGAGGAGTTTGAGCCTGGGAGAATGCGTGGCTGGTTGATGATGAAGTTTTCGTTGAGGTGGTTCGTGCGAATTCGTTCCTCTCGAAGGATGTTATTGATTGAGTCAATCTCGTCCGTTGTGAGAGTACTCGTCGCGATGATTCGAAGTCCAAGCGTGAAGAAGAGATATATAGGGAGAGGAATATATTCTGGCAAGACCATGATCGCTACAACTCTGTTTATCATTGAAACCATTAACAATTTGATAAATAACATCAACGCTTACGCTAATAATTATACATCAAAGAAAATTGAATATATAAAATGTAAAAAAAGAACGAATGGTAAGCCACTGTAACTAGCGAGACATAAACCAACAGCAAATCAACAATCCGATATCTGCGAAGGAAGATGTAATTCTTATCAGTCTTAAGGATCATAAGGGAGAGAACTAAAATATTTGACAACTAAAGTGAAGTGAAATAGTATAGGTTAGAAGTCATAGAAACAAAAACAGAAAAGAAGAAATAACAAAACAGGATACTTTTTCTTCACCACTTTATCTGTTACATTAGACCATGGTTATCCTTAACTCTATTGAATTTTGAAAACATAACCAAAATATTAATTTGATACATACCATCAACACATTCACTATAGTTATACATCCAAAAAAATGTATGATATGTAAAATGAAAACAAAATTCATAACCATTCTAAGTACTATATATGTAACAAGGACAGTGAAGAAAACAGTATAGGTAAGAAGCGAGAGTAAACACAACAGAGATTGAATATCTTTTACTTCATAATATCTTAAGTTACATGTATGTTATATTTTATTCGTATTCGATGTTGCACCATAAGTAGCGTTAGAAATGTCACCTGTACAAAAATTCTTTATTTGCCCTGTTAAAACAAACTGTGATGTTGTGTTTATTGACAATGCTGACTTTGTCTTTGCCATGAAGGATTTTGTGAATGAAGATCACACTTTGCGTTTTGTTCTTACATAAATAAATTTGTCGAAGAACATAAATACACGTACTTGAACAAAGAAAGAAATAGGCAAGATGTAATACAAACATTAGTGTCACATTATGGAATCTTACTGGTATATTTTTTCTACAAACAGACAAGACACTTGTTCACAAAACTTAAGAAACCATACGGAAGAAAAAATACTTACATCAACAAGGTCATTCATTGCCATATCGTTCTTGGAAAATTAAAGCACTATGTTTACCAATACTATTTGGAAAAAGACGACATAGAAATATATAAGAATATGTAATGTGAGTACTTAGACAAAGAGAGTATTAGACAAGAAGTGATACAAACCATAGTGTCACATTTCGGAATGTTTCCAGTACATAACGAACCCCCACCTTTCAAAATGTCTCTTTAATTTTTTCTAAGTCCAAAATCACAGTTGAAATTTTTCCATTAATTTTTTAAGTTTATGCATTTTCCAAGGTCCAAAAACTTTTTCCAAAAAGATTTCAAGAACGATATGGCAATGAATGACCTTATTGATGTAAGTATTTTTTCTTGCGTATGTTGTCTTAAGTTTTGTAAACAAGTGTCTTGTCTGTTTGTAGGAAAAATATATACCAGAAACATTCCGAAATGTGACACTATGGTTTGTATCACTTCTTGTCTAATACTCTCTTTGTCTAAGTACTCACATTACATATTCTTATATATTTTGGGGCCGGTGTATGGACTGTTAAAGAACCTCGTTTAATGAACATATTATTTTATTTGTGAGAATGAACATATATATTATTTTATTTGCTATATTTCACCCACTTAGGGAAGGTAAATTTTTTTGAATTTATGGCTAATTAAAAAGAAATATGTTCTTTGTTGCTAAGCTCAGCTTCGTTTCGAGCTCTTCAAGGCCTCTAATGATTTTTTTTAGATGACTGAACAGTCGAATGCAAAAAGCGTTGTTTTCCTCTCTCAAATTTGTCATAAGGAAAGAAAAAAAGATGCCGAAAATTGCAAAAGAAATAAGATACTATACAACAAAATGACAAATGCTATGAGAGTGTGTCAGAATGGAAAGTTTTCTTGAGTTTCATCACTCAAATGGATTTCTGAAATTTCCAGGCCCTTTGCACTCTCATCCGCGAGTGTGCAAAGGGTGAAATCGCACGTGAGAATGATAGCGGCTACTACCAGGGAGAATGCGGCGTCCTCCTTTAATTCCTGCTTTGAATTGTCAGAACCCGGAGGCTAGAAGCGGGGCCGGTGCATCTACATATCGTTTCTATAAGTTACATAATTTCTTTCTTCTCGTTTCATCTAATATTATGTACTGGAAATTCTTTGTACGTGCTATGTTCTTGCTACAAGAATTGTTGTTCAATTATCTTCATGTCATATTCTTCTTTTGATGTACATAAAAATGAATAAATGGATAAAAATTCGCAGCCTTCCATTTAGAAATATTATTCCATATGTTTACATGAAAGAAACCTCTACTATTTCTTGCATCCTCGTTTTTATTATGCTCTATTCATTTACTTACTGCGATAGTGCGTCCTGTTTATAATCAAAAAATGTATTAAGTCTGATCCCGGGAATCCTTCTGTCCAATCTTCTCAACCGACAAGTAATAGAACGTATAAGTCGTAGCCTGTTACTGGAGTACCTAAACAAACATAATCTCCTTTGTCCAGCACAATTCGGATACCGATCCACCATTCCTGCAAACTCTCGTTTCTTTAGTCTGTCATCTAAAAAGCACAATGTATTCGATCACAATGACTATATTGCTATAGTCCTAATCTTTTTTTCTTAGATCTTTGATTCAACTTCTATTCTTTTTTTTCTATGATAAAATTGTAAAGTTATGGGGTCTCTTAAACTTCTACTGCGCTTTCCTTAGTGATAGAACCCAATATGTATGTGTTTCAGACTCAAACTCAATAGTATATCACTGTGGTGCCCCCACAAGAAATTTATAATTAATAATATGATTTCATTTCAATATGTTTCTGCATCGGTGTGCAATATATGTAGAGTACTTACACTCTTGTTCATCATAATGTTTTTTGTTTTGTAATATTTCGAATGATTGAAAATCAATGAGGAGGAAACTGTCAACATTTTGACCTTAGTCAATGAATGACGATCATATTTCATTTCGATTATGGGATCAAAATTACTTTCAATATTACTATAGCTTGATAAGACAAATTTTTTCAATAAAGGACAGATCATATTACACATCTAGAACGACAGCGAAATCACCTTTCAATATTGCTATTGAATAGAAAAGGAGTCATGGTAACTGTTATGAATTTGTGACCTTCGTAATCAAATGTATTGTCTGTGACTTCATTCTATTGCACACTTGGTTTCCTCTGTGTTGGCAACGTCTTATTTATATACGTATAACTGATACAGTATATGTGTTAACCATTCGTTGAGAATATGCTTTGTATGTATGTAGATAATATTCATAAGTATTATTCTTGAATTGGAAAGGCGAACTTATTGGTTATATATTCGTTATGTGTCTGACTATTGAACTTCAACAAGAATTCTTTTGATGAGTTGTGTCTTGTTTTATGATGATTTTTTGTAGAACCTCCTCGTATCACTGCTTATTTGTTATAGGCTAATCGAGTTAAATAACATTACTTTGAAATATGAGTACACCCACATATGTTTCTTGTAACAATCGACTTAATAACATTGACAATATAATTCACGCTTACTGTTTGGACGCGTAAAGATGTCTTCTTTAGCATTATATAAAATCTTTAGAAAATGGAATATGAGGAAGTTACTGTCAAACATGTAGGCACAGGCACTTAAGGAGGAAACGTCTTCCACATCTTTACTTTCAATATTCTATTACATAGAGTAGGAAGCAAATTAACTGTTAGGCTTTGGCGATTGAATGTATTGTTTGTGACTTCATTCTATTGCTTACTTGTCTTCCTTGGCGTAAGCAGCGTCTTGTTTAGATCCTGCAGTAAGATAAAAGTTATATTGCATTCTATGACATCGTGTACAGAATAAAAAGGTGCTACATACATATATGTTTAGTCTACAAACAGAGTTAGACACCAGTTTTGATAGATGAGGACAGTGAATAGTTTTAAACGAATCAGTGCTTCAATATAGTAAAATGTTGACAGATAAATAGTTGTATTCGTTTCAATTCATGGACTTTGAAAAATTACAATTGTGAATTATTCACGAAGGGTTTTGGACTTGGGAATATATGTATCACTTTTTTATGCACGTATGTATGTATTTCTACATATTCAGTTGCATATTGTTATGACTGTCGATTGGTTCATTGACTCATTGTTTGTGGTTCGTTTACAAATCTAAAATTCCCATGTTCTATTCCTCCTCCAGTTAAATTTAATTGCTGTATTTATTCAGGACTTGTGATACATATTTCTACGGGGGGAGAAATGGATTTGTGAAAATATGACGAGGAGTGAGTATCACTTGAACATATACGTATGTATGAATGCCTACATCTTTGCATGGAGGCCGATTGCTTTCTTCCTTCATTTCATTATTTTGAGAATTCTTAATTTATACATAACTATTGATATTCCTTACTTGCTCTTTTTATTGTACTATATGTATATATGTACTAACGATTCATGTCTTTGCATTGTCAACTGTCCTTGCATTGCCTAAATGTTGGGCCCACTATACTAAATAGAGTACGTTGAAATACTTGTTCTTAATTTTTGGTATGTAAACTTTAGAATAATTACATGGAGTCCAATTGCTTTATTCCTTCATTTCTTTATTTCGAGAATTTCGATAATAATTTGTCTTAATTTATAAACAGCTACTGACATTCCTCACTTGCTGTTTTCATTGTACTACATGTATGTACTAAAGATTCATGTCTTTGCGTTGCCCAACTGTCTTTGCCTAAATGTTGGACCCAATATACTAAATAGAGTGCGTTGAAATACTTGTTCTTAATTTTTGGTATCTAAAGTTTAGAATATTTAAGTACAGTTCGTTCATCCTCTCACTACTCATTCTTCGTGGACTTGTGAAAATGCAATGATATAAATTCAAGTAGTGCTTTGGAGTTGGGAATATATTATTGTATAACTTGTTACTAATACATATACGTATGTATGCGTACATCTTCAATTGGGAGCTGGTATGACTGTCGATTGTCTCATTGACTCATTGGTAGTGGTTTGTTTACAAATCAAAAATTTCCACGTTATATTCCTCCTTTTGGAAAATTCAATTGCTGAATTCATTCGGGACTTGTGATACATATTTCTACTGGGCGAGATCTGGACTTGTGTTAAGATTGAAGCTGAAAAGCATCTTCATTGTGGTGACTGTGATATTGCAACTGGTTTTAGTCTCCGTAGGCATATGAGGCGTATGAATCCTACTGAGGAGAGAACCACTCGTTATATTCGACCCGTTGGAACTATTAACCTATTGGTTGACGAGCAAGAAAACCTTTATGTTCAGTTTCGTGACGTGTAATGTCTCAATCCTCTGAGTCTTCTACTTCATCCCACCCACGAAAACGTTGAAAGGAATCTCATAAGGTTTGAATTATTAAATTGTATTAAATACCATTTTTTTATTTATTTTAGAAATCTTTTAACGATCTCTTGGAAGCTTACAAGACACCCGAAATTATTCGTCCTGCGATTATCCGTGCCCAGTATTTAATATTCTTGGCAGTTTGTCAAAAGTGTGCAAAGAGAAATGCCTCTACCTCTACATCACGTAAAATTACTCTTACTTTATGTGAATCGTGCCATCAAGCAAATCGGAATATACAGACAACCATTTTTCACAATATCGTTGTGAAGAATGGAAACGATCGTCTCAATATTTAGTGTTAACTATTCAACAGTGGAAGACGGTGATGTCTCAGGTATGTCTTTATATTTTCTATTTTTATAACTTTTAAATTTTAAGATACAACTGGACCCCTCAATGGAACAACTTGCTGGAAACTGGCATGTACCACCTGGAATCGCATATATTCGTTGTCTCAATTTTCCTCGAACCCTTATTGTACATTTATGCCGTGTATGTGCAAAATTTAATGACGCACAGCAAGATGGAAAGATTGAATTGATTCTTTGTCAAACCTGTTGTGTTACTTACAAAACTGTGAACAATATCATCTTTTATAATATTCGTGTTAAAGATGTTCATGATTCATTGCAATAAATATATTTTTTAAATGTTTGAGATATACATGAGGATGTAAAATGGTTGAAAATGTTGAAAGGTATGTACACTTATACATTCCACAACGAGTATCCAGAAAATTATGAAACATCTTGACAAGAAGACAATGTAGTGTGTTGGCACTGTCTTTGTTGGGTGATCCTTAAGGTCCCCGGTTCGAGTTCTCTCAATCAAGGACTTTTGTGTTCTTTGATTCATGTAATGGGTGGAGCTTGGGATACGGAAGTGAGAGATTACAGAGAAAGAGAGAAATGGGCGTGGCTTAGAGATCCGGAAGAGTGATTCATTGTTAAGTCTGTCTCCTTGAAGTGTTGTTGCTTTGTTTGAGAGAGATATAGATTTAGAGAGTGACGTCATTTAGTTACATGTATGTACGTGAGTCATTGTGATTACGAAATGTATAGTCATGTTACGTTGTGGGCGGAGCTTAATTACGTTACGTTAAGTGGGGGGTTGATGACCAGAATGTGATCTTTGTGCTTTGTGTTGTGATCATTGTAGTTTGTTACGTACGTTACTGGGCGGGGCTTATTTACGTTAGGGGCTGGGCTTGTAAAGAATACAAACTATAATCACAAACTACAATGATCACAACACAAAGCACAAAGATCACATTCTGGTCACCACCCCCCACACTATCATCATCCTTTCCTTTGTTGCGCGAAATGCGGATGTAGCCCTGGAAGGAAGAAGAACGCTTTGTCTCTCAACCTTTTCCACTTTTCTTCTTTCTCTCTCACTCTTTCTATCTTTCTATCACTCTCCCTCTCTCGGCAGTCGATTTCTCTTTAGACGGGTCTTCTTATTCTCACACTCTTTCACTGCCGATTAAAGTCCAGACTCCAAGTGTTATGTGACAAAAAAAAAGAAATAATAAAACCGATGAATGAGTAACCGATGAATGAGAAACGGAATGAGTTAGCTATGAGATGAGGGAATTGAGAGAGACGGAACGAAGTCATCAAGAGAGAGAGAGAGATTGAATACTACTCAGAAAGTAAGGTCGTGGGAAGTAGGTGAGAGTGTGGGAGACAGTGAGAGAAGGAGAGAGAAGGACAACGAGAGAGAGAGAGAGACAGAGAGAGAGAGCGAGACAGAGAGAGACAACGAGAAAGAGAGAGAGAGAGAAAGAGAGAAAGATGGCACGAGAGAGAGAGAGTATGATGATTAACCTTCTCCCATCACTTCGCGCCCCAGCTGTTCTTGACGAGCCAATAGTCGCCGTGCACGGGGTCGGTGCCGAAGCCGATCAGGAGGACGCCGTGGTTCAGCTATTGGTCGTCACAGCTAGCGTCATGGAAGACACCTGGCGAGAGAGAGAAAGAGAGAGGAGAGAGAGGGAGAAAGAAAGAGGGATAGAAAAAATGAGATAGAGAAAGAGAAAGAGACAGAGAGTCTGTCCATCTCCTGCGCACGAACCATACTGGTAGCCGAAGAAGGAGTTCGTCACGGTGATAGCAACGGAGACGGGACCAACCTAAATATTTATCGGGCATAATAGGGCTGATAATTAACACGTGGCTTTTTTAAGCATGGATCTGTTAGTGTTGACGATTACCTTGATCATAGAAAAAAATTTATTTCCCGGAGATGGTTCCTTTAAATGACTGACCCGTGCGACGATGGGATGGCGACGAAGCCGCGGCCGCGCGTGACAACCCTCTCCTTGGTCTCGCGGCACTTGAGGTCCTGTGGAAACCAGGGAATAAAAACCACTGTCGAGGACCCAGAGAATTTGGGTGGGGAAGGAGGTATTTCTGTTTAAATGCTACTCAAAAACAGGGTGGGTTAGGGCATTGGGAAGGCCCAAAATCTGTCAAATCGGCAGTACTGTAAGGGAAGAGGTGCTAGACTTGGGGAGGCACCGGGGTTCGAACCCGGGACCACCTACTCATGAGTCGGCTGCTCTACCACTGAGCTACACCCCAACGGGTGTTTCGTAGGCTACTCGGTTCACATTCACGACAGTACCCTTTTCCCCTGGTGGAGACATTTGTGCTTCTGTGTGTTTGTGTATTTGTGTGTGAGTGTGTGTGTTTTGTCTTGGCAACATTCCAAGATAATGAATGCGCTGAACCTTGCCCTCGCAGTGGTAGTCGCGCGATATCTCTATGCCTCCTGCTTCCATGACGTAGTCAAACGCATTGCTCATCAAGCCGCCGGCGCATCCCTGAAAAATATTTTAATATCTAAAAATATTAAAATAAAAGCGAGTGTATTTGTGGTATAAACGATTGTTTGCCTAGATAAATTTTTTAATAAAATATTTTTTAAAGGACGTATCCGGCGAATAATTCTACCGTAGCGTGAGAACCTATTTGAATGCGCGCGCTCATAACTATTGCTCTGAATGTAATGGAAGAAAATCGCTCAAAATTTCGGGATATACATATGTATGTTTTAAAGGAGGGCGATCACTGAAAAATTATGTGAGATTTAAAATTGCCGCTTCCGTTCGCTCTCTCATTCGCGCGTGCTATTTTCACGAAGCGGGTTTCTGCGACCTGCGAAATAGCACGCGGGAAAGAGAGTGAGCACTCACAGGGCAGACGCGGGAATTCGAACCAGCATTAAATATTTTCGGTGATCGCCCTCCTTTATGCCAAGATGAACTTATCCACATAGAAAAAAAGCCTTGGGTTAATTATTCCCCGGATACCTCCTTTAAATACAAATAGGAGAATAAAGAAAGCGTTGAGACTGACGGAATTGCCGAATGAGGTCGAGCAGTCGATTAGCTCTTGCTCGGAGAACTCGAGGAGCGTCTTGTTCTTTTTCTGCATTTAGTTGTGGCTGGCGAGCGCACCGGCAGCCGAGAAGGCCCAGGAAGAGCCGCAGCTTCTCTGGCAGGTGTATTTTTTAACATATGTAGATAACTAAAGTAATAAATAGATTAATTAATATGTATTTTTTGCAGTTATAATGTTAGAAATTTTAAATTTCTTTGAAAATTATGGTGATTTTGACAAAAAAATTCAATTAGCAAAAAAAAAGAAGGAAAAAAAACCGCAAAACCTGCTCGAGAACCGGCGTCACAATGCCCGTCTCACGCCAGTCGACCTCCTTCGGAATTTTGTAATTGTCGCGTTGCTTGAACTGCTTGGCGGCGGCGTGCTTCTCGGCGCTCGCCTTCGATCCGAGGTAGCCGGTGAACTTGAGCACCTCGTTCGGAAGCTGTGGAAGGAAATGGATTTTAAAGGAAGCCCATATCACCGACAAATATTTTATGCAAGTTCGCCGCGTCTGCCCTGTGAGTGCTCACTCTCTTTCTCGCATGCTAGTTCGAAGGTCGCTCAAACCCACTGCGTGAAAATAGCACGTGCGAATGAGAGTGCGAACGGAAGCGGGAAATTGAAATTCTCCTTTCATTGAGGTTTTTTCACTTTTTTGTGTGTGCAAACTTCTGGACAGTTGTTATGTACTAAATATTCACTATATCATTAAAAGAATTAAATGTTTTACATTTTTTTATTAATTTATTTATTTATACAATTCTGACGTATCATTGCCGCGAACTGGTTAATGTCCATGCGGAAGCTGGCTCTGGAGCGTATCTTATTCTCCCTGAGGTTGTGCGTCTTGCAATAGGCTTCTAAGCGGTGTGCATCCTCCTGGGCGTTCTTGATCACCAAGCCTGATAAATAGCCAGATAAGCAATCTAATGATAAATATATTATAGTTATAAATAATATACATATGTATATCTAAATAAAATAATTGGACGGTGAATTACATATATGAGACGGAAATGAATTTGCGTTTTGAAGATGCCTAACTCACCGAAGTAAGACTTGTACTCATCCCAGCGCACCGCGCACATGATCATCGGTACGAGCGGATATTCGGCATCGGTGTCATGATGATCCAATTTCTTCAGTGGCTCGGGAAAGGCAAAGGCTGCCGAGAAGGCGAGCACGAACAGAGACAGCGGAACGAGTATCGGTTGACTTTGCATTCTAAATGGTGGAGAAAAGTAGGCAAAAAAACGATTTGTAAGATTTTGAGATAAGTCTGCCTTTCTTATATATGAAGGCTTAGAGAGAATCCCTATTGGTAGTTCCCACGACGGGGAAAACAACGGGGTTGAGACTCCGTCGACATCATATCCAAGAGCATTGACTTCTGGTTTTTTTTATCGGAGTGCAAGAGTGACTCTTACCTCTTCCTTCTTTCCACCTCGTTCTCTCTCAATCGCTGCCACTCTCGCCCTTCATTTTGTTTCACCTACTATTCCTCTATCTCTCTCGTACTTTCTCTCTACCAATCTCTCATCAAAAAGGCCTTTCAGGCGTATCAAGCGATAAGCAAAGAGACCTCGGAATCAGGTCCTAGGTCAGATCAATCTGAAAATGACTCTCGGTTGGCAAGATTGCGAGAGTCACAATCATTATGCGATAACCGTCATTGGGGCCAGAAATGAGAGCCTCCCTGGTTCCTCGAGATTGCTTGGGAATTTTTAAAAGCCTTGCAGATGTGTATTTTAGCGCAACAGCCCTTTACTTCCATTGAGGGTTGGAATTGTTTTCTGATATCACGTAAAAATTGAAGAAATAGTTCAATTTAACTGCAATGCACATATTAGCTTGTGATAACTTTTTTTTTACTCAAGTGCAAATAGGATGATGTATAGTTTTACATGTTTCCATATTACAAAATAATTCGAGCTGGAATATAAATATTCAAATGTGACGATAACTGAAATATAAAAAAAACAAGCACCAGCCAGTTAAAATTTGGTTTCTTTTGATTGAATTTGGAGTTCTTTACACTTTTTACTTGACATTTTTTTATATAGAAAAGGAGAGAGAGAGACTGTTATAGAGATGGAGGGAGGAGGAGCGAGAATGTGTGAGAGGTGGGGAGAGTGAGAATAAAAGTAGAGAAACGCTTCCCGAGACTCTTTTCTTCAGTCGGTGCCTCGCTTCTGGGCTCCGGGAGAAAAAAAGATGAGAAAGCGGAGTCCACGTGCCATGGATAGATAAGAAAGAGATTCGGCGAAAGGAGATTAAAGCGAGATCGCTGCTGGTTGAATATGAAGCGCCATGCGCGCGCTTCATCGGCTGGTTGCTGGTTTACCTATAAATAAGTTCATCAGGCGACAGTTATCCCTTTATGAACCACGAATTTGAACATTCAAATATCACTAAAATTTAAAACGGTTTTTATGCTTTATTTGAAATTAAGAAAGAAAGAGGGATAGAAAAACTTGTGTAATTAGTCGTTTTCGGCTGTTTATGAATTTTTTGTCGTTTTTTTCGTGAAACATGTAAAGTACTAGTAGCGAAATACTTATTTTGAACTTCTGATGCACTTTAATTTGTCATTTGAAGTGCGTATAATAGAGAGAAATTGAATGAGCTCATTCTCATTCTACGGTTCTCCTCCTCTGACGACTGGTTCGCTTCTTCCTTCTCGTCTTGATCGGGGTGTCTTTGCTATTTTCGCTGGCCTCCGGCTGGACTACGAACGGCAGTCCGATTACGGCGACCTTCAAGCTCTCCTGCAGTGAAGATTCGCGGAAGAACCAAACGGCCACCGTCGAATTGTGGGACTTCCGAGAGATCGGTGGTCAGAATTTGACGAATTAATATAGCGAAAGTCTATGAGCTGCCGCAATATATGTATGCCTGAAGATTCTTTTGCATTTTGCATTAAAAGAAGTAGATTAAAGAATGTTATGAATAAATTTTGTTATACAATTGCGTATTTCGAGAATTTTTAATAAACTAAAGTTAGTATTTTTTAGATGACATTTTTTTGACCCGCATGGAGGACGTTCTTGTGGATGGCAAGACAGAATACACGATCATAGGCGACGCCCACAATTGGTGGTTCCTAATTGTAAGTTTATTTCATTGATTCAAATTCCAGTTTCATCAAGGGAATACTGTCGCCTGGCATATAAGCTCGTAATCTGTAACTAAGTTTGTTATTACAGGACAAGTACTACCTGAAGATCATCCACAAGGGCCATAGGGAGTGCCCTATGAGCGAGTGGTCATACTTTCCGTTCGAATACAAAAGTACACGTTCCGAATGGACTCTAATGAACAAAAACGGCAAAGGAGACGCATGGCGCTTCACGAGCGATCACAAGACAGAGGTGCCCATAGACCTCTCTTACGGTCACAACGGTTACCGCTGGCTGTTCGGATCCCAGCCAAAGCGCTGTGAATAGTACATTGGTTCCCTTGTCCTTAGCCCCATCCTCCCTCTCTCACTCTCTCCCATACAATTCATGTATAAAGGTTTCTATGGCTATATTTCAAATGCACCTATGGGCACAAAAGTTTGTAAATATTAGATTTAATTTGTGCTACTTTAAACTACCAGTTGAAGTGTAGAATGTGAATTATAAATTGTCTGCCGTCGAGTAGTGGAGAGAAAATAAGGATTAATGTGAAAGATGTTTCACTGAAATAAAGGCCCGGAAAATTTTCCTTTTTTAAAGGAGAAGATCCGCTAGCCACACATATGTATATATTCTTCTAATGTTTGAAAATTTTTCTTTTGGTTCCAACCATAAGTTGAATTTCTCGTTGATCTATTGCCCTATATGCACGTGGTATTGATTGTTATTACGAAATTGATGAAAAGCGATAATAAGTGGTCCGAGATAAAGAGGAAAACGAGGCACCTTAATGCGTTTTTTGCGAAATTTATAGTATAAAATAAGTGTTTCACAACAAGTTTTTTCATAATCTTACCTCGAGGATAACCTTTCGCTTTTCACTAATTTGGAATAAAAAAACCAAAGCATTTCATTTCAAATCCACGCATGTACATCCGAAAGGCATAAAAACAAGGAGTTGTGATTGATAGAAACTTTTTTACAAACACGGTTCTGATCATTTGGGCTAGACTACAAAGCGAATAGAGCAATTGCTGATTGAAAGAAATGATGGAATAGATTAACGAATATTTATAGTCGACAGGCCGATAGTGGACAATTTTTTTTTGTTCAGTAGAAGATTGAGTTGGCAAAGCAGGAAACTCGTCTTTTGTGCTTCATTTAAAATTAATTACTTAATCTTTTTCTGCTGTTTATGAAGTTCGTTCGCTTTTAATTGTCTATCATGTTCGTTGTTTTGTTGCCGTGCAAAGATTTGGTTTTTAGTTTCAATTATTATTGCAAGCGCTAATTGTTTTAGTCTTTTCCTGCTGTTTATGAAGTGCGTGCGTTTGTAATTGTTTGTTTTGTTCTCTGAACTATTACCGTGCAATTATTTGGTATTAATTGTTAATGTATAATTAAATGAAGAGTATTATAGTATTCACAGTGAAATTCTTGTTTTACTTTTGATGCACTTTAACTCGTCCTTTAAAATGCGCATAAAAGAAATTGGCTGACAATGAGCTCATTTTCAGTCTCCGTCCCTTCTCCCCTGGCGAATGGTTCGCTTCTTCCACCTCGTCTTGATTGGGGCGTCAACGTTGTTTTCGTTGGCCTCCGGAGCTTTTTCGTTCGGCAGTCCGATTACGGCGACCTTCATTCAAGCTCTCCTGCCGTGAAGATTCGCTCAAGAACGGCACGGCCACCGTCGAATTATGGGACCAGAAAATGTTCAGCGGTCAGAATTTGACTACTTAAAATACAGAAAGTATGTGAGCTGCCGCCATATAAAACTAAAATTTAGTATTTTTTGAGGTGACAAGTTTGTGACCCGCATGGAGGACGTTCTTGTGAATTGCAAGACAGCACACGATCAAAGGCTATGCTCACAAATGGTGGATCCAACGTGTAAGTTTGTCTGATTCATTCAAATTGTAGTTTAATCGAGGGATTACTGTCATCTGACGAGGTTATTTATAAGCAAAAAGTCTAATTTGCTCGTAATCTGCAACTAATTGTGCTAATACAGGACTGGTACTACCTGAAGATCATTCACAAGTGCAACCCGGACTGTACGGCGAGCACCGTGTCACTCTACCCGTTGTGGTACACCTCATGCTGTCCGAGTGGACTCTGATGAACAAGAACGGCGAAGGAGAAGCCTATCGCTACACGAACCACCACAACACAGAGATGCCCATCGATCTCTCTATCGGCCACGACGGAGACCACTGCGTATAAGGCATCCAGGGGTACTTTGCTTTCCCCAGTCTTTACACCCCTTCTCCCACTGTCCATCTCTCCCAAACAATTCCTGCATAAATGTTTGCTTTTGTTTATTTGGCAATATTTCAAATGCAATTAAGAACGCGAACGTTAAAAAAAATATTATTGAGTTCATTTCTGCTGCTATAAACGGACAGTTGAAATGATGAATGGAAATCAGCATTGAGAAATTAACTTTTAATGAGAGTTAGAAAAAAGATTCAAAGACTCAAAGATTCCAAAGTGAAACATTTCAATCGCTCTTATTTACATCACAAACTTCATATTAACGCCTTGTTATTAATCGAAAATATTTTTCTTACAAACATGTTTCTGGTAATTTCGGCAATAATATAAAGAGAATAAGAAGGGAAGAATCTTTATTTTAAGTTTTAAAAATATTTGACTATTGCGTATTGAAAGAAACGGTTGAAGCGATTGACGAATATTTAAAGTCAACTGATCGATAGAGAATAATGTTGTTTTGGATTTCAGAAGAAAATGGATTGCGCAACATTGGAAGCTCGTCTTTGATGCTTAATTTGGAATTAATTACCTGATTTTTTTTTTCTGCTGTTTATGAAGTGCGAATTGTTTATTTAGTTCGTTGAACTATTGCCGTGCAATTATATAGTAAATCATCCTAGACCTTTACCCGGTCAAGGATCTTTTGCGGTGCTTCCCGATAGCCAAGGGATCAGGTTTATCGTTAGGAGACGACAGAAATACACAAGGTCGACGGAGGAAGCGGACGAGGGGGAGAGATAAGGGGAGAGAGGGAGACAGTTGGACGGGAGAGGAGACCATAGGGTCGGTCGGCAGGCCGCCTCCGAGCTAGAACTTCTAGATGAGTCATATCTAACACTTGAGTACACGAGAGAAAGAGGAGGAGCAACAGGGGCAAGCTACGGACTATACAGAGAGAAGAGAGAGACATACATGCTGTATACATACGTACACACTAGAAATAGATACACACTAGAAGTACTCTAATACTCACATACACTTACACCTTACCCTTTTACCAAAGGTCCGTAATCGGACTGACAAATAATAAAGAAAGAAATGATTGTCTCACAAATACGTAATTGCGCTCGAGAGAGATGAAGGTAGTGGTCGGTGGTACACCAAAATGAGAGAGGAGGAAAAAGAGAATTCACTCGCGGACACAGGAACAGATCCCCAAGCTAACAGAGCAGAGCAGCTATCACCATTCTTTGTTGATAAATGAATTTAAGAGAGAGAGGTGTGAAGCGATACCGAGAATGGGAACGCACGAAGTGCGCAGGCTTTTTAACGAGGAACCAGTCAGTGTGTACCTACAGCGCCAGAAGTAAAAGTGTTAAGACAAGCTTGTAGAAAAGTCAGGATAATGTGTAAATGAGTGGGGAATATAGAAGAAGAAGAAGAGAAAGAGGATTGTGAGTGTTTTTGGCCATTGGGAAGAAAAGAAGAAAAAGGTAATTTAGATGGCCTTATAACAATATAGATAAATGTATTATATTGATTGATAGAATAAGATACGGAAAAAATCACATCGTGAATTTCTGCTATGCGATTTCTTACAAAAATATCTTTATGATAGACGAAGTGTTTGTTGTAAGACAATTTTAGAATAAAAAAAAAAGATGTATATAGGTATAGATGCAACAGAAGTGCTAATACGAGCCAGAGAAGAAGAGAAGCAAGATACATACATATTTCTTATTTTTTGTCTCTTTCCTCTAGATATCTATTTGTTCACTTTATTTCACCACCTTTTTCCTGTAGTCGCCTGCAATCGTACAATTTAGGAGTGCCTTAAAAGGCACAAGACTTGAAAAAGAGAAGCCTTTGAAGCGGCTTGGATAGAGAAGAGGCCTCGGGATTCATTCCTGTGAAACCGCATAGAAAGCGATGTGCCATTGACATTGGTGGCAGTGCAGGACGAGCGTATGCCGATCTTAAAGCCACGGGCGCACGTGCGGCGGCCAACATTCGGCAAATCTTCTTTGGCTAGGTTCGGCTCACCAGAGCAAGGAAGATACATTTGAGTGATGAAGCGAACTCAAGAAGACTTTCCATTCTGACACACTTTCATTACATTATGTCACTGCGTTGTACTGTTCTTATTTCATTTACAATTTTCGGTTTCATATGTCCTTCCTAATGACCAATTTGAGAGAAAAAAAACCTTTTTTTCATTCGTCTGTTCAAACATCCAAAAAATTCTTTAGAGGCCTTTGAAGAGCTCGAAACGAAGCTGACTGGGGCTACCCGAGATTTGATCAGCAATGACTTGGATGCTGACATTTTCAGAGCTTGGATTTATAAATCAGAGCGAAGAGAACATGGTGCTTTAAAACATGATACATTTAGAATTTTTTTTACATATTAAGGGCCGCTCACAAGTTGTGAGAGGCCTGATGTGCGATGGGAGGGAGAGAGAAATGCAGAGGGCGTGAGAGAGAGCGAGTTAGAGAGAGCGAGAGAGAGAGAGAGAAAGAATATGAGACGTGCGTTTGCCAGTGATGGAAAAGAGATGCAGGCCAAGACAGATGGGGAGGGTATAGAGGAAAAGAGAGATGAAGAGAGAGAGAAACAAGAGAAAGAAAGAGAAACCATGAACAGCACTGGGAGGGAAGAGGTCATCGAGCGGCTCCTCCTCCCTTCCACAGGGTGGACAGGAACACCTTTCCCATTCGGCAGCCATGCGCATTTATTAATTTACTGCATATTTCTCGTTCTCTGTGAGCTAATTTGAAGTTTCCTTTTCTAGACCCTTACGATTTGCCTTTCAGTTTGAGGGGAGGGTCAAATTAACTGAAGAAGCTCGACCAAAAAGCTGGTGGCTAATTTGGCATTGAGAAAGGATGGCTGTGGAAATGCTCGAGGAATGGTGCTAACCTAAATAATAGGAATGGTGCTAACCCAAACATATTTTGTGGGAGAGAGCGCGTGAGAGAATGAATCAGAGACTCTGCGTGACCGATGGCCAATAACGGAAAGGCGATGAGGACGGGTCGTGTGGACCCGCTTGCCTGAAAGCAGCACATAACAGAATGAGAGTGTGAAAGGACACGGCAAATTGAAATTGCACGTAATTTTCTGTGATCGCCCGCCTTGAAGAACGCCGCCTGTGACGAGGCAAAGATAGAGAATTGGCCTCGAGAGCCGGGCCTCGCCGCTGTGCTACGGTAAAGTTAATTCGAAAAACCTAGCGAGGTGCCATTGGGTTCGGAAATGATAAAGCATGCGCTGATGTCGATGGTAAAGAGACAGCTTCTACGAGCGCCCACGATTCTACCAATGGAACATGATCAGAGGTCAATTTAAGCTCACCAGAGCAAGGAAGATATGAATATACATTCGAGTGATGAGGCGACCTCAAGAAAACGTTCCATTCTGAAACACTCTCATATTTGTCTCTTCGATGTACAGTATCTTATTTCGCTTACAATTTTCGGCTTCTCCTGTCTTTCCTTATATGACAATTTTTAGAGAGAATTGTGATGCTGACATTTTCACACAAAACAAAGGAAGGATGTATAAATCAGAGAGAAAAAAACAACGTGGTGCTGTAAAACATGCAACATTTAAAAAAAAAATTTCAAATAAGGAGGGTGTTGACGGGCCGCTCAGCTGTGAGGCCCGTTGTAGAGAGTGTTGGGATGAAAGGGAGAAAGAGATGCAGAAGGCGCGAGAGAGAACGAGAAATAGAGAGCGAAAGAGAAAGAAACAGAGCTCCTTTCAACGAGAAACAGCTTTTTTTCGTTAAGCTCCATTCAATCAAGTTTACGAATCAACAGCTCAAGAACGAAATTACAGCAACGAAGACGACAATTTCAGAGGTTACCTGTTTATTTTTAAAGCAATTTTTTATTATTACATTATTAAAATTCAGTTTCAGGTCATTTCAAAGGACAGCATGCATATGGAGGAGATCAACAAGCCGAAGGAGGAGATGAACAAACAGAAGGATGATATGGACAAGGTGAAGGAAGCCATGCTATTATTATCGTTGCTTTTGCCATTCTGATTATTCGTTTGATGCTAAAATATGACTTGAAACGTCACAGTATACTGTTGTCGCATCTAAATTTGATGTTTGAATAAGTGGAGAGATTTCGAATTGCAGCATACATAAATAAATGATGAAGGAGAAAATGAACAAGTAGAAGTAGGAGGCGAACAAGGTTAAGAAGGAGAAGAACAAGCTGAAGGAAGAGATCCCAAGCTAATCGTGTAACCGGAAATATCTGTGGAGAGAATTCGAATTGCAGCAGCACTGAAATTGGAGGATCACAGTCTTCCGAAAACTTGACGTGTAGAGAACTTGGCATACTGCAGCCAGTGACAGCCAGAGGCAGTTCCGCACGGGACACTTCATGAGTCAAATGCCTGTTTTGAACTGTTTGGCCAAATTTGCCGGAGAATGCCGTTAAACGAGCCAAAAACTCGCAGTTGAATTCGCGCCTTTTTGCGTGTCATTAATGCAAGAAAGCATGTGATTTAGAGAGACGCGACCTGAATGGTCAGGAAAATTAAAATAAATTAGAGTTCAGTTTAGTGCTCCTCTGAAGAGATGTAATATGAATGATATACCTTTCTTTCCAGCTTTGCATTTCGATCTCAGTTTCTACCTTATAACCTTGGAAAATAAATTTACAGCATACTAAAGGAGCATGAAACTCAACCGTAATCCATTTAAATTTTCCTGGTCATAATAGTCAATTTTATTGCACCCATTTTTCATGACTTAAAGGAACCACGACTGACAAGTTTTTGGTTCATTTAAGAAGTGAAAAATGACTTCAATAAGATAAGACAAAAGCCCAAGCCCGAAGTGTAACCGCAAATTTAAGTAGACAGAATTCGAAGGGCAGCATCACTTAAATGGGAGGATCACAGGCTTCCGAAAACTTGGCGGGTTGAGAACTTGGCATAATGCAGCTAGTGGCAGCTAGAGGCAGTTCCACAGAAAACACTTTATAGGTCAAATGCCTATTTTGAATTGTTTGGTAAAATTTGCCGGAGACATCCTTTTAAAGGAGCATGAACACCCAAAACTCCTACACGGAAAAACCTGTATGTTTCTGCCGAGATACTGTAGGGTACACTTCTCTTGTTATCATATATTTGTACTGAAACACGAACACGTGGACTCGTAAAACTTTTTTTGCGAACAATTTTGAAAGTGACCCTGAAGTTTTCTTTTCGATATTTTGTGTTTGTTCTATATTGTTAATTTGTTTTGATTGTAGTTGAAGTTCAAATTGATCAACTATTCGCTTGCTTTGTCCAAGCCCCAAACTGGGATATTGCCTCTTTTTAAAAAGCGTTGTCCATTGATGTTTCTTTTCGCCTCTATGCATTTGTTGAGAAGCTTGAACCAAGGCATTCCTGAAAAGTTATGCAACCCCGCCCATCCCACACGAAAAAAATTTATTCTGTTCGTTAATATATGCGGCATTTATAACCGCTGTATAACTGCTGCATTTATTTACCTATTCAGCTTACAGTGACATTCGCGACGGTACGACAACCTGCATCGGCGCCGGCGCCAGAAACGAACAAGGGCTGCTGCTGCGCCCTTGCGATAAAAAGGTGGAATTTTAAGTGGGCACTTTTGTTTGCTGTTCGCCTTTAATTTGAGTTGCATTGCAACTGTCTGTGGATTCACATCTATGTTTTTTTTTCTCCAAAACAAATGAAAATATTATCCAGGAAGTAGTCTCGTTTTGGGGCATATATCATTAGATGGCACGCTGTTTTTTTGTTTGGTTGGTGATCGTGTTCTTTCTTTTCTTGATCAGTGTATTCATATGTCTATTCAGCTTGCGATAGCGAGGCCCGACTCGGATACGTGAGGACGTCAAGGCGTTCTTCTTTCAATGGTGGTAACCTGCTTGGCGCCGGCGCCAGGAAGAGCAGGTTGTTATTGAGGTTCTTTTATTTCTGTTCCCACATCAGTTTTTGGTTATTAAGGTTGTTAATCAAAGTTGAACAGCAATTTGATGCAATGGGGGTAAGATCTAAGTTTTTTGCCTTTAAAAAGGAAATGAATTCCTTACAAAGGAAGAATTTCCGCTCAAGGCGTTCATTTTCAGTATCCTATATACCATTGGATTGCCATTTAAGCGCTTATTATGATTAGGATATCTATTTTTGACTATCTATCGATGTGTAATTGCGATTTATAGATTTTCTTCGAAACGGACTAAACCTAGTTGTGAAAAATTATTAAGGCGGAAATAACGATTATCATAATGAAATGGCATGCTAGAAAAGTAGGAATAATTTAAAAAAAAATTTTTTTTTATAGATTCCTTAACGGATTCGAAGGGCAAGCGCTGCAACATCATGAGCTTCGTGTGCGCCAAGTGAAGAGAGAAGCTGTACTCGTCGCTTCCTAATGTTGGGCTACGCGTCAAAGTGCTGATGCTCAGGATGCTGCTTCGCTTGGCCTCGTGCAGCGGGTTATGCGGGTCGCAGCCAATCGAACATTGCGGCTTCCGTTTCTTTTTTGTTGCTCTTCAGCAACTATGGATTGTAAATCGTTTTAAATGTTTTTGTTTGCAAAATTAAAAAAAAAATTTCTTATTCTACCGTAATCTGAGCTGACCGTACCGTTCTATTATACCTTGTCGAAATGCTGGGTGATATTCTCAGCTTTATTTCTAAACATAATATAGTACGGATACTTAACAAGTCTCACAAATTAATAGTCATATAAATTCGATTTCATATATTTCAATGTGGTACGGTAGAACTGCTCGATGGGTACTGTAGTCTTGTGCGTGAAGCTTGATTGTTTTTCAATAGTTTTGATTACTAGGTTGTTAATTTAATTTTTGTTAAAGCAATAAATTTCTTGTTCCTTAATGACTTATGTACTTCCAAAACGAGAACACGCATGGCGAAAGCCGATGCAGCGCCGGCGTATTAACTGTGACTAGTGAGTGGGAAGCGCACGTTAGCATCTCAGAGAGACTGCATTCCTTCTACTGTTCAGGTCCAGAATGTTTGCCATACTGGTATCTCTCTCTCTCTCTCTCTCTCTCTCTCTCTCTGCCTCTCTCTCTCTCTCTGTCCCTCTCTCTGTGTCTCTCATCTCTTCCTATCTCTCTTTATCTCCTTTTCTCTGCCCCTCTCTTTGTCTCTATCACTGTCTGTCTTTCTCTCTCTCCATTAGATTTGAGAATTCCCAAGAAAAGTGTCTTGCACATGCCTGGTTGGTTGGCGTGATGGACCAGTTGCCGAGACTAGTGAATAAGCGCTGTATTAATATTTCCCAAAAAAGTTCAACTAATAGCAAACGCATACGACAATTCGATTCGCCGAGGAGCAATCTTGAGTGGGCAAAACAAACTCCAATGAAAATCTTCTCTATGTGAAGAAAACACTTAAACTTTTTGTGAAGCTGGCACCACTTTTCTCAAGATTAATAGCACGGCTGATGTCTAATCATTGAGAAATTGAACAGAAAACGACAAGGGGTGTTTATTGAGAAAGAGAAAGGGGATGAGGAGGAGAGAGTAAGAGAAAGAAATTAGGAGTTCTCATTATATGTACATTGCGCACCTCAAATTGTTAAATTTTCAAAAAAAAAACATTTTCCCGCAAGTGGGCCAGTGGTGATATTATATCCTCGAAATAGCTTTCTGTCAAACAAACTACAGAAATATAGTAATCGCACCAAAATTTCCTTATACAGGAATTTAAAATGGCATTTTTTTAATGCAAAAATTTCCCGTTTATCTTTTACTTTTGAAACTTTTTACTTTGCTGGAGTATTCATATTAATGACGAAGACTGAATAGTGTAATCGGTTAAGTCATGAAAAAAATGAGTTTCATGCTCCTTTAAGGAGCCAAAAACTAGCAATTGAATTCATACCTTTTTGAGGTGACACAAAGGCGAGAGAACATGTGATTTAGAGAGACGCATCCTGAATGGCCAGGCAAATTCAAATAAATTACGGTTCAGTTTAATGCTACTTTGACGGGCTGTGATATGAATGATGTAGCTTTCTTTCCAGTGGTCGCGTAGCTTGAATTTCTTCTTTGTGAAATCGAAAAAAATATTAAGAGGCAAAAAATGAGTGCAATTAAATGATTGAAAGGCTACTATTGCCTGCGATCCTAATAAAGTCATAAGCGGATTTCTCACAATTCGACAGTCATAATTGAGTGACAATTTCCGAGATGAAGATTATGGCTAGCAAGTAATAAAGGTCGTAAGAGAAGAGAGTGCGCTGGTCAGTGTCCGCCGTGTTCTCGGTCAGGTCGCTTGGTTATTTTATAATTGTGTTTGAAACTACTTCGTTTAGTATTTTTTATTAATGTAAATATATATAAATATATAATTTCGCAGCATGTCGTCTCCTCGTGAACTGGAAGATGATGCTGCGTCCTCCGAGTGGCAACTGGTGCAGTGTGGAGAAGAATCTCCTCAACACGAGCTCGAGAAAACGAGCAAATCAACGGATCCCAAACTCGACCATTCTCTGTTGCTGCTCAAGGATGCCTACGAGCAAATTCGCGAGCAAGATAAGAATGAGGTTATTAAAAATTTGAAATCATATTTGATGAAGATAGAGTTGAATTAGTTATATTAACAGGAAATAATTATGCAAAAAACATAAATACATATGTTGCATTAAATGAAATAGCTTCTTTTCTTTAGCTCTTCTCAGTCAAGCTTGCGAATCACGAGATCAAGAACGAACTTGCAGCAGCGAAGGCGACAATTTCAGAGGTTGATTATTAAATTGTTAAAAAAGTTTTTAAATATAATTATTTTTATTTTCACTACATTATTAATTATTCACTTTCAGCTCATTTCAAAGGACAACATGCATTTGGAGGAGAAGAACAAACTGAAGGAGGAGACGAACAGGCTGAGGGAGGAGAGGAACAAAGTGAAGGAGGAGAGGAACAAGTTGAAGAGTGAGCTTGCTGTGAAGCAGATGACCATAACGAAGGTTAGCAATATGCAGGCTCAAAATACAGCCATGAAATACTTTTTATCTCGAAGGATACCATTTTAAGATAAATATTTCACGTGTTTTTATTAAATAAATTTGATGCTTCACTGTGCAAAAATGTTGTTTATTCAGCTCCAAGAACAGCGAGACGCGGACCAGAAACTGATTGAAAAGCTACGAAGCAGTAACGAGAGTCTCACCAAGGGTCTCGATCAGGTTCATGCTGCTATTTGTGATTTTAAATCCCACTATTTTTTAATCAAAAATGAATTTCGTAAATATATATCAATTTTCAAATTAAATTTAGCTATATGCTTATTTTGATTGACTCATTGTCAGTAATTTTTCTGGTGTCATCGGGAACTTTCTCCCTTTTCAGATGCAAAAGGAAATGAGGACACTGAATACGACTACGGTAATACTTTATCTTATGAATTATACTATATCTCTTGTATCCATTTATTGCATTTATTTATCAAATTTTTTTTATCTTGCAATATCATTTATTGGAACAATTTAGGAGTTTCTAACATGACACCAGGCTTGAAAAGCGATGACTGTGAAGCGGCTGGAAAAGGGGTGTCAGTCCTCAAAGGTTTGACACCACCGCCGGCGATGCCTCAGCCACCCCAGGAAGCGGCAACCACAGCTCACGTGGTACGCGTGATGCAACATTCACCGTTGGTGATAAAGGAGCCGAAGCCGGCCTTCAAGCCTCCTGTGGGAAGGCTTCGGCCAGCAGCAAAGATCGTTGCTGCTCCACGGCCTATTTACTTCAGAGGCTTGGCGCCGGTAAATCCACCCGCTGCCAGGATTCACGCACCGAAAGATGAATCCGATGCTAATTTAGAGTGACTAACGACATCAAGAAAACTTTCATTCTTGCACCCTCTCATAAAATTACTTTGTGTGTTGTTTTTTATATATTTCATTTCCTTTAAAATGTTTGGTTTCTTCATCTTCTTCATATTTCCTCTCTTTCCTCGAGGTTGTTGGAAATACTTTTTGATGTTGGAAAAACTTTTTTATCACGAATAAAGCATTCTTCAATTAAAGCAGGCTTCAATGACGTTTCGTGCAAACTAGCCAATTACAACAACGGACACATCAGAAAGAATATTTTCAGATCCATCGCATTTTCAGGGCTTCCCCAACAGGATGTTAGGGAAAGCCCTTATAAATTTAAGATTTTTTTTAAACAAAGATAAGTTTTATATTAAACAAGAGTTTTTTGGCAAGCTATAAACCGGTCTCTGACCTTCGGTTGCAGAACATATAAAACAGGAATTTGCCGAAAAAGAGCACCGCCGAAAAATAATTAATTCAGCGTCGAATTGCCGCGTTCAGCCGTGGGGTTTTTCCACTTATTCACAGTTCGCAAAAACCCGTTGCCTGATGATATCACCCGCTCAAATGAGAGTGCGATGGGCCGCGGCAATTTAAAATCTTGCATAACTTTAGGGTGATCGCCCACTTTTAATTTCTCTCTATTAAGCTTCTAATAAGGTGGCAATGACATCTAGGGTGACCATTTCTGCGAAACTGCGTGAGAAATGAATGAGGCGTTTTAAGAAGTAATTAAAAGGGGCACTACATAATGTTGGGGATTTGAGGCACAGCAGTGTTGGCTCTTCCTTTTTTTACATACGAGGCTAGACGACTAACGTCGCCCATTTTTCCTTACTACAATATAATATATATATATATATATATATATATATATATATATATATATAATATAGTTTAGAAGCATGTCACCTCCTCTTGAGCTGGAAGATGATTCTGCCTCCTCCGCGTGGCAGCTGGTCCAGAGTGGAGTCGAATCTCCTGAGGAAAAGCGCAAGTCAATGGATCCCAAGCTCGAAAATCCTCTGTTGCCGCTCAATGAGGTTGGTTAAATGAGGTATCTGGGGAATAATTAACTTATTTTTTTATATTGATATGTTTATCTTGGCGTTAAACACATATCAAGAGCGTTTGAACGATTTTCTTCCATTACATGCTGAGCAATAGTAAACTCAAAACTCACGGGTAGAGAATTAGCTACGGTAGGTATGAGTAGCGCTCATATTTCATATGATTGAGTAGCATTGTTTTTTTTTAAGAAAATAAACAAAAAATAACTGAACAAAAAAGTGAAAACTGTATTCGGAATGACGTATTATACCAAAAGCTCAATCTTGACGCTCCTTTCTCGTGACGCAAGTGCGAGAGAGCATATGGACTATAGCAAGACGCGACCAGAATGGTCAGGAAAATATTTAATAAAATACTTTTTAGCTTCGCAGTTCTTTAAATGAAATAGCTTCTGTTCGTTTAGCTCTTCTCAGTCAACCTAGAGATGCATGAACTCAATAAAGAACTTGCAGCTACGAAGACGACAGTTTCAGAGGTTGGCTATTTATTTTCTTCAAGCAATTTATTTCTTATTATTACAAAATTCACTTTCAGCTCGTTTCAAAGGACAACATGCATATGGAGGAAATCAACAAGCTGAATGAGGAGATCAAGAAGCAGACGAAGGAGAAGAGGGACAAGTTGAAGGAACAGAGAAACAAGCTGAAGGAAGAGTCTAAAGAGATTGCTATTATTGCCTTTGGTCTTCTTGCTCTTTTTGCTATTTGTATTATTGCTCTCCTTCTTAAAGATTCCTCATAAATCTTCACAGTATACTGTTGTCACATCATTAAATTTGATGTTTGAATAAAAAAATTAATTATATAAATATGAAGGAGGAGACGAACAAAGCAAAGGAGGAAAGGAACAAGGAGAAGAAGGATAGAACCAAGGTGACAGAGTAGATTAGTAGAGTGAAGAGCGAGGTTGCCGAGAAGCAGATTACCGTAACCAAGGTTAGCAAAGCCTGCTGCAGAAAAATCCACTCATCAAATATACTCACATACTTCTTGAGGGTTACCATTTTAAGATAAATTCATGTGGTTCTTTAAGTTAAAATTAATTAGTCAATTTTTTATGTATCACAACGCAAAAATTTTGTTTTTACAACTCCTAAAATATTCCACAGCTTCTTTATTAGGATCCAGGCCAAGAGTCGAAATAACAACGCTCTTCACTTTTCTTCTTATAACAAACCCAAATGTATACCCTTATTATTTGGCGAATCGAGAATTTCATTTCATACTTCCGATTGTGGTGGCTCCTGAGGAAGGCCATCGCGCATGAAAACACCGCGGAAATCTTTAATTCTAACTATTTTTAAGAGATTTTGTAGATCTACGTTGGTCAACGGAGGGAGATCTTTATGAAAGTTTATCATTTAGTAATTAGCAAAATTTTAAAACTTGTGTAATGCGTCACAAATCCATCATTTGTTATTTGTTGGTTTGGTATTATCTTAAAAACCAAAGCACAAAGTAAAACAAAAATAGCAAAACTTTCAGGCGCGCATGGGAGTCGACCTATGTTCTACCCGAATTGCGGACCGGGGGCTTGGACGCGCCAGCCCTATTATCTGTGAAGATTTCTTCCCTATCTAACTTGTCTCCCCTCTCCTCTTCCCCAGCCAACTAGCCCTGACCAGGATATTATGGCTATAGTTTCGGAACTGTGAAGAAGAGCGAGGCCGATCTTCCGATCATGAGCCGCGATGTCGTCCGAAGCGAAGGTAGTGCTAGGTGACTTCCGCTTCAGTTAATGTCACTCATCAATGTTATTTATTTATTTATCGTGCATGAAATTAGGTACTTCAATGTGACAGCATTAAATTACGATAATATGGTCGGTCAATTGCAAATAGTAAGAAATTGATAAGGGTAGGGGGGGGGGGTGGAATCGACAAACGTGGGTCGCCACTGCCCGGCCTCGTCTTGGCCAGAGACGGTACAAGCTGGTGAGGGAACAGCAATAGGCTTTACCCGATTCGATGGGGGCTTAGAACATTAAGGTACAAATAATCATTGAGATCAAAAACAAAGCCACCGACATCAATTCTTGTGCCACAATGACTTTGCCAGAAAACACTCAAGTGCTCACTTCTTGATCGTTACTCAGTTATCCTCCCAGTTGGCGACAGGAGAAACAAGTGGCGCGGTGGCAGTGGCGGCGCAGGAATCCATTCATACGCCGTTAGACTGCGGCTCGGCCGCGTTTTATTCACTAATCATCTGTCATTGTACAACTCAAGTCTACACTTTCTGTAATGCATCCTTCGGTCCTCATCTCCTAGTTTTGCCGGAGTGGACATAGCGGTTGGGATGGGCGATGTTGGCTGGAGTGGGAAGGAGTGCACGGCAAACGTCAGGGCCATTATCGGGTCCTGGCCAGCGAGAGTTGGAGGTGCGATTGGTTTGGCTCGGCAGTGAGAAGAAATGCGAGAAGTCAGGAGGATGGCGATGGGTCACCGGCTTGAATCCTTTCTGTGCGAAAGTGAGGCAGGGCGGAGGTAGCGCCGCTCAAGAAGGACCTTACTTTTCAGCGCCTTATTAGATAATAATTTTCATCTAGCGCAGTCTTAAATCGCAACTAATTAAACCTACTATGTGTAGTGCACAGCACTTTGCCCCATTCAGTTTTAGGCCAAAGAGCCTCTCACCTGTTGCACTGCTGTGACTCGCCTGCTCTCCCTCGCGAGAGAGACAGGCGAGAGAAGACGGGGAGAGACGCTTTCTCATGCGCCATTTCAATGCAGAATAAACACAAGTTTTGCACCTCTCAGTGCACATACTTTATCAATTAAAAATACAAAAAAAGGGGGGTGATGTCGGTGAGCCCGGCCACCGACATCACCCCCCTTTTTTCGAGCCCGGACCATGCACGTGCTGTACACGTGCATGGTCCGGGCTCGATGACTGTGTAAGAACTCTTTACCATAGGGGACAAAAATGCATCAAAAATACACACACACACAAATCGAAGAGGGAAGCCATGCGCTGTCAAGCCGATCCAATCCTCCTCCATCCAGATTCCATCCACTGGCTCCAGGGGAAAGGGAGAGAGTAGGGAAAGAGAGAGAGAGAGAGAGAGAGAGAGAGAGAAGAGAGAGAGAGATACAGTCAAGCTCTGGCGACGGGCCAACTTTACCCGTGCCAGGAGCAATGACTACGAATTTAAAACCTTTATTCGTAAAAAGAATACGGGAAAAGAAGGAAAAAAACTGTGGGGCAAGGGCTCTTCTTCCTGCAGTGAACGTCCTTGTCCAGGAAGACTTAAAAATAATCATGTAATTACAGAAAAGAATAAACATGGAGATTGGTCTCAGAAGGTACAAAATTATTCATTAGAATTGGGATTGTGACTCATGAAAGGCAGTGAGAGAGAAGGGAGAGAGAGGGAGAGAAAGAGAGAGGGAGAGAGAGTCACTGAGAGGACCACCAACAAAGTGGCGTTTTAATGCAGCTGTGGCAAAAGAGATACGAACCTGTTGCAGAATCAGCGACGTTGAGGAGGCCAAGTCCTTCCTTGTGGTCCTCGGAGATGGGGTGAGGGGGCTTCACTGTTGCATCATGTCCAAGTCTGGAAAACAGAAATAGAAATTCCTGTTTTAACAGCTGATAGAACCAGTACTAACCACTTATTGATGTCATACTGGAATTGGCCGTTAACGTGCAGCCGATGCAGCTTTCCCGTTGGTGGAAAAGATATCTCCATGAGAAAAAGACCAGTTCATATTATCAGTAAGATTTAGAGAGGAACGTGTTTATTCACTCTGGAAATTGATAAATGCAAAAAAAATGCCTTCAAGAGGTCTCAAACTAACAAGCAAACAATTGAAAGCCAGAACCTAAGAATCAATCAATACTCGTACTGCCCAAAAGGGTAGATGCATCCTCGTGAAGTATCCGTCGATTCTTGTAGTTGGGGATTAGGGAGTAGAAGGGAATGGAGGCTAAATATTTAAAGAAAAAGAAAGATGAAGGAAAGGAAAGGAATTGAAATAAAAGGAAAGGAATTGAAATACAAACAAGAAGAAAATGACAAGCTAAATCGTTAGATCATAATTACTCAATACCCTCTCTAACTCACTCTCTATCTAAAATAAAAACTCAATACTCTCTAATTTACTCTCTCTCTCTCTCAAGTATTTCTAACACAAATACATACTCTCTCTCTATCTCTCTATACTCTATCTCTCTCTATCTCTCTACTCTCTCCAACATAAATTAGAGTATATCTAACATAATTCAAAATTTAGAAATAGGGATTAATCGCAACAATGAAAGAGGGAAATAAAATACAAACAAGAAAATTTTACAAGCTAAATCTTAAATAAATACTCAATACTCTCTCTAACTCACTCACTATCTCTATCATCTCTAACACAAACACTAAATACTCTCTCTCACACACACACTCTCACTCTCTCTCTAGAGTCTCCAACATAAATTAATAAATAAAAATCTAGAAATAGGGATTAATAGCAATGATGAAAGAGGGGAAACGGGGGAAAGGAGATGCAGAATGACTGAATAACGAGCAGTTAAATCACATGAACATATAAATCAACATAAGGCAAAATTTCTGATCGAATATATCTTATTACTTAAGGGTGTGGCCGCATATGAAATAAAAGAAACTTACGGTAGTGCAGTAGAAGAAGTTGCCGGGGGCGTGAGTTGGCGGCCGAAGCCACCGTTTCTCCAGGAGGTATCTTCAAGAAACTCGAGATCATTTGGTAATTAAAATTCAAATATCTCTTTGCCCTTTAAGCACATACCATAAGAAGGAATCGATGAAGGCGATGAGAGTGGCAAAGGAGGCGAGACTGTGGAAGAGCGTGAAGATGCAGTGGATGAGGCAGCCGGAAGAAGACTTAAGAAGATCATGCGTAGGCCAGATCCTCTGCCCGTCTCTCTCTCTCTCGGGAAAATTGTTCGTGACTAACTTGTGAGAAGCACGCCAAGATTGAAGCTCATGCTCGAGTTCCCTTATTCGCTCTATCTCAAGAAGACACTCCCGTGCTCGCAGCAGTCCCCTCTCCTCTTCGATCCGCGGTCTCTCGTCTCTCTCTCTCCGCTCTCTCCTTTCTCTGTTTTCCGATTCGTCTCTGAAAAATGAGCCGCTCTAGAGTGGGCTAAATTACCAACAAAAAATAAGGAAAACCACCGTGCTTAAAAATGACTAGGAATGCTGAAAAAGATTTCCTACACGTTTACAACTAGCCCAAACAGTTAAACGCACCTTGGCCGCTCCTCCTTTCCTCGCTTCTGTTCCTTCTTCTCTCCTTCTCCGCTCTCTCGTCGTCTTCTCTTCCCCGATCCGTCTCTGAAAAATGAGGAACTATAGGGATCACAGAATTATCATCAAATACTCAAAAAAACGCTAATAAAAAGAATCTGAATGTTGGGAAAATATTACGGACACGTTTACAACTCAACACACCTTTGTCTCTCCTCCTTCCGGTCTCCTCTCTCCTTCTCTCGCTTCCGGTCTCCTCTCTCCTTCTCTCGCTTCCGGTCTCCTCTCTCCTTCTCTCGCTTCCGGTCTCCTCTCTCCTTCTCTCGCTTCCGCTCTCCTCTCTCCTTCTCTCGCTTCCGCTCTCCTCTCTTCTCTCTCCCTCTCTCGCTCTCTTCTTCCCTGGCCGAGTCGTCACCACTCCACGACCAGTCTAGCTCGATCTGCTCGTCACTTTGAGGAAGAGAGTCTGAAAAAGTAATTCTAAATACCATATAAAATTGTACAGATGTTTTAACACCGAGTTTAATAAACAACCTATTAGTTCACATACATGTTTCTAATGACTCTCTCGGTCACAGCCCGCTGAAGCAGATCCCACTCTGCATATACAGACTTGAAGCGGCGGACAAGAGCACCATCCTCCTTATGGGTGTGCTCAACTGCTTGCTCCGAGAAGGCCCCCAGGGTCTTGAAGCGCTTGAAGAACGGCAGAGTGTGAGTCAGTAGAGAATGGACCTTCAGGCTCCCCTTGTAGCCGGGCAGACAGTCTTCGAATTTCGAGCAGAACTCAATGAAGGCCAGTTCAAACTCAACGATCTCTTCGTCGGAGTAGAAGCGAGCATAGAAATAGAGCTCAAGTTTTTGCATGGCTTCAAGTGTCTCGACTATCTTCGAAGCTCTTTCGATGAATCGCTGCGGAAGTCCGGGTGGCTTGGTGATGGGAGAGAACTCGTCCAATCTCTCTAGAACTTTGGCCACAGCGTTTCCAGACAACTGCGCCAGGTGGAGCGTCCTAGGAATGCCCATTCTTCGAGCCAGAAGCCTGCGTAGCGTGCCGTGCTCGCGCTCCCCAACAACTCGAAGAACAACATCTACCCGTCTGATTGCCTCAGCTGCATCTTTCCTTGCCGCGATCAGAGCGCTTCGACACAATTGCATGGCCATCCCGAGTTGAGACACCTTGGCAGACCAGGCAGCTTTCACCGGAGCCTGCCCAATACTGACACGCGCGATGAAATCGTCGCTCACATCGGTCGCAGGCGTCCACTCGGCTCAGAGCAGTGTTCCAATTGACGGCGCTAGTGTCGCAGGCTAGAAAACAGTGTGTAGACATGCACACAGAATTGCTCCTCACAACACGCGTGATGCAGCCACAACGCCCAGCGTTGTGCTCCCTAAGGATCAAATCGGCGGAAGGTGTCGAATGCCCACTGAGCAGCTTGCAGCCGTCCAGATTCCCTTGTGCTACTTCGTCGAACTCCCGGATCAACCTTCCTTTAGCTCCGTCATCTTCTGGAACATCGCAGATAACATCTTCCGCTTCTAGAGATACTTCGAGGTAGAGCTTCTCAACCTGGACCAGCAGCGCCCCTCCAATGCCTAAGGGCATATGAAGAACAGGGGGCACAACTTGATCAAGTGGAACAAACATCAGCGGCTTCGCAGAAATTGAATTGTGAGTTCGAAAGATTTGACTGGAGTCTCTCTGCGAAATTGACTGAGACTGGCTAGCAAGTCTGCGTTGTTCTGCATCCACCGCTTCAGAGTCCGCAACAATGTCTTTGAGAGTACGTGCCGGCCCCGCTATGAGAATACCGCCCCGTCGTTCAGTCAGGCACTGAATGCAGAAGAACGTAGATGATGCTCCTTGGTGTCCGTAGAGTAACGCACAGGCCTTGAAGTCCGAGGCCAGGAACCAACGAACGGGAGCGACAGTGCCATCAGAAGTCGAATACGTTGAGATGCTCGCGCATTCCCTAAGGACTTCCTCGAAAAGCTGTTCAAAGTTGCCTCTACTTTCATCGCCATTGGAAAAGACCAGTGGAAAATGTGCTCGAGGAGAATTGGCGTACACGACATCCACTCTGCCCACCGTCATCTTCAGCCAGGAGCCGCCTCCATCAACACTCAAGCAATACCACCGCTCACCGGCAAATTCACGAGGCAGATCTATTCCGGATGGTGTGGTCCATTCTTCAATCCTTGACAAAAGAAATTCAACAGAGCGAACGCGGCAAACTGGCACAGACGCTCTACGAGCAGCAGAAACTCGAAGGTCGGCATTCACCACAGTGTACAGCACGCCAACCCGGTATATCCAAGAACGGTGAAGAGCAGCCCGCGAGTATAGCGTGTCACAACGCAAGTCCTTCGGCCTGATGAAATCAACTATCGCCGACATCAAATTCCAGGAAACTCCGTGCTGAAGCATGAACTCTAATTGCTCCCTACTCGACCATCGGGGCGGCTCACTGTTCAACATTAGCGCAGAAGAGATCAAAGAGACAATTGACAGACGATCGCCCTCTGGAATCTCATCGACGGACACTCTACACCCTGTAACCGCGTGGATGACCTTCTCGGCGATGTGCTTCTTACGGTAGAATCGAGCTGTATGCCCAAGAGCAGAAATGGGCTTGTGGTGTGCAGGAATCTTCCTCTTCGGCTTCGGTCCTTTGATAACTTCATCTCTAAGAGCCTCTAGTTCCGCCCCGACCCTTCTCAGCTCGGCGTTCTTGCACTCAAGAGCAGTAGTTGCCACTGCTAGACGAGTAGACAGAGCTGCAGCTGAATGCGCACCAGTCTCCAAATCACGAATGCGGGCGAGTTGACCTTCTCGCACTCTTCCCAATTCTTCTATGCGCTGCTGGCAAACTTCTAACTCAGATGACAACCGACGACATGTTGGACATGAAAGGGACGACAAATCTAGAGGCACAAAACGCGGGCCATTTCTCGAGTTAAACCAGACTTGGTCATCTGAAATCGCCCGATAAGGAATATGAGAAATATACGACAGCTAATCATATATCTGGGCTAATCTAAGCTGGAAATCTAGGATAAGTAAGCTAAGCTGAAAATCTGAAAATCTGGTTTAAGATAAGCTGCAAATCTGAAAATCTAAATAATTACGACCGAGAGAGATCATTAGAAATGAAAAAAAATAAAAATACTTGTAGACTAATAAACTCAAAAGAAACCATAAATTGAAAGGAAACTTAAAGTTTATGTTCTAATTAAGAATTTAAACAAAGAGACCGGTTAAACATCGAACCATTTGTTTCCTCCTGGAATGACTGCTTTCGCTTGGTGGCCATGCAGAAACGTTGGTGGGAGAGATGACGAGGCGAGCAGCAGGAAGGTGGATAACCTTGAAGAGTTCCCAAGAAATATACTTAAGGACGACATGTTAAACAGATTGGCGAATGCAAAAGCGAAAATTATGTTATTTTTTCTTGAAAACACATTGCCGGCAACCTAATATTTTCAATAGAACCCAATCGAATACATTTGTTAATAGTATTTAATTAAAACAAGCAACATCATATCATAAAAACGAACGACAGCTAAGTAGTAAAAAGAATCCTTGAAAAAAAATTGAAGCGAAGCATTTTACTAATACGCACATGAACACAAATTCCGAGTAATGTTGTTTATCAGCCCGCGAAAATTTGAACATTTTTCTTGGTAGCAATTTGCCGCGAGTTTCAAAAAAATTTTCCATACTGAGCAAAAGTGAATGGTTTCTAAGGGATTCAATGTGCTGTGTAGTGAGTGCCTTCTCTTCTTCTTTTCGTCATTCATTTGTACCACCTTGTTTTGTTTTGGTTTCTTGTTTTTGCTTCCTTTAGTGAAACATTATTTGAATTGCTCTGTTTTAAAAAATAATAGCATTATTTTAACATCAAGAACAACTATCATCAGGCTTCCACCATCAGATATTTAAATTTCTTTTAGCAAGAATTTCAAATTGAAACATATTTCTTTCTCTTTTCTCTTTCTCTCTCTCCTATATATGTTCTTCGTTGTAGAGTGCTCGATGGCTCTTCGTGCTCTGTCTCTTCTCGGCTGCTTCCCATGCGACGTCCCCAAGGAGGCAGTGTGCAATGTCCCAAAGATCCTCGCCGTCTCCGAGCACGCGATTCTCTGGCGTCAAAAGCCTCCGATCGGCATCGATTCAGCAGAATTTCCGGAAGTCGCCCGTCGTTTTCTCCGACAGGACGACTCCCTCTCCAACCCAAGCTTTCCTTAGCTGGCTACCTCTGAGGACTACCTTTACCGCTGCCGACTCTTTATTACTCCTCTCGCGCCGATGTCGTCACGGCAGCTTGCAGGTCATGCCACGTGTGTACTGCCGGTGCCAGTGCCATACGATGATGGCCATCTCGCGGCAGCCGCGTTCGCGACCGCGACGTGTCTTTTCGTGCCCATCGCCGTGTACTCGAGAGGCCTTGCTATCGTGAGCTTCGCCAGTTCTTCACCTCTCTTTGACGGTGACGTCACCTATAACGTATCCATGCACATCCATTTCACCGATTATATCCCTCGTGATGTCTCGTTGACAGTTGACGTGTCAAGTTCCTTAAGTAATCCGGACCACATTTGTCTGCTCTTTCATGAGAACTGGCTCTCCGACAACATGTACAAAAAGTGCGCGTTTCGCTATGCCGCCTTTCGAAGTACAGGCCAAGTCATTTCAAGCGAATGCGTCATGGAACAACCGGTCGAGTTCCATGAGTTCAGAAATCACCAGGGCCAAGTTACGAATCAGATTGCCGTACTGGCGGGAGGACGCGTTCATAGCGACAACTACTTCAAGAAGAAGCGACTCACGCCGCAGCAAGCAAACAGGATATTCGAGCCAGTCAAGCTGTTCACGAATGACACAACCTGGGAGGAGTTTACGCTCTTTTTGCGTGGGCCTGTCGGTGGTGGGCGGACGGTGATCAGCATGAACTTGAAGGGGAACAGCAGTAGACGCAGGAAGAATATGCTCGAGCTCAGCGTCAGTGCTGCTTCCTCGCGTTCTGGAAGAGTCGCCGCGCGTCTCGAGAACACCGTCTACATGGTTTGTCCAGTTCCTCCATATAACTTCATCGTTTGCAGATGAGCTTTGGTGAAAATATTTTTTTTAACAAATGAAAAAAACAGTTTATGTGAAATATTTGTAAATGATTCTAAATTAAGTTACCCTAGTCACCAATATATTATATTTTGTGCCAGTTTTGCCAATATTATATCTGAAATGACTCTAATTTCTTTTCTAGGGATTCATTGGCGGCGCGCTGCCTAGCCTGGAGGAAGCGGGCCGAGCTGCGTGTTATGCGCTGCTGAGCGAGCAGCAGAAGGAGCGCCTCCACCAAGAAGACTCATTCGACTTCAGCTCATTTCTCCACGTCTGTGCAACGGCAAAACAATACCGCAGTGCCATAAAGCGCAGCGCTAAAAATCGCAATGCTAAACTGCGCCGCGCCAAAAGGCGCGCCCGTCATGCAAAAAGCGTAGAATAAGGCTATTTTTGAAAGTATTAGTCATTTTCAAGTACAATTACATGTGGAGATTTAGCGTTCACATATTTGACAAGACGCACTACAGTATCCATCGTGATCTGTGTCATATTTGATATTCATTCACCCTAATTGTTCTAATGAAGTGTACACGTTCTAACTTGCTATTTCTCGCTTACATTTCATGTATTCAAGGGAAAGAAGTATTTTTTTAAAGAACAAGCTGAAGGAAGAGATCCCAAGCCAATTGTGTCAACGCAAATTTAAGTGGACAAAATTCAAAGGGAAGCAGCACTGAAATGGGAAAAAACTTGGCGGGTAGAGAACTCTGCATACTGCAGCCAGTGACAGCCTGAGGTAGTTCCGCACGGGACACTTCATGGGTCAAATGACTATTTTGAATTGTTTGGTCAAATTTGCCGGTGGCATCCTTTAAAGGAGCCAAAAATTCGCAATTGAATTCACGTGTTTTTGAGCTGACACAAAAGCGAGAAAACATGTGATTTAGCGAGACGCGTCCTGAACAGAGGTGCAAGTTGGCCCAACTTTTTTTGGGCCCGGCCGGCCCTTAGTGCCTAAAATCTCGGCCCTGCCCGGCCCGTGGGTTTCGAACCCGGCCCGGCCCGATTTTTTAAACATGTCAAATTCCTACTTCTAATTCGTCCCTTTATCATAAAAAATTTTTTCGTTCAATTTACTGTTCACAAAGCTTTCATTTATTGCATTGAAAAGCGGAATACGAATCCTAATCTGCCATATTACGTATGACCAGTACGAAATAGGGCGGTCGTGAGCATGTTCGCCTGCAAATTTACGAAAAACGGGCCCAATCGGGCCCAGGGCCGGGCCCTAGCTTGGGCCCGGCCCGGCCCGGGCCTCTTCCACCTCTGGTCCTGAATGACCAAGTAAATTCAAATAGATTCCGGTTCAGTCCCTTTTGACGGGTTGACTACTCTTGCCTGCGATTCTAATATAGTCATAAGCGGATTCCTCACAATTCGACAATCATAATTGAGTGGCAATTTTCGAGATGAAGATTACGACTCACAAGTAATTAAGGTTGCAAGCCGGGCGATACCATTGAAGGGAGTGCTCTGGTCAGTGTCCGCCGTGTTCGCGGTCATGGTCACTTGCTTCGTTTATAATTGTGTTTGAAACAACTTTCTTCGGTAGTTTTTATTAATTTAAATATACATGTATGTATAATTTAGTGATATGTCATCTCCACGTGAACTGGAACATGGTTCTCATTCCCCCGAGTGGCAGCTGGTGGAGAGTGGAGACGGATCTCCTCCACAAAATAGAGAAGAAAAGCGACAGCCAACGGATCCCCAACCCGACCATTCTTTGTTGCTGCTCAAGAATGCCTACGAGCAAATACGCGAGCAAGATAAGAATGAGGTTGGAAAAAAAGTTGAGATGATAATCGAAGAAGATAGAGTAGAATTATTAAAAGGAAAATAAACAACATAATTAGCAAAAACACGCTAATTATATCAATTTGTAATGATTTATTTTCATCGTATTATAAATGTACATGTATTACAACTATTATTGGATACACATATGCACAAATGTTGAATTAAATGAAATAGCCTCTTTCCGTTTAGCTTTTCTCGGTCAAGCTAGCGAATCACGAGCTCAAGAACGAACTTGCAGCAGCGAAGACAATAATTTCAGAGGTTGATTATTTAATTGTTAAAAAATATTTTTTATTTTTGATTTTATTACATTAGTAACTATTCACTTTCAGGTCATGTCAGAGGACAACATGCATTTGGAGGAGAAGAACAAACTGAAGGAGGAGACGAACAGGCTGAGGGAGGAGTGGAACAAAGTGATGGAGGAGAGGAGCAAAGTGGAGGAGGAGAGGAACAAGTTGAAGAGTGAGCTTGCCGTGAAGCAGATGACCATGACGAAGGTTAGCAATATGCGGGCTCAAAATACAGACATGAAATACTTTTTTTATCTCGAGGGATACCATTTTAAGATATGTATTTTACGTGTTTTTATTAAATAAGTTTTATGCTTCACAATGCAAAAATGTTGTTTATTCAGCTCCAAGAACAGCGGGACGCGGACCAGAAACTGATTGAAAAACTACGAAGCAAATGTCTCGATCAGGTTCAAGCTTGGCTCTGACGCGAGCTGATTCTTAAAGAAATTCTGTAGTTTTAAATAAAATTAACCAACTGCTCATTTTGACTGACTTTGAAATTTTTCTAGTGTTATCATTAAACTTTTCCTTTTTCAGATGCAAATGGAAATGAGCACACTGAAGACGACTACTCATGACGGTAGCTGTTTACGATAATGAATTCGCCTAAAATTTTTTTTATCATATCGTATGAATTATAGTAATATATCTTTCGTTTCCATTTATTAATTTTTCCCCTATTTTTTTCCTGCAGTCGCTTATAATAGTACAATTTAGATGTGTCTAAAATGGCACCAGGCTTGAAAAGCGAAGAATGCAACGGCCGCTTCAGCGCCTGGAAAACGGAGTCATCAGAGCTGCCACCCCCCGTCTGGCCTGATTGTCAGCCCTTCCATGCAGAGCTTCCGCCAGCGGTAACACCGTCATTTGACTTCACAGACGTCCAATCGCCGACGGCGGAATGGAAGGAGAATGAGATGGAAACGTGCTTCCAGGGCAGCTATCAGCCATGTTCCTCATGCTTCGAATACAATTCCGAGGCGATGTCAAAACATTCTTGCGCCATCTCATAACATCTTATTATTTTAATGTTTTTTTTCAATTTTTTTTACGTTTACAATTTGTTCTTTCTTCATCTTCTTCAAATTTCCTCGCTATTTATTTTTAAGGTTTTAGCTGTTGGAAATACTTTTTGCACCATGAATTGATAAAAGCTGACTTGATGTTTTCGAAGACGCATCGTGCAAGGTAGCAAATTACGAAAACGGAGACATCAGAAAGAATATTTTCATAACCTCGGCGTTGTCCTTTTGTTATGGTAAGTCAAAAAAAAATCATCCAACACGAGTGATCGAATAGAGACCGAACAACAATGATTTGGAAATTTCAAATAGATTACGCTTATGTTTCGTGCTCCTTCAACGTGTTGTGATATGAATGAGGTGGCTTTTCTTCCCAGCTTTGCATCTTTCGATCTCAGTCTTCTTTTACCTGTCTTCATAATTTTCTACCTTATAACACTTAGTTCCAGCTGGAAAGAAATTTTTGATTCTGCACGAAACTCAACCATAATCTATTTAAAATTTCCTGACCATTATTGTATCTCTCTGAATCAAATTGTATTCCACTCATTTTTCATGTCTAAAAGAAACCAAGACTGAATATTTGATTGTTTTAAGACATAAGAAATGAGTGCAATAAAGTTGGATTAAAATTAGACAGTCATAATTGAGTGTGGCTATGTGAAAGAATATCTTCGAGATGAAGATATAATGACTTGCAAGTAATTAAGGGAGTAAGAGGTGCGATACTATTGAAAGGCGTGATCTGGTCAGTGTCCGACGTGCCAATGCCATGGTCGCTTGCTTCGTTTGTATTATGTTTGAAATAACAATCCTGAGAGCCTTTAATGTGTGTTTTTTTATGTTAAACTTCTAATAAAACAAATCTGGTCTTAAACTGGCTTTACAAAATAGTACTTTTATTTAAAATTTTAGATTAAAGTGTGAATGAACGAAAAAAACCGTTATCTATTTCAGTTTTCAAACTTAAGTTTTGACTCCTTTAAGAATGCTTGTGGAGAATGAGTCGTCATGGTGGAATGGTCAATGGAATACTCCGCAGGAAGACAACAAGTCCATGGATCCGAAATTGGCTCGAATGGCGCCACTTCAGGGCGCCTTCGAGTCTATGAACAGGGTTAGAGCCTCTTTTCATCGCTCACCGCTAAACATTCGCTAAAACCCGGTCCAACTTTCTTTTTATTTAATTTATCTAGTTAACATGCATTAAATATTTAAAAAAAAAATTCATTATGGTTAAAGGAAGATTAGCCACAGATTTTTGTTCGTTCAGACCAATGCGCACCTCTACAATGCCAACGATGAGATGCAACAGCTCGGAAATAAACTGGACAACGTGAGCTTCTCGTGGGGCGAAGATATTGACAAGGTTCGTGCGTGGCAAGAGAATAAGTGGTGGAGAAAAAAACATTAAGAACACATATATAATTCATTCAAATTATTATTTTAAAAAAAGTATATAATTATAATTGATTCCATTTTAAAGAAGAAGAATACAAACATGTGTGTATGCTCAGATCACACAGCTCCGAGAGGCGCATAAGAAGTTGAAGAGAGAACTCGACATTATGAACGGGATCATTTCAAGGGTAAGGTTTTATTATAATTTTATCTAGTTTTAAAATTCTATTCTTTTAATAGTAACAATCTGAAAACAAAATTTCAAGAAAGCCGGTGCCGGTGGTCGAATGATGGAAAAAAATGAAACAAATGCAATTAAATAAAAAACCCAATTCTTGATATGATTTTTGTTGAGCTGACTTCAAGAATGCTCAAGGAGAGCAAAGAGATCTACCAGCTGAGGTAGAGAATTGCTAGAAGGGATGCGACCATCGTTGAGGTCGGTCACACAAATTACAGATGTAAACAAAGCAGAAATATTGCTTAACATTTTTAGGATCTAGGATTTAGCGATGCAAACATAGAATAAAAATTCTTTAAAAAAAGTTTTAATAAAAAAATTCTAGAATATGTTTTTGAATTTAGCTCAAGACATCAAAGGAAAGCCAACATCGCGAATGGACACTGCGGTTCGACCGAGAGCGAGTGAAAGCGGAAAATGTGCGTAAATTTATCTTTAGACAATATAATTCTTTTTATTTCGTAAACAGCATTTATTGAGATTAAAATTATTATCATTTTTTTCACTCTTAAAGGAGGCCAATCGTCATGATGATGAAATGAAACGACTTCTGGATCAGCTCACTTCAACGGTCGGAGAAGAGGCGACGGAGAACGACAAGCTTAGAAGCGAGCTCATCACGGCTCGCGCGACAATCGCTAGGTTTTTTTTGCTTACACTACAGCAAATGCTTTAAAAAAACAGGGCAACAATAACAAAAAAAATTACGAGAAATAAAAGATTGCAAAGCAAAAACGGTTTAAAAATTCAATAATTAAATATGTAACGGTATTTGTCATTAACTTGAGTCACTCTCACCTTTTTCCCTAGCTCCAAGAGCAGCGCAGCGGTAACGTGAAGAGCCGCTCCAACATTGAGGCGGGCAAGCGAGGTTAAATCAGACAAACTCTTCAGATATCTTAATTTATCAAACGTTCACAAACTCTTTGCACCATTACAATTCATACACTTTTGAAAGTATTACTGAAGTAATGCTTAACAAAAGTTAGGAGAATAGTCGGTACTATTCAGTTACTCCTGCTCCAGCAAAATTTTTTTTTCAAAAATTTTTTTTTCTCCAAATTCACTCCAGGGGGGTTTATGAGTACGAGAAACACGAATATAACAACCTTTTTGCATAATTCCGTCGAAAAAAAAGTTATGACTATTTGTCATCAAAATATGTTTTTCACTCCAAGCTGCTTATAAATCGCTACACTGGGGTTTCTTGACGCGGGGAATACGAATATAACGTTTATATAGCGTGACTATGTCGTTATAAAAAAGTACAGGAGCTCTGAAGAAGGCCCAGGACTTGCCTTCTTGACCATGAGCGTGGGAAACTTGTGGGCGTGGCTTACCTACCGCGGACTCTCCCTCTCGCATAGAGCGTGGGAAAGTGAGGACTTATCCTTAAATCTGTTCCCACGGTTTAAAATATGCTGTCATTGTCTGAGAAAATGAGGCCAGTTGCATCATGGCTTTACAATGGCTTAATCACCAACAAATGCAAAATGAGCTGCCCGGAATGACCCTAAAAGAACTCTACGCGATGATCGACTCCGGCAAGGAAGACCTCTATCGATGGCTGCAAAGCATGGGCATACTTCACGTACCCCTCTGCCAGAAAAGGTTGACTGAACCTTTCCGATTAGAACGGCATCGTTCCCTAGGAGAGAGTGAAGGAGAGAGAAAGAGGGAGAGAGAGAGGGGGGGGAGAGAGAGAGAAAGAGGGAGAGAGAGGGGGGGGGAGATCTTTGGTGAATCCCTGGTCCTTTAGGAAGCTTCTTCGAGAAGAGCCATCTTCCGATTGATAAGATACTGCTGCATTCCTACTTCTGGACGCAGGATCTTGGCCTCTTCACGAACAAGGAGTTCGAGCTCGGCATCTCCCCAAATGGCCTCGTCCAATGGGAACAGTACTTTCGTGATGTCTGCGCCGAGTTCTACAAGGGGAACCAACCTGTCCGTTGTCGGTTGTTGTTGTTTGAAAAAAAATTTTTGAAAAAAAAAATTTTGCTGGAGCAGGAGTAACTGAATAGTACCGAATAGTCTGATTAATATTATTATGCATGTATAAAGTGAATATTTGTACACTTCAGCAGTCGAGATGGTGTGGGGTGGAGAGACCCAAGCGGTCAAGGAAACGTCGGCGAAGTCGGCGGTCGCGAAAACGTCGGCGATCTCCTCTCCGATTGCGCCGCCAGTGATCTCAATTCATGAGCGCGAGTCTTTCCCGGAGCTTCCGGCTGATGACTGGGGGTCAACGGTGACGGCGGAGGAGGTGAATTGGCCGCCCTTTCTGGTGGCAGCCAAGATTCCTCGGCGCAGATGTCACCGCAACCCTCCAATGCTGCGCTCTCCCAAGAATCAAGGCATCCCTCCTTTGATGCCCCCAACCTCTCATGGTCAGCAGAATCCGCCGCCCCTTCAGCCACCAACTTGCATTCCTCGATTCATTCATTTTCATGAATGGTCAATGATCCGAATTGTTGACCGCTTTTCATGTCCTTTCCAGCTTTACTCTTCCCTTTTCTTTCACTGTTATTAATTGTTATGCTGCTGGTGTGATAAAAAAATGTCTAGTTCTGAACTTGAAATGAAGTGCATGAATAATATAGTCTGCAAGATGTCAAAGATGCGGAACTGTAACACGAAAGGGCGAGGTGTGTACATATAAGGAATCGCAGCAAGTGCGAATGATGGTTGCGCTAGGAGATTGTCCGAAACATTGATAAGTGGAGTACCAGCGATAGAAATGGGCTGCACTTTTTTTTCTTAAGAGGCACCATGAGCCATTTTGCCAGACTTCATACCAAAACAATATTAGTGTAAGAGGAAGGAGAGACTGGGCGCACCTGGCGGACATACATACATACATATGCAGAGAGAGAGAGAGAGAGAGAGAGAGAGAGAGAGAGATGAGAGAGAGAAGAGGAGAAAGAGAAGAGAGAAGAGGAGAGCGAGGAGAGCGAGTGGAGAGGAGAGTGAGGAGAGAGACGAGAGAGAGGGAGGAGTTAGAGAGAGAGAGAGAGAGAGAGAGAGAGAGAGAGATGTCATGCGAGAATGCCTGCTGATACACAAAAATGCCTATGCATTTTGTAGTATCTGTGCACCCCTGTATCTGCACTGATAATATTTTAATGACAGCATTTTTTTGTTGTTTTAATCGCCTGTTCTGTGAATGATATCATTTGACAAAACTCGCTAAAAATAAATGTATTACATAAGTACATACATATACTGTATTCCCTCTAATAGATTTACAAGTGTAAAAAATGGTGGTTCCAATAAATATGGTATGATTTATTTATGTGTACCAATAAAGCATGTAGTATACAAAACAAAAAAAACTACACTCGAATATATGTACATGCATAGGTCTCCAGCCATTCTTTCAATGTGACCTGGCACACTGCCCAAGAGTAATAGATACATAGATTTGGAAAGCGAGAGAGAGAAAGAGAGAGAGAAGCAGAGGGAGAAAGGCATAGAGAGAGAAAGAGAGATAACGAGAGAGATAGAAAGAGGTGAGAGATAGAGAGGAGAGGAAAGGCTTCTTGATGATTATCCTTGCGATGCAGCATGCCAATGGTGTGCGTTCCCGCGCTCGGCCGCTCTTCTCACCTACATACATATCTTTGCCAAGGTTTCTCTCCTTTGCACTCTCTCTCCGTTTCTCTCTCTCTCTCTCTGTTCCTCTCTCTCCGTTTCTCTCTCATATCTCTCTCACTCTCTCACTCTCTCCCCCCCCTCTCTCTCTCTCTCTGTTCGATTTGGCGCACTAGCCAGGGAGTATGCCGTTCGGGACATGACCCAGTCCAGGTGTGCTGCTTGGCCTGCCTGAGTTCGAGAACAGCATGAGCATGCACAAAGCGGAGGGTGCAGAGCACGAGAGAGGAAGGGAGCAATGGGGGGACAGAGAGAGAGAGAGGGAGGAATAGAAGAGGAAGAGAGATAGAGACAGAAGAGAGAGAGAGATGGCAGACAGTCAGAGAGGAGGGGCAAGCAGGGGGCTGACCAGTGGAGATTGCCACAGAGAGCGGAGACAGTCGCTTGCGCAATCCTCTTGCCTAACACGGGGATATCAGAGCCGAGAGTTGCGTCTTCGTTGAGGATATCATCTGATAGCCACTCTCTGTCTCTCTCAGAGACAGCCGTCGACTGTCAACAGTCCCGTTCTGACCACCCCCTCCAAGCTTTCATCACCCCCCCCCCTTCTAGTACCGTAATCATGAACATGATGCCCATGTATCCGGGCGACTTCCAGTCGTCCTTCTATCAAGGATACAATCCGTACACGTCAGTTCATCTATGCCTTTTTTCTTTATGCTATATATATTTCATCTTAATTTCTCAAAAGAAGAAAAGTTAAACTTGGGATACTTCATCATCTCTTCTCAATTTCTGTTTCTCTCCCTCTTTCTCACCTTATTCTCTTTTTCTCCTCTTTCTCTCGATTTTTTTTCCTCCTTCTCTCGCTTTCTGTCTCTCTCTCTTTCTTCATTTATTTTCTCTCTCTCTCTATCCTTATCTGCTTCTTCTCATTCTTACTTCCCTTATTTTCACACTCTTATCCCTCTCTCTCACTCTCTCTCTCTCACTCTCTCTCTCTCTTTCTCTCTCTCTTTCTCTTTCTCTGTCTCTCTCTCTCTCTAGCCATCCCATGCCTCCGATGGCCGGCTACAACCCATGCATGCCTGGCGGGCTTCCCGCCACTCCTCCGTCCGTCTCGAATGCCGCGGCGTCTTCCGCTCTGGCTGCGGCTGCCGCCGCCGCAGCTGCCGCGTCCGTCTCGTCGACCATCTACCCGGACACGACCGTCAAGTGCGAGTCATCCTCCGACGAGTCGCCTCCCGGTGGCATCAGACGAAAGTTTAAGTCAGCCGAGGACGAGCGGAAGTAAGCTTTTTCATTTTCAAATTCAAACTTCCCGCGCACTATCTACTTGCAGGAATATACATACCGTATTCTAGTCACCTTTTCAAGCGTTTGTCAACTCGCTTTTTTTTCCCGATGGAGGCGCAGCAGAGAGCTAACGCGACTGCTTCACTCCCATGCCAACGCAGCCGACGCAGCTGTGCAATTATCGAGACGAAAAAACATAGTAATTGATTAATTATCGATTTCTCTAAAATAGATACAAAGAAAAGCGATCGCGCAACAACGAAGCGGCCAAGAAGAGTCGCGCGCAGCGGCGACGCAAAGAAGAGACGATGAAGCAGCAGATCGACCGGCTCACGAACGAGAAAAGCATAATCATGAACGAGCTCAACGTACTCAAGGAGGTCAGACATATGCCTTCTTGGCAACTTGCCAATTCCTCTTTTCTCGCAATAAAAATGAGTTTTTTTTGAAACTACATCAAGCTATTGAAATATATTTTTTTTAAAGGGTAATATAACAATTTGAAAATTAACTTTTCCCGCTCTCATGTTCAGGAGCTGCGCCGATGCAAGGAGCAGCTGACATACTTTCACGCGACGGCGGCTGCTTCGGCCAACTCCTCCATCGTCGATGTAACGAGTAGCACAGGTATGGATATGACTCTCTCTTCATCTCATTCTTTCGTTTTCTCTCTCTGTCTTTCTCTCTCTTTCTCTCTCCCTATTTCTCATTCTCTCTCTCTTTCTCGCTCTCGCACTTTCCCATTCTCTTTCTCTCTATCTATTCTATAACTTTCTCTTTCTCTCTCTCGTTCTCTCTCTCTCTTTCGTTCTTGCTAACGCTTGAAGCAGTCAATAAATGGAAGAGTAGTTGCAGGTGTCACAAGCAGCAACAACGGCGACTCGGCGATGCAGGCTCCACAGTGGAGCTTTGGCTTCCCGAGTAGCGGCGGTTACCCTGGCATAAGCTGAGATCGGAGAGAATCCCGCACTCCCCACAGTAATTACGGTATGCAAACATTGATTCAAAGTATTGCTTTCATTTGCTCACATCTTAAATACAAATAACTTCTTACCTGCCTCTATAAAACCCTGCTTCTCTTCAGGCACTCGCTTTTTCTACTTAAAAAATATATTTAAATACATATATATACATCTCTCTCTCCGTTTTCTATCTCTCTGTTTCTCACTCTCTGACAAATGACTCTCTTTAATCGTTTCAGCCTCTCTATTCCCACCGCCGTTTCCTCTGCTGCCACCTGTGACACTTCGAGCTACTTGTATTATTGCAAAGCCATAATGTCGAAATATTGTATTGTTGAACAAACTCTTTTCTTTCATGTTCAGTTAAACGAGTGATACAATGCATGAATTTTAGTTTCTTGATGTTTCGAGTAAAAAATAAAAAAAAACTTTTTAATAAAATAAAGTGTTTTCTGAACAAAGTCCACAGAATTGTGTCTTAATTGAATTGTGTCTAAATAAAAGGATCTCACTGAATCGAAAGAAGATATGTATGCACACACTCATTTTCATACAGTTCCGTGTGTTCTGGCTTTTTTAACCGTAAGAAATACTTATAACGAAATACATATGCACATATATTACATATGTAGCTACCGTATGCTTACATCTTACACAATTCGAGTTAGAGTAACCATGTACTACACCTGTACACCTGTTGACTGGCCTGAGATATCACCTCAATGAGTGTCTTATGTCTCGGCCATTCAATGGTAATCTCCGTGCATGTAAGCGAGCAGAGAAATAACTATGGCAGATGAATAGAAGGGCATGAATGGGTGAATAGCGAGGAGCAGTGGAAAGAATGTGGGGAAGTAGAGTGGACGAGACTATAGATAGAGAGAGAGAGTGGGAGAAGAAATAAGAGAGAAAGACCTAGGCGTATAGGCTTGTAGAGAGATAGAGAGTGAGAGGGTGAGAGAGAGATAAAATAAGAGAGAAGGCAAAGGCGAATAGAGAGATAGAGAGAGAATGAGTGAGAGAAAAGAGAGAGAAAGAGGGTAAGGAGAGTGAGAGAGGGCGTTAGAGTGTTGCGATGTGTGTGAGAGAGAGAGAGAGAGAGAGAGAGAGAGAGAGAGAGAGAGAGAGAGAGAGGGAGAGATGTGCAGAAGGAAGCTCTTGCTGGTATGCACCTGCGAGCGATCTGGAGAGTCTGGTGTGGGGACATGAACAAAAGAGGGGGATGAGCACGTGTGGTAGAGAGAGATGATAGGGAGAGATGAGAGAGAGAGAGGAGCGAATAGGAGATTAGGAGACCGAGAAGAGAAAGATAGAAAAGGAGATAAGAAAGTGGTAATGAGAGAGAGAGAACGAGAGTGAGAGAGTAAGAGAGTAAGGGAGACACAGAAAGAGAGTGAAACAGGGAAAGGATTGAGAGAGAAAAGGGTGAGAGAAGATAAAGAGAGGGCGAGAGAGTTAGAGAGACTGGCAGTGAGCAAGAGAGAGAGAGAGCGTGCGCAGAGACGGAAAAGGAGATGTGAAAAAGAAAGTGAGAAAGTTATTCCTAATAAGTTGCGAATTTGTGTTAATTTGCACGCGAATGAGTAGATATGTACGTCTAGGGAGACCGGGAGAGAATATTATCTCCCTTTATCTATCTCTCTCTCTCTCTTTCTCTGACAGAAATTGTCTGGATGGAGACTGTGGAAAAACAAGAAAAATGAAAAAAAATTAACAACAAAATTTTTTTTTTAAACTACAGCCCTACTCGCGAAAGTGTTGAGTATCGACGTTTCTTTGGTATATGCGTAGGCAGTGTTATGAGAAAGGCACATCAATTGAAACCATGAAGTGATGTGAAAGAGTTCGCCTGGAAATCTCGAAATATGTTCCGTGTTCGATGACAAACTTTTGCGCGCTAGAGGAAAATTTCTATTGCGTTTTTTTTTTTTACTTTAAAATAATTAATTGAACACCTAATGCAATTTATTTGTTGTCTAGAGGCCCTTACAATAAGACGTGATATCTGAGCAAAGAATTTGCTCTTTTCAACATATCGGAAATGACTTACCAGTCTTTCGAGGGGCAAAAATAGAGGTCGTTGTAGCAATACCTTAGTAATTACTTTTTCTCGAACATTTTAATCAATATACTAGTAGCGCTTACTGAATTACCAGAATTGTAAGAAGAAGAAAAAGATTCGTTAAAATATCGGAAAAAGAGGACCTTTTTATTATTATTTCTAAAAGGACATATGCAGGCGAAAACGGACATTTAGCGTTGTCACAATTCAGCAAGAGACTAAAATAGCCGCGCGGCCATGAGAACCATCAGTGACTGAATGAATGCAGAGATAACGATGAACCGGTGGTTCACATGGCCGCTTTGCTATTTTCGCAATTTTTTAACACTGTGATAAAATGGAGATAATATTTACATGGATTCAGAATGCTATTCACTTGCGCATGAGCGTCCTTGTATGAGGCTGTCCTCTTTTCGCGTAGTATTCAGAGAACAATGAGGAATGGCCGTCATGGAAAGAAAATGTATTTGTGGTGCTCTTTTGTATATTTTCCAATTTTTTTTTTAAATAAAAATCTTACACATTAAGCTACTCACACCCCTTTTTACCATTATCATGTCGCTAAATTGCTTTGAAAATAAAATTACTAATATGAAATCATTGTGTGTTTGCACTAGACCCACTAGCAAAGTGGATAGATCATGCAGGAGGAGAAGACTCGGTCAGAGTCAACGATCCCTTTTCACTTTTCACCTGTATTAATTACTTAAAATTTTGAAATCAAGAAGGTACATATGTATATATACATATATATGTATGTAGTTAGTAGAATTTCTTCAGTGAAACAGGTAAATGTGCAAGAGATTGCAGGGCACGTCCACTGTTTTATCGCACAGAATTGCACAGGCTAACTTCAGTTATGGCTTGCCGTCCATTAAAGGAGTGCGCGTGTGTTCGACTCTTTCTCCCATCTCTCTCACTCTCTCGCCTACTTTCTATTTTGTTCTTCTCTCTTTCTTTCACTAGTCATAGAATCAAGCACTCTTTTCGTCTTACCTGCACGTTCTCCTCCTCTCTCTCTCCCTCTCTCTCGCTCCGTCTCTCTTTGTCTCTCTCCCCTTCTCAACATTCTTCACTTCTATTCTTCGTCATCTTGTCCAGAAACTGGTCTTTTGCTGCTGCTGTAACGAGGCGTTGAGTAGAAAGAGAGAAGTGATTGAAAGAGAGAGAGAGAGAGAGAGAGAGAGAAGAGAGAGAGGAAGAGAGAGAGAGAGGAAGAGAGAAAGAGAAAGAGACAGACAGAGAGAAAGAAGATTGCTGGGCAGTTCCTTTCCCCAGTCGCTCTCATCTCTTTTCCTTTTTACGTGCCCCCCAGGCCCTTCCAAACTGCCCCGGCACTTTCACCTTGCCATTTGCGATTGCACAGTGAAGTGGGAGATGTAATGGGGGATATAGTACTCTTTCTTTCTTATATCTTTTTATATTTAAAAATATATCGCACAATATATTTTTTCGTAACTTTTGCATACTAAGAATTAATTTTAATTTTACGCACACTGTAGAATACTTTTTTTCTCAATTTAGAAATGATGAGAAGATACGCTATCTTCTCCCTTTTGCCTCTCCTTGTCGTTGGGCAACAGCGAATTCCTGGAGCGGATATTAACGGTGAGGACGGTTTACGTTGAAAGAATGCTCTGTGGCTTTGTGGCATGCAATCCATAGATTAGAACTCGATCACTCTAACTACAAAGTTGGCATTAATTGGTATTGATATCAACTGTATAGCGATGAACATAGATAACTATCTTTCTCTCCCACTCTCACTCTCTCTTTCTCTCTCCCTCTATAAATTGATCGTATCTACAAATGATCGCAATGAGAAAGTGTTCATGCATTCAGACAAGAATTCAACAATTCAACTATGACATCAATCAAATTATGATGCCAAAACATGTATGCGCAGTGATGAAAGTGAACGTGCTGGGTCATTTTTCCCCTTCTCAATCTAACTTTCTCATCTCTCTCACTCCTCTTCTCTACCTGCCGCTCTTCTTATTTTTTTTCTCTATCCCTTTCTTTCTCTCTCACCCTTTCCTCTCTCTCTTTCTCTCTCTCTCTCTCTCTCTCTTTCTTTCTCTCTCTCTAAGTTTCGTTCTCTCTCCCTCTCACTCCTTCTTTCTCTTTCTCCCCTCTCTCTCTCTTTATCTTTCTGTTTCTCTGTCTCTCTCCTCTCTCTCTCTCTCTCTCTCTCTCTCTTTAGTCGTCTCTTTCGACTCGGTCGACACGAACAGAGACGGGGTCATCGATGCACGCGAGTACTCAACCTGGTCCGCCAAGCATCTCGCTTACATGAAGAGCGAGCAACGCAAGAGTAAGTGAAGTCACAATAGTGTTTATTTATATTTAAGCTCATTTTCATATATTTATAGCAATTTTTTTTATCTTTAAATTTCTCATTGTTTTACGGTTCTAAAAATAACTGTCGTTGTCTTTTTTTAAGATGCACACAAATCAATCGAAAATTAGTTACATTTCCCTGATTTCTTTGTCTGTCTGAATTGTAACGTTGTTCTTTATTCACCAATAGCCTACACACGGAAGTGATCGAATTCAAAATTTGATGGATTAATATTTAAAAAGATTATTTAAATATATTAATTTAAATATTTAAAAGGATAGATTACCAAAAATTATATGAATCTTTCTATCATACTCGCGAGTGCTATTTTCACACAGCGCTTTTGTGCGACCTACGAAATAGCAGGCGAGAGCCAGGGCAGACTCGGTCAATTTGAGCCTGCAATAATTCATTTTTTTTTGTTGATTTTCCTCCTTGAATATTTAAATAAATATTATTTAAATTTATTAATTATTCAATTAAACTACTACAACTACTACTTTGTACTTTGAACCTTGTACCTTGGAATAGTTTTTTTTATATTTACTTTTGCCTCTGTTCAGAGCTCTTCACGACATCGGACACGGACGGCGACGGTGTGCTGATCGTGGCCGAGTTCGTGCCTTTCGCGTACGCCATCAGCCAGAAACCGCCGCTCTCGTCGACGCAGAGCGTCTTCAATGTATCTTTCTGATTTTTTAACTATAATTTTTTTTAATTAACACATTTCATAAATTTTTTCCAGAAAAGCAAAATGAGCAAAGCCAAACAAAATATAGAATATAAAAAATACTTATTCAAATAATTGTATGTATGATGATAAAAGATACCTTTAGTGCTCTTATCTACTTTCAATTTTTACATAAATATCTAGCATACGAGAATGTAAATTGGAAAGGGAGCTGAGGAAAATATAAATACTGTTCAGTTTTCCGTATTGTTAGCTTTGGTAAAGAGAAAAGGCTATCGTGACTTGTATTCGTAGTACATAGACTACTTCGTTCTCTTCGAAACTTATTCTTTTTTTTAAATAAATATAATTCTTTCTTCAGCGCCTCGACCGCAACGGTGACGGCGTGCTCGACGCGTCGGAGCGGACGGCGTCCGGCATTGACTCGGTCGTCCTGAGTGGCCTGCTCACCGTGGCTGACTCCAACGGCGACGGACTCTTGTCACGTCAAGAATTCGACGCCGCACTCGATACCACCAGGCCAAGGACGCAGGTACAGTAACCCAAGTGGATCCGAACGGCTCGAGCAGCGGTTGACCTACAGCAAATATTTCGAGCAGAATATTTTGGCGGCCTTATTTGAAAAGTATGAAACGGGGAAAATCAAATAGTCGTAAAACAACTCAAATTAATACAAATGCATAGGCCGTAAATAATAAAAGAAAAAATATTCAAAATCAACAATAGTAATTGTAGAAGAACGGTCTGCATTTTGAGCAAATAAAATATACGGAATTTTATTGTCAGAGTGGCTTGTTATAATACATAAAGTCCCGCTCAGGATTTTGGTACAAAGGAAGCTTCGGACGATTCGGACGCTTACAAATGCATCGTCGTTAATAACTATTGTTCTAGAAAAAACTAAAATATTTTAAATTGTACATTCCTTTGCTTATGGAGAACGAATGCTACAGATAAAAAATCGATAATCTATTAGCAAAAACAGATAATTTCTTATCAATTTTTTTTTAAATTATCGATTTTTTAACAGTAGCATCCGTAATCTATAAGCAAACTAATGTAATATTTAAAATATTTTTGGTTTTCCTAGAACAAAAGTAATTAGCGAGGATGCATTTGGAACTCCGAAGCGTCCTTGGTACCAAGATCCTGGGCGGGACTGTACATACATACATACATTCTCTTATTTCGCTAAAAAATTAGATGGAAAAGTGCATAGCAAAATTAATTAAACTGAAAAGTGTTGAATTAAAGGAATTAGCAGACGGAAAAGGAGTAGACTAAAAGCAAGAAATGAGGCTCAATCAATGGCTAGAAATATGAGCAGGAGGAGAAGAATCGCGAGACGGCGCTCGAGTTACTGTCCAATCTGGACGCGAACAAAGATCGCCACCTTAGCGTCGACGAGGTCAAGACGTTCGCTGCCAAGTTCGGCAAGGTCAGCTGTTTCATTTAAAGGAGTAAAATAAACTCTCGTTTGATTTCGCGCCTTTTAGCCTGAATAAAATGTGAGACATCATTTTATTATTTAAAAAAATATATAAATACCAGGCCAACGACAAGGACGTAAAGGCGGCATTTGCTGCGCTCGACGAGAACAGAGACGGCCTGCTGGATGTCCACGAGCTCGCGCACTTCCCGGCTAAGATCTCGGCCCTCTTCCCCTTTGAGGTTCCAATTATCTTTTAAATCAAAATTTAACATATTATAACAATTTTAAATGTCTATCATAAAGAGCTTACTATTCGGTTTTTAAAGTATCACATTCTTCGAAAAGAGGACATTTATTTTTAGGCTCCTCCTCCGGTTCGAGCAACAGCGCCTAAGAGACACTAATTGTCGGAAAAATCAGGCATGTAAATCGGTTTTGTTATTGTTTATAAAGGCTGCTTTGCTTTAGATGATAGTTGGTTTCATTTTGTGACCAATTCATGAACACTCAGTCGTGCTGTTGTTGTTGGGATGTCTTTGTACATACAAGTATTGTATCTATGTAAGTTGTAGGATAAATGTGATTGTCTTTAGGTGTAGCATGCTCTGAAAAGATAAAATAATCTATCATTCTCAATATGGGACAGATGCTGATCTGAGAGATGCGCTATGCTTGCCCGATTGCTTATCAAATGCTTTTTCGAGAAGTTGTTACCTGCCGCGATGAAAACATAAGTTTCCCAAGACAACGAAGATGGCTTAAGCTTTTTATCTCATCTACTTTCTCCCTTTCTCCCTCTCTCATCATCTCTCTCTCTCTCTTCATCGCTTTCTCTCTTTCTTTCTCTTTCTCTCACTCTCCATTTCTCTCTCTCTATCTTTCTCTCCCCTCTTTTACCATCTCTCACTATGCTGTCATCCATCTTGCGCCGTCCATGGCAGGTGCCCCCTGTCGCTGGTGCCTCTCCACTGCACACTCTCTCTCACCTACTCTGCTCACCGATTCTCCCTCTCGATTAACCATCTACCTTCATGTGATTGTAATTGTTCTGCCTATCGCACACTTTAGACAGAGAAACAGTTTATTTTCGACTTCTCTGTGAGGACAGAGGGAGAGGGCAGAGAGAGAGACAGAGAGAGAGAGAAAGAGAGAGAGGGAGAGAGAAAGAGAAGGAGAGAGAGAGAGAGAAGGAGAGAGAGAGAAAACGATTGAGTGAGACCAATTGCATAAAAGAGTAGCCATGGTCGATTTAAAATTGGCAGAAGCATAGACAACAAGGCGTGATGGATTGGTGCAAATCACACACATACAACAACTGCATAGAAAAGTAACCCGTGACAACAACAGTCAATTAATAGCTGTGGTTCGCTTGCCGTTGTCCAGCTCAACATTGTTGTTGAGAGCATTGCAAATGAGAGCAAGCTGACTATGAATGAATCTACTGAAATTAGTTAGCTTCATTGAAAATGCATGAGTTCATATACAAGTAGTAGCTACTTTGAAAGAAAAAAAGTTGCATTTTTAATAGGGCGACAGAATGTTTTGGTCAGTTATTTATTTTAATTATTGAGGAATTGCAAACAATAATTCATCACAATACTGTACTATATATGTATTATTTTAATAAAAAGAGAGAGAGAGAGAGAAAAAAAGAGATCAAGGGCGATGATCTTGCGGCATGTAACACATCGGCACATCGGCACAGTAGACGGCGGATTGATACTCGTCAAAGGACGAATCAGAGCTACCGTAGCCAGAGGACGACGACGTCTTGGAGGAGACAGCGAAAGGTGGAGAGGGAAAGGCGGCGGAGGAGGAGGGGAGGAGAGCGTGAGGAGGGAGAGAGGAGGCGGGAGCTGGCAGAGGCGGCGGAGGGAGAGCGGACTGGCCGAGGGGAGCAGCGCGCGCGGAGGACGAAGACGAGCAGAGCGGATGTTGCTGCTGGAGCAGCAGACGGGGCTGCACCTGAGATTAGAGAGAAGAAGGCAATGATAATTCGCAACAAAATCCTATATTTATTCTTAATATACATATGTATGATTTATACTTTAGGAAAAAGAGTAATCAATTTATAATTCATTATCACGCGATGCGAGATAAAAAAACATGGAGCAAGAACGTCGGGGAGTTAGCGTATATGTACCTGTAATAAGCTGGCGATCATGTTCGTCGTGGTCTGGCTCATCCCGGGCGTCAGCATGTGCGCGTATTCGAGTGGAGACGGCGGCGCGGGCGCCGTGAGCTGGTGCCGCAGCGCGTGGATGTAGTTTCTAAACGAAATAAAAATATTTTTTAATATATTAAAATTGTATTCCTATTCAGAAATAATAATACAGAGCTATTTTCTTGCCAATTGTCTAAAAAAAATTTTTTTTAAAGGACCATTTGTATTTCTGTTAAATGCATCATTTTTATAATGAGGAAGAGGTAATGTAGCGGATATTAAATTGGCAATGACACGGACTGAGAGGGACAGTTTTTATTGCTGAGGCAGCTGACCCCGCGCGGGCGCTCACCATTTCACATGCCTTCAGGCGTCTCCGTTTTAGTGCCTGTCTATGGCAAGCAGCTGCGAGCGCAGTATTTGAATAGAATTGCGAGATGCTAGACAGTGACCACCCCTCCCCCCCCCCCCTCTTCCTTAATCTCACAAAGAAAGCGGCTTCATTAGATTGATATGTATGTTGAAGTGTCTATATTTAGTTGAGGAGTTCGAGTACTTCTCTTTCTTGTTTTACTCACAATGGCATGCCTTAATGATAGCGTGAGAACTCTACGCTCCTTACAGGCACTCTATTTCACTCCATCTCTCGCTCTCGCTCTCTCTCTCTCTCTCGTGTTCTCACTAGTGTAGTCCGAAGGTGTGGCGCAATGTCTTTCAAATCACTGCAAGAAACAACGGACAAGGTGAGGGATAATTGGTGCCGTGCCAGATATCGCCTCTGTCTTCTCCTTTTACATATCTCTGTCTCTCTCTGTCTCTCTCTCTCTCACTCTCTCTATAAATTACATTGACAAGAAAACGAAGTAGTAAAGCGTGCACACAGGAGAGAGAGATAGAGAGAGATTTGGAGAGGTAGGATAACAGAGAGACAGTAGGAGAGAAGGAGAAATAGAGGGAGAGACCGAAAGAAAGAGATGTGAAGAGAGGGAGGGAGGTGGTCGCAAGATTGGAGTCATCTCTAATAGCCCGCGCGTCTTGGCTGCTGCCAATGAGAAGCGAGGTGCATTCGTCATATTTATAAGGTTCCACGCTCTCTTGTCCTCTCCCAAACTATCTCTCTTTCTCTCTCTCTATCTCTCTCCGTTTCTCAACTCTGCTTTCTTTCTCACTATCTCTCATACCCTCGTTCAATCATCTTCCTTTTATTTCGGCAGTAAAACAGATAGACAGCCATAATAGAGCCAGAAAGAAAGAGACAGAGAGAGAGGCGCAGAGAGATAAGGAGGGAGCAAAACAGAGAGGGAGAGAGAGCAACAGAGAGGGAGAGAAGCGAATATGAGTAGCGGACAGTACAAGGCGCAGAAATAATAACCTAAGGAGACTCCCGTGGTAACAGAGGCTGTAAAATACGCAACGACCTGGCCGTGTCCCCAGTGGCCAAAGAGGCCATGTTTTATTTTACTCATCCTCATATTGCATATTTGAATTTTATTTTCAGGATTTTATTGCTCCTGCTAAAAAAAATTTCGGTATTCCTGTAATAAATGTATTGACTTTAATGTATTACCACAAATATTTTTAAAAAAAACTGCATTTCTTCTAATTTTTGTGGCTCTTCAAATTTTTCAGTGCCGTTATGATTAGAATGGTTGGGGGGGGGGGGGGGGGGTTCAATTTGAGCGGAGAGGTTCCAATAGATGGAGGAGTTCTATTGAGCGATTGTTTGATAGGGTTTCTAACCTCGCGAGCCTCAAGGTCTCGATCTTGGACAGCTTCTGGTGCTGCGCGGCAAGCGGAACACGCTGGCGGAGCACGTCGAGTGCGTGGTTCAGCCCGTGCATACGCGCACGCTCGCGGCCATTCGCCTTGACGCGACGGACGCGCAGCTTGGACTTGTCTTCCATTTGGAGAGAGAGAGAGAGGGCGCAGACACTGAAAGGGAGAAAGAGAGAGAGAGAGCGAAAGAGAGAGAGGGAGAGAGAGATTGAGAGAGAACGCTAGAGAGAGAGAAAGAGAAAGAGAGAGAAAGAGAGAATAAGAGAAAGAGATTGAGAGAGAACGCGAGAGAGAGAGAGAGAGGGACAGAGCGAAGGTGAGAGAAAGAGAGAATGAGAGGGACAGAGAGAGAGGCGTAAAACTGAAAGCGCTAGAATAAAACAAGTATAAAAAATAAATAAAGGCAGGGACAGCAGATGAGAACGTCGTTTTCATGATATATAAATAAAGGAACGGGGAAGCAAGAAAACGGGAGAGAATAAAAAACTAATGATGTTATAGGGAATCATTATAAGGGGAGAAGAATATTAATAGCATAATATTCAGTTGTTCATTAAGGGCCTTAAATAGGAAAAGAAAATCGCCTATCCCACCGGGAGCTGCTGCTGCTGCCCGGTCGAGACTGCCCGATGGATCTGGCAGACCTCCTGGGGCCTCCACCCACTCTGGCCACGCCCCCCTCTCGGGGTAGCTCCTTCCTTGGTCTCACCGTAACCTTTCTATGGCAAAGAGGAGGGGGAGGAGTGAATGAGAATTAGAATGTGAGAGCAAAAGAGAAAGAGAGAAAGGAGGAAGAGATCGAGAGAACGAGAGAGAGAGAGAGAGAGAAGAGCTCGAACTGTGATGGGTCAAGTGTGAGTAATTGTAGCCAGTGCGCGAGTACGCTCCAGCTTCAGTGGAATTGAATACGAACATGGAGGCACTATTTTTCTCTATATCTCATGCTCTCTCCCCACTCCGTCACTCACTTAACCTCTTTCTCGATCTCTCTCTCTCTCTCTCCTCTCTCCCATCTCTCTCTTCCCCCTCTCCATGCTCCTCTATATCAGTGTCCACTTGTTTGATGATGGATGGTCATGAATACATGGAAGCTGCCACACAAACAGGTGGCAACTCATTCCAGGATTCACTCTGGGAATGGAGAGGTGTGGCGTTTGAGAGAGAAAGAGAGACCTAGAGAAAGAGAGAGAAGGAGAGAGATTGACAGAGACGGAGAGAGCATAGAGATACGATAGCAAAGATATGTTTGGCGAGAAATCGGACCCCATGTCTCGAAACAACTCTATATGTGATCCAAAAAAAAACTGCTTTTTTTTTTGGTAGAAATCTAGCCATTTAACTGATATTAGCAGAGAAAAGCGATATTCATTGTGATCTAATAGTTTTAAAGATATTGTTTATGCCCCTTTCTTTCTGTGTTTTTTCCTTCCTCTTTTTCTCACTCTCTTGCTCTCGCTCCTGCTCTATTTCGCTCTCCATCGCTCAAATGGTCCTCATCTGGCACGACAACAAGTGCTCATCAGGTCGAGACAGTCTGACAGACGGTGGTTCTTGAGGGAGAGTGAGAGAGAGAGAGAGAGAGAAGAGAGAGAGAGAAGAAAGAAGAGAGAGGGAGAAGAAAGAGAGAGGAAGAGAAGAGAGAGAGAGAGAAGAAAGAAGAGAGAGGGAGAAGAAAGAAGAGAGAGGGAGAGAAGAGAGAGAAAGAGTGAAGAGAGAGAGAGAGTGAAGAGAGAGAGAGAGAAGAGAGAGAGAAGAAAGAAGAGAGAGGGAGAGAGAGAAGAGAGAGAGAGAGAGAGAAAGAGGGAATGAGAGAAGCAAAGCGAAAACTGTCCAAGCTGGCATTATGGACGATAGGAAATTGCGGGTATTCAGCTGATCGAGAGGGAATTGGCGGTTGCTTATTGTTAATTATAGTTTTAAAAACTGTTTTAAGATATTTATTTATATTCCTCGGATACATTTGTCATGAGAAATCAATGAGAAACGACAAGCATTACTGGAAGCGGGCGAACCAAACCGACTAATCAATGCAGCCAATATCTTATATCTATCACCTTTTCATCTCATTCAGTCCACTTTATCTCTCTCTCTTTCTTTCCTTCCCTCTCCGTCTGTCTCTTGCTCTCTTTCGCACTCATACAAAAATATCTCTATGCATCTTTCGTTCTCTCACTCTGTCTCTCTTTATTTCTCCTCTCTCTCTCTCTTTTGTTTCTCTGACTGGCTCCCTCACTGTCTCTCGTTGCCTTCCTCTCAAATGCCAAAATTTATTTTATTTCGGCGTCCCGACACCTCGTCAAAAGACACCTCGTCAATTGACGTTTCGTCAAATTTTTTGGTTACATTTCGTCAATAGGCATTTCGTCAAAATAAATTTATCTTGGCGACTTCTCGTCAAACAGACATCGACATTTCGTCAATTTAATTTCATTCTTATTTTTGCATCAAGCCCACCAAAGAAATGACAAGTATGTAATTAAGTTGTGGCTATAAGTGTATATCGTTAAATAGGTAGTGAAAGTACCTTATTTTCTCTATTAGTGCCCCTGTTAGTCCTCTATGAACTAATTAAATGACCCGTGGGCACTAATAGATAAAAGACGGTAGATTAATCAGTTAGTAATGGAGTGGTATTTAAAGGAGCTGTTCACTGAATAATTAACGTATGGTTTTGTGAACTTGTAGCTATTCGCGTCTCTCTAAAACATACATTAAGAAAGTTTGAACCATTTTTGTCCACTTGCTTCAAAGTTAAGTGCGCGCAAAATATGGCTCGGACAAAATTTTTTACTGTAGCTGTTAGCCACTCTCCTATTTCACACGCTCTCTAACCAGCAGAAGGGCCAAATATTTGAGGGCGCGCGTTCAAAATGGCTCTCATGTACTACTGTAGAAACATTCAGTCTCTCTCGCCAGAAGTACTACAATCGTGTTCCAAGTGGCCGATTTGGAACGAGTCGCGCACAATGTTCCAAGAGCTGATCTTTGAGAGATGGCAGAGAAACAATGTTACGCTTCTCGATATGCAAAATGAGTGTGAAGCAATTAATTTAATATTTAAAAAAAAGACATTAAAAAGTAAACCATAGCATGCTAATTACCACTCCATTACTTAGTAATTAATCTACTCTCACTACCTATTTAACGATATACACTTATAGAGACTACTTAATTACCTACTTGTCATTTCTTTGGTGAGCTTGATGCAAAAATAAGAATGCAATTAAATGGACGAAATGTCGATGTCTGTTTGACGAGAAGTCGCCAAGTTAAATTTATTTTGACGAAATGCCTATTGACGAAATGTAACCAAAAAATTTGACGAAACGTCAATTGACGAAGTGTCTTTTGACGAGGTGTCAGGGAACCTTTATTTCCCCTTCCGCTCGCTGTCATCTTCTCACCGTCCAGCGGTCTCTCAATGGGATTTGGAGGATTACTGTAGATCTCGCCATCTAAGGAGTGTTTGTGCTCTGCACGGGAGATGGATATCGAGACAGAAACGAAGGAAAGAGAGTGAGAGTGAGAGAGAAAGAGAGAGAGAAAGAGAGAGAGAGAGAGATAAAGAAGAAGAGTGAGATAAAGAGTGAGACAGACAGAGAGATAGAGAGGGCCGACAGAAAGCTGACCGACAATCAAACGTCAACAACAATTGTGATCAAGCATGCCAGATGAGAGATTAGCGGAAAAGCCAAGATTCCTTGTCGGCCTTCAGTGAATTCTCTTCTGTTCACCCGTTCCATCGCCCAACTGAAATGTACCACTGCTATTGCAGAACCACATGCAAACAAAAATTATTCTTTGCAATGAAAATTTTTTAAATATCAATTGTATCAAGTCTGACAAAATTTGCTTTTATTTAATGCCGTCCTTGATTGAATTACTTGATTTACATACCATTGTCATTTATTCACTCAACCGTTCAGCACCATCGCTCATTTTCATTTGTCCTGCCGTCGGCGCTGCCAAAGAGAATTCGCCTCCTTTTCACGCCTTTCCTCACTCGCTTTTCCTTCTCTTCTCTTCCGAGATTGACAGCAGGCCATTGATTGATTGATGATTCTTTCTCTTTCTCTCTCTCTCTCTCTCTCTTTCTTTCTCTCTCTGTTTTTCCTCTCTCGTTTCTCACTGAATCGTCACATACTCTACTACTCTCTTCATTATGGTAATCAAGCAGAAAGCCATTTGCCTTTTCCGCACACATAAATGCCGCCAACAAAATAAAAATGCCTACCGCTGCGGCTGACAGTTTCACACAGTGTCCTCGAGCAATCTGTCTCTCTTGCGATCTCTCTCTATATCTCTTTCTTCCTCTCTCTCTCTCGATCTCTCGTTCTCTCTCTCTCTCCATTTCTCTCTAACATCTCTACATTCGAAAGTTCAGCTCCTCAGTTCGGTCAAGTGTCAAATTATTCGTCCCCCTTCTTTGGCTCCTCTCACCTACTATTTGCTGAATACAGCAAAAGTGGCATCATCATCGAGACAGTCTCCTTTGCGAAAGGTGATATGATGCCACCCTCGGACCCCTTTTGGCAAAGTGCCAAGGATGTCGAGCCACCCAGGCGGGGTCCTTTGTAAGCAGAGAGTTAGAGAGACAGAGCAATAGGGAGACGAGAAAACGAAAAGGGAGATGAACGGCATTTCTGATTTCCGGATTAGGCTATGGATATGGAAGGAGAGAGAGAAACAGCTTCTGTCCTGAGCTCCCTTCACTCTTTGTTACCTCTCATTAGGGCGGGCGGCCGAACAGAAAAGCTAAAAGCTACGACGGCGAGGAGAGCGGAAGAGAGAAGGAGAGAGAGTGAGAGAGAGAGAGGGAGAGGGAGAAGGACAGCGGAAAACATATCGCGTCTGTGTCTAGAAAAGCATGAGCCCTGTGGATGATAAAAGAGCTGGATTTGAAAAAAAAATCAGGAAGCGAAATACATAATTTGAAGTAAGTCAAACCACAAAAAATTAGTTGTATAAACACAACTGCATTACAATTCATCGGCAGTTGGATATTTCATGAAAGCTCGAAGATGTCAAGTGACGATGCACAGAAAATGTTCGACTTCCGTAGTTGATTAGGTAAGCGAAGAGGAGTGGCTAATGCTCAGTGGAAGGATGAGAGAGAAGGAATGAGCGTTGATAGAGAGAGAAAGAATGAATGAGAGGGAGAGAGCGAGGGAGAGAGAGAACGAGTGAGCGAGTGACAGAGAGTTAGAGAGAGAGAGAGATAGACAGAGAGAGAGAGAGAGAAATAGAAGGAGGCATGTAGGGAGAGAATGACCTCCGAACAAGTGCATAGTTCACTGCATTCTCTCGAGTGGGTGAACTGTCAAGTAAGTAGCCCTGTATCTCTCTCTCTCTCTCTTTCCCTTTCTCTCTCTCTCCCTCCTTCTCTCTCTCTCCATCTCATCCTCTCTGTCAATTTTTCCTGCCCTTCCTCTCACTCGTTCTCTTCATCCACTCATCTCGACTACGCTAACCCTGCAATTCTAATCCAATTCTGACAATGGGAGGAATGCTCAAACGACCTTATATCATGAATGTAGAGGGGATTAGAACAAGTGAGTAGTAGTCAATTTTACTATTAGGGATGAAGGAGAGAGAGTCAACGGCAGCTTCCTGATAAGAATGCTTAGAGATTCGAGATTCGTGTTCCAATCTAAAGATGCCTTTGACCTCTGTAATAATAATAATGTCCAACATTTTTGAACCATAAATTATTTACACGAGTCCCTACTAACTACTGATTGATTCTCAGTAGGAGCCTGCATTTATGGCCTTTCGGGCAAGCCAAAGCAACAAATCCTGCCGGATATACAACCTCTAGGCTATATGTATCTCTTCCTACTGTCTCTCCCTCTCTCTCTTTATCTCTCTCTCTCTCTTTCTTACTCACTACCCGTCTCGCAATCTCTCGCTCTTCTTCACGCTATCTCTCTCTCGCTATTTCTCGTCATTTCTCTCTCTCTTTCCACCATAAGGACATTTCCATGCTCGCCCGCTACTTTTGTTATCCTAAGGATAAAAGCAACGGCATCTTATTTTGAAGGTGCCGCGGCACGCTCCCGTTTCTTCCCCTTTTCTCTCTCTCTGTTTTCTCTTTCTCGATATCCTTCTCTCTCCACTGCGCCTGTCAGCAATCAGTTTTATCTCCTCCCCATTCCTTTTATCGCTCTCACTCTCCAGCCGCCTCTCAATGGGATTTGGCGGATTACTGTAGATCGCGCCATCTAAGGAGTGTTTGCGCTGTGACAGCAAAGGTTAGCGAGAGGCAGGAAGAGAGAGAGAGAGAGAGAGATAGAGAGAGAGAGAAAGACAGAGAAAGCGAGAGAGAGAGAGAAAGAGAGAGAGAGAAAAGGGAGAGAGAGATAGAGATAGAGACGGAGAGCAGCGACATTAAGATGCGGCAGTCGACAGAAGGCCGGCCGACACTAAAAGGTCAACAACAATCATGCTCAGTCTGTCCGATGGAAGATAAGAGGAAAAGCCAAGAGAGCGCGAGTCTTCATGCTCCGGTTACAGCAATATTTCTCTCTCTACTTTCTTGCTCTCTCTCCATCTCCCACCCCTTTCTTTCTATTTCCCCCTCTCCCTTCTCTCTTTCTCTTTCTTTCTCGCGCTCACTATTTCTCTCTCTCTCTCTCTAACTTTCTCTCTCTCGCCACCCTACGTACGTTGGGCATTCATCTAGCACTGAACTTAATTATTTTCCTTTATTAATAAGAATGTCTTAATTTTGTCTGTCTTCCTTATGATTGCCAAAATATATTGAGATATAAAGTCAAATGTCGTGCTTATCCTTCTCGCTCGTTTTTTTACGATCTTCCACGCGGTCGGCGCTGCCAAAGGGAAGGCGCCGTTTCACGCCTCTCCTCGTCCCGGCTTCTCTGAGATTCACAGCAGGCGATTGACAAGTAAGAGAGAGAAAGAGCTCTCACTCTTTCTCTCTCTTACTCTTTCCCTCTCTCTCTCTTTATCTTTCTCTCTCTCTCACTCGCTCTCTCTCGCTCACTCTCTCACTCTCTCTCTCTCTCTCTCTCTCTCTCTCTCTCTTTCACACCCTGTCTCTTTTCATCCCATGTCCATTCTAATCCATATTTCTCATTGATTCCTCACCTCCCCGCCTTTTGCTCTTTCTCTCTCTATTATGCTAATCAAGCGGAAAGGCCTTTTCCAGTCCGTTTCAAGAATGCCGCCAAGAAAATGAAAATGCCTACCGTGTCCTCGAGCAGTTTGCTTCACTACTTCTTCCGCCATTCATTTTTCTCTCACCCACTATATCTCCTCCCAACTCACTTTCTCTCTCTCTTTATCTCTATATATGTTTCTCTTTCTCTTTCTCTTTCTCTATCTCTCTTTATCTCCCCTCTCTCTTTATCTCCCTCTTCCTCTACCCTTACCGCCCAATCTAAAAATTTCAGCTCATCATCCCGGTCAAGTGTCATATTCTTCCTTCTTCTCCTTGGGCTCCTCCAACCGGCTGTATGTTGACTTATTGAATTACAAGTGGCATACTCAGCGAGCCAGCCTCCTTTTGGCAAAGTGCCAAGTGGCCATTCTTGAGTGAAGACGAGCGGAACTCCTTTGAAATGGGAGAGAGGCGAGGGGGAAGAGAAATAGAAAGGGGAGAGCGAGAGAGAGAGAGAGCGAGAGACAGAGAGAGACAGAGAGGGGCAGAGCGAGAGCGAAGGATGAGGAGAGGATCATCATTTCTGATTTCCGGGATTAGTGGATATGGGGGAGGAGATGGTAGATAGCTTCTGGCCTGAGCTCTTCACTCTCTGCAACCTTTCATCAGCACTGGCGGCCGATCTCTCTTCTCCCTTACTCTTTCTCTGTCAGTGTTATATGATGCTATTTCTTTATTAATCACTCCGCGGGTGGGCGGAGCGTACTGCTAGCATATTTTGTCTGGCTTCTAATTATGACGGTTTCAGCGCAATCGTTTCCTCAGCTCTCTTTCTTTCTTTCTGTCTAGCAATAAGGTCATACTTCCTTTTCGGTTTCGTTTTCTTTTCATGCTATGGTGTTCCTCGAGAAGATGTGCAAGTGTTTGGTTCGAGAGAGAGAAATAGAGGAAGTGAGGGAGTAAGAGGAAAGAGAGGGGAAAAGGAGCAGAGAGAGAGGGAGAGAGATTAAGAGCTGCTGAGATGGCAATAAGTGTACGGCCCTCTTGTAAACAAAACACTGTCGCGGCGCTTCTTTTTCTGATAAGACTAACGGATCAGCGGTAGTGGTAGGAAAGGGTTTATGTGGTACGAGGTGTTAGATGAGTGAAGAAACGAGAGAGAGAAAGAGAGGCAGCAAGAAAGAGGAGAACGTACGGGAAAGTGAGGAGAAACAAAGCAGAGAGAAAGAGAAAGAGAGAGAGAGGGAGAGGCAGAGAGAAAGTAGGTGTATATATATGTACATACATATTCATGTAAATATGTATCTCCCTCATAACGGTTTGTCATTTCTGGTTGACTCCGTCCATTTCTCTGCCTCTCTGAATTTCTCTGCCTCTCTCCATTTCTCTGCCTCTCTCCATTTCTCTGCCTCTCTCCATTTCTCTGTCTCTCTATATTTCTCTGTCTCTCTCCATTTCTCTGTCTCTCTCCATTCCTCTGCCTCTCTCCATCTCTCTTTCTCACCTCAGTTGCCACCTGTGTGTGTGTGTGTGTGTGGCAGCTTCCATCTATTCATGACCATCAATCATCAAACAAGTGGACACTGATATAGAGGAGCATGGAGAGGGGGAAGAGAGAGATGAGAGAGAGAGATGGGAGAGTGAGGAAGAGTGCGAGAATAGAGAAAGAGAGAGTCAGAGAAAGTGTGAGAGAGTGAGAGAGGAAGTGAGGGAGAGAGGGAGAGACACAGAGAAAAATAATGGCTAGTCTTCCCATTCAGTGCCACTGAAGCTGGAGCGTACTCGCGCACTGACTATAATTACTCACACTTGACCCATCAGAGTTAGAGCTCTGCTCTCTCTCCTCTCTCGCTCTAACTCTCTTCCCTCTCACTGTCTTTCTCGCTCTCTTTCTCTCTCTCTTTCACTCTCCTCTCTCTCTATCCTCCCTCACCCGTCTCTCTCTTCTTCTCTCTCAAAGTCTCTGATGAACGTTTATTTGGCTTGCATTCACAAAATATAAAGAAGACTACGGTGGTTATAGAAAAAGGAGAGTTCGTAAATGTCTCAACTTACAAAATAAATAAATAAAATGAAAATAATAAAAGTTCTCTGAAGTTATAAATATGAAGAAAGATCAAACAAACGAGATTGTTCTTGCCATTGGTGCCTTCTCTCCTTTGCTCTCTCTCTCTCTCTCTCTCTCTCTCTCTCTCTCTCTCCCTCTCTCCCTACTTCTCTCTCTCCTTCTCTCTCCCTCTCTCGCTCTCTTTCTCTCTCCCTCTCTCTCTCTCTCTCTCTTTCTCTCTCTCTCTTAAGAGGATGAATGCATCTGGCTTCATGCTGGCAGCACACAAGATGTGCGGGTTATTAGAGACAACTCCAAGTCTAGGAACCCCTTCTCCTCACTGACTCCTCTCTCTCTCTCTCCTTCTCTCTGTCTCTCTCTCCTTCTCTCTGTCTCTCTCTCTCTCTTTCTCTCCACCTATCTCTCTCGATCGCTCTCTTTCTACCTTTCTCCATCTATCGTTCCGTCTATTTTTCTTTGCAACCTCATTTACCTTTCAAGCTAATATTTAGAGAGCGAGAGAGAGAGAGAAAGAGAGAGAGAGAAATAGAGAGAGAGAGAGAGAGAGAGAGGGAGAGGCGCATGTGCGAGGAGTGCAAGAGTAGAAGGCAAAGACGATCCACCAATTATCAATTATCCCTGAGCACGTCCGTTGTTTCTTCTAGTTATTTGAAAGACGTTGCGCCACACCTTTTGCACTACACAAGTGAGAATACGAGAGAAAGAGAGAGAGAGAGAGAGAGAGAGAGAGAGAGAGAGAGAGAAAGAGAGAGAGAGAGAAAGAGCCAAGTAGAAGGGATATGAAGTGAAGAAGGGAATGCGAGAACACTGTTTTCAAAGCTATCATTATATGCATCCATTGTAAGTGGGCATCTAGAACAGTAGGAAGTACTCGAACTCTTGTCGAGATTCAAGCAATGCCTCACACATACTTCTGCACTCACGAATATGGCCCGCCTTTGATTGACTAGAGCCGACGACACTTCATGCCGTCTGTGAGAAAGGGGGGGGGGATGGAGTAACTTATTGTTAGGTAAGAGGGGAGGCCTGGATAGTGATTGTGGGATAGGCAGTTCATTTTGGTGGCGCAATTAAATGGGAGCGGCCGAGTGTCGGACTCTCCGCGTCCACGAGGGCCTCCTCAGCTTTTATCCTTTATCATGCCCTATCCAATTTGTCCTGCACAAAAAACCAGGCCAGAAAACAAGGCATTATTTTTATCATTAAAAGAATTCATAAATAAAACAAGAGTCCAATATTTAAAAAAAAACATTGGACTCAAGAAATTTAATTCGTACATGCCTATGTACTTGTATTTAATTTCTTGATAAGCCTTCAGCGATATTTTTTTTAAACATTTTCTGAATAATTTGAATGGCAAGGACAGAATATGGCTTTCTGTCCTTGTCTCTGTCATTACTCTTTTTATTCCGTAACCTTTCTTTCCGACTCCTTTTCAGCTTTTCTTTTCGGCAGCTATTTGGTTAATGAGAGGAGAAGACTGAAGAGCTTAGGCCAGAAGCTGTCGCCTGCCCGCTCCTCCCATATCCATGGTCTAATCCGGAAATCAGAAATGACGTTGTCCTTGCTCTTCTCTCTTCTCTCTCTCTCTCTCGTTTTCTCTCTCTCTCTTTCTCTCTCTCTCTCTCTTGTTCTGTCTCTCTCTCGCTCTCCCTCTCGTTTTCTCTCTCTCTCTCACTCTTTCCTCCCTCTCTTTCACCCTTCTCTCATCCCACAAAGGGGCCCCGCACCCTCCCATCAAGAGTGACTCCTTGGCACTTTGCCAAAAGGAGGCTGGCTGGCTAATGATGCCACTTGTAATGCAATAAGTCAACAAACAACCGGTAGGACAGACGAGAGAAGGAGGGCGCACTTGACCGAACTGATGAGCTGCCCTTTTCACCTCTTTCGGCGAGAACAAAGAGAGGAGAGAGAGTATGAAAGAGAGTGAGGGATACATAGACAGAAGAGAAAAAGAGACGGAAGAGAAAAAAAAGAGAGAGAGAGAGAGAGAGAGAGAGAGAGAGAGAGAAGAACGGTAAGGAAGGAACAGATTGACTCTTCGACGACGGACGGAGGAGTATTTTATGCGGTAGACATATTCGTTCTTTGCGGCATCTATGAGAGGATGAAGACTAAAAGGTTTTCTGCATGATTAGCATAATAGAGTCAGAGCAATAGTGAAAGAAATGGAAGAGAGAGAGAGAGAGAGAGAAAGGGGAAGGAAGAAGAGAGAGGCAGAGTTAGAGAGAAGAAGAGAGCGTGAGAGAGAAAGAGAGGGAGAGAGAGAAAGAGAGGGAGAGAGAGAGTGAGAAAGAGAAGATACCTTCTCTCCCTAGCAGCTCTCATCCATCACAGAAAATGTCAATCGCCTGCTGTGAATCTCGGAAGAGAAGAGACGGAAAAGGAGTATGGGTAAAGGCGTGAAAAGGAACGGCTTCCCTTTGGCAGTGCCGCATATGAGGACGACAAATCAAGCGAAGACTGATGGGGAATCCAAGAGAGTCTCTGAGATGAAGAAACAATTTTAAATTATTTCTGTTTTGTCTCTCTTTCGGAAGGACACAACTGAAATAACTTGCGAAAAAAGGCGAAAAGTACCGTAGTCTATGTACTACATATAAATATCATACGAAATTTCCTCCTTTTATTCTTATAGAGTCCACCGATCAGCTTATGCAAGATCAGTCTTCCAAAAACAATGGAAGAGTTCAACCTCGAGTGATCTTGCACAGGTTTCGATTGTGTAAGATAAAGGAGTGCCCCCGTTCTTGGTGGGGAGATGCTTGAGAAGCTAATCGAGTGGGTTGGAAGGGTGAGAGAAATACAGTGTGAGCGTGTGTGAGAGAAAGAGTGAAATAGAGTGTGAGAGAGAAAGAGCGAGAGTGATCTCGAAAAATTGAGAGAAAGAGAGAGAGAGAGAGAGAGAGAGAGAAAGGGAAAGAGAGAGAAAGAAAGGCTAACGGGAGAGAAGGTCATCATCACCTCTGAACAAGTAACTGCATGCTATGGAGGTGTGTCGTTCAAGTAGTTATAATCGCTCTCTCTCTCTCTCTCTCTGAGTGTGATCTTTCACTGCCCTCACCACTTCACTCCTCTCGAGTGCGCTAACCCTGCAATTGTACGACAAAACACCTCGTGTATCGCGACCACTCGAACGACTTTATATCACAGAAGGCAATTGTAACAAGTGTACTGGCGGAGGTAATGCATATTATTAATATTTATATACATTATGAAATTAATCATATATATATATTTTTTTAATTCAATTGATAGAGAGGCGAAATTTACCGAGCCGCTGATCCTCTCAGCCTATGGACACGGTTTACTATGCGCACAAAACTCGTTTCTTCATTATACGACGACCCGGCGATGAAGGGCTATACCGAAAAGCCCGAGATGTCAGTTGTGAAGGAATCCGTCGTCGCTGAAAGATGAAAAGAATTTTTTTTTCAAGTTCCTAGTTTCAGCAAATGAGAACGAGGTGCCGAGGGGCAAAAAGAAGAAAAAAGAATTTCCATAGCCATCTCTCTCTCACTCTATCACCCTCCTATTCTCTCTTTTCTCCGCAGCATTATATTAGTTGTTTTCTGTACTCTCTGCGTATTGGTATTCTTAGTATTCTGTATTCTCTGCGTATTGGTATTCTTAGTATTCTGTATTCTCTCTATCTTCCCTCTCTTCACCACCTCACCTTCTCTCATCATCTCGATTTTTTTTCTCTCTCTCTTAATGTACCTCTCCATCTCTCTCTCTCTGTCCCTCTCTCTCTCTCTCTCTCTCTCTCTTTACTCTCTCTCTCTATCACCCCTCCCTCTGCTTCTCTAACCATCCTCGCCCGGCTCCACCGTCGTCACTCTCTCGATCTGCTTCCTCCTCCTCAGCTCGATGATCCTCGCCTGCTCCTTCTCCTCTTCCATGTCCGACTCGATCTCTCTCGCCACGTCGAGGAGCGGGTCGGCATCCAAGCTCGGCTCGTCCGAGATGTAGTCCTCTTGGCCGCCGGCGTCGGAAGCCGCCTCAAGAAAAAATGATGCTCAAACTAAGTCATCAGAAAAAAAAAGAAGTTTATCAGTTGTTACAATGAATGCACACGAACGAATTGATTTAATTTTTGACCTCCCAGGGAAACTGACGCGAATTCAAATTTGAATTTCAGGGAATAGCCAAACTGACATCTCTGAATTTTGTGGCTGCTGCAGCTGCTGCCACGGCCGCCGCGTGGTAGTCAGCATCCGCATCGGTGACCTCGTCTACAAGCAGGCCGGAAGCTGTCCTTGTCATCGGGATGAACGGTGTAGTGGTGGTGGTGATAGTGGAAGGGGGCAGCATCGTCGTCGTGGTTGTGCTCGATTCGGTGCTAATGCTGCTGCCCTCAGCTACCATAGACTCCTTCTTCTCAGTTGCCGTATCCGTTGAAGCAGGGGATTCTACCGTAATCTTCGGTGCGGAAAGCGTAATCTGCATCGAAGCAGCCGCGTCACTACTCGCCTGCTCTCGTCGGAGTGCCGCTTCGAGAGACTGTAGTGGCATTGGTGGAAAAGGCTCATTTAAGGATGCATGAAACTCCAAATGTAGTCTATTTTAATGTTCCTGAGCATTCTAGTCGCGTACTCTCTCCCGCCCTTGTCTAATTCAGAGTGTTGTGAGTTTGGCTACTTTCTTCCGTCTTTTTTTTTACATTATGGACGCAATGTAAACGATCGTTACAATTTTAGTTCTGCCTTCACATAAATTAATCTTTTTTTTTAATTTTGCCGACACTGTATTCCTTTTAGAGAGGATATTTAATGGAAAAGCTGGAAAGGTAACTTGGATGAGGGCAAGCCAGACACTTTTGACCGTCAAAACAAGTGCTTTTGTAAGTGCACATATGTATGGAGATATATGTACATACATGAATACTAATTGCAAGTGAAAGTCTAGTCAACAGCACTTATTTCTGGTGCTACAGTACGCTCACGACACTCACTCACCTCGTCATCTTGCTCGTCAGCTGTCGCCAACTCGTCCAGGCTGGAGACTTTTCCGATGACGTCTGCTGCCTGCTCAATCTTACCGTATACAAATAAGTTAGATAATATTAGCGTTCTCTTTCAGTTACTCTAAATGGAACCCGAAATCCCACGACACCTCTCACAAAATATTCAAAAACCAACACAAACACAACACACCTCATCAATCAGAGACGATGTGATAATTTTCAGTGTGCTCGACGGGGTGTTTGGACTGGCGAGAGGAGCAGAAGAAGAAGGCGGGGTAGTGCTCGGGTCAGTTACAGTAGTTACAGAAGTACTTTCATCGGCTACAGTGGTAACAGGAAATACAGTAGTTGTTACAGTAGTAGTAGTGGTGGGAGTCGTTGAAGTACTTGTTGGCTCTGGTGGTGGAGAAATGCTTGGTGGTACAGAAGAACTAGGAGTGTCTGTAGGTATAGGAGAAGACGAAGGGGAAGAGGAAGAGATAGGAGTTGTGTTATTGTCATCGATTGGTGGTGGTTCGACAAACGGAGTTGTGTTTTCTGTGGGAGAGGGGTGGGGACTGCTGGTTGAGAAGGTTGTGGTTGGCTCTGAGGTTGGCGCCGAGGTCGTCTTCTCCGAGGTAGACCACGAAGGCACAGTCCGCGTCGGCTGAAAGTGACAGAAAGTGTGCATTAACGAGACGTGACCAATCACAAACAACATACAGAAAGTGACATAAATTGTGCTATACGGCATCTACAAGTAAGTTGTAAGGACGTTATGAAACGAGTTACTATGCTTACCAACTACGTCAAGAAAGGGTGATTAAGTGCAGAGGAATTTACTATTATTATTTGCTTATTATTTTCTCGTTATAGAGCTCTTTGTTGTCTTCAGAAGCGATCTAAAAAAATGTTCTTTTTGGTGCGTGTTCTTTTTTTAATGATGCACATAACATTGGTTGCTCGCGTCTCGTAACAAAATGTACAAACTATATGCATAATAATTAGGAAGGACGAGATAAATGGAAATGATGAAGAAATGAAAGAAAACGAAAAGAAAATTGAACACATGAGTGAGATCAATCAATTCTAGATAGAATGAGGGAGAGAAAGAGAGAGAAAGAGAGAGAGAGAGAGAGAGAAAGAGAGAGAGAAGAAGAGAGAAGGCCCTTTTTCATACAATCTCAGTGGGCCGCTCGAGGACGATCGGATGATGGAAGCGTACGTATTCGCGGATGGCGTGTCTAAGGTGAAAGGGATAAATATTAGATCACAGATCGTAGATCATAGATCATAGATCAATGTTCAATATTCTGCTGAAAGAAATTTTTTAACTAAAAATTAACCAAAAGCTCACAATTTTCTTTAGAAAAAACACAGACACACACACACAAAAGAATTCTAAAATAGCTTTTTTTTCTCTGCCTATGTATGTGTATGTATCTTGAAACTTTTATGTTCGCATATACATATGATTCATAACACAAGATTTGCATTGATGCGATTTCCAGAAACATATTATTATGTATATTTGTCACAGTGCTTTGAATGTGTACCCAGAGGACTAAAATGTAAATATGCTCGACACAAAGGTGCACCTGGCACATATTTACGTACTATTCATATGTATTTAAAAGGTCTAAGTTCTACCTTCTTCTCTTTTACTCTCGTTTTCCCCTCTCTCCACTCCCTTTCTCTTTCCTTCTCTACCTTTCTCTCTCTCTTAATAAAAAGTCGTACCTGTAATCAACAATCTCAGCCGGGATAAGTTCGCCGCTCGCGTCGACGTCTACCTGAAAAAAGCGATAAATAAAACGTTTGACTTCTCAATCAACAAAGATATGAACATACATACATGAATATACATATGTATGTATGCTTAAACATAGATTCCACTTAAACAGGGTCAAAACAAGAGCCAATTTACTCCCACTCCCTCCTACTCAAGTTGGTAATCTACATATTTTCTTCATTGAAACAAAGACTTCAAGGAAAGCGCGGCAGTGTTGCTAATTGTAAGAAATAAACTAGACTTTTCTTTGTCTTTCCTATCTCTTTCTGTCTCTCTCTATCTGTATTTCTTATTCTTCTTGATCGTGTTCTTTTTCCGCTCTCTCTCTCTCTCTCTCTCTCCCCACCAACCTTCCTGAAGATGAGATTGGCCTCCCTCGGCGGCACGTCATACTTCTGCGTGATGAGGCTGCTCAGCTCGTCCTCGCTGACTCTTCCGTCTTGATTGGCGTCGAACTCGACAAAGTGGTCCGTCGCAAACTTGATGGCCGAGAGTCGCGCGAGGCGCACAAAGTCGGCCAGCTCCACCCGGTCCAGCTTGCCGCTCTTGTTCTGAAGACACAAATTAAGTAAAAAATATGTGACACAAAAAATATATGTATGTACATATGTACTTGTGTAATATAATAAAACATAAAGAACTTTCTTGCATCAATGAATTTCTTTTATTCATAAATAGGGCATTAAAGCAGAAGTAACACCCATTCCTTTTTATGAACGACAAAACGTATTTTAAATTTATTTTAATTAAATCTTTTTTTGTTGACTATGCTAGTCACAGTTTATACATAATTGTGATTAAAAAAAAAGATTATTTCATTCTCGGATATCCTTTTGAACTCGCCTGGTCTGCGATGTGGAAGAGCGCGCGCGTCTCCGCCGTCTCCATGTCGTCCTCTCGTCTCGTCTTCTCCTCGGCCTCCGCGATGCTCACGAGGCCGTCGCCGTCCGCGTCCACTTCCTGTGATTGTTGTCTCTCTCTCTCTCTATTTCTCTCTCTCTCTCTCTTTCTCTCTCTTTCTCTCTCTCTCTCACTCTCTCTCCCTCTCCTTACCGCCATGACATCGAGCGCATTCTTGACTGCCCGACTCCGAATGACACTCCTGAAGCCGGCAAACTCGATGGCATCCAACTCGCCATCTTCGCTCTCGTCCGCCTGTGCGAAGAAGGACGCAAGCACCTGGAATGTCTCTAAGTCTAATTGAAACAGACGAGATTCTTTGAGTGTTAAAGGAAGACACCGAAAAGTTATTTTTCTTAAAGTTCGTGAAATCTTTTGTCTCCAATAAATATGCCGAAAGCGCCGATATTCACTGTGAATATTAAAAATCTTGAAGTTGCTCTATTGAAACACATTCAATATTAAAATCTTTCGACAATAGTATGTACTTTGCCGAACAAACCGGTCAATTTCATTTCACGTCCCCTGAATCTCTCTTGTTTTCTGCCCCTGAATATCCCTTTTTTCATCTACAGAATAAAAGCTACAACATGTTTACAATAAAGAACTCTATACTGTTGAACTGAATTTTTTTTATTATTTTTAAGTGCATTTTTCCGAATCTTTTGATTAGTAATGAGACAATCGGGATATTCTGCGAATTGCATTATAAACGCCGTTTCACTTTTTCTACATCCTCATATACTTAGTATATGTACATATGTGCAATAATAAGAATTATGTGAATTTATATTAATGTTTAATGTATGTAACAGTAATCCGAGAAAGTCCATAGAAATAGAAAAGGCCAAAGAATATATTCAAGGAATCACAAATCCCCCGGAAATCGAAACGTAGACCCCGCATAGTTTATGCGTTTTGTGTCGTTTACTCTTTGTGTTGTAATAATATGGTCAGAAACATCGTTCTCTTTCACGTCTTTTCATTTCTTCTACATGAGCAAGCCAGACGCCATTCTAAAGGAACAGTAGACAAGAATGTATGGCGTAATAATTCTGAGAACATATAGCGAATATCTCGAAATAGACAAAACACTTTTTTCACAAGAAAATCAGTTGATAATGATATAAAATAGATACTAAAAACCTTAAAAAGGCCCCGATTATGCGACATCGTATTAATCGCGTATACTATTTTATTCGTTCCGTATCCCGTAAATGCGGGTAGAGCATGTACTTCTCATATTGATGACGTTTCTTTCTGTTCTCAACACTATTTGTGTGTAGATAGACATGCAAATGTCATGCAGTACTACTTTGTAACTGCTACTTTGAATGTTCAATGCATACATACATATGTATGTACACGTAAGCATCCTCTGCATAGCTGTCCCCTATAATTTCCGACCGACGGATCACCCCCCATTGACGTGCCTCATGACAGAAAAAAGTTTTTTTTTTCGTTCTTCTTTTGTTCTCTTCCTTTTGAACTTCCTCTGTATTCTGACGCCACAATGCACTTTTACATTGGATTTTTTTAAACATCTCTTTACTGTTAACTGTTCTTTCAATTAGACTTTTACACGCTATTCATTTACTTACAATTACCTAGTCATGTTATTTATTTCATAATTTATTATTTTTTGTTTTATATTTTAAAAAAGCTAAATTAAGAAATTTGTTCCTTTCTTGATCTTAAAAGCCCCTCTGCTTATTTCTCGAGCTCTTACCGCTTCGTCGAATCCATAGTGCTCAAAGGCGATTCGTTTCGCCTCGTCAAGTGTCAGCGTTCCACTCCCGTCCGCGTCAACAACCTGTGAAAAAAGAGAGACTAGAGAGAGAGGGAGAAAGGAAGGAGAGAAAAAGCTAGAGATAGTGTAAAAGAGAGAGAGAGAGAGAGAAAGGGTTAAAGATAACGAGAAAGGGATGACCATGAGCAATGGACATTCCATTTTATCACTCATGCTAAGTGATGCCACCCCGACAAGAAGGCCATTCAGATGCTGCCAGAGAATCTGTGGAAGAATGAGAGAAAGAGAGCAGAGAGAGGAAAATACAAAAGGAAAAGCAAGAGAGAGAGAGAAACAGACAAAGAGAGATGAACAGAGAGACGGAGAGAGACAGAGAGCTAAAGAAGTAAGGTCACCAGAAAGGTCATCTTTATTGTGTCTGAGATGAGTAAGAATGCCCCCTTGAATTGGCTTCTTCCGCATCAGAATGGTTGGCCTCTTTTCTTTTTTTTTTTCTTGAACAGCACATAAATGACAAAATGGATGCGTATTCATCTTCCTAGAATGACAACATTTCAGAGCAAAAGATGAGAGAGAGAGAGTAAGAAAAAGAGAGAGAGAAAGAGGAAGAGAGAGAGAGAGAGAGAGTAAGAAAGAGAGAGAGAGAGAGAGTAAGAAAAAAAGAGAGAGAAAGAGGAAGAGAGAGAGAGAGAGAGAGAGTAAGAAAAAGAGAGAGAGAGAGAAAGAAAAAAAGAGAGAGAGAAAGAGGAAGAGAGAGAGAGAGAGAGAGAGAGAGAGAGAGAGGAGCGCACATAAGACAAGGAGATATAATCCTACTTCTCTTTCCGTATGCTTTGACGTTTTGACGATATAAAAGGAACGTAATAAATTTTTGCATTAACGAAAAACAGATATAAAGAGTCCCCATGACGAGAAGCTCATTTTTCTCTCTCGAAAAGCGGGCGTTTTTTTTTCTGAGAGGAAAACTTCAAAAAAGGAATATCCATAATAATTTTTTTCTATTTGTCTGTGTTGATAGAATAGTAAAATGATTTTGAATTTATTACTTTGAAACTGTGGTTTGGAAAGAAAAAAGAACGAATTAAACAGTTATTTTTGTTAAGTCTCTCCAAACTGCGTGTACCTTGAGCGCCCGCTTGCTCGTCTCGACGGCGCGCGCCCTGACGATTCGCTCGAAGTCAGCGAACTCGGGCGCGTTCAGCTCGCCGTCCTCGTTGTCGTCCACGGAAGCCATCATCGCTGCCACGTCTTCCGCGCCGATGCCTGGAGGAGAGAGAGAGAGAGGGAGAGGGAAAGAGAGAAGGTGAGAGAGGGTTAGAGAAAGAGGGAAAGGCAGAAGGGAGGGAGAGAGGGAGAGAGAGGGAGGGAGAGAAAGAGAGAGAAGAATGAGAAAGGGAGAGAGAGAGAGAGACGAGAGAGCATAGAATAAAATATCATGCGATTTTCAAGAGATATAATATGCAAGGAAAGTGTGAAATATGTTTTAATTACAGAGAAAGATAGAGATAGAGAGAGAGAGAGATAAAAGATAAATGACTTACCTTCCTGCTCGAATGCAATTGCCTGTGCTTCGCCCAGAGAAATGTGGCCGTCTCCGTTAAGATCAGCCGCCTTGAAGTGAGCAACAACTTGTCCGCGAAATTAACAAGATAAACTAATTATTTAACTATTCCCCCACCTTTCCCGATAAATTAGGTACTAACAATAAGGTACATAACAGTTCATATCCTCAATAATCCGAAATAATCCGATAGAGATGCACACAGCGCACTTTACACTGTCCCTGCTCTAAGAAACGCCAAAGCTTATGTGAAAAAGTAGATGAATGCTTTGATAATGTATATTCGTACATGTTTTATATATTTAAATTTAAAAAAAAAGAAATTTATACTAGCAATAAGCGTGTTTTACTACATAATCAAATAAAATAAATGTAATAAATAAATAAATAAAAGATATACCTTCATGATCTGCCGCGCGAGTCGAATGGTCATGCCGCGGATGCGTCTGCGCAGCTTGGAGAAGAGCGTCGGTCCCATGAGTGCGTCGGTCGCAGGCACGACCAGCTTCCACACCCGCTCGACGTCGCGTGCGCCGATGCCGTACTCGCGCAGCATGTACGCCTGCGCCTCCGGCAGCGACAGAAGGCTGTCGCCGTCCGTGTCGACGCTCTGGAGAATAATGAATGAATGAATCAATCAATTAATGTTTCTATTCTCGATTACCTTCGTTTTATTATTGTTATCTAGTTAAAAATTATTTTTAACAAAAAAAAAGTTTTTTTTAATGAATATTGGATACTTTCTTCTTAATAAGTTCAACAACGTCATAGTAATATATTTTTATGTGCACTTTGATTGTTTCGACAACTCTTTTTTTTGTTACAGTAGAGAACTTTGTGAAATATTGCCAGCGATGCAACCAGCACTTTGTTTGGTCTCGTTGAACTAATACATACATACATGTACACGTCTCTCGTGGTCATGTCTCCTTCACGTGTTGAAGTACGAAAGAGCACACATTCAAATTACCCAAGAGAGAGAGAAAGGTCATGAGAGAGAGAAAGAGAGAGAGAGAGAGAGAAAGAGAGTGAAAGAAAGAGAGAGAGGGAGAGAGAGAGCAAAAGAGAAAGAGAGAGAGAGAGAAAGAGAGAGAGAGAGGGAGTGATAGAAAGACTGAAAGCAAAAGGCCGTTGCGAGAAAATCCGTGTAAACAGAAGGTTCGTACATTTTACTTCATATTTACCTAATGTACATTTCTGAGGAATGATCAAGGTCATTAATCAGAAGCAGAGATCGAGACTGACTTTTTATTGTATCTTCGAGGCAAACAAATCTCGCGAGAATTGTAGTTATTTTCGTTCGGGAAAAATGAGTGGTGAGAAAGAAGTAAAAGAGTAATTAGGCTAGCTATAATTAAAGGGGGGGGGGGAAACCGCTCATTCTTGTCTGTCTGTTTGTCTGGTTCTCTCTTTCTGTCTGATTCCTCTCTCCTCTCTCTCTTTCTCTCTCTCCCCTCTGTCTCTCTTCCTCTCTCTCTCCTTATTCTCTCCCTCGGGCTATATTCTCACAGACTAATAGCATTACTATTACTGCACAACATGCGTAAGCAAATGCGTGTATTCAAGCCTGACAAAAGAGAGGAATACATACCATGAATGATTTCTGAAATAACCACTTTTTACTGCGTGCGAACGTCATAGTATATATTATAGAGTAGGTGTATATTAACTTTCAAGCTACTATATGTAACTATTATATTGTTTGCCATAGTAGTGCATTAATTATGTCTTTACATTCATAAAAATTTACTACGTCATCATTAATGTATATGTTCTCATATGCATATAATGCATAGTTTAATAACATTACTACCATAATTACCTCGAAGTCATCGTTTATTTAAATTCCTAATTAACTGATTAATTACTTAATTAATTAATTCATTAATCAAATAATAAAACCTGAAGATAACGGAGCGCGGCATTTTCTGCTTTCGCCAGGACAAGCGGCCGAATGTTGTCGAACTCGGTGGCCGTGAGGACTCCGTCCTTGTCATCATCCACCTGGGAGACACGCACAATTACAGAGCGACACTTTCAGAGAAGCACCAAAGATTAGAACTAGGCCCCCTCTCTCTCCATCTCTCTCTCTCTCTCTTTCTCTCTCTCTCTTTCTCTCTCTGTCCCTTACGTCACTCTCGATCCCTCTTTTATCACTCGCTCCCTCTCCGTAATATCACTCTCTCTCTCTTTCCCTTTCTCTCTCTCTCTGTCTCTTTCTCTCGCTCTCCCACTCTCTCGCCATCTCTCTCTCACTATCACTCTCTATCTCCTTCTCTATCCCTCTCTCTCCCTTTCTCTCTCCCTCCATCTCTCTCCCTCCTCCCTCCCCCACCTGTCTAAACAGCTGCTCGACCACGCTGCCCGACAGCCCATGATGCACGAATGCGGCGTACTGTACTTCTTGTAGAGAGAGCGAGCCGTCGCCGTTCAGATCGACGAGTGCGTCCACGCGGGGGAGCGGAGTCGCTGTGGAAGAATTACTGTTATTATAATTATAATTATTATAATTATAATTATTATTATTACTGTTATTATTATTATTCTTATTATGATTCTTATTATTACAATTTTATTTTAATTTTCTTAAAATTATTATTTTTTATTATTTATTATAGCGTTTAATCTTGTTTTGCATGATGATCATTGTTATAACTTAATTTTAGGGCAACTTAAAATACTATTCTCTTTTGTTCCTTATTTTAAGCAGTTTATTTTTCATTCTAATATTTCCAAAAAGAACCTTTATCTTAGTCTTTACAATTCAATCGCATGTGTAACGAAGGTCTTGCACTCAAATAAAGGAAACAAATGTGTGTTTATAGCACTTACATGTACTCATGTATTATTTATGATGTGGGGTGGAATATGATAGTGTTATGAGGTGATGTCAATTATTTGTTCATAGCACAAGAAATTCAAGCCGTTAACATAAAGTTTGCTTAAATAAAGATGAGTAATTGAAGAATGGAGGGAAAAGCGAGAGAGAGAGACGGAGAAAGAGAGAGAGAGAGAGACGGAGAAAGAGAGAGAGAGAGAGAGAGAAAGAGAGAGAGAGAGAAAGAGAGAGAGAGAGAAAGAGAGAGAGAGAAGAAGAGACAGTGATAGAGAGAGAGATAGAGACAGAGAGAATGAGATAGGGCCTGTCTACATTTTTCTGTATAATAAGCGTGCCACTCGTCTGCGCACCGGTGATTAATGAATTCGTGCAAACGAAGTAGCGAGCATAAATATACTTAACATAATTCAGAGTTAATAACTCACGCGCCTCACGTGTTGTCTCGGTGTTTTCGACTTCTTTGCCGCCGTGACGGAAAAGAAACGGTGCTAAATAAGTGGGCGGTGTAAGCAAGTTAGCAAGCAATCTGCATAATTATGAAATGAACAGAGACAACACCCGTTTATGTTGTATAAGTTGTATTGTTATTGAGCTAGCTCAAGGTAGTAGTAAAATTGAGTTAGCTTCACAATTAAGACGCATTTCGAACTAAAATGCCTATTTATTATTAAGTTTTAAAACATTCTGAAAGAACATTTAAAGGGATTTCAAATCAAATAACGTAAAAAAACAACTGACGAGCAGATATTACTGCATCTAGAAGGCAGTAGAAGAAGAGCAGAAGAAGACTCGGCCGTGTTGGCAGCCACATTTTGGAGAAAGTGAAGAAAGGTGGAAGAAAGCGAGCGAGAGGGAGAGAGGGTATCTGAAAGGGAGAGAGAGCGAGAGTGAAAGAGAGAGAGAGAGAGAGAGAGAGAGAAGCGAGACATAATAATGACTATAACGTCGACGACAAAATACGACTGTATACAATTGGACTGCTTGAAAACGGCGGGCGCGAGTTGGTAATAGGAGAGAGAGAGGGGAGAGAGAGAAAGAGAGAGAAAGAGAGAAGGAGGGAGATAGAGAGAGAAAGAGAGAGAGCGAATCATCATAGGGAGAAGGCATGCGCAAATTGGCGCAGTTTATACTCCAAAACGCGCAGGAAAACAACAAGAGACGGAGTGGCTGCTGTTTGGAGAAGCGATTGAAGCATTGAAGCTAACGTAGCCAGAGGGCACAGAATGGTTGCTGGTGGCTAGGAATGGGACTACTTTTGGAGCTGGAGGAGAGGAGAGGAGAGAGAGAGACAGAAAGAGAGAGAGAGAGAGAGAGAGAGAGAGAGAGAGAGGGAGAGAGAGGAGAGGACTACTTTCTCGCTCCCTGTCCCAGTCCCGCGTGCAATACTGTTCACCTGTCGATCTCTCTCGCTCTCACTCTCTCTGTCTCTCTTCTCTGTCTCTCTATCGCTCTCAGTCTTTTTCTCACTCCCTCTCTTCTTCTTCCAATTAATGCAACTCAAGAGCCTTTGAATGACAAGGAATTCGAGGACATACGGCGAGAATGTTCAAAGAAGCGCTTCGATCGCATTTGCGGCTGTGAGCCGATCAGGCAAGTCTCTTAGCAAGAAATTGAGAGGGAGAGAGAGAGAGAGAGATAAAGTGCACGAGAGACATGTAGAGATAAAGGTTAAGCTCAAGCAGGGCTTGCGCGCTCTCGACTGTCGAAAGGAATGATGCTATGCCGATCGAGAAAGAAAGTGAGAGTAGAGAGAGAGAGAGAGTTAGAGAGAGAAATGAGAGCGAAAGCCGAGGGGATAAAAAGAGAGAGCGACCTCATTAGAGAGAGTAAGCGTAAGAGGGAGAGAGAGCGAGAGAGAGAGAGAGAGAGAGAGAGAAATCGAGACTGCCCCTGGCGGTTGTCTCCTTCACTTTCAATGCCTTCCTGTTCATCCTCACTCTCAAGAGTCTCACCTCCCCCACCACTTTTTTCCCGTTTCGAGCTTCTTCTTCTCGCTCTACTACCCTTCACACGTTTTCACTTGTCGCTCTTCTTGATCTCTTCTTTTCTCCCTTTCTCTCTTCATCTCCCTTTGTCTCTCTCTCTCTCTTTCTCTCTTTTTTCGCTTTCTTTCTCTTCTCTCTCTCTCACTCTTCTCTCACTACTCCTATGGCTGTTTCGCTTGTAGAGTCGCATACAAAACTAGCCACCAGCCGCCAAGTGTCGGGAGATAAAAGACAAATGGGGGATCATGCATGACAAGGGGAAGAAGAAGCTGCGAACTCGTCTTATCTCTCTCTATTGTCTCTCTGTTACTCTGTTTCTCTCTCTGTTTCTCTGTTTCTCTCTCTCTCTCCTTCACTGTCACAAGATCAAAAGGGATAATGATCTTAATGACGGTTGCGAGATGGTGAGGATGTTGTAATGCGAAGAAGAATTCAAAGCATTTGTACAATGGAAAGAATGGAAATGTATTACTTATTGAGAAGAAGCGGACTTTTGTAATACTTTGTTGAGGGGGCACAAAGAGGCGGAGACGGCGACGGTGCGACTGGCACGGTGCGTACCCTTTAGAAGTATTCCCCGCCCTGTCTGACTCTCTCCCTCTCTCTCTCTCTTTCTGCCCATCGTCCATTCTTCTCGAGAAAAAGCTCCGCCCTCGTTGTGGCTGACGTAAGAACTCTCTCTCCCTCCTCTCTCTCTCTCTCTCTCTCTGTATCACTCTCACCCTCCCTCCCTCTCTCACTCTTTCAGTCTCTTTCTCTCTCCTCTCTCTCTTCGGAAGAAGAAAAACACGAAGATCTCCAACGTCGACACCGTGGAAGGACAGCTATAATCTGCGAAAATTGAATTCGAGAAAAGTCTTTAGAAACGGTAAAGAAGAGTCAAAAAGCAAATGTAGCTCTTTCTACAGACTTAGACTTTGCAAAGGACTTCTTGACACTTTTTTACGGAACACTTTTTGACATACATACCAAAATTACATTATGTATTCATCACGTGTGGAAATGTATATTCTATGCATATTTCCGTTTGTCATGCCGAGACGAAATCGTTAATCAAAAATATGGTGACGACTAGGGCTTTTCTCATCGGAAGGCAAAAAAAATGAGGAGCAAAGAGGAAATTGCTACCTTTGAAACAGAAACGTAGTTTGACTGGAGAACACGCTGATAATATGAGAATAGTCACGAATGCTTGTTGAGTGTTCTATAATTGCGGGTAACGTTCGAAAAAAATAGCATAAGAACCACACCGATTAGTTGCAGGTCGGTTATGATATGACATGATGCTATAATATTTGACTGGCGCGAAATATTATAGAGTATTTTTTATGTTATTTTTTGATTCCATCTCTCAGTCAGTCGTATCTAAATTATTTCATTTCTCTGAATGTGCTTTGTCATAATTTGAACAAGAAATTGCACTCTTCCTTTGCGGCTACAATTTCTTGGCATTCTTGTATCCAGGAAGGGCATTCGGCACGAGGCAATAAAGAAAATGGTTCTGAAAAGGCATGAAAAAACTACTAAATAAAGAAAATAGAAGAATACAAAAATGTGAGAAAGGAACGTATTTTATCCTGTTCTCAATATGCCATTTGCGCATTCTATAGAGGATGAATGACAAAGTAGTGAACAGCCAAGCGAATATGCATAGTGCAAGGCATGAAATTAAACGATCTCATAAGAAAAGATCCACTTCCTTTCTTCATTAATCTGTAGCTCATTGTCAGCGGGTGGTCGTCTCTTACTCCTCTCCGCTCATGGCTCATTTCGACTGTCAGCCAGGGTCCTCAGGGCATTTCTAGGTTGCACTCCTATGAGCCAGCGTACTGTTGTATCAAATCCGTCTTCTTCTTCTCAAAGCGGAATGTCCAGCAGAAATATCACAACACATTTTTAAATGTACTGTAAAAGTTGAAAATTGTGTTTTGTTTAAGAAAAAAAGATTCTTCTATTTTGTGTGCATAATGATTTTCAAGCAGCGGATTTGTGCGAGTTGCGAAATGGACGGCGAGAATGAGAGTGCCTTTAGGGGAATACTCCCAGGGTGACCCCGGTATTTCTTGCCATCATTTTCGGCTATAAAGTGTTGCTTTGTTGTTGATACAGCAGGGCAACGAGAGAGAGAGAGGGAGAGAGAGAGAGAAAGAGAGAGAGAGAGAGAAAGAGCAAATATATATAAAACGCTAGGAATGCGATTACTGATTACGGCAGTAACAACAGCCGATTTTGTATTTACATTGAGGATGAAAAATCTCTTTTGAAGTATTAGCCAAATCTGGACAAACACGGATTTGCAAGGCAGTATAGTACAAAAATAGATATATGCAGTCATTAATTCTGAAAGGCCGAAGATAAATTTCTGAAATAGATGTTTGAAATTTTTTAAATCTTATTATTAATGAATATTGAGATTTTTCTGATCCGTCAAGCCTTCTCAAAACATTTTCATCTGAATCGGATTTGTGATTTATTAGATTTGTGACTTATGCCACGTGCTCTGGGCGTGGACAAGAGATGAGGATTTTTGTGTTAGAAATAGACACGTAATCCTTTTATAAAATCGGATTACGCTTGATCCCTTCCAGAAGACAAAAAAATGATTTCTTTGCTTTCATCTTTCGCTTTCTTTAAACGGCTGAATTCGGCTTAGTAGGAGATATATATATATATATATATATATGAACACAGATTTGTATGTATTTATGCATACAAGTTTAAAGGCTCTTTCCGCTGTCGTTTTCCTTTCCCAATTTAGAGGAGTGAAAAACGACAACGTGCACAGATGAGCACGTTCCGCTTAAATATTTATGCATAAGTTTTTTTTTGTAAATTTTTGTGTTTGAATATGAGTATACATTCTGGGCATGTAGAATTCTGGGCATGTTCTAAAGGTCAAGTTCATATCAGATGCCCTCACAATAGCTGGCATATCTCTCTCCTTTCAATCTTTTCATTCTTTATAATCTCCTAAACGAATCTGTTGCGTTGCTATGAATACAATGAATGGTGGCAAAATAGCGTTAAAGGAGGAAGGACTATGATACGAAACAAAAAGGATGGCTTTCAATACGTATTCAAGTTTCGTGCAGCCTATTTTCAGCTTCTTTCTGATTGTGAGGCCTACAAAATAGCGCTAGGGTGAGAGATTGCCAACTCTCAGGGACCCTGCGGAAATTTGAACCTGTTTTTATTAATATATATTATTTTTCATCTCGCTGAAAAGTGGTAGATCAACGAAAATAATTAATGCAGGTTTGAATTACCGCTTTCAGCCTGATATTATGCAGTCTCTTATTCTTGGATGCTATTTCGAATATTCCGGTCGAGACTCAGTAGAATATTCATAAACAATCATGCCGAGAAAACAAATTTAATGCCATGAGCATTCGTTTTTGTGGATACATAAACGATCTCCATAAGAAGAACGAAGAGACTCCGGCTATCAATTTAATTATTTCACTTTATTAATTGAATTTCGCAGTTCGCACAGTCTCGCTGCTTGAAAATATGTAGCATGCGCAAATGAGAGGGCGTAGAGAGAAGGTAATTCGAAATATCTCATACTGCATTTTTTTCAGAGATCGCCCTCCTTTAAGTTGAATGAAGTAACCTTGAAGTCAATTATCTGTTTTTGAGGGGGAAGATACAATTTGCGAGTTACGAAAAAGCAGTTGTATTTGTTATAATTATACGATAATTGTTCTCATCACTCACTCCAATTGGTCACGTAGAGAACCGTTTAAATCTCCTTATTTTATACAAATACACCGCTGTTTGCGTACAATCATACATTTTATGTTATCAACTAGACGGGATCGTTGACTTTCATGTGCGCTTTCACGGGCATTTATTCGTTTATTTACATCCAGTAATTCGCCATGACAGTCTACATATCTAAAGGAAAATGTTCTTCTATAGCATTTCAGAAGGCTATAAGGGCCTAGTATATATTTAGATAAGACGGGGTCATAGTGGACGGTAAGCGGAGCAAGTTTAACTGTTGTCCTTACATACATATATAATCTTTAGAATTTTTTTGCCAATTTAATAAAAGAAATATTTTTAAATAGCTTTGCATAGACAGAGAGAGAAAAAAAGAAATAGCTTTGCATAGACAGATAGAGAAAGAAAGAGAATGAGAAAGAGAAAAATAACAACAGATAGAGCGAAGGAGAGAGAGAGACAAAGACGACAGCGTTTCGCGGCCTACTCACAATCAGTTTGTTCTAATTGCCTGCCATCTTCATGGGAAATGCACCACAAATTCTTACTGAGTTCTAAAAAATTGCTTGCGAAAACAATACATGATGGCCTTGGACCCCCGCTAATTACTCGTCGCCCTTCAATCGTCATGACCTCTCAAGCTCAGCTGCGAATGAAGAGGAGAAATCATTCGATGCTTAGCATTGGCAAGAGATTGACTCTTTTGATTCATCTCCATCTTCTTCCATTTCATAACATAACCATACCTTTTAAAAAATTATTATTGAAATTGTTCTTAAACATATTCCTTGTTCTTTTTCCCTTGCAAAATCGGGGCCCTAATACTTTCGAATAATAATTGCGATCAGGTTGTAGAATCGGAATAGGTGGACATTGCCATGTGCCTCTACTCTAAGTTAGCCGGAAGCTCTAACAATAAGAGCTCCTCGTCTTCTTCTTCGACTTCTTCTTCTCCTTCTTCGTCTTTCAAGGGCGCCGAAAATAACGAGGACATCCTTCGCGCGCAGAGAGATCAGCTTGAGAAAGTTGGACAGTGACCAAGATAAGAGGGGGGGGGGGGAAAGTGAGTTAGATTGAGAGAGAGAGAAAGTGGGCGTACCTTCTACTCAAAGTCTTTCAGGAGTCAGCCGCTCTTCCGAATGAACGCGCGGGTCTCTTCGCAGATAAAACTCGCAAAAGATTTCTCTACATCTGCGCCTTGACTGCTGTTGTCGTCTTCCTCTCTGCTTTCATCGAAGTCCAAGAATTCCAGGATGAGAGAAGCGAGAAATTCATGGATGACCTCCGTCGAAAAGGAGACATGAATGGTGATGTGACGGTGAAATGGGACTCGCGCCGAGACCTGATACACGTGCGTGCGCGCGATAGAATCGGCGGACATTTGATCTTTCAGGTTTGATAAATTTTCGCCTTCTTTTTTCTTCCACAAATAAACTAGTGACTAATATATACTGTCATTTATATTGATTAACATTGAATTAAAATATATTTTCTTTAAGCATTTTCTCTCTCTATCTCACTGTTTTTTCTGTTAATATTGAAGAGGAAAATATAAAGTTTATGAAAATGTGTTTATCTTTATAGTGATTTTTTAAAATAATTAAATTGTTGATTCCTAGGCGTCGATTTGTCTGAACACGGAAGAATTAGAGAACGCGCGGCTCGAAGGAGTGTTCATGAAGCTGCTGAACGTGAATGCCTCTGCCTACTATGGCGACGATGAGTGGCGCAGAGATGGCTTGTGCCACACGCGTGACCTTGTGGTGACGCTCGATAAAAGAGGTGAGAAATAGCATAGATTTTTTTATTTATTTAATAAGTCCATAGTAAATTTTTTAAATAAATTTTTGCCAATTCTTTTTTAAACGAAGTTATATAATTGAAGACTTCGAAACGTGGTTTAAAAAAACTTTTTTAAAGTCTCAATATTCTCATTCCAGGGCCGCTCAATGCAAGCGCGGCGGCACGGTTGTGATCCAAGCGGAATTTCGTATATGCCTCGAGCGCCCGAGCATCCATTTGCCTGGCGTGATAGAACATATGACTCAGTTCGAACCTAGCCAGCAGGTCTACGTCGTCGACTGCCACGGAACGGAGAGCGCCGGCTTCTACGCCGCAGTCAAAGCGTGCATTAACGCTGCTCGGGCCGTCTTTTATTGACGGCAGAGAGAAATTATCATGCTTGCTTTTTTTCTATTTTTTTTCTATTCTTATTTCTTCTTTTTTTCACTTTCTTCGTCGAATTTATAAACCGCTTTTATTTCTCCATGTTTCTCCATTTTTCGCCTTTATTCGTCATTTTTACACAGTGCTGAATAAAATCTATGCATCGTTAAATTCGTGACGAAATCAGCATTTCATAAAATAATAGCAAATAAGTGTCTCTTGAAATGGAGATAATCATGATGATAAGAAGAGTTTTTTTACTCTATTTACAAGACACGTTGAGCTACATATATTTTTTTCGTAGAAATTCGATAAATATTCTAAATTTATTGCACTTACATATAATCGTCTCGCAAAAGAAATGTGCTGAGAGGTGAGAGGGAATGCAAATAAGGAAAGATACTCTCGATGGCTGAATGCGGTAATAACATATCTGTGAGGAAAAATGTTACTTTCCAACATTATATGTACATATATAATTGTATTTTTCATAATAATATGATAACTTGTCTTGTAATTTTTCACTCATTCGAATTAATCACATGGTAAACCGCCAAATTCCTCTTATTTTATATACTGTTTCTGCAATCCAAAAGAAAAACGTCTTTCTCTGGATGTCAGATCGCGACACTCATTGTCAGTTGAATTAGATGGCGCGTGGCCTGAGTGGACGAGTGGGCGAAGCTAGTTCATGCAGTCGCCGGCGAGCTGGATGACGCCGGCGTCGTTGATCTTCTTCGGCGTCTTGGTGCCGGCCGTTGCTGTCGGGAATGATGATCGTGAACCTGCGCTGGCATTGCCGAGAAAGGACACTTTATTGTACTTTGTCTAGAAAAGTTAAAAAAAAAATGCAGACGACAGCGTCTTGAAGCCTGCTACATGTTCTAATTGCGTCCTCTAGTTCTTTAAGGCCCTCTAAAAATTGCTTGTGAGCACCAAGACCGCCTCGGACACACTAATTACTGTGCGAAAGGTCGTTTCCCTGCAATCGCCAGGGCCTCGCATGCGGATCTACGAAAGAGAAGAACTCAGTCGACTTTTAGATTTGGCACAAACTTGACACTTTGATTCCCGTCCACCTGGTAACAATTATTCTTTTTAATTATTATTAGAGAAAAATTTTTTACACGTTCATTATTTTTTTTTCAAATATCGAGCTCATGAAATCCGAATAATTTGCTATCAGCGTGGGGAATCTGTGTGGTGTATTCGACGGAAGCTCTAACAATAAGAGCTCTTCTTCTTCTTCTTCTTCCAAAGGATCTGAACGCAACGAGGCCAACCTTCGCACGCAGAGAGATATGACAGTGAGATAAAAGAGCGAAGAGAGAGAGATAATGAAGAGAGAGAGAGACAGAGATAGAGAGAAAGAAAGAGAGGTACTCAATATCCTTCTTTCTTTAGCCAGCCGTTCGTCCCGATGCACGCGCGGGACGCAGATAATACGATCAAGATCGTTCTCTGCAGCTGCGCCGTGGCCGCCTTTGTCTTCGTTCTCTGTTCTCTCAGCATCCAGATCGAGAGAAACGAGAAAGTCATTGAGCACCTCCGTCGACAGCGCGAGTTGTTAGTCGCCATGGGTTGTAAAGTCGACTAATATCGGTTGTATGATTTGTAGATTTATAACTTTTCTTATTAAGAAACTTGGCTGGGAGATGTGACTCGCAGCAAGTTTGCCTCTATGTGCGTGCGCAGAGCAGAAATGGCAGAGATTTGGTCTTTCCGGTTCAATAAAGCTTTTCTTTCCTTTACTCTCCCAACAGAATAGCTACTTTTATCCTCAATTATTGACTTATAATGAAGTAAAAATGATTTTCTGGTAGCATTTTTTCCCTCTCTCTCATTTTCCTCATTCTGCTACTTCTTACAATTAATCAATTTCTGAAAGGCAAAAAAGTGAAAAAAATGTCTTTCTATTGACCCTGATCGTTTGATTAATTAATTAATTAATTAGTCAGTTTTATCTTTAATCTTTGAACTTAGGTGTTTGTTCGTGTGAAGGCGAAAGACACGGAGAAGATGCGGCCAGTCGAAGCGATCATCTCGCTGAAGGACGTCAGCGACTTTGTCTACGACGATGAAGAGGACCAGTGGAGCGAGTGCGAAAGCGACTGGAGCAACACGCGCATCATGAAAGTGACGCTCGACGAGGAGAGGTTACAATTTATATTATAATAATAGTAAAAATAAATGAAAAAAGTACCAAGTCTGATTGGTCAACATAAATAACATCGTAATATTTATCGTATGAAATAAAAAAATTTTTTAGTCAAGTTATATGGATTGATGGCTTCGAATAAGTGGTTAGAAGAAAAATATTTTGCAAAGCCTCAGCATTGTCTTTCCAGCGTCGCTCAATGCAAGCTTGGCGGCACTCTTGCTATCGTAGCCGAAGCCCGTATAACATTCGAGCGCAAGGACGCGGCCTCTGCCGGAAGAGCGGAAAGCGTCGTGCACACCGAGCATCAGCTGTACGTCGTCGACTGCCACGGAACGAGGAGCGCCGGCTTCTACGCAGCAATTACGGCGCTCTACAACGCAGCCGTGGCCGTCTTTTATTGACGGAAGCGAGCGAGAAGTCATAATGCTCTTTTTTCATCTTTCTTTTTTCTTTTATCTTTTATTCTTCTTCTTTTTCACTTTTATTTCTCATATTTATATGCTATTGAATAAAAATGTTCGTATTCTAAAGCTTCAAAAGTCTGCCACACATAAAAAACAGCAAACAAGTATCTCTTGAAATGTGTGGAGGGTGATTGGGTTTCTTTTTAATTTGGGGCATTTTTAAATCGAACGGTAATTCGTAACATTTCTGAATGTCCTATTAGTGTGAACATCCATAAAAACATTCATGTCGATAATTGGTCGTTTCGAACATTCATATTGTGTATACTTTGTTCGCGACGATCGAAATGAGATGACTGAGAAACGTAGGCTCTCAATTTGAATACGTTCATTTATTAATAAGGCACGTTGAACCGCCTCACCTTTAATTGATCGAATCATAGCTTAATTTGATACAATTCATCCTCTTTAGCAATGCCTTGCCCGTAATCGAACTTCATTCGCCGCTAGGCTATGTGTAGCCCTTACTAGTCAGATTAACCAATTGGGGAGTAAAACAAAACAACGAAGCCTCCTCCCCCCCCCCCCCGAAATTTGACCTACTTCTTTTTTTATCGACAATAAGGTCGCGCAGCTCCACCACAAGCTCTTTAAGAACTCGTTTAGTATGCATGGGATCCACTAATTACTGTGCGAAAGGTCGTCTCCCTTCAATCACACTGCGAAGGTTGAGGAGGAGGGCTCATTCGACGTTTGGCATTGGCACGAGCTTGGCTCCCTTAACTCCACTCCTCTTGCTTCTATTTTATTGAATTAATTCTTAAAATGTTTATTATTCTCCATCCTTTACCAGTTCTGCGGTATTGACAGACAGTCGCCTTAAGAATTTCCATTAATCTATTATTTTGCTATCAGCTTGGAGAGTCTGAAGAAGCGGGCAATGGTCATGCACCACTACACTCCTTGGTCAACCTTCAGCTCTAACAACAAGAGCTCTTCGTCTTCTTCTCCTTCAAATGGTCCCGATCAGAACGAGGCGAAAGATCAACGAGAGGTAGTATGAAAGAAAGAGATATACAATAAAGAAAGAAAAAGAGAAAGAGGGAGATTGAGAGAGAGAAAGAAGGAGAAAGAGGGAAAGAAGAGAGATAAAGAGAGAAAGAGAAAGAGAGAGAGAGAAAGGGAGAGACAGAGAGTGAGTGTGGACCCAGTGCTCCCAATCAGCAATATTCTTTCAGGAACCAGCTGTTTGTCCGAATAAACACGAGGAACTATTCGCAGATGATACTGCGACGGCGATTTTTTACTGCATATTCTTCGTCTTCATCATCTTCTTTGCCTGTAGCTTCGCCCATTACAAGATTAGCGAAAACACGATTGTTCATCTCCGTCGACAAGTAAACGCACGCGAGGTGGTCATTGAGGACCTCCGTCAACAAGGAAATGAAAGCAAGCTGTTAGTTGCCGTAGGTAGTAAACTCGACTAATGTCGGTTGCGCGACTCATTGACTGTAACTCTAACACATTGAAGGGACATTTTGGCGAGATCAGAATCGAGCCGTGTCGTCTTCTACGAGCGCGCGAGCAAAAGAGTCGGCGAACGTGTGACCTTTCCGGTTCTATGCATTTTCGTTTTCTTCCTTACCACAGCAAGTAGTCTAGCTACTGATACCGTCAATTATTGATTAATACAGAATTATAATTGATTTTCCAACAGCGTATCGTATCACTGTGCTTTGATTTTTAACATTTAAATGTTGACATTTGATTTATAAGCTTAGACAACGATTCGGCTGACAACGCGAGACTCGAAGAAGATGCGATTCGTCAAGGCGTCCATTACGATGCTGTACTTGACTGACTTGTGCGACGACGGCACGTGGCGCCGTTGTGGAAACGACAGGTGCTATTCTTGCGATCTGAGCGTTACTCTTAAAAAGAGGTTGGAATTTTTATTTATTTAATAATTAATCTTAAATGAAGACCTCGCATAGGTGGCTTAAAAATCTTTTTTTAAGCCTAAATATTGACTCTTTCCAGCGCAGCCCAATGCATGGATGGCGGCACTATTATTCTCGAAGCCGAAGCCCGTCTAACGCTCGAGATGAAGGACGATGCTCCTGATGGAGGAAAAGAGCGAGTCCAGCTGCACCAGCCTCAGCTGTACGTCATCGACTGCGGCGGAACGAAGAGCCGCGGCTTCTACGCTGCTATCTCCGCGGCCTTCAACGCAGCCGTGGACACCTTTTAATTTCCGCCAGCGAGAAGTGACATCCTGCTCACATTTCTCATCGTATACTCCCTTTTTTCTCATCTTCTTCTCTTCTTCCCTTTTCGCATTTATTTATCTTATTTTCTGAATTTGTTTACCTTTTTCGCCTTTGTTTGTCATATGTATAAAGGTCTGAATAAACAAAAAAAAATTTTGAAGAGTTCAAATGCTGTGATTGAGAGGCTTTCGATGGAGGTGTAATAGGATTCGATGAACGAATACTCACAAAGGCTGAATGAATTTAGCCAGAGGGCAATTATTTTAGGGAAAATAGTCTAGAAATAAGTGCAGTTACATTTTGCCATTATTATTATTAGATTAATCTTGTCCCATAAAAACATTCATGTCGATAATTGGATGTTTTGTACATTTATATCGTGTTTACTTTGTTGAGCAGTTCGTTGTAGGATTTTTTTCCCTTATGGTCTCCTTTAAGAGACAGATCAAATTTTGTGAAGAAAAAGAACAAATCGGCAACAAAGCTCCCCCCACCCCAAATTTGACCTACTTTGACAATAAGGAGAAGCAGCCTTTGCTCAGTACCTGGGAAATCCACCTCAAGCTCTTAATGAGCTCGTAAAATATGCATCCGACCCACTAATTTCAGTGCGAAAGGTCGCCTCCCATCGATGTCAGGCTCATTTTCGAAGATGGAGGACTCATTCGACGTTTGGCATGGGCACGAGCTTGGCTCTCTTGACTCCACTCCACCTTTTTCTATATTATTGAATTGTTTCTTAGCATGCTTATTATTCTCTTTCCCTTGCCAATTCTACGGTAGTGGCAGACCGTCGTTGCCTCAAGAATTCCGATTAATCTTTGCTGTTAGCTTGGAGACCCGGAAGAAGCGGCAATTGTCATATTCCTGAAGTCTTCGTTAACCGGAAGCGCAAACAATAAGAGCATATTCTTCTTCCAATGGTCCCACAGAGGCGATCCATCACACGACGAAAGATCAGCGAGTATGACAGGAGAAACATGTAAAAAAAGAAAGCTCAACGGCGAATGGTCAATTCTATGTCGGCTATGGCGGTCGCGGCATAATGGGCCAAGTGGAATTTCTCGCTGTGTAATCACATATCAATTTGAGATCAATGAATTTTTCTTCACTAATCCCGTTAAGAAAAATCTTGAAAAGTTGTGAAATTAGCATTTTCATGCCGTACGGTGAAAATTCCTGTGTTCTCATATAAATATTTCGTGTGTCGCAGGTTCGAACCCCAAGCGGAGCAAATGTTTTGCTGCATTTTTCAAGATTTTTCTTAGCAAGATTAGTGAAGAAAAATTCAAGGATGTCATATTGATATGTGATTTGCCTGAAAACGTTTTTCACAGCGAGATATTCCACTTGGCCCATTTGGCCGCGACATAGAATTGACCCCTCGCCGTTGAGCGGTACGGTATGTATATAGAGAGAGATAGAGATAGAGAGAGAGAGAGAGTAGGTGCGGACCAAGTGCTCAGCAACATTTTTTTTTCAGGAACCAGCTGTTCGTCCGGATGAACGTGCAGGGCAATTCGCAGAAAACTCTGATGGTGATATTTCCAACAAGGATATGTTTATCTGCTTCTGCGCCTTCGTCTTCTTAGCTGCCTTTAGCGTATTCCTGAGCGTGAGAAATGAGAAACTCGAAACTGACCTCCGTCGACAAGGAAAGAAATGCGAGTTGGTCAATGAAGACCTCCGTCGGCAAGGAAAGGAACACGAGCTGTCAGTTTGCATGGGTTCCAAATCCATTAGTGTCGGTTGCGCGACTCGTAGACTATAACTCTTACTCATTAAAGGGATCTGCTGGCGATATCAGAATCGCGCCGAGTCGTCTTCTACGAGCGCGCGAGCAAAAGAGTCGGCGAACGTGTGACCTTTCCGGTTCTAGGAATTTTCGTTTTCTTTCTTCCCACAGCAAATAGTCTAGCTACTTATACCTTCAATTATTGATTAAAACAAAATTCTAATCGATTTTTCATCAGCATACGTATCTTTCTTTCTCTCTCCTTCTTCGTCTTTTCAATATTAGAAAAGTAAAAATCCAAGTGAAAACGTGTATCTCTTGATTACGGTGCTCTACATTTAATTGCTGACCTTTGACCTTTGATCATTGAACTAAGGTATTCGACTGTCAGCGCGAGACTCGGAGAAGATGCGGTTCGTCAAGGCGTCCATTACGATGTTGTACTTGACTGACTTGTGCGACGACGGCACGTGGCGCCGTTGTGGCAGCGACTGGTGCTATCTGAGCGTCACTCTCAAAAAGAGGTAGGAATTTTTCTATTTAATAATAATTCTTGCGAAGAAATGTTGCCGGCCCTTTTTTAAAATGAAAAACCTTGAATAAGTGGCTTAAAAATCTTTTTTAAAAAGCCTAAATATTGACTCTTTCCAGCGCAGCACAATGCATGGATGGCGGTAATATTACTCTCGAAGCCGACGCCCGTCTAACGCTCGAGATGAAGGACGATGCTTCGGATGGAGGAAAAGAGCGAGTCGAGCTGCACCAGCCTCAGCTGTACGACATCGACTGCGGCGGAACAAAGAGCCGCGGCTTCTACGCCGCTATCTCTGCGGCCATCAAAGCAGTCATGGACACATTTTAATTGACGGCCAGCGCGAAGTGACTTCTTGCTCATATTTCTCATCGTATACTCCCTTTTTTCTCATCTTCTTCTCTTCTTCCCTTTTCGCATTTATTTTTCTTATTTTCTGAATTTGTTTACCTTTTTCGCCTTTGTTTGTCATATTTATAAAGGTCTGAATAAACTAAAAAAAATTTCTGAAGAGTTCAAATGCTGTGATTGAGAGGCTTTCGATGGAGGTGTAATAGGATTCGATGAACGAATACTCACAAAGGCTGAATGAATTTAGCCAGAGGGCAATTATTTTAGGGAAAAAATCCAGGAATCAGTGCAGTTACATTTTGCCATTATCATTATTATATTAATCTTGTCCCATAAAAACATTCATATCGATAATTGGATGTTTTGTACATTTATATCGTGTTTACTTTGTTGAGCAGTTCGTTGTAGGATTTTTTCCCTTATGGTCGCCTTTAAGAGACAGATCAAATTTTGTGAAGAAAAAGAACAAATCGGCAACAAAGCTCCCCCCACCCCAAATTTGACCTACTTTGACAATAAGGAGAAGCAGCCTTTGCTCAGTACCTGGGAAATCCACCTCAAGCTCTTAATGAGCTCGTAAAATATGCATCCGACCCACTAATTTCAGTGCGAAAGGTCGCCTCCCATCGATGTCAGGCTCATTTTCGAAGATGGAGGACTCATTCGACGTTTGGCATGGGCACGAGCTTGGCTCTCTTGACTCCACTCCACCTTTTTCTATATTATTGAATTGTTTCTTAGCATGCTAATAATTCTCTTTCCTTTGCCAATTCTGCGGAATTGGCAGACCGTCGTTGCCTTAAGAACTCCAATTAATCTTTGTTGTTAGCTTGGAGAATCGGAGGAAGCGGTAATTATCATGTTCCTGAAGTCAACGTTAACCGGAAGCGCTAACAATAAGATCGCTTCGTCTTCGTATTCTTCTTCCAATGGTCCCAAAGAGGCGATCCATCACACGGCGAAAGATCAGCGAGTATGATAGAGAGATATATAAAAGAAAGCTCAACGGCGAATGGTCAATTCTATGTCGGGTATGGCGGTCGCGGCATAATGGGCCAAGTGCAATATCTCGCTGTGTAAAACTTTTTCAGGCAAATCACATATCAATTTGAGATCCCTGATTTTTTTTACTAATCCCGTTAAGAAAAATCTTGAAAAGTTGTGAAATTGCATTTTCATGCCGTACGGTGAAATAATCTCTGTATTCTCATATAAGTATTTCGTGTGTCGCAGGTTCGAACCCCAAGCGGGGCAAATGTTTTGCTGCGTTTGTTTTGCTTAATTTTTCAAGATTTTTCTTAGCAAGATTAGTGAAGAAAAATTCAAGGAACTCATATTGATATGTGTTTTGCCTGCAAACGTTTTCTACAGCGAGATATTCCACTTGGCCCATTTGTCCGCGGCCGCTATAGCCGATATAGAATTGACCCCTCGCCGTTGAGCGGTACTGTATGTATATAGAGAGAGATAGAGAGAGAGAGAGAGAGAGAGAGAGTGGGTGCGGACCAAGTGCTCAGCAACATATTTTTCAGGAACCAGCTAGCCGTTCGTCCGGATGAACGTGCAGGGCAATTCGCAGAAAACTCTGATGGTGATATTTCTACCAAGGAAATGTTTATTTACCTCGGCGCCTTCTTCTTCTTAGCCGCCTTCAGCGTATTCCAGAGCGTGAGAAACGAGAAACTCGAAGCTGACCTCCGTCGACAAGGAAAGAAATGCGAGTTGGCCAATGAAGACCTCCGTCAGCAATGAAAGGAACACGAGCTGTTACGTGGCTTTGTAAACTCGAGTAGTATCGGTTGCGCGACTCGAAACTATAATTCTTACACATTGAAGGGATCTGTTGGCGAGATCTGAATCGCACCGAATCGTCTTCTTCGAGCGCGCGTGCAAAAGAGTCGGCGAACGTGTGACCTTTCCGGTTCTAGAAATTTTCGTTTTCTTTCTTCCCACAGCAAAGAGTCTAGCTATTTATACCTTCAATTACTGATTAAAATTTCTAATCTAAAATTTTCAGAATTCTAATCGATTTTTCAGCAGCATACGTATCTTTCTTCCTCTCTCTTTCTTCGTCTTTTCAATATTAGAAAAGTAAAAATCCAAGTGAAAACGTGTATCTCTTGATTACGGTGCTCTACATTTAATTGCTGACCGTTGACCTTTGATCATTGAAGTAAGGTATCGATTCGACTGTCAGCGCGAGACTCGGAGAAGATGCGGTTCGTCAAGGCGTCCATTACGATGTTGTACTTGACTGACTTGTGCGACGACGGCACGTGGCGCCGTTGTGGCAGCGACTGGTGCTACTCTTGCGATCTGAGCGTCACTCTCAAAAAGAGGTAGGAATTTTTCTATTTAATAATAATTCTTGCGAAGAAATGTTGCCGGCTCTTTTTTAAAATGAAAACCTCGAATAAGTGGCTTAAAAATCTTTTTTAAAAAGCCTAAATATTGACTCTTTCCAGCGCAGCACAATGCATGAATGGCGGCATTATTACTCTCGAAGCCGAAGCCCGTCTAACGCTCGAGATGAAGGACGATGCTTCGGATGGACGAAAAGAGCGTTTTGAGCAGCTCCAGCCTCAGCTGTACGTCATTGACTACGGCGGAACGAAGAGCCGCGGTTTCTACGCGGCAATCACCGCGGCCTTCAACGCCGCTGTGGATGCCTTTTAATTGAGCAAGAAGTGATATCCTGCTCACATTTCTCATCGTTTACTCCCTTTTTTCTTATCTTTTTTTAATCTTCTTATCTTTTTCACGTTTATTTGACTTTTTTTTCTGAATTTTTTTAAACCTTTTTCGCCTTTATTTGTCACATTTATAAACCTCTGAATAAACTAATTTTTTCTGAATTGTTTAAAATCTTAGCTTTAAAGGATTTCGAAGGAGGAATGAAATTGCATTTGTTCTAGAGAAGACTAAAAAAAGCTGAAGTGCATCGAGCGTTTACAAATTAGTTTCTTTGCTGATGCACGAAATAAAACAAAAAAAATTTACTTGCAAAAAGACATACAAACACACAAAACGCCAAATTTTTAAAGTTTCAATATTTGTTCCATAATCAAAGACTATGGGTGAAGGCAAGATGGCATCGGTGTTCATGACTGCGGTTCGCATCCAAGTGGTAGACAGATTTCGGTCGAATTCGTCACACCATCGTCCTCGGGGACATGTCTTTTCCACTTCCACGGTCTCCACTCGGCACTTCGTGTACAACGGGAATCAAATTGGCCCATTTCCACTTCCTCACAAGTGGTGGACCGGGTTTCGGTCGAATTCGTCTGCGGGCACTGTTATTTGCATATGGCAGGCATTGAGATAGGGAGGAAAACTATTGCATTTCCTCGAAAGTGGGGGGGGGGAATGAGGGAGAAATATACTGTGTTAGAAGAATGAGCACATACAACATGACTCGTTTCAGCTGATTCATTTCTAACTTTGTAGCCCGCCCGAGACGCCCTCCGGCTGGCACGACTTCAAGAGCAGAATAAGGCTGAATTGGCGCGGGGACTACTACCTCGTCAACTACATCTACAGCGACCGCCACTCGTCCGAGGAAGCGATTGTCTGTCCCGACGTCTTCTCCAGAGGTCACCTTTCAGACATTTCTTCATCCCATAACCTGGAGGGCGGAGCTTAGGAGGCTCTCTCAATCCGAAAACACTAAAAACAAAAGCAAAAAAAAACATCGGATAGGTCTCATTCGCGATCGTGCTGTTTTCTGGTAGAATGGTTGTGCGATCTGATTGTGAGTGAAATAGCACATGATAATCAGAGTGTCTACTCCGATGCAATATTTATAATTTCTCTATCATCACAGTCCTTTTATGTTTTGCTACATGTCAAACAAATAAAAAAGACATGAAAGCAGTCCTTGCTAAGACTGGCTTCGATTCGCGCGAATGCTTCGAGTGGCGTTACTATAACAATGGAAGGGAAACATCGGCGAAGGAGGAGTGGATTTGGCAGAACTACGAGGAGGAATAGAAAGACGGCGTGGCCTGTACTAATCGCGCCATCTTCTCCAATGAGCACGCCGGCCTCTACAACCACGTGGCCGGCGGCCAGAAGCGGACTTGCTGCATGTACGAGCAGCTGCTCTCGCGCAATATTGATCGTCTCTGAATGATGGCAGATCCATTACATTCTTGTTCGACTGTAAGGTGTCTGCTTATTGGGTACATTTCCTCGCTCTCTCTCTCTCCCTTTTCAATCACTATGACTCATATAGAGGTATTTATCGATATCCATCTACACTCTCTCTGCATAAATACGCGAAATATCATACATAAGCTGGTCAAGCCTCTCTTGAACGCCAATAATCGCTACCAATTGATTAAATTATGAATTTTGCTCAAACTTAGGCGTTTATTGCAAGAATACAAAGTATGGAGATTCTGGCGGTTGTATACGTGACCAATTCGAGTGATTGAAGAATAACATGAAGAATTATCATACGATTATGACAAATACAACTGCAGCTATTCCTAAGTTATATTTTTCCTCACAAATAATATCGCACAGGAGATGAGAAAATAAATGAATATCAAAGAGCATAAAAAACTGTTGTGTTTTTTTGTTGGTTTAAGATCTGAATTTCGATTATTTATCGATATCTATGAAAAAGTAATGTTCGGCGTTTAATAAATTAAACTAAATAAACTGAGATTTGTACTTTATCTCAGCCGTTGCGTTCGTGTCATGAACAATGCATACGCAATATGAATGTTCTAAACATTCAATAGTCGGCATCAATGATTTTTATGGAAGAACCTTCAGCACGGCATCGCAACTATCGCTGAATGTCTTGCTGGCAATGGCAGTGGAATGTTTCGATGACCCGAACATTAATGCTCCGCTTTAATGTTCTTCTGACTGAGGCTAACATTCCGCTTAAAAAAGTTTCCATTGCAACCTCCGCGTCCGGCACGCAATGTTTGGCGTGAATGGCCAGCCACAATCGGCATCAAGGTCAAGCTGTACGACGAAGGTCGAGGAGGGGCTTTTTCGACCATAAATGGAGGAATAAATAATATTAAACAGGACATGAAAGATCCTGCTCACATTTCAAGGGCTTTTTCAAATGTCAGCTTTTTGAACGCTTCAGAAGACATTGAATTTATTCAGGTCTGTATAAATATGACAAATGATAGCAACAAAGGAGAACAATAAAAAAATGTGGAAAAAGATGAGCGAGCAGGATGTCACTTCTCGCTGCCGTCAATAAAAGACGGCCACGGCTGCATCGATGGACGCGGTGATTGCGGCGTAGAAGCCGCTGCTCTTCGTTCCGCGGCAATCGACGATGTACAGCTGACGTTCAAAATACAATTTTCTTCCAGCAGACGCCTCGTCCTTTTGCTCGGCCGTCAAACGGACGTTGGCTTCGATAGCAATAGTGCCGCCAAGCTTGCATTGAGTGGCCCTAGAAAGACAATATTGAGACTTTAAAATAAGCTTAAGAGGTCTTATTTATATAAAAAAAAAGTTTCACAATTTCGTAACGAATTTTAAATTTATGAATTACTGAATAATCGAGCGTGGTAATCGTCTTGCCTAATTTTATAATACATTTATTGAATTTTCTCTATTAGTAACCCCGGGGGTAAATTTTTCCATTCACTGGCGAAAGGGGGCACTATTAGGGGGAAGGGTTGGGGGTTCTCTAGAGGTGCTATTTCTCACTGTGATTGACTAAAAGTTTGCTAACAACAATTAAGTCGTTAAATAAGATTTATAGCTCAGCTTGAATGAAATCAGCACCTGAATATCCGCTTTACCGTTGATTTTAAATTAATTTTCAATAATTTCATTGTAAAGAGCATCCCATGCCTCCAGGATTCATTCGAGGTACGTTTCGAGCCGAGTTATTGGACTAACAGGGGCACTATTGGGGGGGTGGGGTTCTATTAAAGAGAGGATACTATTTTTCAACGGCCTTCTCGGGGGTGGCGGTACTATTAGAGGGCGGGGGGTTCTAATTGAGAGAGGGGCACTAAGAGAGAAAATACGTTAGTTTGATACACGTTGCACACCTCTTTTCGTCGAGCGTTACAATAACTTCTCGAGAGTAGCACGACTCGCTGCTTCCACAACGGTGCCACGCGTCGCCGTTGTAGGCAAAGGCAGTCAGGTTCGGAAAAGAGATGGACGCGTCGAGTAGCCGCGTCTTCTCCGGGAGACGTATCGACGACTAATCGTGTGTTCAAAGATTAAAGATCAAAAGTTTAAATTAAAATATATATATATTAAAATAAAAACAGACGATCGGGGTTCAGAGGAATACGTTTTTCACTTTCTTTCTTGCTTTTTACCTCTCAATTATTAATAGAGGGAGAAAGTTTTTTTCCCTAGAAACTCAATTTCAATATGAATCAATAAATGACAGTATAGTCAACTTGTAGTTTGGGGGGGGCGGCTAAAAGAAAAGCAAAATCATTGAACCATAAAGAACACATGTCCGCCGATTCTATCGAATGCGCGCTCGTAGTTGACAACTCGTCTGGCGTCAGATTTCGATGCCAGCTCCCTATTCAAGTGTAAAGATTATAGTCTACTAGTCGCGCAACCGACATTAGCCGAGTTCACAACTCTCGGCGACTAACAGCCTGCGTTTCTCGCGTTCATTTCCTTTTCGACGGAGGTCATCAATGATTTTCTCGCTTCTCTCTTGCTGGACGGAGCAGAGAATAAAGAAGAGGACGAAAAGCGAGAATGCGCAGATGCACATAAACTTCATGCGTGCATCAGCTCCGAATAGTCCCGCGCCTTCATCCAGAAGAACGGCTTACTTCTGAAAGAAAGATGTTGAATACTTCGTGCGCGTTCTCTCTCTCTCTCTCCCTATCTCTGTCTCTACGTCTTTCTTTCTTTCTCTGCCCCTCTCTTATCTCTCTCTATCACTCGGTCATACTTCCTCTGGTTATCTTCCGTCGTTTGAAGTGCGGCTTCGTTGTGATCGGGGCCATTGGAAGAAGATGAAGAAGTAATGGAGGAGCTCTTGGAGCGGCCGATCAACGTAGAGTATATGCACATGACAATTGCCGCCTCTTCCGAGTCTCCAACCAGATAACAATGATTATTCTCAAATTTTTGAGGCAAATATTATGAAGGGAAATTAAAATATTAACATATAAAGGTAATAAAGAATTATCAAAATAAAATAAATACGCCGTGTCATCAAAATATCTTGAAATAGAAGAAAGTGGAGTGGGAATTGAGAGAGCCAAGCTCGTGCCAACGCTAAACGTCGAATGATTCATCCTACTTCGCAGATGAGCTTGAGATTGAAGGGAGGCGACCTTTCGCACTGCAATTAGTAGGTCAGGTGCGATAATTTTGGTGCTCTAAAGTATTTTAAAGAACTCATTAAGAAATTGAGGTGTACATAGGTCCCATGGTCTATCGCTTGTTTTTAATTGATAGATCACAGGCAATTAGAGCATAATGAGTGCGCATGGAAGCGCTGTCGTCGTCGTCTCTCTCTCTCTCTCTCTCTCTCTCTCATTTTTCAAACGCTCTCTCTCTCATTCGCTCTATCTCTAGTTCTCTTCTCTCCCTTGCTTTCTTCCTTTCTCACGCTATCTTTCTCTTTTTATCTCTTCGTAAAAGAATGTTTAAGAGAGCCCGTTGGAGATATTCGACAATGGCCATTGCAGAAGGTGCATGGAACAAATATATTTCTTTGATTTTAATTTTGTTTACAGGGGTCACATCATGAGAGCTTCCAAAAATACTTTTCAAAAAATATTTTGAAGGTATGGCTACAGTATGCCTTGATCTTTCAACTAGGAAAACTAATTGAACGTTTTTTATGTTCGTTTTTGTTAACTGACACAAAATGAATGAAATCTTAAGCAATCCTGTCGGATCAAAAAAAGCCCCTCTCACTCTCGCTCACTCCCTTCTCCCTTCACTATGACTCTTCCCTCTATCTGTCTACACTCTCTTTACATAACGAAATATGATACGTAAGCTGTTCAAGACGTTCTTGAAAGTCAACGATCACATCAAATTGATGAAATAAAATGTATGAATTTGCGCAAACTTCATTGCAAGAATACAAAGTATGGAGATTTTGGCGTTTCTCTACGTGACCAATTCGAGTGAGTGAAAAATAGCAAGAACAATGATTATGACAAATACAACTGCAGCTGTTCGTAAGTTACGGCCACGACTGCGTTGATGGCCGCGATAACTGCTTCGTAGAATCCGCTGTGCTTCGTTCCGCGGCAGTCGACGAGGTACAGCTGAGGTTGGAGCAGCACGATATGTCCTTGTCTTCCGGCCCAGTACTCGTTCTTGTGCTCGAGCGTCAGACGCGCTTCCGCTGCGATCGCAATCGTGCCGCCCTGCTTGCATTGAGTGGCGCTAGAAAGAGAATATTGAGTAAAAAAAAAAAGAAAAAAGTTTTTACTGCCTATTCGAGGTCGTGATTTATATACTACAAAAGTAATTTTTTTAGTCGGGTTTTTTTTTTTAATATTTTTAAATGGAATTACACTATTTCAAACCTCTTTTCGTCGGGCGTCACAATGACGTCGCGCGTGTAGCACAACTGGCTGCGACCACAACGGTGCCACGTGTCGCCGTTGTGGGCAAAGGCATTCAGGTTCGGAAAAGAGATGGACGCGTCGAGTAGCCGCCTGTCTCTTGAATCTTGCTCTGTCAGGCGAATCGACGTCTAAGATCAAGGATTAAAATTTAAAAGTGTATATTTATAGAAAACAAAATCAAACAATCGGGGTCAAGGGAAACACATCATTTTTCTTTCTCGCTTTTTACCTCTTAAATATTAATTAATAAACAGCAGAAAGCCATATTTGCAGAGGGAGAGAAAAATTGAAAATTCATAGTACCATAAAGAACAAATGTCCGCCGATTCTATCGAGCGCGCGTTCGTTGAAGACCACTCGCCAAGAGTAGGATCTCTCCGCCATCTCCCTATTTATGAGTAAAGAATAGCTTACAAAGCGTGCAACCGACATTAATCGACTTTACAACCATAGGCGACTAACAGCTCGCGTTCCTCGCGTTCGTTTCCTTTTCGACGCAGGTCATCGATCACTTTCTCGCTTCTCTCTTGCTGGACGGTGCTGAGGGTAAGGAAAACAGCGAGGAGGATGGCTGCGCAGATGCAGAGAAACTTCATGCGCGCATTGTCTGCGATTAATTTCGCAAGGCGTTCATCCAGAAGAGCGACAGGCTCCTGAGTGACGGATCACCAATTCTTTCTTTATCTTTCTCTAACTCCCTCTCTCTCTGTCATACTTCCTCTTGCTGATCTCGTCGGCTTCATTGAGAAGGGAGCTCGTCGATGAAGAGGATGACGAAGACGACGAAGAGGAAGGAGAGGAAGAAGTCAATGAAGAAGAACAAGACGTGGAAGGTGAAGGAGAAGAAGAGCGGCCGGTGATTACAGAAAAATAATAAATACAAATGCCATCGGAGTAGGCACTTCATTCTCACGTGCAATTTCACTCACAAGGGAAATCTCTCGAGTGGCGGAAGCTATTGAACATGTTCTCTTCAGTTTTGGATAGCCCTCATCGAGTAGGTCTAGCATTAAGTTTCAGAAAGCGCGAAAATGACCTAGAAAGTAGGTTTTTTAAGGTTTTAGTGTGTTTTTTTGGCGGTACTGCGATTTGGGGTTTTGAGGTTTTAGGGTTGGGCGTTTTGAATTTGTGTTTGTCTTCGTGCGTGTGAGTTTCGGGACGACGAGAGGAGTCGAATGAGCTATCGATGAGGTCTGTACGTCTGGGGACCGAGATACGCTGTTGGGATGCATACAGTCTGGATGCGATGGGATGTCGGGACCGGATGGGATGGGGGCTCGGTCCCCAGACGTCGTACAGACCTCATCGATAGCTCAATCGACTGCTCTCGTCGTCCCAAAACTCACACGCACCAAGACAAACCCATATCCAAAACGCCCAACCCTAAAACCCCAAAACCCCAAACCACAGTACTCAAAAAAAACATTCTAAAATCTTTAAAAAAAAATCTAGGTCATTTTCGCGGTTTCTGAAACTTACTGCTAGGCCTACTCGACGAGGGCTATCCAAAAATGAAGAGAACATGTTCAATAGCTTCCGCCACTCGAGAGGCTTCCCTTGTCAGATCGCACAACCGCGCTGCGTGAAAACAGCACGCTCGCGAATAAGAGTGCAAAGAGCTATTTGAAATCATACATATGTACATACATATTTTTCGATGATCGCTCTTATATAAAGCTATAAATTAATGAGAAAGGAAAGCGAGGAAACCTTGTCACATCCTTCCCGCTTAAACGCGCCGAGATAGCAGTCGTCAGTCACCTTTATTCGCTTCCATCGATTGATTGATTTATTTATTTACGTGACGAGCACGCTGCATGGTAATAAAATGATATATGGTATGTTGTGATGATAGCATAGCATGATATGAAATAAAGTAATATGGCAAAAGCATAGTACAGGAGAAATGACAATTGGTGAGGAGGAAATGGAGTACTTGAGTGCATGGGATGCCGGAGAAGAGAGGGAGTTTGGTCTCTTAAGCTTTGCAATAGTATTGAACTCCTTTGCGGCTCTAATGAAGAAAGAGTGGTTACGGGTTGAGGAGCGTGTGGTAGGAAAGTGGAAGAAGTGGGGAAAACGGTCCGAAATTCGCCTATGGCCAAAAATGATACGACGCGCGAGTGTAAAATCGAAGTATTCACGACGAAACAATAGAGAAGGGAGGGAGAGGGCCATGTTACGAGCAGTAGAATAGGGAATATCATTACGATTTGAGTAGCCGAAACAACGACGATAGATAAAACGGGTAAAATTATTTTGGACTTTCTCTAACTTACGGATGTCTTTGTTGAGGCGAGGAGAGAAGACAGAAGAGCAAGATTCTAGTAGAGGGCGGATGTAAAGGGTATGGGCGTTGAGAAGGATTTTGCTATTCATTAGCTAACAAGGCTACTGCCAAATGTCATCCCATCCTTCGTTCGCTCCGCTCCAAGAAAAAAAAACAACGTATAAGTCTCACATGTTGGGGGACTTGTCGCGCTAGTTTAAAAAAATGAGATTCATGAAAACATTGGAAATTGTTTTCTTAGAGTTTTAGTTTTACACTTCAACCGATCAGCCAGAGGAAGTATGGCAAAGAAAGTGGGAGGAGAAAGAGAAAAAGAGGTAGAGAGATAGAAAGATATGTACATAGAGAAAGGTTTTGGGGTATTTTTAATAACCCATTTATGAATGGTAAATACCCCATCGACGTCATACAGCAAGGAGATGAGAAAATAAATGATATCACAAAGCATAAAAAGTTTTATTGTTAATAAAAGTTTTATTATGTCTCAATTTCGATTATTAATTGAATATCTGGGAAAATTAATTTATGGCGTTTAATTACTAAAAGTAAATAAACTGAGTTCTGCCGTTATCTCATCCATCGCGTTCGTCATGAACAATGCATACGCAATATGAATGTTCAAAACATTCAATTACCGGCAGGAATTTTTTTTGTATATGTTCTCATGCGAAGAACATTCTGCCCGGCAACGCAGCGATTGCTGAATGTCCTGCAGGCCCTGGGGTTGGAATGTTACCATGACCCGAACATTAATGCTCCGCTTGAACGTTCTTCTGAGGCCAACATACTTCTTAGAAATATCTGCACCGCAATCAGGAGAAAGTGTCCGGCGTGAATGACCAGGTTAAGCTGTATGACGTCGGTGGGGTTTTTACCATTCATAAATGGGTTATTAAAAAATACCCCAAAATCTTTCTCTATGTATCTCTCTATCTCTCTACCTCTTTTTATCTTTCTCATTTCACTCTCTCTCTGCCATACTTCCTCTGGCTGATCTTCCGTCGTGTGAAGTGCGGCCTCGTTTAGATCGGGGCCATGGGAAGAAGATGAAGAAGTTAAGGAAGAGCAAGGGAGAGAAAGATAATTTGAGATAGAGCGAATGGCAGAGAGAGAGAAAACGCGAGAGAGAGAGAGAGAGACAGAGACAGAGAGAGACGGCGACTGCGTAGCAGACCCACTAATTGCAGTGCGAAAGGTCGCCTCCCTTCAATCTCAAGCTCATGTGCGATGTAGGATGGCTCATTCGACGTTTAGCGTTGGCACGAGCTTGGCTCTCTCAATTCCCCCTCCACTTTCTTCTATTTAATGATGTAATACAAGGCGTATTTATTTTATTTTTATAATTCTCTATTACATTTCTTAAACATGTTATTTTTTTAAATTTCCCTTCACACACAAAAAGATTGTTTGAAACAAACATAGTTTCGGGGCAAAACTGAAACAATGTTGTTTGATATATCAAACAATGAAAACAAATTGTTTGACATATCAAACAATATTGTTTCAGTATTGCCCCGAAACAATGTTGTTCAAACAATTGTTTGTGTGTTCGTAATATTTGCCTCAAAAATTTGATAATAATCATTGTTATCTGGTTGGAGACTCGGAAGAGGCGGGCATTGTCATGTGCATTACGTTGATCGGGTGCTCCAAGAGCTCTTCCTCTTCTTCGCCGTCGTCTTCTTCTTCAAATGGCCCCGATCACAAAGAGGCCACACTTCACACGACGGGAAATCAGCCAGAGGAAGTATGACAGAGTGATAGAGAGAGATATGAGAGGGGCAGAGAACGATAGAAATAGTAAGAGAGAGATAGGGAGGGAGAGAGAGACTGTGTGAATGCGTACGAAATACTCAACATCCTTCTTTCAGAAGCCAGCCACTCTTCTGGATAAACATGCGGGACTATTCGCAAATATCACGCGCATGAAGTTTATGTGCATCTGCGCATTCTCTCTCGTCGTACTCTTTCTTATTCTCTGCGTCGTCCAGCAAGAGAGAAGCGATAAATTCATTAATGACCTCCGTCGAAAAGGAAATGAACGCGAGAAACGCGAGCTGTTAGTTGCTGAGGGTCGTAAACTCGACTAATGTCGGTTGCGCGACTTGTATGTTATTATCTTTGCTAATAAATAGGGAGATGAAAGTGAAATCTGACACGTGGTGAGTCGTCATCAACGAGTGCGCGCTCGATAGAATCGGCGGACATTTGTTCTTTATGGTTACATGAATTTTCCTCTTATTCCCTTTCTTAAGAAATAGCTTATGATTAATATTAAATTATCATAAATATTCTAGAAAAAGTTTTAGCTCTTTCACCTCTTCTGCACCCTATTAATTAATATTTAAGAGGTTAAAGCGAGAAAGAAGAATGATGTGTTTCTCTTGACCCTATCTTTGATTTTGCTATTCAAATATTTTTTTAAAATTTAATTTTCGATCCTTAATCTTTGATCTGTGATCTTAGACGTCCATTCGCCTGACGCCGAAAGAGGTAAAGAAGTTTCGGCTAGTCGACGCGTCCATCTCTTTTCTGAACCTGACTGCCTTTGCTCACAACCGCGACACGTGGCACCGTTGTGGTGGCAGCGACGCGTGCTACACGCGCGACATCCTTGTGACTCTCGACGAAAATCGGTGAGAAAAAGTATAAATCAATTTAAAAGTATAAACAAATAAAATAACCTGATAGAATATTGTCCATAATAAATTTCGCATGAAATTTTGCTAATTTTAAAATTAAGTTTTTTTAAATACATAAATCACTACCTCTAAAAAGCAGTTAAAACAACTTTTTTTTAAATCTCAACATTCTCTTTCCAGCGCCACTCAATGCAAGCAGGGCGGCACGATTGGGATCGCAGCGGAAGCGCGTCTGACGCTCGAGCACAAGGATGAGCACTCAGCCCGAAGAGAAGGACATAACGTGCTACTCCAACCTCAGCTGTACCTCATCGATTGTCACGGAACGAAGGCCAGCAGCTTCAACGACGCAGTCACCGCGGCCATCAACAAGTCGTAGCCGTCTTTTAATGGACGGCAGCGCCAAGGCCATCCTGCTCATCTTTTTTTCACTTTATTTATTTATTTTTCTCTTCCTTTGTTACTTTCATTTGTCATATTTATAAAACGCTGAATAAATTCAATGCATTATGAAGCGTTCAAGAAGGCGTCATTTAACAAGAACTGCAAAGAAGTATCTATTGAAATGTGAGGAGGAGGTTTAATTTTGGGTTTTTTTTACCCCGTTTGTGCATGGGAAAGAAAACAATTACCTCGATCGTTGCCGTAACGCCAAGGACGACGCCAAGGTCAAGCTGGCCATTTATGCCGGATGACTGACAATTTGTGCGGCCGACGCCGGATGCGGAGATTGCAGCGGAGATAATTCCAACTGAAATGCTGGCCATAGAACAACATTCAAGAGGAAAATTAATGTGCTGTTCATTGTAACATTCCATGCACAGGGGTACATTCAGCGATAGCTGCGTTGCCGGGCAGAATGTTCTTCTCATAAAAACATCCATAAAAAAAATTCATGCGACAATTGAAGGTTTCGAACATTCATGTTCTGTAAACATTGTTCGCGGCGGAGGCGGAGAAACGCCAGCTTGCAATTTAATTACTTTAATTCGTTAATAGGACACTTTGAACATTACTTTTTCATAGATATCGGTAAATATTCGAAACTTAGAGAGAGACATATTTAACCAAAAAAAAGAAGCAGTTTTATACCGTAGCAAACGGGTGGACACAGCCAATGAGGTTAATGGTCAAAATTAGGTCAAAAATAAGGTCACCATCCTGATCTCCAATCGCTTTATCACCAGTAATAAAGGACAAAAAATCCTGGTATTTATGAAATACAATAACTGCAATGTATCCAACAAGCTGATACCTTACAGTGGAAGAATAATGTAATGGATCTGCCTTCATTCAGAGGCGATCAATATTACGCGACAGCAGCTGCTCGTATATGCAGCAAGTCCGCTTCTATTTTTGTTTCCTGCACCTTATGCTATGGCCATGGTCGAATATCTCACTCACCATCAGACAGGCTCTCACATTCTTTTTTCGGAGAGACCGAGAGAGAAAGAGAGCGAGAGAAAGGGAGAAAGCAAGGGAGAGAAGAGAACTATAGATAGAGCGAATGAGAGAGAGAGAGAGCGTTTGAAAAGTGAGAGAGAGAGAGAGAGAGAGACGGCGACGACGACGACAGCGTTTCAAAGCGCACTCGTTATGCTCTAATTGCCTGCCATCTATCAATTAAAAGCAAGCGATAGAACATGGGACCTAGTATGTAACCTCAATTTCTTAATGAGCTCTTAAAAATACTTTGGAGCACCAAAATTATCGCATCTGACCAACTAATTGCAGTGCGAAAGGTCGCCTCCCTTCAATCTCAAGCTCATCTGCGAAGTCGGATTGCTCATTCGACATTTGGCATTGGCACGAGCTTGGCTCTCTCAATTCCCCCTCCGCTTTTTTCTATTTCATGATATTTTGATGAGATGGCGTATTTATTTTATTTTGATAATTCGTTATCACCTTTATTAAACATGTTAATATTTAATATCCCTTCATAATGTTAGCCTCAAAATATTGAGAATAATCATTGTTATTAGGTTGGAGAATCGGAAGAGGCGGACATTGTCATGTGCATAAAATCAACGTTGATCGGCCGCTCTAAGAGCTCTTCCATTACTTCTTCCTCTTCTTCCAATGGCCCTGATCACAACGAAGCCACACTTCAAACGACGGAAGATCAGCCAGAGGAAGTATGGCACTGTGATAGGGAGATAAGAGAGGGGGCAGAGAAAGAAAGAAAGAAAGAAAGAGGCAGAGAGATAGAGAGTAAGAAGAGAGGGAGAGAGAGAGAGAGAATGCGCACGAAGTACTCAACATCTTTCTTTCAGAAGCCAGCCGTTCTTCTGGATGAAGGCGCGGAACTATTCGGGGCAAATGAACGCATGAAGCTAATGTGCATCTGCGCAATCTCTCTCTTCGTCCTCTTCTTTGTTCTCTGCGCCGTCCAGCAAGAGAGAAGCGAGAAAATCATTGATGACCTCCGTCGAAAAGGAAACGAACGCGAGGAACGCAGGCTGTTAGTGTAAACTCGACTAATGTCAGTTGCGCGACTTGAAGACTATTTTCTTTACTTATAAATAGGTCGCTGGCAGCGAAATCTGAGTCGTTGCGCGTCGTTAAGTACGAGCGTGCACTTTATAGAATCGGCGGACATGTCTTCTTTATGGTTTAATGATTTTGCTTGTCTATGGTCCACCCTAGAAATTAACTATTCTGTAATTTATTAATTAATATTGAATTAGAATGGATTTTCTAGCGGAAGCTTTTTCTCACTATATTAATTGTTGAGAGGTAAAAAGCGAGAAAGATAGTGAAAAAAAGTGTTTTTCTTGACCCGATCGTTTGTTTTTGCTTTTAATATTTTGATCTTTAATCTTTGAACACCCGATTAGACGTCGATTCGTCTCTCGGAGAAGACGCGGCTACTCGACGCGTCCATCTCCTTTCCGAACCTGACTGCCTTTGCCTACAATGATGACACGTGGCACGGTTGTGGTCGCAGTGAGTCGTGCTACACGCGCGATATCATGGTGACGCTCGACAAAAAGAGGTGTGAAATAGGGTAAAAGATAAATATTTTAAGAAAATATAAATAAAAGAATACCAAGTTAGATTATTCACTCAATACGTAAATTTCATATTTGGTATGAAATTCTGTTTTTTTCTTTTTAAATAAAGTCACCTAAATGACCTCGAGTACGTCATCTTTTTAGAACATATTTTAAACTGTCGATATTGCCTTTGCAGCGCCATTCAATGCAAGCTTGGCGGCATTGTTGCTATCGAAGCCGAAGCCCGAATGACGTATGAGCCCAAGAAGGCGTCTGCCATCAGAGAGGGACGCACGGTGCAGATCGAACATCAGCTCTACATCGTCGACTGCCACGGAACGAGGGGCGGCGCCGGCTTCGGCGCAATCGCCGCGGCCTTCGTACGCTGACGGCAGCGACGAGTCTTGCTCGCTCATCTTTTTCCACATTTCTGTTTTTTTTCCTTCTCCTTTGTTGCTATCAATTGTCATATTTATACAGACCTGAATAAATTCAATATCTTCTGAAGCGTTCAAAAAGCTGTCATTTGAAAAACAGGCAAATTAGTAGACCTTGAAATGTGAGGAGGATTTTTCATGTCCTGTTTTATTTGGGGTATTATTTATTCCTCCATTTCGGCTAGAAAAAGCCGCTCCTCGATCTTCGTCGTACAGCTTGACCTTGATGCCGAAGGGATCGCTGCCGTTCAAGAAGGTCTTGACCAGCTTATGTATCATATTTCGCGTATTAATGCAGAGAGAGAGAGTGTAGATAGAAAGAAGTATGAGTCATAGTGATGGAGAAAGGAGAGAGCGAGCGAGATAGAGGGGTTTTTGATCAGGAGCCCGATTCCTATCGCTTTATCTCCAGTGTTTGATTAATCAGACAATAAGGGTAAAAAAATCCAGTTATTTATGCAACACGTAATTGCAATGTATCCAATAAGCTGATACCTTACAGTCGAACAAGAATGTAATGGATCTGCCATCATTCAGAGACGATCAATATTGCGCGAGAGCAGCTGCTCGTACATGCAGCAAGTCCGCTTCTGGCCGCCGGCCACGTGGTTGTAGAGGCCGGCGTGCTCGTTGGAGAAGATGGCGCGATTCGTGGAGGCCACGCCGTCTTTCAACTCCTCCTCGTTGTTCTGCCAGATCCACTCATCCCTCGCCAACGGACGCATCGATTCTTCCCTCCCATTGTTATAGTACCTCTACTCGAAGCATTCACGCGAATCGAAGCCAGTCTAATGGTCAGCAAGGACTGCTTTCATGTCTTTTTTTCCATTTTGCGAGACTTAAAAGGAAGTTGATCATAGAAAAATTATAAATTTTGCATCGGAGTAGGCACTCTTATTATCACGTGCAATTTCACTCACAATCAGATAGCGCTGCGTGAAAACAGCACGAGAGTGCAAAGAGCTATTTGAAATCTCACATACATGTTTTTTTTCGATGATCGGTCTCATATAAAGCAATAAATCAATGAGAAAGGAAAGCGAGGAAACCTTGTCGCATCCTATCCGCTTAAACGCGCCGACATAGCAGTCGTCATCTTTATTCGCTTCCATGAAGACTTCCGAAGTCATTTTCCGGAATCCTTCGGCATCCGAAAGCACTGCTTAAGATTTAATTCATTTGACGAGAGTTAACAATGACTAAAACTCTAAGAAAATAATTTCCAATGTTTTTATGAATCTCATTTTTTTAAACAACCGATAAGTCCCCAACATGTGAGAATTATCCGTTGTTTTTTTTTGTTTTTTAGTCCCTAAGCTCCGCCCACCAGGTTATGGGATGAAGAAATGTGTGAAAGGTAACCTCTGGAAAAGGCGTCCGGACAAACAATCGCTTCATCGGACGAGTGGCGGTCGCTGTAGATGTAGCTGACGAGGTAGTAGTCCCCGCGCCTATTCAGCTTTATTCCGCTCTTGAAGTCGTGCCAGCCTGAGGGCGCCTCGGGAGGGCTGCAGAAGTTAGCCATGAATCAGCGAGTCATGTTTAATATGTGTTCTGTCTTCTCTCACAGTCTATTTCTCTCTCATGCTCCCTCACTTTAGAGGAAATGCCATAGTTTGTTTTTCTCCCTATTTCGCAAGCTCACACGCTTAGACTCTTCATGCAGCACGTCCTAAGTGTGCGTGGCGGCTTCGGGCCGAGATGGTTGTAGAGGCCGCCGTAGCGGTTCGAGAAGATGGCCTGCTTGCCGCCGTGTTCCTTCATCGTCTCCTCACTCGTCAGGTTGAGGTAGCTCCTAACTTAGAATTAGGTAGCTCCTAACTTAGAATCGCCCTCCTTCAGCTCCATTTCTGGTTCAAACCCCCCTCCCCTCTCATGTTCGCTTATAAATATTAGATCTATCGGAAGAAAGTTCCCACTCCTTGAATATTTTTGCTCTCAGAAGAAGATTGACATCTTCTTCCTTACCGAAACCTGGGCTACCCCCGACTCTGTCTCTGACGCTATGCTCTCTCTTAACGGACATTTTAATGTTTTTCGTTCCGATAGAATATGCGATAACTATGGTGGTGGTGTGTGTCTTCTCATTGAGTCTAGATACCCGTCTTATTTAGTAGCTTCCACAAGCTTCGGCAAGTACTGCCAACTAGTCTCTGCCGCCATTACTTGCGATTCCCTAACAATCATCCTTCACTGCATTTATAAGAGTCCGGCCTGCCCCACTAATGACTTCACAGCCTGCTTAGATACTATTCATGAGTCTATTTTGGAGTTGAACAATTTCAATCACATTATTGCTGGAGATTTTAATTGCCCTGATATTGACTGGAACGAGTATACCGCCCTTCCCTATGCTAGCACTCTTGCTCTCTACCCAACCTCCTCATCGTTGCTCTCTCTCTGTGATACCCACTTTCTCACTCAACTTTTTCAACCCCCTACTCGACAAACAGCTCTCCTAGATTTGGTCCTATCAACTGATAACTCACTGGTTACCCAATGTCAAGTCCTTCCCCCTCTCCCTACCCTAGACCACTCCATTGTTACTTTCTCTATTCCCTTTCCTTCTCCTCCCTCGTCATCATCTTTCACAGCTTTAGATTTCAGGAAGGCCGACTGGTCGGCGATAAATTCGTTTTTGTTATCGATTGATTGGACACTTTTGCTAGGGTCAGCTTGTGACATCGATCTAGCTTACACTGCCTTTTTAGAAAAAGTACATTTTGCTATTGAAAATTTCATCCCAATGAGAAATGTATCACTTTCTCACCCGCAGCTTCCATACGGTATTCAACGGCTAGCCCGTGCTTGTGATCATCTTTATCAGTCCCGTCTATCCCTTGGCCTCTCCCCATTCATTCGTGCCAATCGTAAACTCAAGAAAGCTTTATACAATCATAGGAGAAAACTAGAAGATAAGATTTCATCCAAATCCAATATGAAACTGCTTTATAGGTATGCTAACGGTTGTATTAAGGAGAATACACGCATTGGACCAATCAAAACTTCTTCTAGAATTTGTACTAGTCCCCTTGATAAGGCTAACGCTTTTTCTGACTATTTTCAAAGTTGTTCTACTTCGTTCTGTACCTCGCCTCCTCCTCCTCCCCCTTTCCCTACCCAGACCTGCCATAATCTTGATTACATTGAGTTTAGCTCTGATGTTATTCATCGTGCTCTCAGTAAGCTCCCCAACCGAAATTCTACTTCACCTGATAAGGTCCCTTATATTTTTCTCAAGAATGCAGCCAACTCTCTTAGCACCCCAATCACAATCTTATTTAGCCGAATAATGTTATATGGTAGAATTCCCAAGATCTGGTCGCACGCTCTCATCCGCCCTGTATATAAGAGGAAAGGATCCCGTCAGGAGTGTTCTAATTATAGGCCAATATCTCTTACGTGTTCTCTATCGAAAGTAATGGAACGCATTATTGCTCGTAAGATTTTCAGTTATCTAGAAGATCACTCCATCCTATCCCCATTCCAATTCGGTTTTCGACCCCGTCACTCTGTCTCTTCCGCCCTTCTTACTACGCTTAATGACTGGCACTCTTCTCTTGATGCCAGTCAATATATTAGCACTGTTTTCATTGATTACAGTAAGGCCTTTGACACCGTTCCCAGGCAGCATCTCCTGTATAAGCTAGCTCGAATAGGCATTTCTGGTAGCCATCTCCGATTTTTTTATTCTTTTCTAGCCAATAGATCACAATCGGTTGTCATAGATAATGAATTTTCACATACGTACCCCATAAGAAACGGCGTAAATCAAGGTACCTGTCTTGGGCCTCTGCTTTTCCTTATTTATATTAATGATATCGTTGATTGCATTCCCTCAGGCTGTCACTACACCATTTATGCAGATGATGTTAAGCTGTATACGTTTAATAACCCAAACCTCCTCCAATCTGCTCTTAACTCAGTAAATAAATGGTCTAGCAAATGGGGTCTCACCATCTCTCTTGATAAGACAGTCGTCCTTCCAATTGGGCGTCAGCCCGAATTTTTGTACTCTCTCCGAAATGTAGCCCTACCCATTGTTTCATCTTTCAAAGACTTAGGAATAACATATGACTCCGATCTCTCAACCAACGAACATATTCAGGGAATTGTTAGGAAAGCGTCAGCTAGGTCGGCATACATTCTTCGCTCCTTTAAGACACGCAATATTCATATTCTATGTCGATTGTACAAAGTGTATGTTCTGCCAATATTAGATTCTTGTTCAGAAGTTTGGAACCCCTCCTCTTCATTTTCTATTACCTCGCTTGAGAAAGTTCAACGCAGTTATACCCGCTCGATTTTTAAGCGCATAGGCCGTCCAATGCCTTATAACGAACGTTTGGTTTCCCTTGGCTTAATTCCCTTAGAATGTCGTAGGAGAGTCACGGATTTAGTCACTACATTTAAGATCGTTAGAAAACTTACGCCTATTGATCATACTCGCTTTTTCTCTCTCCCCTCCCAATACTCTTCCACTCTTCGTGGTCATCCTTATAAGCTAGGACTTCCCCCTCTCCGCTCCCTCCGATCAAGGCGTTCATGCCTCTCTTATCGTGTTGTCCGTCTCTGGAACTCTTTACAAGAAAAGTATGTATCCTCGAATTCTCTTTCATTATTCCGTAAATATTGTACCCACGTTGTAACACAACAAAATGTCTCTTAATCGTTACATCTCATGCCCCCATTTTGTTTTGTCATCTTTTTCTCTCTTGTATTATTATTTTTTCTTTTTAATAATTTCTAATTTATATTGCTTGGCCCAGACTATATTTCCTCAAGTATTATGATGTTACTACATACTTTGCCCACATCGGTCAATGCGATAAAGAAATTGAAATTGAAATTTAATTCATTTGACGAGAATTAACAATGTCTATAACTCTAAGAAAATAATTTCCAATGTTTTTATGAATCTCATTTTTTTAAACAACCGATAAGTCCCCAACATGTGAGAATTATCCGTTGTTTTTTGTTTTGTTTTTTAGTCCCTAAGCTCCGCCCACCAGGTTATGGGATGAAGAAATGTGTGAAAGGTAACCTCTGGAAAAGGCGTCCGGACAAACAATCGCTTCATCGGACGAGTGGCGGTCGCTGTAGATGTAGCTGACGAGGTAGTAGTCCCCGCGCCTATTCAGCTTTATTCTGCTCTTGAAGTCGTGCCAGCCTGAGGGCGCCTCGGGAGGGCTGCAGAAGTTAGCCATGAATCAGCGAGTCATGTTTAATATGTGTTCTTTCTTCTCTCACAGTCTATTTCTCTCTCATGCTCCCTCACATTAGAGGAAATGCCATAGTTTTTCTCCCTATTTCGCAAGCTCACACGCTTAGACTCTTCATGCAGCACGTCCTAAGTGTGCGTGGCGGCTTCGGGCCGAGATGGTTGTAGAGGCCGCCGTAGCGGTTCGATAAGATGGCCTGCTTGCCGCCGTGTTCCTTCATCGTCTCCTCACTCGTCAGGTTGACTTCGTGGTCCCACCAAATGAACTCGCTCGCGAGGTCTGTTCCAGTGAATCGCTGCGACTGGCGCATGTTACCGAAGCCGTCCAGCTCAAGCCATTCGAAGCAGCGACGCGCCGCCTTCGCGTTTTGCTCATGAACAGTCAATTATTCGTCAAAATTATAGAACTTATCTGCCAACTTAAAGAGTTCATCATCTTCAACTCCACTCTTTTTCTAATCTAAGGAAGAAGACGTACTGATTCCAAATGCACGCATTCTTCATTTAGGAACGCGCCGAAAAAATCGTCCTCCCACTTGGACGGATTCAACATCTGCTCCGTCATTCTGTTGAACTCGCTGAGGTCCGAGTAGATCGCTAAGGGAAAGTGGTTTTTCGATTGAGCAGGACCAGTTTGCTGATCCATGAAAGAGGTGCATTCTAAGGCCATTACGGAAAAGACTATCAACTTTTTTTGTTTCACCACTCGTTTTTTGATTCCAATATAAGATTGCCTTGTACCTGGTATATAATTGTTGGGACAAGCCAACGGCGTCGCCGAATCATGAGCATCGCTGTAGATGTACGAGGCGTGATTGAGAACACCGTTCCACTCTAGAACGCTAGCCCTCTTGAAGTGGTTCCATCCGACGTGTACGCTACAATTTCAGTGCCTTTTTTATCTGAATAAACTGTTTATTTGCTCCTTGAACACGAACGGTGGCGTCATGCAGCAAGTTTTGAGGGCCGTCCGTCCGTCCGTACCGTACCGCTCATACAGGCCATTGAAGTACTGGGCGAAAGCGAGCGTCTCGAGGATGTTGCCGGTCGGATTGACTCTTTCTGTTCCAATCCACTGGTCCGAACTAACGGGCTCTTCGCTGCCATCGATACGCCACACGTAGCACTTTCGGATATTCTATGTTGTGGATATTGTACTATTGACCCCCCCCCCCCCCAATTCATCAGCTCGTACCAAACTCTCCACTTTCTTCTCAAAAAACTGTATATAATTTTGCAAAAATATGTTTAAAATAGACATAAAAATCCTATCGACAACTTGTGCGTTCCATCATACCGTATCGCAATTTGCCTTTTTGTAGGCACCGACGAAGCAGTCACCTGCATTACCGTATTTTTTGCGAGAAAACGATTCCGCGTTCGAGTAAACAGCTGCAAGGCATTTTCTTCGTTTAGGCCTTTTCTCAATTATATAACTGAGCGTGTACGAGTGGGAGGATATATGTATGTATTAAGGAAGTATGTAAGAGATGATGATTATCTGACAGTCCACCTTTGACTTACCCGGAATATAGCCATAAGGACATGTTGCCTTATCGTATTTATCATCGCTGTAAATGTAGGTCACCTTGTAGTGATTGCCTTGCCAGTTGAGGGCCCCGGAGTACTCAAACAGGTTATAGTCGCCAAGAGACACCTTGCTGAAACCAGATAAAAGATTATCTCATTTTAATATATGTATGCATGTACATACTTACATACATATCACACTTACTTCGGGCTTGTTCTCGCAAGTATTAATAACATACAAGATAAGAAGAACAAAATTGGAACCTGTTACGGTTATAAATATTTTTATATGCACTAGATTTTTTTTAGAATTCCGCTCAATTTTTTAAATATAGTCCCTTCTTATATTAAAATATTACCTTATGTCCAAATTGGATGTCCCGAAGAAGCACGGGCCGGGCCCGGTTCGTCGGGCCCGGCCCGTGCTTCTTCGAGACCTCTAATTTTGGACCTGGCCCGAACCGATTTTCGAATCTCAGAATTTAATATTAATTTTTCATGAAAAATTAAGCGATTTGATGTACACATTGCTATATTTAGAATCAACACAACAATTTCTAATAATTTTCCGAAAATGTAAAGTTTACGCCTCATCAATTTGCCTAGAATCTCTGACCCGACCGGGGAGGAGGAGGTCACAATTAATGTATCTTACAAGATAAATTCAGATACCAACATTAGGAACCCATTATGTGTAGAAATTTATTTAAATGCTTGGCTTCACGCAATAGATATGTATGTAACTAATTATATTGCCTGCCACGAATTCTACTGGATTTCACTCATAAAATATAATTTTAATAAACCAATGTCATTTTTTTAAGGTACTGCTTCTGTTCCAATAACTTATTCTCAGGAATGGCAGACGGTTTTTGGGCGTTCACTCCGCAACCTAGAACTGACGGCTTTGTCATGCATGCTGTTCGCAGCGTCTTCGGCTGGTCCTTCGGAAAGACGTTGTAGATGGTGCTACGGAAGATGGAATAGATTGCTTGTGGCATGCCGTTAGCCCGCCCAATATTTTCGTTGTGAATCTGCGCCCACATCACGGGCTCCGAATCGTCGCCCAGCCGCCATGAGAAGCAGTCACGGAGATCCGTCTTTGTACACAGATCATTTACTTTATTCACTTTCTCTCCCACCCCCTTCCCCTCTCAATTCTGCTTCGTTTGCTCGAAAGGAAAGCTCTTAACAGGCGAAAACATTCTGCGCCAACATGCCAAAGTACATATTACTATATATATTAACAAAAACCTCTTTACTTGGTCACAGAAAGATATGTCAGTCAGTCATTCTATAACTAATAACTAGGATAATATAAAATACATGTACATTTTCAGAGGACCAACCTTTACGCAGTCGCTTTCCATAAATGCGCCAACATACAAATCTTCCTCCCAAGCTTGGGACAAAACCTGCTTTGCACGCGCTGTGATTTCAGGAACGTTGACAGCTACAAATATCATTGCTCATTTTTGGCTGACTTTTTTTTAAATGAGGGAACCGAAAATAAAATATCACTGCAGTAGCACTAGAGAAGGAAATTGAAGGCCAGCATTTTTAGAGTTTGCCTCGAGTTCTTGTCCAAAGAGAGTAAGATAAATAGAGAGAGAGAGAGAACTATGGCAATTAAGAGGGAAAGAGAGAGAGAGAGACGCAGGAGGATAAACGGCTCTATTCTAGTATAGGCGTCCCATAGAAAATAAAGGCGTCCCGCCGTATTATGGGCGTCCCGCCGTATTATGGGCGTCCCATGGCAAAATTAGGTGTCTTACCGATTTTTAGGCGTCCCATAGAATTTAAAGCGTCCCATAAAATTTAAAGCGCTCCCAACATTTTTTCTCCTGTTCTGGTCGTGGATGCACTTTGAGGAGAACAGAGTACTCCTGACAATGAGCAGAGATATGTATTAAAGGTTACAAAACCTCTACCTTTCCGGCCAGGATTTCCTAAAAGTTTGGGCTCGGCCCGAAAATTGATTATGTATTCGAATTTGTTTTCGGAGATTGGAGAATTGCGTCGGAAGGCAGCGACTTTCTTTTATGGACATGTGAGAGGAAGAGGTCTTCCATCTTCTGATCCGAAAGGTGTCTTGTCCGCAAATGTAAGCACATAGCTGGGATAGTTGGGGAATGGCGATGACATGTGACGCTATCGGGAGAGGGGAGACAGCATAGAGCTTCTGTATTCGAGCACCGGAAGATGAGCATGAGAGTGGGCCTCTTAGCTGCTCTTCTCGTCGATGTCGTCGAAAGGCTCCGATTCCGTGGCGCTCCACTGCCGATGCGACGGCGGCATTGGAGAATGGGCAGCAGAGGACGAATGGGACTGGGGGATGGATGTTGAGCGGGCACACAGTCAGGTAGTTGAATTGATGAAGTGAGCCAGAAGGAAGAAAGGAATTCTGCTCGGCCAACGAGATGACGAAGACATCGTTTCATGTCGAGGCTTGCGAGGACTGCCCCGGTGACTCTCTCGGTAATGTCGTTGACGAAGTCAGGGGAGAGAGAGTTGGGGCACGACGTATGCCTTTCTTGCACCTCCTTCGCGTATGCAATCTAGTTGTCTCAGACAATGTCCCGTCGTCAGGAGTCTTCAGTAGTTCGGAGGTCTCCTTTTCCATTGTAGCTTGGACTGGGTTCTACTGCCACGCCAGCCATAATTTCTCTCAATATCTCAATTTCTCGCGCTCTGTCTTCTTTCAGGAAACCGAGAAACGGTTTCTTGGCTCGAGCCGCTACGAGCCGTGCTAATTCAGCTAATTCAGCGCGGATCGAGCGGCTCGGAGCCGCTTGAGCCGTATCCCCTGGCTCGTGGGCGGTACTGTAGAATTGTTTTTTTTTATCTCTGAGAAAGAAGACATTGTCATCTGTATGAAGGCAAATACCTTTGACAAATCCTTCCGGGCAGCCTTCCGGGGTGTAACGGTCGTGAGGGTCGCTGTAGAGATATTTGACGTCATACGAGATGGTGTTCCACATTACTGTTGTCTCGCGCTCGTCGTTTATGTAGTGCCAGCCGCTCGGTACTTCCGGAAAGCTGGAACATTTTTGTTCAGCGGACATTTTGTTGGTCGTTGTTATCTACTGAGATGAGTTCCAGTTTCCGCAACTTGGATAGGAACTTTTTTTTTTTTAATTGTCAAAAATCTAAATTGTTAAATCATTCTTGCAATCTTCGAGGTTGCGGAAATGTAGCCCACGAGAAGAAGAAGAGCAAGTTACAAAACGAATGATAGCAACAAAACGAACGGGGGTGACATGCAACAAGTGCGCAGCTGCTTGATCTCTCCAAGCGTGGAGTAGATGCCGTTGTGCATATCGGAGAAGATCGCCGGACTCCTCGGCTCCTCGGATTTGGCTTCCACGCTCTCGGACAACCACTCGGACGCCTCGACGCTCTCCTTTTCGCCGTTGAGACGCCAGGCGTAGCAGTCGCGTTTGTTACCATGCAAAATTTATTTAGGTTACTTTAAGAATGGCGAGCACCGAACAAATACGTGTGCACATAGCCTGTATGTAATGCATTCGATGTTGGCTAGAGTTGGTTTAAAAATCTTTAAACAAAAATTAAATTCCGATTGTAATGAAACCGTTGATTTGCAGTCCTCCTCCATGAAAGCTCCGACGTAGCAGTCATCATTCCAGTTATGCTCTTGCTTCTTGCCCAGCGGCGACATCTCGAGTCTATTCGTAATGACAGCTGCAATTTCCAAGAACTACAAATATTTGTGCCACAGCTCAGAGTATTGAAGCGAACTTTGCGCAATGTTCGGGAGAATCAAAATTATTCAAATAGAAAACGGAAATGTTCGCGAAATTTTTAAAAAGAAAGAAAGTCCGAGAGATCTCAACTACAAATTTATTTTTTATACAAACGCTTTCAAAGGCAAATCACGACTATTATTTGAAGGAAGAGTTTTAAAAGAAGTGGCACATTATTTGATGAGACATTGAAACATGCTGACAATAGTTTGAAAAGGCCGTGAAACAACTTGCCGGGCACGAAAGAGAGAGGGCAGACCCTTGGTTCCGTTCGCTCGTGGGGGTCGCTGTAGATGTAGAAGGCTTCGTAAGTTTCTCCTTTCCAATTCACCTTCCAGATGGGCTGATGAAAGTAATGCCAGCCGTTGAAGGGGTCGTCGGCATCTAAATAGCCGAATAAGTATTCAAAATTACCTTAAAAGGTTTGTAGGAAAAAATTTTCAAATTGCCTGCAGTCTTGACGAGAAGAGAGGCCAACAGTATAAGATGAGCAAAAATCATCTGAAGCGGATAAAATTAATGACACATAATGATGAGTTTATGAAATTGTGGCAATTTCGCTTATATAATAGAAAGGATATTGCCAAAGAATAGCAGACAACCGCCTTCGGAGAATACGAGGGAACAAGATGGATTAAATATGTGCCTAATGCTGCTTAGAAATGCCAACTGCCTTTGCATGTTGTTGGCTTTGTCTATATGTACATGTATGTATACATATGCCTATAAGCATATTTGTTCACGCTTACATATTCCTTTATTGTGCATCTGGGAACATCTTTAGTGCCTATTTGTTAGATTGAAACAAAATGTTTCGCCATTCCTCTGCTTGCAGCTCCCACGACGGTCATGATTGGAGGTTGAAAACGAAGTTCTTGTTCTCGCCTTTCATCCTTCTCTTCCAATTCCTGCCTGCTTGCAGCTCCCACGATGGTCATTATCAGAGTGAAAAAACAAAGCTGTTGTTCTCACATTTCATCCTTTTCTCCCCACACGTGACTCTGTCTTGATTGGGATGAAAACCTCGCATTAAAACCAAAAAAGAAAGGAATGAACAGTGCCTTATCAAATAAGCTCGATTTGAAAAAAACACAAATTCTCAAATACTATATACCAATCGGAATTTACTTATCAATTTTTGAGATATTGAGTTCAATCTGTATTTCATTTAGTAAATTTACTATCCTGTTGAGGTTTGAATTAAACATTATTTAACTAAAATGCTTAATTCAAACCTCTTTTCTCGTTTCTTCAGGTTTGCCTTCTCAACTTCCCTCAAAAGTACAACAATCACCTAGCAGAGAAGCACACGAGAATCATCACGTTCGTTGAAACTAGATTGTTCGGTCTGAACTACTTCGCCCCTCAGGTGGTAGCAGTGGATGCTTGCCTGCGCGAGGCCCGCGTTCTGTCGTTGGTGGGAGAGGCAACCTCCGGCAATTCCTGGACGAGCTCGGCTTCTCGCTCTCCACTCTCATGGTCGAGACCATTGGCCGCGTGCTCCCGCCTCCGAGTTTTCTCTTTGGCCACAACATGCTTTCACTTGTCTCGTGAAAATTGAAAATCGCACCAAAGCATCTTCCTCTGCTCAGGGCCCAGTGGTGCAGCCCCGCGACTGCGCATTAGTGGCTATTACATATTCTTCAGAATAAAACAGAGAGAAACATAGAGCGAGGGAGAGAAAAAATAGAAAAAGAGAAGGAAAAAGAGAGAAAAAGAGTCGACAAGCCTACGCAGTTTGTTCTAATTGCTTGCCATACATACATCAAATAGCACCAGAACCTAGGATATCACCGTCAGACTCTTTATGAGCCCCTTAATATTGCTTGTGAGCACCAAAATTATGACCTCGGATCCGCTAATTGCTGTGCGAGGTCGCCTTCCTTCGATTGCCACAGCCTCTCAGGCTCACCGACGAACGTGGGGGACGGACTCACTTCACGTTTTGCTTTGACACGAGCTTGATTTCCCTGCATCTGTTTCTTAATATAATGCATGACATGCTTTTTTGCTGTACAAATGGTTTTAAGACATAATACATACCCGAATAATCATTTCTATCAGGTTGGAGACTCGGAAGAGGCGAGTGCTGCCATGTTCCTGCACTCTACGTCAACCGGCAGCTCGAAGCGCTCTTCATCTTCTTCGTCTTCAACTTCTTCATCATCATTCTCTTCTTCTTCTTCGTCGTCGTCGTCTTCTTCTTCCATGGGCCGCAATCACAACAAGGCCCGCGCCCAGGGCAGTCAGCTAGAGGAAGTATAACTGAGACAGAGAAGGGGAGAAAAAGGAAGATAGAGCCTGAGAGAGAGATGTTGCAAACCAATACACGTACTCAACATCTTTCTTTCAGGAGACAGCCGCTCTTCTGGATGAACGGCTTGCGAGACTAATCGCAGACAATGCCCGCGTGAAGTTTCTCTGCATCTGCGCAGCCATTCTCCTCGTCGTCTTCTTTACCATCCGCACCGTCCAGCACAAGAGAACCGATAAATTCATTGAAGAACTACGTCAACAAGGAGAGGAGCGCAAGATGGTCATTAAGGACCTCCGTCAACAAGGAAAGGAAAGCAAGCTGGTTATTCATGAACGCCGTCGTCAAGGAAAGGAACGCGAGCTGGTCAATGAGGACCTCCGTCAACAAGGGGAGGAACGCAAGCTGGTCATTGAGGACCTCCGTCACCAAGAAAAGGAAAGCGAGCTTGTCATTGAGGATCTCCGTCGACAAGGAAAAGAAAACGAGCTTGTCATTGAGAACCTGCGTCGACAGTTAAATGAAGGCGAGCTTGTCATTAAGAACCTCCGTCGACAAGGAAAGGAACTGGAGCTGTTAGTTGGCATGGGTTGTAAAGTCGACAAATGTCGGTTGCCCGACATGTAGACTATCCCGTTGGTACAGTGCATTACTCATATAAAGGGATGTCCAATACAAGGCCCATACATTCGGGCCGGGCCCTTCAATTTCCGGGCCCATTAATTATCCTTGCGGGCCACCCCGGCCCGGCCCGGGCCTGCTTTCATAGGGAGAGAAAACATAATAATGTATTCTTGTTCATTTTAAGTCAATTTTTTTAAATACGGGCCGGGCCCGTGGGATAAACAGGCCGGGCACGGCGCTATCTTTAGAATCTCGGCCCGGGTCCGCCAATTTAGTTACGGGTCAGGCCCGGCATGCCCACCCGGACTTGGGCCGCTTTGGGCATCCCTGCTTATATACTATTACTCATTACTCATTATTAATTCCTCGCATTACTCATTACTCATTACATTCGACTCTTCCTCATTAAAGGGATCTGGTCGCAAGATCTAAATTAAACCGAGTCGTCTTCTACGAGCGCGTGAGCAGTAGAATCTACAACAACCGTTTGATGCTTCTGGTTGTTTGAATTTTCGTTTTCTTCCTTCACTCAACAAATAGACTAGTTACATACATAGAATAAGTGAAAACGACTTTTTTTTGAACCTATTCTTTTGATTTTTTTTTATTCGGGTTAAAATTTTTAACTTTACTCTTTGAACTTATTGATAGGCATCGATTCGTCGCACAGAGCTAGACGCAGAGAAGATGCGATTCGTCGATGCGGACATTTCGATGCTGGACATGAGAGTTCCCTTCAAGCGCGGCAAGTGGCACCGTTGTGGAAGTGACTTGTGCTCGAAATGCGACATGATTGTGACGCTCGACGAAAAGAGGTATTGACTACTTAATATTTCATATACTTAATATTAGCAAAAGAACGAAAATAAGATATGTATATTCCGTATGTTTTTTTTATATACATGAAGGCATTGTATCTCCAGAGCCACCCAGTGTCGGCACGGCGGCACTATTACTATCGAAGCGGAAGCGCGCCGGGCGCTCGAGCGCGAGAACGAGGCGTCTTACGGTGGAAAAGAAATCTTCGTGGAACGCCAGCCTCAGCTCTACGTCATCGACTGCAGCAGAACTTAGAACGCAGCCATGGCCGACTTTTAATTGATGGCCAGCGAGAAGTCTACCCTTCTCTCGCTGGCCATGAACTAAAATTTTACTTTCAATAAACTTTAATTAAAACTTTAATTACTTTTCCCACTTTTTCTTCCTTTTTTATTATATATTTTTTCGCTTCTTTCTGTTTCATATTTATTTGCTGTAGTTATAAACGCTATTTTGTGATCCTTTTCCTCTTCATTTTTCGCGTACATTCGTTATATTTATGTGTTGAATAAAATCAATTTGTTCTGAAGAAATTCAAACAGGAAATGGAAATATTCGCGAAATTTTTAAAAAGAAAGAAAGTCCGAGAGATCTCAACTACAAATTTATTTTTTATACAAACGTTTTCAAAAGCAAATCACAACTATCTTGAAGGAAGAGTTTTAAAAGAAATGGCACATTATTTGATGAGACATTGAGACATGCTGACAATAGTTTGAAAAATCAGTGAAACAACTTGCCGGGCACGAAAGAGAGAGGGCAGACCCTTGGTTCCGTTCGCTCGTGGGGGTCGCTGTAGATGTAGAAGGACAACCGCCTTCGGAGAATAAGAGGGTACAAGAAGGATTAAATATGTGCCTAATGCTGCTTAGAAATGCCCACTGCCTCTGCATGTTATTCGCTTTGGCTATATGTATGTACATGTATACATATGCTTATAAGCATATTTGTTCATGCTTACATATTCCTTTATTGTGCATCTGGGAACATCTTTAGTGCCTATTTGTTAGATTGAAACAAAATGTTTCGCCATTCCTCTGCTTGCAGCTCCCACGACGGTCATGATTGAAGGGGGGAAACGAAGGTGTCGTTCTCGCCTTTCATCCTTCTCTTCCCATTCCACATTTGCTTGCAGCACCCACGATAGTCATTATTAGTGTGGGGAAAAACAAAGTTGTTGTTCTCACATTTCATCCTTTTCTTCCCATAGGTGACTCTGTCTTGTTTGAGATGAACACCTCGCATTGAAACCAAAAAAGAACAGTGCCTTATCAAATAAGTCTTACTTTCGATTAGAAAAACACAGATTCTCAAATTTCAATGGTCAAGAAAAACAGTATTTTGTTGCCTTTTTATTATACATGTTATATATCATAAGGGTCTAAAAAAAGCAGACTGTTGTGAAGTTATTTGTACCTGACTTGAGATTAGGAATAATGTCATCTGTACTATTCTTTCCCGGAGTACATTCCGAAGTCCGCAAAGAGTAGATCTCACATCCCTACATAAGGCGCCTTCTGCCAGTGAATAAACGTATTTGGTTCGACTTTTCCTCATGTCTTACCGCATCGCATCTACTCATCACCAGCTTCTTGGATCACTCCTCGCTGGTCGTCGTTCTCTCTGTCCTCCTTGCCGGTTCCGGCCGTGTTAGGATCGAAGAGTGAGAAAGGAATGGAAAGGAGTACGGCCAGTGAGAATGCGGGGAGAGTGTGAAGCGAGAGTGTTTCGCCTTACGAATACTGGCACTCGTGTGACCACTTTGGTGAGAGAGAGAGAGAAAACCTTGTAATCGTTCCGTTCGTGGCGAGGACAAAGATTGCAACCTTGTTTCCCCTGCTTTCCGGCGGATTATAGGTGATCTTTTCTTCGCGCTTTTCGCGCGAATATAAATGCCGTCTATTTGGTTGCCGGCCCTCGAATAAAAGTAGAGAAATCACAAGTAGTACTGCGAGTTGTCCAGTTTTGTAGTTTTTGATCGCGAATTCTCACAGTCAGTCATACTTGTGGTTTCTCTACTTTTCATCGATCTCGGGCCGAAAGCAATATAGGCGGTATTTATATTCACGCGAAGAGCGCAAAGAAAGAATCCCTTCTAATCGCCCAGAAAGCAGAGGAAACAAGGGATCCCCTGCTTTCCGGGGGATTAGAAAGGATTCTTTCTTTCCCTGCTTTTATTAGACTTTGTAGTAAGTCATGAAGAACTTTACTTAGTGTCCACGGAACAAAAATTTAAGGTAGGAAAATATTTTTTTAGATTTTCAGAATATTTTCGGGCTCAGACGACGCGGGTGATCTCCTGTTCGAAAAAAATAATTTTCAATTAGTTTTCCTAGTAGAAAGTCGAAAAATATCTTCAATTTGAAAGCGAATAATCTTCAGTAAAAATTTTGGCAGAACACTGACAATGAGATATTAGTTAGTTGGCCAACTTTAATAGCTTTTACGAGTGAAGATAAAGCAATTTAAGTGTTTTTTTTTTTAAATATTTCCTTTGATTGATCCCTTCTTGATCTTTAAGAAATTAAAGGGATATTCTTAATTACTTTACATTTCTAATTCATCACTCAAAATTCTTTGATTAGAACAACATTATTTAAGTGGATATATTATATGGAAAGTCGATGAGTAGGCTCTTCGCCATTTCTCCTTTCACTCCGCTCATCTACTCCGACTTCAGCTGGTCGGCTCTTCCGGATCCCTCCAAAGGTATCTTCGATTGACTCTCGCTCTAACTGTATCCACTTCTCGCATGCTTGCAACAAAAGTTTCTTGTTTCCTTACTTAATATTTATTGCGTTCGATTTTGTATTTTGCTTCAACAGTATTGATTGCTTTCCGCAAGTCGGCTCCGCATAAAAAAGCGGTGAGGAACGACCGACCGATTACCTCTCAAGTTCCTATTTTAAACACCTTAATTAGTCTACCAGGGTCATAAGCAAAACAAGATATTTTTCCTCAAAAAAACAGGAAAAGATTCATCGAAATTTCAAAACTAAAATATGTTTAATGAAAGCAAACCGTATGCAAGGACGGTTTCCTCCCAAAATTATATGTAGATATTTGTCTTGCAGTAATTTTCGCTTCCCACGTGAAAAACTTCTTTCAGCAGATGTTTCGAGTGCTCGCCGGTTGTTGATTCATCGAAGACTCGCTCGACTAGTTCGATGGCCTCTCCTCTCACTGCTTCCCCGCGCTTCCACAACAGGCGTCGACAGCTTTCACTTGCCTCGTGCAAATTAGATTTTCCCACCAAAGCATCTTCCTCTCCTCAGGACCCGGTGGTGACGGCGCCTGGTCTCTCGACTATTGCATACAGATTCTTCACTATAAAAATGGAGAAAAATAGAGAAAACGAGAGAGAGAGAGAGAAGGAGAGAGAAAAAGAGAGTCGACAGGGCTTACTCAATTTTTTCAAATTTTCTGCGATACAAGTATCAACTAGCACCAGAACCTTTATGACCCTCTTAAATTGACCTCGGACCCGCTAATTACTTAGCGAAAGGTCGCCTTCCTTCGATTGTCACGCCTGTCAAGCTCATATACTAACGGGGAGGATGGATTCATTCGACATTTAGCTTTGGCATGCGCTTCACTCGTGTTTTTTATTTATAAATTGCTTTTAAAACATATTACATTGCCGAATAATCTTTGCAATCAGGTTGGACACTCGGAAGAGGCGGGTGCTGCCATGTGCCTGTACTCTACGTCAACCGGCCGCTCGAAGTGCTCTTCTTCTTGTTCTTCGTCTTCGTCTTCTTCGTCTCCTTCTTCTTCCAAGGGCCCCCGTCACAACAAGGCACTCGCCCAGAGCGATCAACGAGAAGAAGTTAAACAGAGAGAGAGAATAGGAGAAAAAGAAAGACAGAGCCTGGGAGACAGATGTTGCAAACCAATACACATACTCAACGTCTTTCTTTCAGGAGCCAGCCGCTCTTCTGGATGAACGACTTGCGAGACTAATCGCAGGCAATACGCGCATGATGGTTCTCTGCATCGGCGCAGCCATCGTCCTCGCCGTCTTCTTCACCCTCAGCGCCGTCCAGCACCAGAGAACCCAGCAATTTATTGATAACTTCCGTCGACAATGAAGGATTGCGAGTTGGTCAATGAGGACCTCCGCCGTCAAGGAGAGGAACGCGAGCCGGTCATTGAGGACCTCCGCCGTCAAGGAAAGCAACGCGAGCCGGTCATTGAGGACCTCCGCCGTCAAGGAAAGGAACGCGAGCCGGTCATTGAGGACCTCCGCCGTCAAGGAAAGGAACGCGAGCCGGTCATTGAGGACCTCCGCCGTCAAGGAGAGGAACGCGAGCTGGTCATTGAGGACCTCCGCCGTCAAGGAAAGGAACGCGAGCCGGTCATTGAGGACCTCCGCCGTCAAGGAAAGGAACGCGAGCCGGTCATTGAGGACCTCCGCCGTCAAGGAAAGGAACGCGAGCCGGTCATTGAGGACCTCCGCCGTCAAGGAGAGGAACGCGAGCTGGTCATTGAGGACCTCCGCCGTCAAGGAAAGGAACGCGAGCCGGTCATTGAGGACCTCCGCCGTCAAGGAAAGGAACGCGAGCCGGTCATTGAGGACCTCCGCCGTCAAGGAAAGGAACGCGAGCCGGTCATTGAGGACCTCCGCCGTCAAGGAAAGGAACGCGAGCCGGTCATTGAGGACCTCCGCCGTCAAGGAAAGGAACGCGAGCCGGTCATTGAGGACCTCCGCCGTCAAGGAAAGGAACGCGAGCCGGTCATTGAGGACCTCCGCCGTCAAGGAAAGGAACGCGAGCCGGTCATTGAGGACCTCCGCCGTCAAGGAGAGGAACGCGAGCTGGTCATTGAGGACCTCCGCCGTCAAGGAGAGGAACGCGAGCTGGTCATTGAGGACCTCCGCCGTCAAGGAGAGGAACGCGAGCTGGTCATTGAGGACCTCCGCCGTCAAGGAGAGGAACGCGAGCTGGTCATTGAGGACCTCCGCCGTCAAGGAGAGGAACGCGAGCTGGTCATTGAGGACCTCCGCCGTCAAGGAATGGAACGCGAGCCGGTCATTGAGGACCTCCGCCGTCAATGAAAGGAACGCGAGCCGGTCATTGAGGACCTCCGCCGTCAAGGATAGGAACGCGAGCTGGTCATTGAGGACCTCCGCCGTCAAGGAAAGGAACGCGAGCCGGTCATTGAGGACCTCCGCCGTCAAGGAAAGGAACTCGAGCCGGTCATTGAGGACCTCCGCCGTCAAGGAAAGGAACGCGAGCCGGTCATTGAGGACCTCCGCCGTCAAGGAGAGGAACGCGAGCTGGTCATTGAGGACCTCCGCCGTCAAGGAAAGGAACTCGAGCCGGTCATTGAGGACCTCCGCCGTCAAGGAAAGGAACGCGAGCCGGTCATTGAGGACCTCCGCCGTCAAGGAAAGGAACGCGAGCCGGTCATTGAGGACCTCCGCCGTCAAGGAAAGGAACGTGAGCCGGTCATTGAGGACCTCCGCCGTCAAGGAAAGGAACGCGAGCCGGTCATTAAGGACCTCCGCCGTCAAGGAAAGGAACGCGAGCCGGTCATTGAGGACCTCCGCCGTCAAGGAGAGGAACGCGAGCTGGTCATTGAGGACCTCCGCCGTCAAGGAAAGGAACGCGAGCCGGTCATTGAGGACCTCCGCCGTCAAGGAAAGGAACGCGAGCCGGTCATTGAGGACCTCCGCCGTCAAGGAAAGGAACGCGAGCCGGTCATTGAGGACCTCCGCCGTCAAGGAAAGGAACGCGAGCGGGTCATTGAGGACCTCCGCCGTCAAGGAGAGGAACGCGAGCTGGTCATTGAGGACCTCCGCCGTCAAGGAGAGGAACGCGAGCTGGTCATTGAGGACCTCCGCCGTCAAGGAAAGGAACGCGAGCTGGTCATTGAGGATCTAAGCCGTCAAGGAAAGGAACGCGAGCCGGTCATTGAGGACCTCCGCCGTCAAGGAAAGGAACGCGAGCCGGTCATTGAGGACCTCCGCCGTCAAGGAAAGGAACGCGAGCCGGTCATTGAGGACCTCCGCCGTCAAGGAGAGGAACGCGAGCTGGTCATTGAGGACCTCCGCCGTCAAGGAGAGGAACGCGAGCTGGTCATTGAGGACCTCCGCCGTCAAGGAAAGGAACGCGAGCCGGTCATTGAGGACTTCCGCCGTCAAGGAAAGGAACGCGAGCCGGTCATTGAGGACCTCCGCCGTCAAGGAAAGGAACGCGAGCCGGTCATTGAGGACCTCCGCCGTCAAGGAAAGGAACGCGAGCCGGTCATTGAGGACCTCCGCCGTCAAGGAGAGGAACGCGAGCTGGTCATTGAGGACCTCCGCCGTCAAGGAAAGGAACGCGAGCCGGTCATTGAGGACCTCCGCCGTCAAGGAGAGGAACGCGAGCTGGTCATTGAGGACCTCCGCCGTCAAGGAGAGGAACGCGAGCTGGTCATTGAGGACCTCCGCCGTCAAGGAGAGGAACGCGAGCTGGTCATTGACGACCTCCGCCGTCAAGGAGAGGAACGCGAGCTGGTCATTGAGGACCTCCGCCGTCAAGGAGAGGAACGCGAGCTGGTCATTGAGGACCTCCGCCGTCAAGGAATGGAACGCGAGCCGGTCATTGAGGACCTCCGCCGTCAATGAAAGGAACGCGAGCCGGTCATTGAGGACCTCCGCCGTCAAGGAGAGGAACGCGAGCTGGTCTTTGAGGACCTCCGCCGTCAAGGAAAGGAACGCGAGCCGGTCATTGAGGACCTCCGCCGTCAAGGAAAGGAACTCGAGCCGGTCATTGAGGACCTCCGCCGTCAAGGAAAGGAACGCGAGCCGGTCATTGAGGACCTCCGCCGTCAAGGAGAAGAACGCGAGCTGGTCATTGAGGACCTCCGCCGTCAAGGAAAGGAACTCGAGCCGGTCATTGAGGACCTCCGCCGTCAAGGAAAGGAACGCGAGCCGGTCATTGAGGACCTCCGCCGTCAAGGAAAGGAACGTGAGCCGGTCATTGAGGACCTCCGCCGTCAAGGAAAGGAACGCGAGCCGGTCATTAAGGACCTCCGCCGTCAAGGAAAGGAACGCGAGCCGGTCATTGAGGACCTCCGCCGTCAAGGAGAGGAACGCGAGCTGGTCATTGAGGACCTCCGCCGTCAAGGAAAGGAACGCGAGCCGGTCATTGAGGACCTCCGCCGTCAAGGAAAGGAACGCGAGCCGGTCATTGAGGACCTCCGCCGTCAAGGAAAGGAACGCGAGCCGGTCATTGAGGACTTCCGCCGTCAAGGAAAGGAACGCGAGCCGGTCATTAAGGACCTCCGCCGTCAAGGAAAGGAACGCGAGCCGGTCATTGAGGACCTCCGCCGTCAAGGAGAGGAACGCGAGCTGGTCATTGAGGACCTCCGCCGTCAAGGAGAGGAACGCGAGCTGGTCATTGAGGACCTCCGCCGTCAAGGAGAGGAACGCGAGCTGGTCATTGAGGACCTCCGCCGTCAAGGAGAGGAACGCGAGCTGGTCATTGAGGACCTCCGCCGTCAAGGAGAGGAACGCGAGCTGGTCATTGAGGACCTCCGCCGTCAAGGAATGGAACGCGAGCCGGTCATTGAGGACCTCCGCCGTCAATGAAAGGAACGCGAGCCGGTCATTGAGGACCTCCGCCGTCAAGGAGAGGAACGCGAGCTGGTCATTGAGGACCTCCGCCGTCAAGGAAAGGAACGCGAGCCGGTCATTGAGGACCTCCGCCGTCAAGGAAAGGAACTCGAGCCGGTCATTGAGGACCTCCGCCGTCAAGGAAAGGAACGCGAGCCGGTCATTGAGGACCTCCGCCGTCAAGGAGAAGAACGCGAGCTGGTCATTGAGGACCTCCGCCGTCAAGGAAAGGAACTCGAGCCGGTCATTGAGGACCTCCGCCGTCAAGGAAAGGAACGCGAGCCGGTCATTGAGGACCTCCGCCGTCAAGGAGAAGAACGCGAGCTGGTCATTGAGGACCTCCGCCGTCAAGGAAAGGAACTCGAGCCGGTCATTGAGGACCTCCGCCGTCAAGGAAAGGAACGCGAGCCGGTCATTGAGGACCTCCGCCGTCAAGGAAAGGAACGCGAGCCGGTCATTGAGGACCTCCGCCGTCAAGGAAAGGAACTCGAGCCGGTCATTGAGGACCTCCGCCGTCAAGGAAAGGAACGCGAGCCGGTCATTGAGGACCTCCGCCGTCAAGGAGAAGAACGCGAGCTGGTCATTGAGGACCTCCGCCGTCAAGGAAAGGAACTCGAGCCGGTCATTGAGGACCTCCGCCGTCAAGGAAAGGAACGCGAGCCGGTCATTGAGGACCTCCGCCGTCAAGGAAAGGAACGCGAGCCGGTCATTGAGGACCTCCGCCGTCAAGGAAAGGAACGTGAGCCGGTCATTGAGGACCTCCGCCGTCAAGGAAAGGAACGCGAGCCGGTCATTAAGGACCTCCGCCGTCAAGGAAAGGAACGCGAGCTGGTCATTGAGGACCTCCGCCGTCAAGGAAAGGAACGCGAGATTGATTATTGATTATTGATTAAAGGGATCTGGCGGCCAGAATTGAATCGAGCCGGGTCGTCTTCTACGCGAACGCGATCAATGCTGGCTACAGTCATGGCCACAGCCATGGAACAACTAGAACCGGAAGGAACAGCTTGCTCCTTCCGGTTACAAGCATTTCATTTTCTTTTTAAAAAAAATTTTACTTAGGCATCGATTCGTGCGCGAGACGAAGAGAAGATGCGGTTCGTCAAAGCATCCAGTTCGATGCTGGACCTGGTAGACTTTCCATGCGAGCACGGCAAGTGGCGCCGTTGTGGAAGTGACTGGTGCTACAACTGCGACATGATTGTGACGCTCGATTTTGAGAGGTCAATTTAAACAACGGTAGTAAAAATGAAAAAAATATTTCGTATGAAAATTTACCAACTGCTTTTCGATGTATTTTTTCGATCATGAAAAATCGAACACGTCGTTTAAAAAATGTCTCAAAATTTAATTTTTAGATACTTTCAATGCATGTACGACGGCGGCACTACTACTATCGAAGCCGAAGCTCATCTGACACTCGAGCGCAAGAACGAGGCGTCTGATGGAGGAAATGAACTTTTCGTGCAACGCCAACCTCAGCTCTTCGTCGTCAGCTGCCCTTGAACTTAGAACGCATCCATGGCCGACTTTTGAGAAGTCCACACTTCTCACTCAACTTTCTTCTTCCCTTTCTTTCTTTTCTATTTTATCTTTTTCCCTTCTTTTTTCTCTTTTATTTGCTGTATTTATGAAACGCTATTTTCTCTCTTTTTTCTGATCGTTTTCATTTCATTTTTCACGTTCATTCGTATTAGTTATGCCCTAAATAAAATCAATTTGTTCTGAAGCGTTCAAAAAGGCGTACATATAAAATGAAGAGCAGCAAAACAGAGAAGTATTTCTTAAGAGCTGAGGAGTTTTTATTTATATTTATTTATATATGATATTTTTTGAACCCCCATTTATGCATGGGAAGAAACCCCACTTCGATCGTTATCGTACAGCTTGCCTTTGAAGCCGGACGACTGAGTCCGGCCGGACATCGCGGAGACGACGCTAAAGAGCGCACTTCAAAATGGATGACAGATAATTAAAAGAGCGGAACTCAACAAAACCGAATGAAGGAAGCCTTACAGTGAGTGCAATTATTTGTCTTGCAATCTTGCATGCAAACAGTTGCAATTGTATTTGTCATAATCATACTAGTAACGTTGTGGTTATTTTCACTCTGTCGAATTGATCGCGTGGAATATCCGCCAAAATCTCCATACTTTGTATTCTTCCAGTAAAAGCAGCTTTTTGCGTACATTCATCTTATTTCATAAATTAGTGTGGATTGCTTTAACTTTCCGGAAAGGTTTGGCGCGCATTTTCGTATCATACATAGGTCTTGTATTTACATACATATACACTATTTCGACATACACATATACCGTATTTTCTCTATGAGTACCCCCGGGGTTCTATTTTTCAATATCCTTGCGAGAGGGGGGCACTATGAGAGGGAGGGGTTCTATTAGAGGGAGGGGTACTATTTTTCAATGTGAGACACTAAAAGTTTGATAACAATATTTCCTTCTCAAAAAAAGAAGAATCATAGCTCGAATTCATAATAATCAGCTCTGGAATATCCATTTTACCACATATTTTGAATGAATTTGCCATCAGTTCTTTGGGGAGAGCATCCCATGCCTCCAGGTTCCATTCGAGGTACGTCTCGAGCTGACCATAAGATATTAGGCTGTTAGGGGGGGGGCACTATTGGAGGGGGGGGGGGGTTCTACTAGAGGGAGGGCTTCTATTTTTCAATGGCTTTATCAGAGGGGGGTACTTTTAGAGGGGGGGGGGGTTCTAATAAAGGGGGGGGGGTACTAATAGAGAAAATACGGTATCTATAGGAAAACTTGTTTCCTTTGCATGATGTATTATTGGCAATGACATATTCCTGGCAATAAAATGGGGGAGACAGAGAGAAATAGAGAGAGTGATAGCGAAAGAGAGAGAGATTGAGAGAGAGAGAGACATATTTACATCAAATAACACCAGGACCTGGGAAATTGACCTCAATCTCTTTACGAGCATCATAAAATTGCTTGTTAGCACCAAAATTCTGAACTCGGACCCACTAATTACTTCGCGAAAGGTCGTCTTCCATCAATGCCATGGCCTCTCAAGCTCATCCACGAAAGACGAGGACTCATTAATATTCAACTTTCGAACGAGCTTGACTTCTTTCCATCCATTTCGTAATATAATGCATGAATTTTTTGCTTGCTGTATAACTGTGTTTAAAACATAATACATTCCCGAATAATCATTGCTATCAGATTGGAGACTCGGAAGAGGCGGGTACTGCCATGTGCATTTACTCAACGTCAACTGGCCGCTCGAAAAGGCGCTCTTCATCTCCTTCATCTTCTTCGTCTTCAACGTCTTCATCTTCCTCTTCTTCGTCTTCTTCTTCTTCCAACGGCCCCCACCTCAACGAGGCCCACGTCCAGAGAGATCAGCGAGAGGAAGTATGACTTAGAGAGAGAGAGAGAGAGAGAGAGAGAGAGAGAGAGAGATAAGAGAAAGGGTATTAGAGAAAGATAGAGAAAGATATGCGATTGTGATACTTCTTTCAGGAGCCAGCCCCGCTTCTGGATGAACGCCTTGCGAAGCTAATCGCAGGTAATGGGTGCGTGAAGTTTCTCTGCATCTGCGCAGCCATCCTCCTTTTCGTCTTCTTTTCCCTCAGCACCTTCCAGCACCAGAGAACCGAGGAAGTGATCGATGACCTCCGTCAACAACTAAAGGAGAACGAGGTGGTCAATCGTCGACACAAAGAGGAACTCGAGATGGTCAACAAAGACCTTCGTCGACAGTTAAAGGAAGGCGAGCTGGTCATTGAGGACCTCCGTCGGTAAGTAAAGGAACACGAGCTGTTAGTTGGCATGGGTTCTAACTCACCATCAGCTAGTGTAGGTTGCGCGACTCATACTATTACACTTACTCATTAAAGGGATCTGGTGGTGCGGCGAGTCGTCTTCTATAGGCGAACGCGTGACTTTTCCGGTTCTATGAATCTTCGTATTCTTTCTTCTCTCAAAGAAATAGATAGCTACTGATACCTTTTATTATCGATTAATACAGAATTATAATTGATTTTCCAGCAGCATATCTTTCTTTCTCTCTCTTTCTTCTTCTTTTAATGTTAAAAAAGTAAAAAAAAATCACTGTGCTTCGATTTCTAACATTTAGTTGTTGACCTTTGATCTTTGAAATTAGGCATCGATTCGTCTGTCAGCGCGCGACTCGGAGAAGATGCGGTTCGTCAAGGCGTCCATTACGATGCTGTATTCGACTGACTTCTGCGACGACGGCACGTGGCGCCGTTGTCGCAGCTACTGGTGCTACTCTTGCGACCTGAGAGTCAATCTCAAAAAGAGGTTGGGGCAAAAAATATTTTTAAAAAATAATTTAATAATAAAGTTCGCTTTTTTTAATGAAGACCTCGAATACATAGTTTAGAAATCTTTTTTAATGTCAAAATATTGTCTCTTTCTAGCGCCGCGCAATGCATGCATGGTGGCTCTCGAAGCCGAAGCTCATCTGACGCTCGAGCGCAAGAAAGAGGCGTCTTTCGGAGGAAAAGAACTCTTCGTGCAAGGCCAGCCTCAGCTCTACGTCGTCGACTGCAGCAGAACTTAGAACGCAGTCATGTCCAGCGAGAAGTCTATCCTTCTCTCGCTCAGATTTCTTTTTCCTTTTTTTGTTCCTTTTTTTATACATCTTTTCCCTTCTTTTTCTGTTTCGCTTTTTTTGCTGTACTTATAAAGCGCTCTTTTTCTCTCTTTTTTCTGATCTTTTTTCTTTTTCCTTTTCCACGTTGATTCGTTATATGTATTTATGCGCTGAATAAAACCAACTTGTTGCTGTTCACTTAAAATAAAGAACAGCAAAATGAGAAGTATTTCTTAAGATATGAGGAGGTTTTATTGATACAGGGTATTTTTTGAACCCCCATGTATGCATGCATGGCGAAAACCCCACTTCGATCGCCTCCTTAGGGCTTGCCTTTGACGCTGGACGACTAAAGAGCGCTGTTCGAAAGGACTGAGAGACCATTCAAAGAACGAAACTCAAGAAGGCTGAATGAAGGTGGCCTTGCAGTGATTGTAATTATTTGAGAGGAAAATGTCTCTTGCACACAAAAAGCTGCAATTTCATTTGCCATAATCGTATGATAATTGTTCCTGTTAGTCTTCATTCACTCGAATTTGTCACGTTGAGAACCGCCAAAATCACATTACTTTGCATGCTTGCTGTAAATAAAGCTTTTTGCGCCCATTCATGTGATTTCTTCGATTAGGGGGGATTGATTTATCTTTCCGGAAAGGTTTGATGCTCATTTTACGTATCATGCGTTGTGTGTTTAGAGCCTATTTAGTCATATACATATTTCGCATGCAATCTATAAGAAAACGTGATTCTCTTGCATGATTCTTTGCAATAGAATGGGACAGACAGAGAAAGAGAAAGAGAGAGAGAGAGAGAGAGAGAGAGAAAGAGAGAGAGAGAGAGAGAGAGTGGACTCACTTTGTTATAATTATCTGTTATTCATACTTTATATATATGAAGACAGAGCCTGGAAATAAACATCAAGCTCTTTATGAGCCTCTTAAAATTGCTTGTGAGCACCAAAAGTCTCACCTCGGACCCGCTAATTACAGCGCGAAAGGTCGCCTGTCTTCGATTGCCATGGCCTCTCAAACTCAAACCTCCACGTATTTCGTAACACAATGCATGAAATCTTTTGTCCGCTATATAAATCTTTTTGTAAATATGTTACTAGTTCAGTTTACCTTGCTAATATAGGCCGCAAGAATTAAGAATAATCACTGTTATCAGGTTGGAGACTCGGAAGAGGTGGGCACTGTCATGTGCATATATTCTACGTTATCCGGCCGCTCGAAGCGCTCTCCTTCGCCTTCCTCTTCTTCGTCATCATAATCTTCTTCTTCTTCTTCTTCGACTTCTTCCTCACCCTCCTCTTCGCCGTCTTCGTCATCCTCTTCTTCGACGGGCTCCCTTCTCAACGAGGGAGATCAGCGAGAGGAAGTATGACAAAGAGAGAGAGAGAGAGATAAGAGAGAGCGAGTTAGAGAAAGATAGAGAAAGAAATGCGATTGTGATCCTACTTTCAGGAGCCAGCCCCGCTTCTGGATGAACGCCTTGCGAAACTAATCGCTGATAATGCGCGCATGAAGTTGCTCTGCATCTGCGCGACCGTTCTTCTTGTCGTCTTCTTTTCCCTCAGCGCCTTCCAGCACAAGAGAACCGAGAAATTTATCGAAGATCTCGAGTTGGTCAACGACGACCTTCATCGACACAAAGTGGAACTCGAGTTGGTCAATGAGGACCTTCGTCGTCAAGGAAAGGATCGCGAGCTGATCATTAAAGACCTCCGTCGTCAAGGAAAGGAAAGCAAACTTGTCAATGAGGACCTCCGTCAACAAGGGGAGGAACGCAAGCTGGTCATTGAGGACCTGCGTCGACAGTTAACGGAACGCGAGCTGGCCATTGAGGACCTGCGTCGACAAGGAAAGGAACGCGAACTGTTAGTAGCACATGGGTTGTAAAGTCGACTTGTGTCGGTTGCGCGATTTGTTTTCTATGCCTCCCACTCATTAAGGGACTTGGCGGCCAGATTCGAGTCGCGGCGAGTTGTCCTCCACGAACGTGCGCTGAATAAAATCGGCGAACGTTTGATCTTTCCGGTTAAATGAATTTTCGTTTTTCTTTCTTAATTTTCTCGGAGAATTTATCTTTCTATTGTTTTTTATTTCCCACGTTTTGCTACATATTATTAAATATTAGAGGGCGAGAAAGAATGTGAAAGTGTGTTTCAATTGTTTTTTTTAAACTTTAATTCTGTTCTTTGATCTTTGAACTTAGACCTCGATTCATCTGACGACGCGAGACGCTATGAAGATGCGCATCGCCGCAGCGTCCACCTCGATGCAGAAACTGCATTCCTATGCCCAATACGGGGGCACGTGGCGCAGTTGTGGTGGCTTCAACAAGTGCTTTACGCGCGACGTGATAGTGACGCTCGATGAAAAGAGGTATGAAATAGAGTAAATCAATATAAAATTAGCCACCGATGAAACTCAGTATGAAATTGAGCCAACTTTTTTATGGAGATGTCAATGAAGACCTCGACTAGGTCATTCTTTTTTTAAACATTTTATTAATAGTTTAAAGCACGTTTTTTAAAGTCTGAATATTGTCTTTCCAGAGCTATTGAATGCACGAATGGCGGCACCGTTGTCATCGAAGCCGAAGCGCATCTGACGCTCGAGCGCAAGGACGATGGAGGAGACCGTCACAATGTCGTCGTGCCTCAGCTCGTCGACTGCCGCGGAATGATGAGCAGCGGCTTCTACGCCGCCATCAAAGCGTGCTACAACGCAGCATGGGCCGTGTATTAATTGACGACAGAGAGAAGTACATCTCCAGCTCGCTCACCTTTCTTCTTCCCCTTCCTTTTTTATTTATGTTTTTTTTTTCAATTCTTTCTTTTTTGCCTTTCCTTTCTTATCTTTTTCGCTCTTATTTTTCCGCTTTTATTTGTCGTTTTTATAAACGGCTAAATAAAATTTATTTATTCAGAAGCGTTCAAAAATCTGTAATTTAAAAAAGAACAGCACCTCTTGAAATGTGAGCTAGGGTTTGGACGATAATTGTTGTTGTAATTCTTCATGAGTGCACTCATGAGAATTACTCATCTAGAGATGGGGTGGAACTGTCGAACTCTCTTTATTTTGTATTCTTGCCATAACCTCTACGTATCCGTTCATTCATTCGTACATTTTATTTCATCAGTTAGACGTGATCGCTGACTTTCCAGAATGTTTGGTTCCTAGTTGAATTAGATGGGGTGGAACCATAGTGGAGGCGGGTGGGCGAAGCTAGCTTGGACGGGTGGGCGGAGCTAGTTCATGCAGTCACGCGTCTCGCCCGGATAGATACCGGCGAGCTGGATGACGCCTGCGTCGTAGATCTTCTTTGGCGTCTTGGTGCCGGCCGAGATGTAGCTGTCCGGGATTACGATCGTGAACTTGCGCTGGCAGGGCTGAGAAGAAACAATTTTATCGTATTTAATAAAAAAAATGCTGAAAGGACTTTAAGGGGAAGTGGGGACAAGAATGGGAAAGAGATCCTAACATGTCTACAAATTTGTTTTTGTTGCTTGCATACAAAGCAAAATTTGATTGCAAAAATACATCGAAAGCTAATTTTTGAACCTTTCCCGTCGTTGCAGTCGTGGTAGATGTTGAGCTTCGGGTCGATCGGCGTGAACTCCTCGGTATAGCCGCGCAGGTCAAAAGAGCCGTCGCTGTTCGTCTTGCCAGAGGCCATCAGGTCGTCCGCGTCTACGCCTGAATTGTTCAAACGATAAAGCCTAAGCCGTAAAGGAGGACTCCAGCGAATAAAAATGCTCGTCAAGAAACTTCGATTGTAAGTGTCCCGAAGTCACAAAAATCCCTTCCGCCCAGAGAAAAATAACATTTCATTGTACATACATACTTTGAACTCTCAGTTAGGAGCTAATATTCAATTTACCCGCCATTTTCAAAAAAGTGACAACGTGGCTGCCGGGTCCTCTTGACCCGTGCGCAATTTCTGTGGGGAGAGTGCGAAGAGCAGCAACACTGCAATGGGAGGATCACAGCATTCCGGAAAAAATAACTTGGCTTATTGCAGCCTGTAGCAACTAGAGGCTGATCCGCACGTGGCACTTCATGGGTCAAATGCGTATTTTGAATGGTTTTGCCAAACATTCGCCGGAGACATCCTTTAAAGGATGGTTATCGCCAACGTTTATGCGAGATTTCAATATGTCGCGATCCTTCGCACTCGTGTTATTTTCATGAAACGGATTTGTGTGATTTGCGAATTGTAGAATGAGATTGTTTACTCCGACGGATGAACGCGGCAATTCGTTCCGGCATTAATTATTTTTAATCGTTCTCCTGTAAAGTAACGCTAAGGTTTAGCTTCATTGCGCGATCAATATATCTTCTTTTTAAGTGAAAAGTAATATTTACTGTATATTATATAGATAAGTAATATACATGTACTATATTTTCTGACTATTTCTTTTTTTTAATTCTTCACAAACTCTTCTTTCCAAAAAATGGGAGAGACAGAGAGAGAGAGAGAGAGAGAGAGAGAGAAATGAATGCGAGAGAGAAATGCAGAGAAAGAGATTCGACAGCCTTTCGAAGCCTACTCAATTTGTTCCAATTGTCTGTCATAGATACATAATATAACACCTGAACCTGGGAAATGCACCTCGAGCTCTTGGTGAGCCCCTTAAAACTGCTGGCGAGCACCAACAGAACGGCCTCGAACCCGCTAATTACTGTGCGAAAGGTCGCTTTCCTTCGTTCGCCACGGCCTCTCAAGCTCATCCACGAAGGACGAGGACTCATTCGATGTTTAAATTTGGCACGAGCTTGATTTCCCTCCATCTATTTAGTAATATAATGCATGCAATGTTTTGTTTGCCTTAGTCATTAGTTATATTTTTTAAATCATGATACTCGTTCTCTTTTCCTTGCCGATATGAGCCGCAAGAGTACCGAATAATCTTTGTTATCAGCTTGGGAATTCGGAAGAGGCAGGCACTGTCATGTGCCTGTACTCTACGCTAACCGGCCGCTCTAAGAGGTCTTCTTCTTCTTCTTCGACGTCTTCTTCTTCCTCATCTTCGACTTCTTCCGCTTCTTCTTCTCCATCGAAGGGCTCCCATCACAGTGAAGACATCCATGCGCAGAGGGATCAGCGAGAGGAAGTATGACAGAGAGTGAGATTAAGATAACAGAGAGTTGGAGAAAGATAGAGAGAGAGAGAAATGGGCTTGTGAACCCAGTATTCAACATCCTTTTCTCAGGAGCCAGCCACTCTTCTGGATGAACGTCTTGCGAAACTAATCGCAGATAATGCGCGCATCAAGTTTCTCTGCATCTGCGCAGCCATTCTACTTGTCGTCTTATTTTCCCACAGCGCGGTCCAGCACAAAAAAACCGAGAAAGTGATCGATGACTTCCGTCAACAACTGAAGGAGAGCGAGCTGGTCATTGAGGATCTCCGTCGACAGGGAAATGAACGCGAGCTGTTAGTTATGGGTTTTAAAGTCGACTAGTAGACTGTAACTCTTAATCATTAAAGAGATCCAACGGCGAAATGTGACTCGCTGCATCGGGAATTAAACGAACGCGAGTTGTCAGTAGACTTGTAAATTTTACTAATGTCGGTTGCGAGCCTTGTAGACAGTAACTATTATTGTTAAGAGAGCGTGTCCGTAAGCTTCGAGCGCAGCCTGCCCCGGAAAAATTGTTTTCAAATTCATTAACAAAAATCATTTTTCTTATACAACTCGACCCGCTCTATTTAATGAGACTAATTTCATCATCATCCGATTTTTTCCCCTTCGGGATACGCTACCGTAACCCTGAAAATTCATTGATCCATAAATCCGTTCAAAACCGGTTTTGAGAAACAATGCACATATCATTCAATAGCATTTCGAAAGCGCTTCAAATTTCATCTAGGAACATGTCTTACTAAAATTTTATTTTGGCCGAGAAATTTGGGTCTAAATTATTTGAAGGGTCAGCACACCATTTTATGATCATTTCCCCACCCTGGCACCTAGATAGAAAGAAAGAGCGTGAAATTTGCTACCAAATAAGTATCATTCAAGAAAAATCTGAGCGTACCAATTTTTGCTACGACGCGAGCAATGCGCGCGAGTCGGTCAAAAAGGCGCGTTTACGGCGGCCGAGGCACCCTGCAAGCGCATTCAGCGATCCATAACTTTGCTCGATCTTAATATCAGAAAATCGTAGATATATCATCTAAGAGCTCTCACAGAGATCTTCAAATGCTACATACATACTTTTATTGAAATATTTATATTTCTATGTAAAATTTCGTTCTGTACTTTCAGAAATCTTAAAAAAACTATTTTACAAACATTTCCGCATTTCAAAACACACATCATAAGAAAGAGCGTGAAATTTTCTACAAGGTGAACCCCTTTCAATAAACTGTCAAGTCTATATTGTTCTGTTATAAGTTATAAGAATAGGGCATCAGCTTAGCACAATTCTTCAACGTTAAAAATTATTGGAATATTCTAATTCGAATAACCTAAACACTGAAATTCTCGGGCTAAAGGATAGCGACGACACTTTACCTATTCTTATGACTTATAAAAGAACAATATAGACTTGAAAGTTTATTGAAAGGGTTCATCTTGTAGAAAATTTCACGCTCTTTTTTATGATGTATGCTTTGAAATGCGAAAATGTTTGTAAAATAGTTTTTTAAGCCTTCTAAAAGTACAGAACGAAATTTTCCATAGAAATATAAATAGTTCAATAAAAGTATGTTTGTAGCATTTGAAGATCTCTGTGAGAGCTCTTAGATGATATATCTACGATTTTCTGATATTAAGATTGAGCAAAGTTATGGATCGCTGAATGCAGGGTGCCTCGGCCGCCGTAAACGCGCCTTTTTGACCGACTAGCGCGCATTGCTCGCGTTGTAGCAAAAATTGGTACGCTTAGATTTTTCTTGAATGATACTTATTTGGTAGAAAATTTCACGCTCTTTCTTTCTATCTAGGTGCCAGGGTGGGGAAATGATCATAAAATGGTGTGCTGACCCTTCAAATAATTTAGACCCAAATTTCTCGGCCAAAATAAAATTTTAGTAAAACATGTTCCTAGATGAAATTTGAAGCGCTTTCGAAATGCTATTGAATGATATGTGCATTGTTTCTCAAAACCATTTTTGAACGGATTTATGGCTCAATGAATTTTCAGGGTTACGGTAGTGTATCCAGAAGGGAAAAAATCGGATGATGATGAAATTAGTCTCATTAAATAGAGCGGGTCGACTTGTATAAGAAAAATGATTCTTGTTAATGAATTCGAAAACAATTTTCCCGGGGCAGGCTGCCTTAAGCGCATGCTCGACTCTTACAGAGAAGCTCTCTTAAAGGGATCTGACGGCGAGATGCGAACCGCGGCGAAACGTCTACTACGAGAACGCGAGCAATAGAGTCTACAGACTTTTGTTCTTTCCGGTTCAATGAATTTTCGTTTTCTTTCGTTCCTCAACAATAGACTAGCTACTTCAACTCTCACATATTGATTAATTATAATCGATTTCCTGGCAGTATTTTATCTTTCTCTATCTTACTACTTGTCTGTGACAATATTGAAGAGGCATCAAAATTAAGTAAGTGAAAACGTGTTTCTCTTGATCCTGATGTTTTGATTTAAAAAAAAATTAATTATTGATCCTTTATCATAGGCATCGATTCGTATGACAGCGCGAGACTCAAAAAAGATGCGGTTGGTCAAAGCATCCTTTTCGATGCTGGACCAGTCAGACTATCCCTGTTACGGCGGCAAGTGGCACCGTTGTGGAACTGACTGGTGCTCGAATTGCGACATCATTGTGACGCTCGACGAAAAGAGGTCAAATAATAATACTAAAAAAAAGTGCCACGCTCTATTTGTCACCGTGGCACCATAACATATTTCAAATAAAATCTTGCTAATCGTTTTTTAAATAATCTTTTTTATGTATATAAACATAAAGGAATACGTCGAATAGATAACCTTCTATACAATTTTAGACACTTTTTAAAAGGTTTTCTAATACTTTTTTAAAGTTTTATTAGCACTTTTTTTTTACTCTTAATATTGTCTCATTCCAGAGCCACTCAATGCAAGTATGGCGGAACTATTGCTATCGAAGCCGAAGCGCGTCTGACGCTCGAGCTCAAGGATGGGGCTTCTGGCGAAGGAGAAGGACTCATCGTGCAACGCCAACCTCAACTCTACGTCATCGACTGCCGCGGAAAGAAGAGCAGCGGCTTTTACGCCGCGATCAAAGCGTGCTACAGCGCAGCCGTGGATGTGTATTGATTGACGGCCAGCGAGATGTCCATCCATCGGGCTCGTTCACCGTTTCTTCTTTCCATCGCTATTTTTCTCCCCACATTTTTTTTTTAAATCTTTTTCTCTTCTTCCTTTTTCCCTATGAACTGTCAATTGTATAATCCGCTATTATTTCCCCATTTTGCTTATCTTTTTTGGTAAATTCTATTGTCATTTTCGCTTTTATTGTCATATTCGTAATGTGCTGAATAAAGTAAATTTCTCCCGAAAAAAAACAACTTTTTTTTAAACAACTTTTTTACCACCATTTATGGAGAGAGAAAACCCGAACCTCGATCGTCATCGAACAGCTTGACCTTGACGCCGACGGCAGGCTGGCCGTCACAGATGAGCTTGCCCTTCACGCCGGATGCCTGAGTTCGGCCGACACCGAGAGCGGCCGCGGACGCGACGGCGAACAAAAGGAACGAGAGAAGGGCATCCTAGAAATGCGAGAACCTATACTGGACTCGAAAAATCGCACTTGAATTCGTGCCGTTTTGCTTGGCACAAGGCGAGAGAACATACGATTTAGAGAGACGCGACGACATTAATCATGAAAATTCAAATTGAATGCAGTTTGGCTTCGTGCTAATTTAATAACTCAATATTTTCCAAAACGTTCTTTATGCCACGACATTTACAGAAATTAATTAGGATATATTCATTAAATAATGTGGAATTATTAAGCATTGGGCACAGAAAATCGAAAAGTAGAAATAAAGAAACAATGGGAGCAGTTCGGAGCGATATCCTCGAGAATGGCTGTTTGATTTTTCTCGGCGACTGCCGAGTCAATTATTTCCATTTCTTCCTTCTTTCTAAATTAATCATTCTTCCCTTTCCTCTATTTTGACAAAGGCAGAATTCTAGATGATTCATTCTTCTCTTTCTCTTTTATTTATATTTGGCAAAATGAGAAATTCCAGAATGTTTTAGCTTTTCTTCAAAAGGATAAGTCTCTATCGTTCTATATTTTGTGTTTGAATTGATTATAAAGTTTTAATTACCCAACTTTGAGAACTGCTCTAAAGACACTACATTCAACTTGTTCCTCAACGCTTCGGGAACGTTTAGCGGAAGTGAAAAGAACAGAGCAAACCCATAATTGTGTGCCGAGCTCAAAAGCGAAAAATGGGATATAGATGTAGAAAGAGAAAGGGCGAATGTCAGGAGAGAATTGACAGAAAGAGAGAGAGAAAGAGAAGAGTGAGCGAGAAATATACAGAGATAGAAAGGACATGAATAAAAAGCAACCAATCGAGGGTTGAAATGGACATCCTCTCGTGATGGAATAGACATTTTAAAAAAGTAAGTGACTTTTCGTGAATGTAGGATCCGGATGGCTAAGTTCTCCCTTGATCAAAACAGAACAGTGGGCAACTGCCATTAAGGTTCAGAGATGTCTTCTCTTTCTTCTTCTACACTCCCACTCCCTCTCTCCCTCTCTCTCTCTATCCCCCTTCTAACTCTCTATCTCTCCTCTTTCTCTCTCCCTACAATCTTCTCCCTAGCCTTGTCTCTTGTTCGATCGCTTTTTATTCTTTGCCCCATGCTTCTTTCTCTCGCTGCCTCTCGAACTGATCTGACAATCTCATTTATCATGAGGAGGCTGGAGAAAACAAGGAATGAAAAGTCCTCTCTACTTCTTACTTTGTTCTTCCCTTTGCCACGTTCATTTTGAAATTAACGTTTACAACAACAATATTGTAAATTTTTATTTGTTAACTGTGCGCATTTGAGGCAACAAAAAAAAGCTTGATATCACGGAATATTTGAGATGCTCGAGAGGGAAAGAAGTTATTCTTGCGGCAGTTCAAGTCAATGCAATACATACACGATTCAATACACGAAGAAAAAGTATAAAAAGAACAAGAATGTCAGAATTTAAATTAGTGAGACAATATTTGCCAGCTTTGTATAATAATGTAAATTCAACATAATATGTACGAATTTGAAAGGGAGAAAAACACGTTTAAAGTGCAATGAAGAGGCAATATTCATGGAAGGCAAAGTGAGAGAAAAGTGTGAGCATATGAGACAGTCAAATGAGGCAACTTAGAGCTCTGATAAAAATTACTACAACGGTACTAACAAAACGGGCAAATATTAAAGTCAAGTGAAACATTTTCATATTACGAAAATAATGGGGCAACAAAAACGTGGTCCTGAAACGATGCATGTATAGACAGACTGAAGAGCAAGCGCAGGGCAGTAAGTAAGTTCCAGCTTCGGCTTCTAAACCGACAAAGACCGCAAGGATATCTGGGATAAGTCAGAATTTAGCTAGATCAGAATGTCCGGTAAAAACACCGGAGTTCTATGATCACTTCGCCACATTCTCGATGTACAATAGAAACTTATTGAATGCAGAAGCTATTTAAACAAGTCTAATGTGGGGGGGGGGGCGGAATATTACCCAAGAACAACGATCTTAGCAGGGAAGGAGGGGGGGGGGGGGGTGAAGAGGACTCCAATAGCAAGGGCCTTAGCCAGTGGTCCTCTAACCTTACAATTAGCCAGGGTCCTCTAACATTAGCCAAGGGTCCTCTAAGAGGCCGAATTCGAGAAGGCATCCATCGTGCCCGACGTCGGCAGCCAGTCTACCCACTCGCCGTTCTTGTCTCGCTTCGTGCTGTGGCTCGTGAGCGGATACTGCCAGTGCCCGCCAGTCACGTCCGTCTGCAGAATGTTTCATTTCTTAAAAATATATTTATAATTTTATATTTAAAAAATTGCGACAAATACATAAAACTTCAAAAATATCACCCTCCAATGAAGTACGAAAATAAAAATATAAGTTCCACATCCTTTTTGGTGTGGTCTTTTAGTGTGATCGTAGGATGCCATCCCTGACTTTTAGTGTGATCGTAGGATGCCATCCCTGATTTATCAATGTTTCAACCTTGATGGAGAAGTCGCGCCACTCGGGCACGTAGTAGCGGAAGCAGTTGAGACGGCGCACGCCGAGCGTCGCCTCGTCTTCGTACTTCACACGCCGAACCACCGCCCAGTCAGGCAGGCAGAAGTCGTAGCAGTCCGAGCATGAGGAATCTGTCGGAGAGGTGAGAGAGAGAGAGAGATAAAGAGACGACAGAGAGAAATGTAGAGTGAAAGAGACAAAGACAAACTGATAGAGAGAGGAAAAGCGAAAAATTATGATGAAACGTAAACGTATGCGAATATATTCACTAGTAATATTTTTTAACCTCTTAATATTAGTATTCTCTTTTAAAAGATTATTTGTCTCCCGCCGCGAAGAGTAAAAAAAAAAGAAAAGCTACCGTACCTCTCGGCGCGACAGTCTGCCTGAGCAGCATCCACTTGGCGGCAGTACAGTCGAGCACCTCCTCGGAGAACTTGGCACGCGCCGCCATCGAGTCGATCGGCTCGGGCGCAAACTGCCAGAACTCTTGCCAGCCAAAAGTTGATTGGATCTGGAAGAGGAGAAATACAGAAGGTGAGAGAAAGAAGACAATTCTGAGAGACAGACAGAGAAAGAGAGAGAGAACGAGAGAACGAGTGAGACAGAGAGGGTGAGACAGTAAGACGGAGATAAAGCGAGAGGTGGAAAGCAAGGTGAGAGATGGTAAAGTGGGAGAGAGACAGACGAAAACATGTAGGTTTGAAGAAATACTTAAAAAATATTTAACAGTTCAAAACAAACTCAATTGATATTTTCGCGGCCATAAATGTTGTAAATCGCTGATCGCGCTGTAGTGTTTAATTAGTATTCCAAAAAAAAATCAATCAATATTTTGAATTTATTTTGTTTTCAATTTAAAATGACCCAAAAATTTCTAAACAAAATGTATTGATTGATTGATTTATGTAAACAAGATTGACCTCATAGTCGGACTGCCCGAGGGCGTCCATGAGCGCGTCCATCGAGGGGATGGCCGTGCGGTCGAGCGGCATCAGGAAGCACGTCGTGTGGCGGCCGGCCGCGTCCGTCAGCGCGTGGTCCGCGTACGCGACGTAACCCTGAGCAATTAATTAACTAATTAATTAGTTTGAAGAAGTTAATTAGTCCTCGCAAATAAATCAATCAGAAAAACGAAGAAAAGGCAGTATTCTGCTGAAAATAAATCAATATATTAGAAAAAAGATCTTGAAAGCTCTATCCAAATGACGAAGAAAAAAGAATTATTAGATAATTCAAATTGAATTGAGAACGCGAAGTATTGGGGGGCTGAGATCAATCAATAAGGAATATATCAAACGGAAATACTTAATAATTAAGTCAATAAATTGAATTTTTTAATTCAGAAAAATGAAATACAGAAAATGGTCTCACCGTTGTGAAATCGATAGCCGTGAAGACGTTGCTGTGAAAGGGAGGATTACCGCGAAGTTCAAAGTGGGCCTGAATCATACATTCGTTTGTAAACACGTTGATCATTTGTTGGCTAAAAAACTTTTGAAAAAAGAAAAGGAGTGAATATATGTGCCTATAACCGACAATAAAAACTAACCATAAGCGCTTTAAAAAGCCCCTTGATACCTGATTGGCCGAGTAGTAGTGCACAAAAACGGATGAGGGCATGCTAGCAGTTAATAAATTCGGATTTCGTCGTCTGCACTCTTCGCAAACGGGCGGGAAGAGCAAGTATTCTCTCACCTTTACGAGGAATCATTATTAGGTAGCACAATCGTGTACTACGTTTTTCTTTTGCTTTTAACCTACTTTTAGCAGTTGAATCATAGAAATAAAACATAATTTGTACATTTGTTTTGTATGAAGAATAAAAGAATTAAACAAACATGAATACCGAGTATCGATTAAACAGTGCGCTCAAGACGATGATGACAAGAATGAGCAGCAGAAGTAGCAGAAGAAGAATGCAGCAGAGATTGGCGAGGAGCGCCGGAGTCACTTCGGCATTTCTCAAAAGGAATTTCGTTAATTGAAAAGAAAATAATTTTCAAATATTTAAGTAGCAGAAAAATCGGCATTTTGTCAACAACAAAAAAAACAGGAGAAAAATCAAAGCCATTATTATAGTTCTTAAGATTTTTTTCTCTTTTAGCTTTGCGATCATATGCGTTACGTGTAAACATTTATTGATAGGCACCATTTTCGAGCTCGAATTCTTTGAAAGCTCTCGCGCGTTTCTTAAAAGGAGACAAAAAAACATTCTAGAATTCGCGCCCTTTTGCCTGATACAAAGGCGGCTATGGTAGTCAAGGAAATTCAAATAGTAGATTATGATTGAGTTTCGTTCCGTGCACATTGAAGAGAGTAAAAGGAGAGTAATTCTTGTCTCTTGAAGAGACCTGAATGTCTGCATGAGCTCTGCGAAGAATCGTTTGGTCCTCGCCCAGCATCCGCCGCCTTCGTCGTCGTCTTGCCGCGAGCCGCTCACCAGAGACTGCCGCGAGCGGAGATGTATCGGCGAGCGAGACTGGGCAGAGGCGTTTATTTACTCTATTTATTTACACTATTTCAATCTCTATCTTTTTCTTCTTTTTAAAATTTATTTTACGCCTATTTTTATACATTATTAAATAAATGAATCAAAAATTGCTAATAAAAAAATTATTTTAACCATTCCGCCAAACGCATCCTTTGATTCCTGCGACGTCTGCATCTGTCGATAGCTATCCTTGCGAGTGAACGAACTAAAAGTAATCCATATTAGCAGAATAGTCTTTTGGTAATATTAAAAGAAATCATAAAGATCGATTTATAATCTGAAGCATACAAAACTCAATCTAAATTATTGGATACTACTGTTAATTTTTATCAATATCATAGGCATCGACTATTGCGGAGAGTACCTGGACGGTGAGAACTGAACAGATCTAGCTGGAGAGCCCTCGGGCAGAATAGGCCTAGCTGCTAGCTGCATGGCGGGCTACTCGATGGTGTACAATATCAACGCAACATGAATCGGGCAAGATCGATGGGGGAGGCGGGAGGAGAGGAAGCCGGCAGAGACAGGGAGAGAGAGAGAGAGAAAGAGAGAAAGAGAGAAACAGGAAGTGACAGAGAAAGAAGAAAAGAGATTGAGAGAGTGAGAGAGACAGAATTGAAAGAGTATAAGAGAGAAGAGAACGATCAAGGAAGATGAGAGACAGATTAGCACGCCAATGCTCTGCACATTTTCCTCCCCTCTTCATGACCATTTTTCTGTTTGCACGAACGCAGCAGCGCATGAAACTGATTGAAGAACTAGCAAATAAATTCGGCCAAAGATGGGCCCGGTGAGAGAGAGAAGAGGGGGTCAAGAGGGGCAGGGGATCCTCATTTTGTATGTACATACACTTCTTTGGCTTGTATGATTTTCATTACTTGATTGAGAATGAAAAGGGAACCGTAAAATGGAAGTAGATAATGAAATAGTGTAAGTAGTACGAAGAAAAAATGAAATAAATAAGGATGTAAACAAAAACAAAACTGACTCGTCTAGCTGACGCCATGATTCGCCACGCGCGAGTGGCGCGGCGGTGGCCACAGGCAACGGAGGCGCTGTCGTCGTTGGCACGAAACGATCTGGACTTCGACGAAGCGGAGGCGGTGGCGCGCTCGCGAGGCCTTAATCTTGTATTGTTTAATTTATTTTCAACATATTACAAGATGAATATAATAAAGTAGTGGCGAAGTTTTAAGTCTAGAAACAAGTGCATTAAATAAATATGCTAGCATTCGTTGTAAAAGAAATTTTCGCGAAAAATTAGGATAGCTCGCCCTCGTCAAACTCACTCGCCGCACTGAGCGCCGCGACGCTTGGCCGAACTGTCGTGATGCTGTCGTCGAGGCGTGAGCGGGCCGAGTCGTCGAGGTAGCCACCGCCGTGTGTCTCCACGATGCGTGCGCCGCCTTCTGCGAATTGGGAAAATGAAGAAATGGTACGCACCGAAAACATTTTTAGTGTAACAATCGACTACTGTATTCTGTTTCTGTGATTTACCAGACGTGTGCAGCTCGTGAACATCGTAGCCATAAGTGTTGACGGAGAAGGCGCCTCCCGAGCCACCGCTCCTGTCGTGCATGGTTGTGTCGAGTTCTTGGCCGTAATCTGACGGGAAAGATTACTTTTTAAATCGAGCCAAATTTTATCAATACTTAATATTTTATCAATAATACCAATATTTGCAGTTATAATGAGAAAAGCGAGAAAAGTTTTAAGAAAGGTTCTAAGGAATATTTTCCAAGGAATTCGGATAGTTGTAAAAAGGCATGATTATATATAATATATGATATATAAGGATGAAAAGGATAGGTGGAATAGAGAAGGAGGCAGGAATTCAAAAGCTTTAAATCGCTGACTAGCTGAGGCGTGCACGAAGGAGGCATCGCGGCTCACGTCAGTCTCGCCCGTCAGCTCGTACCTTAAATTTATGATTTGGCAATTTAACCATTTTGTTTTAATTAGTTTTCAAGTGAAAATTTTGCGCTTTTTTCAATAGAACAATTTTTCGGTTCAAGTTTTTTTAGTCGCACGAACCTTCTCCTCCGGAGCAAGTCTTCATCCTTGGGCAGCTCAAAGGTCTCTGAAAACGTTTGAATTGTCGTTGTCGGCAACGCTGACTTGCCTGAAATGTTGAATTTTTTTCCATAATGCATCAGGCAAGTGGCTTTTCATCGAGAATTAAGCAATTAAAAGAAGGAACTTTAAATAAAGGTCTAACTTCTAAGTCAAAACTATTGATTTATTTATATATGTCAAAAATAAGATGAATCGATAAACCTGGAACACGCGGTCGCCTTCCTTCAGTGACGTGTCTCTCGATCACTTCGATCTGCTCTATGGACCGCGGGGGAAGGTCCATTCTTTGGCAAGATGCCAAGGAAATAAAAAGGGGGAGGGGAGTGTCGGGCTGAAAAAAAATTCTCATATTCTTTTTTCTCTTTTCAACAAAGCGCAGTTTCCTGCTTATAATGGCGAAAGAATCGCGACTTTGCGCAGTGAATAGCGGCTGAACGATCAAGGCGCCCGCTGTCAAGAAATTACTGAAGGACGAACGGAGGTAGTGGAGGGCGAGAGAGAGAGAGAAAGCGAGAGAGAGAGAAAGAGAGAGAGAGAGAGAAAGAGAGAGAGAGAGAGAAAGCAAGATAAAATAAAAGAAGGAGGTGAAGAAGAGAGAGTGAAATGAGGGAGGATGAAAGAGAAGGAAATTACATAGCATTCAAAGAGTACAGCAGTTGGAAGAAACAGAGGAATGCGTTACGGAGTAAAAGTTAAAGGAAAGCAGCTGCAAATGGTAGCACAAGGAGGAATGAGAAGGACAGAAGAAACAAGAGGAATAAATTGCGTAGAAGCGGGAGAAAGAGAGAGATTGAGATATGGAAAGAGAGCAAGAAAAAGAGAATTCACGGAAGAACTTGGGAGAGTGTGGGAAAATGAAAGACAACGAGGGAAAGCGAGAGAGCATGAGAGACACAGATACAATAAGATGAGCGAGAGAAACAGATAGATCGAACAGGTTTGAAGCGGACGCATCTCTGCTCGATTCTACTACCTCCCACAGTGCGCCGCTACCTGCTGTTGACTGTGCTTTCTCACAAGTGGTCTCGTTTAAGATAGATGCTGCAACTTGCAGCCTGCAATTCATGCAAATCACTAAAAAAGGAACTGCCATACAATAAGCATAAATTGGAGGATTTTGATTTCACTTGTTCAGATCAATTGGACGGTTGAAAAATAAGTGGATTTTTTTCCTCCAGCTTATTTTTAGTTACATAGTTCCCTTGTAAGCACTGATTATGAGCTGATTGCGAATCTTGAGATTTCTACACGGGTTTTCTTATCAGGGTGGGGGATCAGGAGTTCTTGATAAAACGCACGCTCATAAATGTGCAAAATTAAAGCAAGCTAATTTGGTATCTGCCATGAAGACATTAAAAGCTAACCATAAGGTAAGTAAACATCATGGGACATATATTTTAAAAAAATCCCGATGACCCCTGCGACTTGGTACCAAGACTGCGAGTGGCCAGCATTAGGTCTTCTGAGGCCCGCCCAGTCATCGACCTCATTTGCACCTTCTTTTTCTGTGTCTTCCTCACTCTTTCGCACCACCAACTTCTCTTGTTGAAGAAAGTCTCCAAATCACCCTTGACCATGACTCAGCGTCGATCATTCCTTTGGAACAAAAAGCACTCTGCTCTCTTTCTCTCTTTCTCTCCCTTACTATCTCCCGCTATCTCTCTATCGCTCGCTCTCTCTCTCTCTACCTTTCAATGAAGGCCACAACATGCCTCCAATGCGAAATCAGCCAGCCACTGCGCAATTTCAAGAAGAACTGCTTGGGAACGGTGACAAAGAAAGGGACGGCACAAGGCAGGATGATGTAAAAGAGAGCGAGAGAAAGAGAGAGAGATAGACAGATAGATAGAAAAGTGAGAGATGTAGCGAAAGAAAAAGAAATAAATAGAACGAAAGAGAGAGAAAGAAACTAGAGAGATAGAGAAAGAAAAGAGAAAGAGAGAGAGAGAGAAAATGTAGAGATAGGGCAAGAAAAGAGAGAGAGTAACCCCAAAAGACGTGCAATAAAAATACTCCACGAAGAAAATATGCAGTGAAAGAATGCCATAATTGGACGCAATAAAATGAGGTCTTGCAATCTTTTAAACTGATCGATACACTATTATTTGTGTCATCAAATAGAAAAGAAAATAGAAAAGCTTAAAGAAAGTTCTACAATGACTCATTATTAACAGCGTAAGGAAATTTATATGAGAAATTGTAAGATTAGAAAGAGTTAATTTGTTTATATTCTCGAAATATATATTTACAGAAATATATACTTAAATATCTGGTGTGATATCAAAATTTTCCACTTATATATGCCATGCCTAAAGAAATTCCTGCCTCCCTTATTATTTAAACGCATATTTATTTGTTCCATCAGAATGATTCATTAATCTCATCTTCAAATGGACTATTGATCGCATTTTTCAATCGGTCCGTTACATCTCACTCTCTCTCTTTCTGTATCTCTTGCTCTCTCTCTCTCTCTCTCTGCCTCTCCCTCTATCTCTCTCACCTTCTCTTTCTCTCATCGTCTCTCGCTTCCTCTCATTTTCCCCGGCTGGCTGGTTATTGCCATGCCGCTCCAGGCCGAACGCTCGGTGCGCAACACTCTCATTCGGAAGTCGTACTCTGCACCGATTGAGGTCGGAGCACCGGCCCAAAGACAGTAGAAGGGAGAGAGTGTGTGTGTGAGAGAGAGGAAGAGGGAGAGAGGAAGAAAGCGAGAGAGAGAGAGAGAAAAAAAATCGGATAGGAAAGAGAGACAGCAAGAATGGCAGGAATTGAAAGAAAGTGAAAGGCAGATGGCGCGGATAAAGTAGATACAGGACAGACAGGAAGCGTGCTGAATGTACAGGGGAAGAATGATAGAGAGCGGTAATTAAAGAGAGAGTGAAAGGGAAGGGGAGAGAGATTGAGAGAAGAGAGAGAGAGAGAGCAAGAGAGAGAGAGAGCAAGAGAGAGAGAGAGAGAGAGAGAGAGAGAGAGCGAGCGAGGAATAGAGAGATAGGGAGAGCAAAAGAGGGCAGAGTACTGCCTGAGGCACGTATTGTAGGGGGGCTTATGCTTACTACAAGTACTCGATCCGCGTGTATGTGACCAGTCAGGGCTGCTATGTAATCGAGGGAGGGCCTGGCTCGAGGCAGCCAGCGGAAATCACAGGAAGTTGGGTATGCATAGCAATAAGAATGTGGTATGAAAAGCAGCTCAAAAATCTAAAGTACAAAATTAAATTTAAAAAATTTACAAGTGACGTCGAGAGAGAGAGAGAGAGTAGGAGGGAGAGAGGGAGAGATAGACGGAGAGAGAGAGGGAGTTAGGGAAAGAGCGAGGGAGAGAGGGAGAGAGAGAGAGTGAGTGAGGAGGATTGAAGATGCGCCGGTGGCAAGAGGCTGTGCACCATCAACAAGCACGAAATAGCTCACGCCGCAACATCAAGGAGACTGGCCAGGGGGAGGGGAGCAGAGAGAGAGAGAGAGATAGAAAGAGTTAGAGAGTATAGACGAAGGGAGAGGGAGGGAGAGCGTAAGAGAGAGGGGGGAGTTAGAGAGAGAAACAGAGAGAGAGAGAGAGAGAGAGAGAGAGAGAGAGACTCACTCTGACATGCATAATTGCTGCCCTGGGGCACAGTCAATCCACGGCGCAGACAACACATATAGCCTGGGGCAGAGCCGCCCGGTAGGATTGAAGAGAGAGAGGGAGCAGAGGCAGAGAAAAAGAGGAAAAGAGAAAGAGAGGGAGAGAAAGCGAGAGACGAAGAGAGCTAGAAAAAGAAGAGAGAGAGAGAGAAATAAAGTGAGAAAGGGAGAGAAAGAAATAGAGAAGCCCATCACGAAAAGATCGTGATAGATCGGTCCGGAGACTCGTTCAGGCGGATAATGAGAAAGGTGGACAGAGGAAGTCAAAGAAGAAGAAGAAGGATAAAGTGAGAGAGGAAATAGAGAGATTGAGAGAGAAAGTAAAGAAGAGTGAGAAAGAGAGACAGTTTGAGAGAAAAGATAGAGAGAGAGAGAGGGAGAGAGAGAGAGAGAGAGTGAGATGCGGGCAATTAGAGAAATCTTTATGAAAACACAGGCAATGATGTTGATGAGGCAGACGCTCTTGTTCAAGTGATTTGTTAGATGAGGACAAAGGGCCATCGAGGCAGCTTATTGAGAAGTGGCCGGAAGGAGTAATTCAAAGGAATCTATTCAAGGTTGGAAGGTCATTTTGGAAGCCATTTCTTTCTTTCTCTCCCCCTCTCTCTTCATACATACACACACTCTCTCTCCCTTTCTTTCTCTCTCTCCTTATACACTCTCTCCTTCTCTCTCTCTCACTCTCTCTCTCTCTCTCTGCACCTGATGCCGGTGCTTGATATGTAATGAGATGGTCGGGCGCGTGCAAGGAAGTCAAAATGAATGAGAGATTATGGATGACGAGAGGGATGGAACAATAGAGAGAGAGAGAGAGAGGGAGAGAGAGGGGGATAGAAAGAAAGAGAGAGCGAGAGTGCTAGAGAGAAATGAGAAAGTGAGAGAACGAGTAAGAAAGAGAGATCAAATGGTCACGCTCGTGAGAAATGAGATGGTGAACACACGCAATTGCTGGAGACATCAACAGGAAGGAAGGGCCGCCGATGACATCTATCGCTATTTTCTCCCACTCTCTCTCTCTCTCTCTCCCTCTCTCTCTCTCTTTTTCCATCTCTCTCCCACTCTCTCTCTCTCTCTCTCTTTCCATCTCTCTTTTTTCCATCTCTCTCTTTTTCCATCTCTCTCTCCCTCTCTCTCTCTCTCTCTCTTTCCCCATCCTCGCTTTCTCTCTCCCACTATTTATTCGTTCCAGATCATCATCCTTTGACTGATGGGAGCCTTTGGCGGAATTATTGCAGATCGCCACATCTTCCTATTTCACTTGAAACCGTATGTGCACTCAATGATGACCATAATGAACAGAATCGGAAATTAAATATACAATGTTGTATAATATGGAGTGGTGAAAACTGTCAAAACGTGAACTGAACTCTAAGAGACTGCAAACAGTAAACGACGATGGAAGTAGCATCAAGAATGCGTTTCTTCGTTTCAAGGCAATGAATTCCTGACGGGCTCACTTCTAATCGAATAAGCCACGATTAGCGAGCAAAGAAAAGGCAACGATTGTCGGGTGCGTCAGAAGCAAGAAGAAGTGGTGGCATTGAATGATGGAGCCAGGAATTATAGAGAGAAATTTTTTTAGACAGACACCGATCACTATAAGTCGCAATTCGCAATAAAAACAAAGAAACCGCCGCGACTCAAGGCTAATCAAGGACATTTGGAAGCTGCCTAAAACCGCCGGGCCGTTAATGAGAAGAAGAAAAAAACCAGTCATTGCCAGGATCCTAGCTAGCGTCGTCGCTATTAAGAAGCTCATTAAGGCTACCCATATCGCCTCAGGGCATTCCTGGCGATATTCGTGATCCGTTTGGCGATATTGGACGAGGGTGCTGCTATCAATCTTCTCCTCTCTTTCTTTCTCTCTTTCTTTCTCTCTCTAACTCTCTCTTCTCTCACCTCTCTCCTCTCTCCTTCTTTCTCTTTCTCTTTCTCTCTCTCTCTCTCTCTTTCTTTTCAATCCTCTTCAATGTAAATCATGCGACACAACACTCCGCATATTCTCTCATTCGATCTCGACAGCCACTCATAGTCTATTCTAGGGTGTGTGCATGTTCGTCCATGTGTATTGCTATGGTCAAAGATTTACATACATAGAGAGAGAAAGAAAGAGCGAGAGAGAGAGATCAGAGAGAGAGAGAGAAAGTGAGAGAAAGGGAGAGAGAGAGAGAGAGAGAGAAAGCGCGGGGCAGCAAGGAGTTATAGAGACTATAGAGACTATAGAGACTATAGAGACAGACAACTTTAGAGGCTGATACTATGTATTAAATATTTATTTATTTTTTTATTTGTTTGTTAATACATCATTTAAAAGATGCGACAACATTATCAGATTCACTAATGTAATAATTCCGTTGCAGAGCCAAACCCCAACAGCACATGAGGAATGTGCTGGTGCCACTCCCCAAACGACTAGAGAGCAGCGAGGGGGAGTGAAATGGTTATAAGCAAGCGTAGATAAATGTACATACATACATAGATGTCAAATCAGATGGATTAAATGCACATGAAAAGTGAAATAAACACAAAGTTTTTTTGTGAAAAGCCGTACAGTAATCATAGTGTTTACAAAGTCATTCCATGGAAGAACGGAAAAAGCGAAAAGAGAAGGAATTCCTGCAAAGTGCATGGACGTAGTTACACAATACCTGTGTGCAGATTTCAACGGCTTGCAAGGTAGGGAGAGGGCGGGAGAGAGAGAGAGAAATGAAGAGAAAGGAAAGGAGAGGGAGATACAAAAAGAGAGATAGAGATAGATAGAGAGAGAGAGAGTAGTTGCGAGAGTGGGAGAGAAGCAGGAGGGAGAGAGTAGGCTTGAGAGAAAGCGAGAGAGTAACAGGAGAGAGCAAGAACCGGCTGCCAGAGTTTGGCTGACTGGTCATCTCCCCCCAGCGAAATGACGGGTTGGCCATCCAACTGGCCATGCTGTGCGCTATCTACATACATACTTGCTGCACCTTCCAACCCCCCTTGCCCCATCTCTCCCCCCCCCCCACCTCTGAAACGGCCTCGAATTCATGAGCGGTCACTTCCCCTGTATCTGTCGCCATCTCTCTCTCTAATCTCTCTTTCTAGTCTCTCCCTCTCTAGCCTCTTCGTTTTTCTTTTTGTCTCTCTTTCTCTTGTTTCTCTTTAATCTCTCTCTCAACTTCACTCTCTCTCCCTCTCACTGGAATGCCCCTACTTCAGCACAGCTTCGCATCATTGTCCCCATGTCTGTCTCCACCCCTCCACCACCAATCGCCCTACCCCCCCCCCTCCCCGTCTATGGCTTCCTTCCGTTCCATTCTGGCATATTTAGAGCGAGCCGAGAATTCACCGCTTTCGCCATTTGAATAATGTGCGATACGATTCGAGACTTTCCTGAAAGCAAGTTCATCATGGAGAGAAATGCAAATATGCAATATGTATATAATGATATATGTACATATATATATATATAATAATAATAATTATTATTATTATTGTATATATATAATTGTCGTCGAATTCTTTGTCGAACTCCACAAGTCCTTCGACCGCTCCTCCATAGTATCACAAAGTCAGTAGGAATTTCCTCGGTAGATTTTATGAGATCCAAACAGCAGCCGCTTTCTGCTCAAAAAGTTATGTATTTGACGGATCAAAAAGTGATGCCGCGGAAGTGATCCTTTTTTTAAATAGAAAGTTACCAAAAAAACCAAACCCGCTTGTGATCTTCAAATTAACAACAAACTTCAAAAGTCACAAAAAATTAGATATCACTCTTTCCAAATTGTCACACATACATACATATAATGTATTGAAAACTGCGGTATTAAAAAGCTTATTCTGTTTTGCATGGCCGTGCTGAAATTATACAAAGGAAAGCAAGCATGTTTATACTCGATCTTCGCGCACAAAGATGTATTTTAATAAACTTCATTTTTGACCGGTTGCTTTATCCCATGAAACATTGATAGCAATAACAATTATTTACTATATTGACCATGCTAACAACTGTGTATAATGGAAAGTATCGACAATAGGTATTGACAGTCTACAGTACCACCCACGAGCCAGAGGAAGCGGCTCTGAGCGGCTCGAGCCGTTCGCGTCAAGTTAAATTAAAAATAATGGAAAAATATTCATAGGATGTTGTAAGCATTTTTGACTTCGGTTCACTCTCACGTATCGGTAGAAGTCAAAAAGTAATAAAAACAAATGCTACATAGTTGCTGAGATATGTAGGAATCTCCCGAAAAATTCAGAGGCTCGAAAATGCGCGGCTCTTATTATATATATAATAAGAGCCACGCATTTAAAACACGATTTCTTCAACTATTGATTACTCTGCAACTGTTCAGTACTTTTTGGCTTCAACCGATACTTGAAAGTCTTCTGAAGTTAAATTGATTTCAAAGTTTGGTGTCTTATTTCTAAAGTTTAGGCGTTGTGCTTACAATTAATTTGCTCCCCTTCCTTTCTTTCTCTTAATCTTTCTCTCTATTTCAATTTCTCTCTCATTCTCTCTCTTAATCTTTCTCTCTCTTTCACTTTCTCTCTCATTCTCTCTCCTCTCCGTCTCTCTCATTCTTTCTTTCTTTCTCTCTCTCTCTCTCTCTCTCTCTCTCTCTTTCTTTTTCTCTTACGTTCTCTCTTTAGTGGTTTGCATACTTACTTGTCGTCGGTAAATGACGGGTTAGCTTGTCAGGTTTAAATGTTTTCTAAATTTTCTATATGCGAAATTGAACTTAATGGTAATAATATCCGCTTATATTTGACTGATATGCAGCGTCTCCTTTTTCTCTTCCCGCCACCACGATTTCTTTCTTTCTCTCGTTCTCTGTCGCGCTCTTCGCACTTTCTTTCTCTCTCAATTTGATACTCTCTGCCTCTTTTTAATCTCTCTCATTGCTCTTGCAACTTATGGCATCTGTGTACACACAATATCGAACACCGGCTATTGAAAATGGATGGTGAGAGAACAGAGAGAGAGAATGGAATCTGCTTGACTGGTGAGGAAGATACCTGCATAAATACAATTGACAGAGAGTAAAGGTGGATCTGCAACTTTCATATCCATTTCCAGACTGGCTCGAATTTATTTATTCTCTTTTTGAGCGTGACCATGCCCTATTGTTCAAATTGTTAGATAGACCTCAATTAGAGGAGCAAAAGAGGAATGTTGCTCTCAAATCTCCGCTCAAATCCTATTTTTCAACTTCGTTCAAATGTAGATTGGTGCTTTCGTATGAGAGTGTCTAAATTAAGGGAACAAAAATCTAACGAGGGAAATATCCATTAGATTTTTCACATTTTGAAGCCCCATGATTTTTTCCGAGCATTTATCCTTTTTTCCTTGTAATCGATGTTTGCTGCTCATATTAATACTGAAGCTCTAGAAGCCGCTTATCTCATTGTTCATGCCACATAGACAGCACACAAGTAGGTACCAAACTGGAATAAAGTGCATCCTTTTACAAGATCGTTGACAGATGTAAAGGAGGAAGTTGTCTGCGATTTCCGATAAGGATGAGAACCTTGTTCTCTGGCTTTTACTGCACAGAACCTAGCAGCGAACGAGTTATTTGGTGTCGAAAAAAGAGCTTTACTCTTGCTTCCTCCCTTCAGACCGCATTCATTATCAATGTGTGCAGACATTGAGAAATTTTTGATGTGTCTGGGAATTTTTCTTCTTTTCTCTTTGATTTTCTCCTCCTCTCTCCATCTTACACACTATTTTTACTCTCTTACTCTCTCTCTCTCTCACTCCTCCTGTTTACAAATCTCTGCTTCAGGACCTTGCGCTATTTCGAGATAAAGGAAGTGGTAAACGAGAAAAAGTATGACGACCAACACATTCAGCCCAATGAGATAATGTGGAAACGAAGCTAAAAGGTTGGCACTTTGAATAGGCAACCAAAGGAAAGAATCTGGTATATAAGACGGGCCCGAGGAAGTCAACACAACCACTGAAGAGAAAGAGTGAAGAAACATTTCTGATGGCCTCGCTCAAGCGTTCGATTCTCTTCACTGCTTGCCTGGTTGGCTTCCTTAGAGAATCTTGTTTCCAACCTTTTTTCCAATTCAATAATCTAAACTTTTGCTTTCCATAATTTCCCTTCGAAATTTTAGAAATTTAAAACGTTATGCAGAAAAAATATAGAAATGGGTGTCTCTCTTGTGGCCAAAACAATCTAAATAATAATAAAAAAACAATTAAACTATTTAATATCTGCATTTTCAGGTCGCCGCCACGACTGCGCAGTCTCCGTCTGCTTCGCAACTCGTTCCATTCCAGCGACTCTTCTCCTCCGCCGACGACATCAACTTCTACACGACGTCGGATGCCGATGCGGCGTCCATGAATGCTGCGGGCTACGCGCCAGTCACTCGTGCGTTATTCTATTTTTTTATATATTTTTTTTAAATTCTTATTTTAAATTGCATTGTTGCCAGCCTCAAGTGTTTCTTCGTCTTACAATTAGATAAATATATAAATTAATAGTCTCTCAAATCATGTGTTTGCTATTTGGAAACGGGATCCTTTTTTCTCTTTGCGCCATTATTTTTTTGTGTATTTAAGAGAGCCTCTCTGTAAGGATCAAGCAGCCCTTAATGGGGGTATGCCCCGGCGCAAAATTTTCCGATTCAGATATCCAAAAATTAATTATGGGTACCCATACGCAATGTAAGGAAAATTAGTAGATCAATTTTGTAATAAAAATTTTTTCCTTGTCTAGGCATGCAAATGTAAGGAAAAAGTTTAAGTCGCCATAACATTTTTTTAAATGGTTATTTTTCAATTATCTTTTTTTTTATTAGCATCCCCATTGAATTCTAAACAAAACGTCTAGATGTATTTAAGTGAAATATTTTATTTTTACATCAAAAAATTATTTGAAATATTTAATTTTGACGGTTAAATACTTTATACTCATTTGTATTTGGGTTTTTATCTCCAAATGTAGAGCATTGAAAACTGTATAAGGTATAATCTTTTCGTTTCATGTGTCCTTCCTTAGATGGGTTAAAAATAGGCTCAAATAGGAGTGCCTCGAATACGCCGGATTCAAGGAATGCGTGAAAAACAAATTAAAATCTTGTTGTAACATAAAATGAACCACTTCATTCGATTCAACGCGTTTTTCTTTTCTAAAAAGTTCAAAAAACTTTCATAAAAATATCATCTTCCAGGAAAAGAACGCATTTTTCGATTTTTCAGAAATTGTCAGAAAATGACCTAATACTATTCGAATCGCTGTATTTTCAATGTTTTCAGTGAGAACAGAATGCGGATAGTACTATTCAGTACGCGACAAAATTCTTTACAACATACATCCATTACATCTGGATAGGGAGTCCCTACCAATGACAGTATCGATTTTCCTACGACGGTCGCGTCAAAACTGACAGATCCGCATTTTCTAACTTTTCGTGTAATCTTAATGTTTCTTAGTCATCCAATACATCATTCTGCTCTACGAAGCACATAAAGGTCAGAACCGATGTTTGTTTTGCAGATTTCCCGTGGTAAAAGCCCGCAAAAGGGTTTGAACGCGCGCGGGTTCGAACCTGCGCCCCATGACATCCGACGTGCACAACCAATTGGCCAAAATGACATTAAAAAATTCATTTCTTAAAAATGCCAAAATCAATCTTAAAGGTAGACCTATCAACCGATAGCTATTATTGCGCTCTATCGAAATAAAAAAAAGCTATCGAATGGCATATGAAATGTGGTGATAAGTTCAATCCACGAGCACTAACAGCCGCGGAAATGTCCCCCAAAAAATTACTTTTCAATGGACTCCAGGGCACTTTTTTTCGGTACTCTTATTAATGGAGAGGACGTTCTTTATCAGTCACTATTTGCTATTCGGCTGGAGTACCTAAAAAAAGTGCCCTGGAGTCCATTGAAAAGTAATTTTTTTGGGGGACATTTCCGCGGCTGTTAGTGCTCGTGGATTGAACTTATCACCACATGTCATATGCCATTCGATAGCTTTCGCGAAGACGAGCAACTTTCCCATACATCACGTTATCATGAATAGCTTTATTGATCTACTTTTTTGGGTTCGAATATTTTGGCCACTTATTTGGCCTTGCTGCCAATTTACACTGTTTGGCGGATATATTTATTTCGATAGAGCGCAATAATAGCTATCGGTTGATAGGTCAACCTTTAAGATTGATTTTGGCATTTTCCAGAAATGCTGATGTCATGGGGCGCAGGTTCGAACCCGCGCGCGTGCAAACCCTTTTGCGGGCTTTTACCACGGGACATCTGCAAAACAAACATCGGTTCTGACCTTTATGTGCTTCGTAGAGCAGAATGATGTATTGGATGACTAAGAAACATTAAGATTACACGAAAAGTTGGAAAATGCGGATCTGTCACTTTTGACGCGACCGTCGTAGGAAAATCGATACTGTCATTGGTAGGGACGCCCTATCCAGATGTAATGGATGTATGTTGTAGAGAATTTTGTCGCGTACTGAATAGTACTATCCGCATTCTGTTCTCACTGAAAACATTGAAAATACAGCGATTCGAATAGTTTTAGGTCATTTTCTGACAATGGCTGAAAAATCGAAAAATGCGTTCTTTTCCTGGAAGATGATATTTTTATAAAAGTTTTTTGAACTTTTAGAAAAGAAAACGCGTTGAATCGAATGGAGTGGTTCATTTTATGTTACAACAAGATTTTAATTTGTTTTTCACGCATTCCTTGAATCAGGCGTCCTTGAGGTACTCCTATTTGAGCCTATTTTTAACCCACCTAGGGAAGGACACATGAAACGAAAAGATTATATCTTATACAGTTTTTAATGCTCTACATTTGGAGATATAAAACCCAAATACAAATGAGTATAAGGTATTTAACCGTCAAAATTAAATATTTCAAATAATTTTTCAATGTAAAAATAAAATATTTGACTTAAATACATCTATACGTTCTGTTTAGAATTCAATGGGGATGCTAATAAAAAAAAGATAATTAAAAAATATTGAGTTTAAAGCGAGATACATCAATTCAGAAATTATCCTTACTTTTACCTGTTCATGCAAGAATATTTTTTGAAAAAATTTTTTTGCCCTTTAATCTTGTTACTGGGGCCCAGTGCCATGCCCGACTATGTTTTCACACTCGAAATCCAACATCTGGATCTGGGGCAGGCCCTACTGGAGGCATACAGAGAGGCTCTCTTAATTAATAACTGTTTAAATACAAATATCCTTTTGATTATAATATTCAGCCGGGATGGGCTGCGCGGTCAAGCTGGAAGAGATCGACGCGGTGCGCGTCGCTTGCCCGAATGTCACGTTCGCCCCACTCAAGCGAGTTGCCATTGATTGTCAGTAATCTACCTTTTTTCTAACACAGAGAATTTTTCAATGTAAAAATAAAATATTTGACTTAAATACATCTATACGTTCTGTTTAGAATTCAATGGGGATGCTAATAAAAAAAAGATAATTAAAAAATATTGAGTTTAAAGCGAGATACATCAATTCAGAAATTATCCTTACTTTTACCTGTTCATGCAAGAATATTTTTTGAAAAAATTTTTTTGCCCTTTAATCTTGTTACTGGGGCCCAGTGCCATGCCCGACTATGTTTTCACACTCGAAATCCAACATCTGGATCTGGGGCAGGCCCTACTGGAGGCATACAGAGAGGCTCTCTTATGGCATCTGTGTACACACAATATCGAACACCGGCTATTGAAAATGGATGGTGAGAGAACAGAGAGAGATACATCAATTCAGAAATTATCCTTACTTTTACCTGTTCATGCAAGAATATTTTTTGAAAAAATTTTTTTGCCCTTTAATCTTGTTACTGGGGCCCAGTGCCATGCCCGACTATGTTTTCACACTCGAAATCCAACATCTGGATCTGGGGCAGGCCCTACTGGAGGCATACAGAGAGGCTCTCTTAATTAATAACTGTTTAAATACAAATATCCTTTTGATTATAATATTCAGCCGGGATGGGCTGCGCGGTCAAGCTGGAAGAGATCGACGCGGTGCGCGTCGCTTGCCCGAATGTCACGTTCGCCCCACTCAAGCGAGTTGCCATTGATTGTCAGTAATCTACCTTTTTTTTTCTTAAATTTTTAATATTTGTTTTGAGACTTCTCATGCAAAATAGAAAGCATCATAGAAACGAGCGTTTATTCTATTACTCATATATATAAACCTTTCATATTTTTTTACTTTTACTCGACCCCTTTCCAGCGACCCCTGTGGCCTACCGCGTGATGACTCCGTTTGGGGAAGAGCCGCCTCCTCCTCCTCTTCTTGGCTACGGCACATTCACAGCCGGGTGCGGCGCGACCCTTCCCATCCTCGAGTACCAAAGATTTCCCTGGGGCGGCAACACCATTGGTCTGTGGAAATAGAACTTTTTTTTTAAAAATGAACATCCTTTTTAACTTAAATTTTTTTGGAATTATCGGGTATTTTGAAAATCGTCTTTATCTATGAGTAATTATGGTCGTGATTTTGCATAATTATGCTGTTAAGGGTTAAAAAAAATCAAAAAACCACATTTACAGACTTCATTTACGTCGTCGCCCTTTCGCCGCTTCACGCTGCTGTCGCAGCCGACACAAGATACCGGTATATGGATACGGTCTTCTATCTCTGGTCCACGTAGTGCGATACGAAGAGAACCGTTCATGTTCCACCTATTGGTACAACAAGTATGCATTTAATGTATTTCTACAAAGATACATTTTAATGTATTTCGGTGGTGAATAAAATGCTGAATTATAAGTGTCGTTTCTTGTGACACAATCGCGACATAAAGGAATTTGGCAATATAAAGAACACAGTTGAAGAAAATGTAAAAATTCGTTGGCTGCCTTCGTTTCCTACTTTTTTCTGCCTTCGTTGATGACATCAACTTCTACTCGACGAACGAATACGAGACGCTCTCCGCGAACTTTGTTAAAGTCACTCGTGTATTATTCATTTGCAATTTAATTTTATTAATATTATTATTATTATTATTATTGTTATGTTAAAATTATTTCAATCTTTTGCATTGTTGTTAAACTCAAGCATTTATTCATCGTTGTCAAAGAAATAAATTATTAGTTTCTCAACTCACGTCTTTGCTACATAAATTGTATAACTTTGGAATATTTGTTAGAACACATTTTTTGATTCATTTTTTATATATTTTAATATGCAGCCGGGATGGGCAGCGCGGTCAAGGAGAGAGAGATCGACGCGGTGCGCGCCGCTTTCCCGAATCATTTGACTTATGATGTAGTATTTATTGGACATGGTCAAATTAAACATTTCATTTAAAAAGAAGGTTTTCGTCAAGGTCAGACAGTTCTTAGCGAATGTCGAGGCTCTCCAGGACGATGCCGGCCGTGATGTTGTAGGACTGGTTGTCTTTGCCCGGATTCGAAGTGCGATGCGCAAACTTGTGGATCTCGGCGTTGTTGATCAAAACCTGCAGAGTAGACGAGTGCTTTTTACACATGTACAATGGCCATGACGTTATTAAATGATGTAAACAAAAAAAAACTAGCAGATACACGTTACTGAGTAACTTTCGTAAAAGGTATATCAAGCAAACTAGGAGCTAGCCTTGATATGGCTCGGCTCGTTGATGAAGGTCAGATGAAAGCCGACGTTCTGCTGGATCGGGAGCGGGCGAGTGAACTCGTTGTTCTCTTCCCAGTGAACATTATTGTGAGCGTTGTACATAATCTGAAGAGGAGTCAAGGAAGTACTAATAAAATTAGGAAAGTGCATTATACCTACAGAAAAAGATTATTTTCACAAGCAATATTTTGAGGGCTTGTAACTCTTTGTAACAATTTGGATCGAACTTTCTGAAAAGGCAAATGCGTATATGTATGTAAAAACATATGTTTATTATTCATTAATGATTTTCCGATGATTGTATTCCATATCTGAAGAGAGTATCATCCTACCCGGTTCTCGTGATGCTGCGGATTGAAGTGGAAACGAATGCTTCCATCCATGTCGACGAAGTTGAAGGCAAACTCATCCCCGGTCAGCTTGACATACGTTTCCACTTTTTGTCCTAAACGAGTTTATTTATTAAATAATTTTGCCGCTTTAAATAGAAAAAAAACGAAAAGCTTCCTACTACCAATGCCAGGAAGCCGCCCGGGAAAGCGCGAGTCTCGAAAGGCAGCGTGTAGTACTTTCCGTTGAGTGCAATCTTCTTGAGTTGAATGTCGCCCTTGAAGAGTGAATATGAAGAAAGCCCTACACACTTTCATTTATATCGGGATTTACACTCTTTATGGGTCTGATGGTGAGGCGACAATTTTCATTTAGTATCTTTCTATTTTTATTTATTTGTTGGTATTGAATCGATCTCGACCTCAAAGCTGTCGATCTCCTCAAACTTGTCGCCATGCGTGATATTGGCCAGGTGGCTGCCGTTGATGCTCAGTTCGAAATCGTCCTTGTGAACTCTAGGGAAATTTTTTTCATTTCTATTTGTGATATTTCTATTTGTGATCAACTAATACTTAAAAAAATCTATAAACTGAAATAATAATAAAACAATTCCACTAAAATAGTTGACATGCCGGACTCGCAGCTCGATCAGATTACCGCGCTTGACGGCCAGGCTCTCCCAAGAGCGAACGTGATGCTGCAAGGAGTCATTTTGGCCTTTAGGTGGACCTTGCAAAGTTTTGCCCTCTCGGCGTCAGCAAGAAATCACTAAAGAAAACTAATAATAGAAAAATTTAGGATTTCAAAAAAAGTTTTTCCCAGAACTACCGTCCAGTCAAGAGCGTCGTATAGAGAGAGCGTATTGTTATCGAATCGAAGATCCCCAAACAGAATGCGTCGCTCGGGGCCGGCCGCCAAGAGATTCAGGCAGACGCTAAGAAAATGGGGAAGAGGAAGAATTAAGATATATTCCTCTATATTTTCCTTTAAAAGGAGTCGAAATTAGAGCCGAAAAAAGAAGGCAACTCTTTGTGCATGTTGCAGAATTTGCTGACAATGTAGCATTGGCGGCCAGCAGACCGAAGACGCTAAGCGATTGGCCGGGCACGAGAGGCTGCGTAAAGTTCGCGAGGAACGGATTCGGCAGAACCATCTGAAATAACAAGGCGTTGTTATTGTATTCTACTCCTCTGCCATTCGCTGTCTCGAGGATTGCCTCGAAAAACACGACTGGAATAGCACGTAGTATGCTAATGATGGAACGGGCTGGAAGGAAGGAAACGTGAGGAATGGAACATTCCGTCAGGAGGGGCAAGCGATTGGGGCAGGCAGCCTGAGCCCCTAGTGTTCGAGTACAGCGAGCGACGAAATCATTATTCTCCCAATTTTACAATAAGGCGTGAGCCTTAGCAAAATCCCTTAGGTTAGCTTGTGCGTCAGAGAGATATTGATTTCTTAGATGACAAAAGTTTTGAGAGAGCGAGCGAGAATTGACTGAAATGTTCGTCAGTTGAGAAATATGGTAATTAACATCATGATATTTACAGAAATCCCAGAGTTTTCGAAGGGATAAGAAGAAGTTAGTTGTTAGGCTGAGGGACAGAGCTTATTTCGAGGTTAGAGTCAGCATAAGTTTTCGATTTTACCGAATTTTCGAGGTTAACAAGGGTCGAGGTAAGGATCTTCTGGAAAGGGAAACATGCAATTAATTAGGCTTCGAAACTCTAGATTCAACGGCCATTTGATTTGTAAAGGACGTCAATCCAATAGCCTTCAGGACCACTCCCCCCAAACTTACACCCAACTTTTATCTCCTCAAACTTCTTCTCCTCTTGTGACGTTAAAGTAACACTTTTCCTTTACAAGATGAATACGATTCGATTATTAATTGTTTCGATTATACCTTCAAGATGATGAACAGTGAGAATTAAACGGAGTGAAGAGAGGCAGAAGAAGTCGACCACTCAGCAACTCAGAAACAACAACAACTGATCTTTATCCATCAAAATAAGTCGAAATGATATAATTAAAAGGTACCGCATATTCAAATCTAGGCAAGTTAAGGTTTAAAATGAAAATAATTGCGTTAAGCAAATCATTATAAAATCATCATGATATGCAACTAGACCTAAAAATGAAGTGAGATTGTATGGAGTTATCAGTTTAGGATTAAAATATTAACACTCTGCATAAAGTTGAAGGATACGGGCGATCCAAACAAGAAGTAATCCAAACATAATAGCAAAGGTGGGATATGAAAAGACAATGTAGGCAAGGAGCACGATGTTCTGAGATGCGGACACGCTCGTAGAATTCTTCCTGGACTGAATGCCAAAATCGGTGATAAGATTTTTGTTTTCTTTTTAGTTTCGGACTGTCTGGGACATGTTCGAGAGAGTGCAGGCACATGATATGGACATTGATGATGAAAATATTTATTTATTTATCGTACATGAAAGTAACATTTCAATGTGACAGCACAAATATAAGAAATAAAATTGCCTTCGTCTAGATGCCATTACTGAGAGAGAGAGGGAAGGGGAGAATAGGGATCGACGCCCACGAGTCCGGGATTGCCAGTGCCCGGCCTCGTCTTAATTGAATGAAGTAGGTATGAAGCTTGTATGTTGGTACCTACATACTAAGTTTATGTACATCCATACATATGTACATACATATATACATGGCGTTTTCATATTTATGTACAAGCTCTGAAAGAAGTCTTCTACATACATATATCTGCAGGCATAATGATGATTCTTTTTTTCTTCTTTTTTTTGTATCGTTCACAGAGATGGCCTGGCGGGCCATCTCTGTGAACCCTCGGGCCCGCCAGGGCGGGCCGGGCCGGGCCCAAAAAAGTTGGGCGGGCCAGTGAGCCCGTTTGGGCCCGATAAGCACACAATGTCGTCCAGTCATTACGACTGGTGGCATTGTTAAGAGCAAAACTTTTCTTCATTTGTTTATTTTTCCCCCTAAAAGTCTTTTTTCTATACATTAAAATGAATGTTCGAATCACGAGCATTCAAAATTCTGAATTTCAAAACACTCGTCGAACTCGTCGGACTGTTTTCCCAGAATTTTTTTGAAAATCGGGCTCAAACGGGCCCACGGGCCGGGCCGGGCCGGGCCGGGCCCAAAATTCTAGGGCCCGGAAATGGTTCGGGCCGGCCCAAAGTTTTTGGGCCATTTACCATCTCTGATCGTTCAGAGAAATTGTAGACAAACACTGTTTTTCTAATCGACAAGCAACTCCGACGAATGGCATACATATGACAAGGAATGACTTGGGATTGTCATATCCGTTTTTTTCGTTCTTTTGCCTCTCTCTTCCAGTCTCTATTCTTTTTGTATGTCCTCCTTCTTCCCAGCTCCTCTTTATTTAAATTTATGACGTGCCAGCAATTACATGGAGGATGAGAAAACTTTTATACGACATTTCGTTCCGTATGCTCATTTTCTCGCAGCTAGTTAATGAATTTATATACATCGTTATAAGTTACACCGGTAAATTACAACCCATTATAGCTAAACTTATGTACTTGGCGTGATTGGGTTGAAAGGAATATTGCTGAATGTTTTAAATTAGAGAGTTTTTGAGATCTTAGGATTTTTTCTTAGCGCCCACGGGTTTGGCGGTCTTCTTCGTCGCTTTCTGTTGTGAACGCATGCCGACTATCTCGAGAAGTACTACGTCAAGAGACATTCGTAAAAAGATCATCTTTGACGTTCCTTTGCGGACTTCCGTTGCGAAGTCTTTGAAATGCATTAACATTTTTTTTTTTTACTTTTTTGATATTTTTTTAAGAAAAAAAAACCAGCAAGCAATTCCGTCCCACCCAAGGGAAAAGGGTAAAAGGTCTTACGTGGTTGGCACTTTGTAAGGCAATACTGTATTGAAGGCGGCCGATGCGTGACAACGATAACGATCGAGGCCACAGCGTAGAATCCACTATGCACGCGAATTCGGACTTTTCGAGCTAAGCTGGAATTATAAGCTGGTGGCTGAATAACATCTTCTGCACCATGTACATACATACATACATACTTGCAAATGAGAAATTGATTTTCGCAGGCTACTCAAAGTTCAAAACTAGGCCTGTGCCGTCCTCGAGCGGAACACTGGCAACTGCGTACTCTAAAAAAAACATGTGCGCGACTAACTCGTGCTGAATCGATCCAATGAAACGCCAAGGCCATTTAGAAAAAGGCTGGATAAGAGAAGACAATGTAGGATAACGGACGGATATTCAGAGAACCGAACACGTACATTGAACGCTTTCTGAGAATTGGAGAGGCATTTCGATTTTTATAGATATCTTTGGCAAAAAGCCCGAACTATTTCACTGTTCCGAATAGTTCTCTGCTTTCCTCAAGAATTGCTAAACTCAATTATTTTCAAGGCTTCTTCGATGAGCACAAAGAAGGAAGCTGCACATTAACCAGGTTGTTCATGAAAGGCGTGCTTGGGTAGTTGAAGTTGTGGAGTGTTTGCGTATTCTTTCATTTTTTTATGCCGAATTTTTTTTTTTATGTCGAGTAGCAGATGTATGCTGCTGGTTGTTGGTGGAAGCAGAAGATCGTGTGTATGACGATAAGTGAGAATCTAAAGTTAGACTCTTCATTCCAATTGATAGACAAAAAAGAGAAAAAAAAACAACCATGAATTGAATTGAGAAGGAGCAAGAGCAAAAAAAAGAAGATAGAGGAAGAGAGATCGAAGCGGGAAAACATAATCAAATGACAGGTGCTCAACAATCGCATGCTTAATAAGTGGTAACCACATTTAAAGACCCATGCGGGCATCTAAGTCCATTCGATCGGTCCATTTAAAAATAGTACTCGTTTTGTTCGGCTAAGCATTCCTCTTTTTGCCAATAATGTGTACCTCCTTAAGCAACCCATTGGCTCTGTTCAAGTGCAGTGTATTGAGAGAACAAGAGAGCTAGAGAGCTTGAGAATGAGAGAGCGAGAGAACGAGAGTACGAGAGAACGAGAGAACGAGAGAACGAAAGAGCAAGAGAACGAGAGAGCAAAGAGAGAGCACCAGGAAGGAATGTTTGAAGTCGATTGTGGAGGCTCGAATAGAAAATTGTAAGCAAATATCTAGGAAATACATATCGACATTGCAACGAATCGAATGGGTTTAGAAGCATCATGCTTGCCTCGCGCGCCGCCAAATTTCTGATAGAGACCTTTTGCAAGAAGAACGAGTAACCAAAGAGCGTTAAGAATATTGAAAGGAACCTGGAATATGGAACAATTTGCGAATTGCACCGCGCTCTCCCACTTTGTGGGAATGAAGCTTAATCGATTGGCCGTGCTCTATTTATCATTCCGCAGCGAACTGAGTCAACGATATATGCAAGGAATTAGAAGATATTTGCACAAAATATAGTCGAATTTCACTCGGCCTTTACATAAAAACATACATAAACGCCTTCCTCTTACTCAGTTCAATGCCCAAAATTTATGCCTAGAGGCAGCTCTGGCACCTACAATACGTGTACAAAAAAGTTACGTTCCCACAGAAAGGCGGTTAGAATTACGGACAAAATGAATTTATGTATATTATTTGTATGTATATTTATCTAATAAAACACATTATTATTATAAAATATGAATGAAAACCTAATTATAAATATGGCAAAAGTGCATAGAACTAACCTGTGATCGTCCGATGTCGCTGTGCCGTCGTCTTGGGATCTGGTAATAGGAGAGAGACAGAGAAAGACATTTTCACCCGGCACCGAACCACCACCACGCGCACCCCATACCCAAGCCACTACCACCACACTACCCGCGCAAGCGAACTGAATGTTGAAGAACATATCCAGATGAAAAGGGCAGCGCCCATAGAGAGCGTTGCGAAGAGAATGGAGAGAGAGAGAGACAGAAAGAGGGAAGAGACAGAATAAAAGAGAGAGAGAGAACTCTACGAACTCGGTCTCTCCATCTGTGCCAATTTGGTTGTAAGAGCCAAAAGGTTTTTTCGAGAGTTTTACTGCTCACCGTGACTTATGTTGCGTCTCTCTCTATCCTACATTGTTCTATAGAAAAAGGCGGTTCTTTTAAGCTATTTATTGTTGTATAAAAGTAATTCTGAACCTCATCCGAGGTCTGACAAGGGAAACACCTAAGCATAAGTTGGCGGATTTTGATCGCACCTATCCAGATCGTAAGTCCAAGTCGAGAAATGATGATAACCATTTTCAATTTTAGCTAAATAGAACCAGGCGATTTTATATTGATTTTTAAAGTTTGCATAAAATCGCGGAATTTATTGGTTTGGCCATTGTCAATGTTTGGTTTAAGCAACAAAACATGGCTTGCGTGGCTGAGTGGGTTGCGCGCTCGCTTTGAGTTTTGTGTATCACCGGTTCGAACCCCATTCGGTGCAAGTGTTTTGCTAATTTTTCAAATTCGGCAAAGTACATAAATGTAAATTTATTCCGATACGAGAAGTGGCTTGTGCTCTTAAAACTCTTTTAACCAAATTTATATGGGCAATGGGTGTTTCAAATCGATCACTTCGCCATGTTTGCGAATCCACAAGCGGTTGTTCGTCTTCTGGTCGATAGATTTGGTGTCTCTGACACATCGACGGAATTCTCTCGAGAAGACCATAAACTTGCCCAGTCTTTTTCACTCATCCTCGAAGCCGCAGAAGAAAACGCCCTTCTGTTTGATGTGAATGAGACCCCTCTCTTGCAAGAGGAAGGAGAAGAGATCGACTGGGATCCCGATGAGGAAATCGATCTACCACCCGAAAAACCACCGCCCACTGATGAAGAAGTATCATTTCTTGGGACACGAGTCTCCAAGATTCAAGTTTGTTTTATTCGTCTATCCGCTTTAAAATTAATTTAAATCTTGTGATTAATTACACGAATGCGTTGACAAAATTACGAGAATTTGAACGTGTCTTTGCGGAGGAAGGGGAATTGAAGGCGGGAGTCCGCGATCGTTTCCGTCAGCTATCCTCAATGTTCAAGGATAAAGTGACGGAGAAGATGGAGCAAGGTATCAGAAAAGCGACAAATTTTTTTTTAACTCTGTGTATTAAAATAGGCGTCGAGTTGCATCACGAAGACCTTCGAAGGCTAGCGTGGCATTAACCGTGAGAAAAACACTTGCACCGAATGGGGTTCGAACCGGTGACACACAAAACTCAAAGCGAGCGCGCAACCCACTCAGCCACGCAGGCCATGTTTTGTAGCTAAAACCAAACATTGACAATGGCCAAACCAATAAATTCCGCGATTTTATGCAAACTTTAAAAATCAATATAAAATCGCCTGGGGCTATTTAGCTAAAATTGAAAATGGTTATCATCATTTCTCGACTTGGACTTACGATCTGGATAGGTGCGATCAAAATCCGCCAACTTATGCTTAGGTGTTTCCCTTGTGAGAACATATATGTGAACACTGTTCGTGATGTCAGGAGTTGGCCGTGTGCCTCGCTCTGTGCGCTCCAAGCAGTCCGGGATGCCAGCCAGCCGAGTCAGGACCACGCTCCTCTGTCAAGAGAAAGGGTGGCTTGAAAACATCATGAATGCCATAGAAAATGAATTGTGACAATTCTCTCACGATAATTTGCGTAGCCAAAGTAGTATATTAGTGAAGAACAAAAAAAGAAAAGAAACCTCTTCTCGCGCCCTTGACGACAATGATTGTCTCATTGAGCGCCCTCGCCCACGTCTGATAAAGTTCCAAGTAGATGCCACGTGGCATGCCGAAGCGAGAGAAGAGGAAAGGAGCGATTTGCCGGCTCACTTGGCCGTCCGACAAGAGGATTGGCATCAGCTGGAATGATAGTCGCCCCACTGATTTAAAGGTGGTGGAATACTAAAAAAATAATGATGGCAGGATCGAATTGGCGAGTCAAGCCCTAACAAGAATAGGGTGCTATTTAGCACGTCGCACAAACCCGCTGCGAGAAAGAATGCGAGGGGTCTTGGCAATCTCACATAGTTTTTCAATGATTGCCCTGCTTTAATGATAGTAGCTACACTTTCTTCAATATAATGTGAAATTGCAAGAGAGCAACACCGAAGGCAAATTATTTCAGAGGAAAAGAGAAAGTTTGACTAGATCGCGCAGGCTGGCTGACGTGTCGAAATGCCATGGAAGGTTGTAATTTGATAAGTTGGGTCGAGAGAATGCAGGGTCGAGTGGTACACGTGACTTGGACATGGATGAGTGATTGAACGTATTCTCAATTTGTGCCCTTCCTTTATTAGGAACCCGCCTCCAAGTGCCCCCTTCTAATAGCCAATGAACTTAGGTTAATGCAAATTCATTCAAAGCTGAGGGTAAAACGAATATTCCAGTGATGATTCCATGGAAGACGAGCCATTCGTCTTTTTTGAGAATAATATATATCGTCATCCTTCGTGATCTAAATTTCCTCGAACTCTTTCCCGTGATGACCTGCACTCTGTTTGCTACGCAAGGGATCGTGAACGGACCTCCTCCGATTGGCTTCAAAGAGTGCATGTAGAACAGGTCATCGGCATTCTTTAAAAAAGATTCGCTATCCTGCAGTCGGAGATAAGGATGGAGCCGGAACAGGCAGCCAAGATCATCATGGCATATTGTCCTTCACAACATTGTCATCGAGCTGCCCACGGGTGGATGCGCCGTTGGAACGAACCGCGTTGCTAGAATGCCTCTTCCAGTCAACGGCGCCGACCCTCGAGCCCACATGATTGCCCACATTTAAGTCGCCTGTTATAAATAATATTGCATATTTTATGAGCTGTTTCTGCTACACTGAGTGCTGCTTTTCAGTAAGTAAAGAGAGAGAAAAGCAGCACATCTGAACGCATTGAACATGACTACGGTAGTTCTATACCTACAATAACCATGAGGAATGCTCCATGATTACTTGAACGATTGAAGAAGAAACAAAGTATTATTTATCAGTTAACACTGAAAACCCAACAAATGGTTAAAGCCATTAGAATAAACAAAAATAACAAAAACTGTTAACCTGTGAAAAAAACAGAACCTACCTCATTCATGGCGAGAACAGCCTTCTTATCATTCACACGCTGATGCTGAGAGTCCATGAGTTGGCGGCGATTAAACTTTAAAAAAAATGAATCATGCGGTTAAACTTAACAGTATCGGATCTATGGACCTCTTTTTCAGAAGGCAGAAGCGCGCGGGGAGAATGGTAGTGGTTGCTGTCATCCTTAAAAGATTCACTTATTAAATTCATGTTCAATAGTACCGTTATAAATGCTATCAGACCTCACTTATAACGATGACTTCCTTCTTCAAACTTGCCAGCTCTCGCTTTCGACCTTCGCCTGGCTCCTTTTTGATAACACGATTCTGAAAGAAATCACGATTCTTAAGGAAATCATAGAAAAATGTCCTAATGGGCCTGCAAACGATGACAAACTGGAAGAACTGCAGATTCGTTTCCTCCTCCAGGCTCGACTCCAACGTATCCGGCAGTCTTGCCGTAGACCGCCTCGAAGTCGACCGCCAGCTCGTCCATCTCCTCCTCCTCCACTTGAATCTCTGCTTCCTCTTGGCTGTCGTACCCGCCTCCCGTCTGATTCATGTATCTGAACAGGCACAACTTCCTTTTCAGGAGGATCAGAATGCGATCGTGTGATCAGTTAACAATAAGATAGAAGGTGGTGACAACCCACTTGGGGATGAAGAATTACACATAAATGCATACCAAGAGGGCATAACATCCAACGACCACAAGCAGTACCGTTCACTACCAGATTTTTACATGTAATATTTACAAACACATTGTTGGCTTGAAAAAAAATTAGGAACCTCGAACGCCTTGCACAATTGTTCTTGGCGAGCGAGGAGGCCTCCGTGATCACCTTCCTTATCTGGTGGTCGGAGAATTCGCGGCTAGGAATGGACAGAATTCGGTTTTCCTCACAATTCTGTTAAACAAAATATGAGTAGAGCTAACTCGAATTTGACGCGAGCGAGCGCCAACACTTCTCTAGTTGCCTTCTTCCTTCGGGAATTCGCCTCAGGGCTGCGCGACCCGTTGTGGTTGATGTGAATATCGCGCCGCTCGAGCACTTCCCTGATGAGGAATCTCTTCTGCTCGCGAGTGACGTAGGTCGTAGCCATTCTCCAGTTATTGCCTCGAAAAAACCATAAATTAGAACAAGAACATCCCTAACATATTCGAACAGGCTGATTCAAAGAATATGCCCGAAATTTGGCGCCCAGCTTGATATTGTGGAAAACACAAAGCATCACCGTTAGTCATACACCAACCGATTAGTTTAGAGATCTTAACAACTAAAATGCTCAATAGTAGAATAAACAACAACAAAAAACATACTAATGTTCAACTCTTCAAATTTAGCGTCGAAATAACAACAAGAAAATGATGAACGACACTGGTACGAAGGTTCGTTCATCATTTTTTTTTAAAGTTCGTCGAGAAGTAAGCTTTAAAGTGCAACAATGGAGAGAAACAGACAAACATGCTCCCCCATTACTCCAAAAACTCTCCAACTTTTGAACACTATTTCTCGAGCGATGAAAGTTCATCGCTGCGTCCATCGCTCAGCACTGAGCGAAAATGTTAGACGAACTCCCGTGTATAAGCATATAAATGTTCAACGATCTTTCATATCTGCGTTCATCTTTTTTCATCTAACGTTCGGCCATCTTCGATAAGATTACATGTGCGGCTGAATATATTCTGAGATTTGACCGATATCGTGTATGAAATAAGCTGAATTATATGTACATGTCGTATCATGTGAAATCTGTCATCGACATAAAAGAATTTGGCAACATAAAAATGGAGTTGAAGGAAGAGGATAGGCTGAGGAAAAAAATCCTTCGCTGCCTATCCCCTATTAGCATCAATTAAGTGACAACCGTTCGTTATTGAAGCTCATAATTAGTTCATGCAATATTCGGTAAATCCTTAAATATTCGGGGCGGGGTGGCCCAGTGGCAAGTGGCGCCATTTCTCTTTCTTCCCCTGCCAAAAATGGCAGGTTCGCCCCCCGCCCCGCGATCGACCATTGCCAAATTCAATCCATCGACGCTGCTTCTGGAGAAACGGTGGGTTCGCCAGAATAAGAGCCCAATGTCTGCGGCCCCTTCGTCAGATTCCGGCAGGCGAAGAATCTTCGAAACCCCACCCATCCAGGATCCCTCGACCATTCACTAAGCCTTGATTAACCGGATAAAAACCTTTAAAACCTTAAATATTCTAAAACGCAGTGCGGAATGGCGTTAGTCGGTAACGCTTCACTATTTGCATAAACTCGGTATAATCGGACTCCGAGCCAGGTTCACGATGGCCAGTTCTGAAATTTATTGATGTGTCTTAGAATTTTTCCATGTTTATTTGATCTCTCTCTTTATCCCTTGCCATCACGTTATGCCAAACGACGTAATGTGAAAACGAAGCTAAACGTTGGCTTTTTGTATATCAACAAAAGGAATGAATCAGGTGTATAAGACGATTCCCACTGAACAGAACGACCGATAGAATATCTTATGGCCTCACTCGCCTGTTCGATTCTTTTCACTGCTTGCCTGGTAAGCTTCCTTGGAGAACTTTGCTTCCAAACTTTTTCAGTTCTTTTATATTTTTTCTCGATAATTTCCCTTCGAGAGAAATGTAAAGTTATATTCAAATAAATAAAATTTTATATACCAGAATTGAGATCCTCAGCCTAAACCGTTTCATTCCTTCTTTTTTTAGCGACTGACATTAAAGTGGCTAAAAATATTTAAATAGTAAAAATATCAAGCAGTAAAAATATTTAATAATCTATTGAAAATATGCATTCCTTTTCAGTTCGCCACAGTGACCGCGCAGTCTCCATCTGCATCGCAACTCGTTCCATTCCAGCGACTCTACTCCTTCGTTGATGACATCAACTTCTTCACGACGACGGAAGTCGAGGCGGCGTCCATGAATGCTAAGGACTTCGTGCAAGTCAGCCGTGCGTTATTCATTTTGTCAATTTTATTTGTATCATTATTATTATATTATAAGAATTTCATTCACATTGTTGATATACTCAAGCATTTATTCATCGAAGGTAAATAATTAAATTATTAGTTTCTCAACTCACGCGTTGGCGACATATATTATAAATTTGTCCCTTCTTTCTATTCTTAAGCTTGAATATCCTAATCTGTAGTTGCATGGTCACAGAATTATCTTATGCTATGCAAATCATTACTATTCATTATTTATTTCCTATATGTTTTAATTACAGCAGCACTATCTTATCTCCCCAGTCCCCTTCCACTCTTCCCATACAGCAAGTGCGGTGGCTCCTCTGAGATGCACCCTCCTCAGTGCACACTGTAATGGGCCTTGCCAGCCCTTGGGACCTGATCCACCCCATATCCGGGTTACGCTTCACCCGAGCAGAGGACCACCGTGGCTACTGTATCCCTCTCCCTTCCCTCTTTTGCTGCCAGGAGTTGTTTTTACATTTGCTCTCAACTTTCTTGTCAATGTGTCGTCACATCCTTTAAAGATGTAGATAAACAATTAAACAATTAAACCTTTGGAAAAAAATTTCTTTTAATAATAATTTTTTTTTTCATATTTTGATTCATTTATTTCTACAGCCAGGATGGGCAGCGCCGTCAAAGTGGAAGAGATCGACGCGGTGAGCGCCGCTTGCCCGAATGTCACGTTTCACCTTTGATAGTCGGTAATTTATAATTTTTGTTTCCATTTTAACTATTTGGTCTGAACTTTCTTATGCTAAATAGGAAGCGACTAATAAGAGAAATGAGAAAAATAGTACCCCTCCCTCTAGTAGAACCCGCCTCTAATAGTGCCCCGCCTCTCTCTATTTTCCTAATAACTCACTCGTTCCTCGAAAGTCAGCTCGAGACGTTCCTCGAATGGTTCCTAGAGACATGGGATTGCAAATTCATTCAAAAGATGCGGTAAAACGAATATTCCAGTGATGATTCCATTGAAGTCGAGCTATAAGCCTTTTTAGAATAATATGTTGTTTTCAAACGCTTAGTGATTCACATTAAAAAACAGTACCCATCCCTCTAATATTGGCCCTCCCTCGCAAGAGCATTGAAAGTTAGTACCCCGGTATACTAATAGAGAAAATACGGTATATGGATCGTCATCCTTCTTGATCTACCTTTCCTCGAACACTTTCCAGTGGCCTACATTGTGATTGCTCCGCGATGGATCGTGCTCGGACCTTATCTGCTTGGCTACGCCCCCTTCAATGCCGAGTGCGGCGCAACCCTCGCCATCCTCGAGTACCGAAAATGGAGCAGAGTCGAAAGCACCGATGGTCTGTAGAAAATTTAATTTTTTTAAAACGCACTTTCAACTATACTTTTCCTTCATTATCGAGTCTTAATGAAAAAAAATATAACTCAACCGCATCATTCTCTAAGAGTGCGGTACTAGTATTATTGTCGTGATTTTACATGGATATGGTTACGAATACTGGTATTTTCATCCGAAATCAAGATATTTACAGACTTTATTTATGTCGTCGCCAATTCGTCGCTTCACCGTGCGGTTGCCGCCGACTCAAGATATTGGTTGAGAGATACCGTCTTCTATCTCTGGTCCACGTAGTGCGCTGCGAATTGAGCCATTCATGTTATATTTTACGACCAATAGGTACTAAAATTATACATTTTATGTATTTCTGTGCTGAATAAAATGTCATTTAGAAAATATAAGATATCGTGGATGAAATCGCATCAATTGGCCTTAATTAACGACGGCCTTCGTTGTTGAAACCTACAACTAGTTCGTTCAATGTTTGGTAATTCCGTGAACATTGGGAACATGAATTTATTTTTCGTAATTTACGTTTTTTTTAAACAAAAATCTCGAATGATCGCTTTTACAGTCTTGCTAATGTAAAGTTACAAGCCCATGATCATGTTCATTGGCAATATTCTCTTATTTATTTGACTAAACTGCAATCAAATTTCAAAAATCCTAAATTTATTTCGTGAAGGTTCAAAATTCATTCAAAAATTTCGTTGATATTTGTCAGTGGTCACAAACATAGTATGTGAAAGGTAGAGAATGAGAGTTTGTAATGCCCCCCCCCCTCCTTCAGTTTCCCATCCTTCACAGTTCTCTCGCATCACAATTCGTGAAGGTGAGCATATTGCCAATAAAAGTTTTTGTCATCGTAACAAAATTTCACACTCAAAATCGTTTAAAGCAAGCTAAACTCTGCCCTTTATTATCACGCTAAACAAAACATTTGAAGCAAAAGATTCTCCACAGAAGGAAGTGAAATACATTAAAATGTATAATTTTAGTACATAATGGTCGTAAAATAATGATGGAACATGAATGGCTTCCTTCGCAGTGCACTACGTGGACCAGAGATAGAATGCGGTATCCATGAAGACGTATCTTGAGTCGGAGGCGACCGCATCGTGAAGCGGTGAATTGGCGGCGACATAAATAAAATCTGGAAATAATGCTTTTCCTAGTGAATGATGGCGTTGAGTTATTAATGATGGCGTTGAGTTATTAACGATATATCTTTGAATGTCAATTATTAATGAAGAATATATACATACATATGTATATATTCTTCATTAATAATTGACATTCAAAGATAAGGATAATTGAAAAAGTAAGTAATAAAAACATTTTCCGATTTTCCACAGACCAATGGTGCCGACGCCCCAGGTAAATCTTTGGTACTCAAGGATGGCGAGAGTCGCACCGCACTCGGCTATGAATGTGCCGTAGCCAAGAAGAGGAGGAGGAGGCGGCTCTTCCCCAAACGGAGTCATCACGCGGTAGGCCACGGGGGTCGCTGGAAAGGGGTTACGTAAAGGTAAATATATATCAGTAATAGAGTAACCGCTCATTTCTCTGATGCTTTCTATGTTGCATGAGAAGGATCAGAACAAATATTAAAAATGAAAAAAAAAACATAGGTCACTGACTATCAAAGGCGACTCGCTTGAGTGGGGCGAACGTGACATTCGGGCAAGCGGCGCGCACAGCGTCGATCTCTTCCAGCTTGACCGCGCTGCCCATCTCGGCTTCAGATTTTACATACAAGGCTTAGTTGCTCAAAGAGAAAAAGTAGATTAAACGATATAAACAGCGTGTTTTGAGAGACAATTAAAGGTCCACTACGGCGAATGTGCGCGAATATCAGGAAAAAATTCTTTCCTATCTTCGTTTCATTATCTGTCAACCTTCTCTAGATCTAAGTACTGTACGTTGAGCGAGCACGCGAGAAGGCGTGGAAAAGTGAGTCAAAGGGAGGGCGGAAAATTTGTTCTGATATGCACGCTAATTCGCCGAAACGGTCCTTTAAGTTATTTTTTTTTAAATACGATCAATAAATTCTTGTTTTTAAAAAAAATGCTAACGCAGTAATATTTTAAAATAAGAATTTTAGAGAAGAGAAAATTAAATCGATAACGAACATGTGACAGGCGCGTAGCCCGCAGCATTCATGGAAGCCGCTTCGGCATCCGACGTCGTGAAGAAGTTGATGTCGTCGGTGGAAGAGAAAAGTCGCTGGAATGGAACGAGTTGCGACGAGGAAGGCGATTGCGCAGTCGCTGTCGCGACCGGAAAAATTAAATGTATTAAATAGTATTATTATTTTTTATTTACATACATAGGTATTTTCAGCCTCGAGAAAGACACCCATTTTTGTTTGCATAACGTTTTAAATTTCAAAAATTTCGATCATCGAACGGAAATTAAGGAGAAATTGTAAAGAACATTCTTAACCAAGCCTACCAGGCAAGCAGTGAAGAGAATCGAGCACGTGAGCGAAGCCATCAGAGATGATTCTTCACTCTTTCTCTTCAGTGGTTGTGTTGACTTCCTCGGGGTGTTCTTATATACCAGATTCTTTCCTTTTGTTTCCTATTCAAAAGATCAACTTTTAGCTTCGCTTTCACATTATCTCATTGGGCTTAATGTGTTGGTCGTCATACTTTTTCTCGTTTTCCACTTGCTTTATCGCGAAATAGCGCAAGGTCCTGAAGCAGAGATTTGTAAACAGGAGGAGTGAGAGAGAGAGTAAGAGAGTAAAAATAGTGTAAGAAATAGTGTGTGAGATGGAGAGATAAAGGGAGATCAAATGGAAAAGAAGAAACATTCCCAGGCACATCAAAAAATTTCTTAATGTCTGTGCACATTGATAATGAGATCTGAAGGAGGAAGGAAGAGAAAAGCTCTTTTTTTCGACACCAAACAACTCGTTCGCTGCTAGGTTCTGTGCAGTAAAAGCCAGAGAACTAGGTTCGTATCCTTATCGGAAAACGCAGACAACTTCCTCCTTTGCACCTGTCAAAGCGATTGCAAAAAAGATGCACTTTTAGCGAGCGACTAAGCGATCTTTCATTCCAGTTAGGATGGTAAGTACTTATTTATGTGCTTTATATGAGCCAGGAACCATGATCTAAGCGGCTTCTTGAGCATCAGTATTAACATCGATTATGTGCGATTAGTTAATAAAAAAGGAAAAAAAGCTTCGGAAAAATCATATGGCTTCAATAGGTGAATTATTCGATGGTTTGGCAAACACTCTTATCCAAAAACACTCAATCTGCATTCGAACGAAGGAGAAAAATAGGATTAGAGCGGGGATGTGAGAGGAATACTACTCTTTTGCTTCTCTAATTGAGCCTTAGTATCAACCAGTTTGAACATTTAGGCATCACGGTCATTTGACAGACAAAAACGAGGAGAAATAAATTCGAGCCAGCCTGGAATAGGGCAGATCCACCTTTGCTCTCTGCCAATTATATGCATGCAGGTATCTTCCTCACCAGTCAAGCAGATTCCACATGCCAAGTTGGGACTCCTTTAATGAAGTGGGACACCGCTAATCTCAAATCTTTGTTGTTCGTTTTAAATAATTCTGCTTTGATTTAAAGGGAAAGATAATCAAGAAAAAATGCACTACTTTAATTATAAGCTAATCAATAAAATTAAAAGAAAATTTTTCGTTTGCAGTGTACAATCTCGAGGAGCTCTTCTTCTTCGTTCCCGTCACTTTGATCTTTCGTCATTGCATCTCTGATCACTTGCTCGTTACGATCTCTACGCCAGATACGATTTTTTACCTGGTTTGAACATCTTTATGGCTTTTGAAAACAATGACTTCAAAAAATTAATAATTTCTTTTTGGTATTTTTATGTTGTTCTATTTTTTTTAGAAATGAGAAGAAAATTTTTTAAATTGTTTGTTGGAAGCAACCTTGATATATCCGTATTTCAGACGACCCGCTACATAACGCTGGCCATTAGTATAGATCGTTTGCTCGTCTTCATCTTTCCTTTTTTTGAATTTGTTATTCTTAAGAAATTCAACCTGCGCTGTCAATGATGTTAATATGCAATTGTAGAGGCATAATTTCTGATCACTTGCTCGTTACGATCTCTACGCCAGATACGATTTTTTACCTGGTTTGAACATCTTTATGGCTTTTGAAAACAATGACTTCAAAAAATTAATAATTTCTTTTTGGTATTTTTATGTTGTTCTATTTTTTTTAGAAATGAGAAGAAAATTTTTTAAATTGTTTGTTGGAAGCAACCTTGATATATCCGTATTTCAGACGACCCGCTACATAACGCTGGCCATTAGTATAGATCGTTTGCTCGTCTTCATCTTTCCTTTTTTTGAATTTGTTATTCTTAAGAAATTCAACCTGCGCTGTCAATGATGTTAATATGCAATTGTAGAGGCATAATTTCCCTTACATATGCCTTACAGGAAATGTAATAGAAAGAGAAATGCTAAAAGCCCAGTAGAAAATTTAAATAAAGAGAAAAGGATTAATATGAGATTTAGCAAAAGTTTTCTTTAAATTCACTGTCTTCAAAATTTGAGGTCTTAAAAATTTTTGAGAAAAGAATTCGTATCTAATTTGTTTGCATTGTTTTCTTAGGCAAAATAATTTGCCTTTATTCATTGCTCTTTACCTAATAATATAAGGTACCTTTTTTAATCATAATCTTTCCAGTTGTATCGCCGCCTTCCTCGCAGCGCGCAATGGCTGCTCGTACTCGCGCCGTGGCTCTTCTCTGTCTTCGTCGCGCTCTACAGCACCTTTCTTGGCTGCTACAAACGGATCAACGTCTTTCTCCTTCGCTACACTTATGACTGCTCGTAGGACAGGCCTTTTTGAAAATATTTCCCTTTTTGGTCAATTGGATAATTATACTCTGCCCAGGGATCTACAACGATATAGCTCACGAAAAGGAGGTGTAAGTATCCTAAGGATTCTGTAAAGAAGCCTTAAATCTGAGCGACTACCGAGAAATTATGTGATATTTTCAAATTGCCGCAGCCTTTCACACGCGCTGTTTTCTTGTAGCTTGTTAGTGCGACAAGCTAACAATAAGCAGCGCAGGCGAGAATGAAAATGGTTACTTCCAGGGTGAACGGGGAATTCAAACTGTATAAATTATTCTTCGATAACTGGCCTATTTTAACTCACAGGAACTGCTCGCCGTACACGTGGTTCCTGTTCGACGGCGCCTGCGGTGCAACCGTGCTGACCTTTGTCACGTACGCCGCAGTCTACGGCCGAATCCTCTGGCTGATGTACTTTGCCGCTGCTCGGCCACAATCTGTCGAACTCGCAGTGGTTCAGCCATTCTACCTCTTTAAGGAAGAGATTAGAAGAGATTAATGATTAATATCAACCATTATTATTAATGTATCGAACTTTGCAGTGTTCGTCAGTTGTATTTACTTCGAATAAAAAGAATAGGACGTGAATAATATTGATTACAAGTAATTACTGAGTTCGCTTGCAATTCACACAGTATGTCGAGTTAATCATAAATCATGTACTATTGTTTGAATATTATGAGTTATTTGATATATATTATTTCTTTCTTTGTTAATTAATTAATTTCTTTCCTTTCTTCCAGCTCGCCCAGTTTACCGTTCTCTCTGCGACTCCAGTGCTCAATGTGCTCTTCTTCAATCTTTCCACCAGATTCCTCGATGACGTCATCACGGCATCGCTTCTCGTCAAGTTGACGGGAACTCTTGACGCGTGCGCAACGCCCCTCTCCATGATCGCCTTTCAGCCACGGCTGATTGTCCTCCTCTAACTGCAGTGACTGCTCACCGTACACGTGGTTCCTGTTCATACGCTGCATCCGGACTGACCTTTGTCACGTACGCCGCAGTCTACGGCCGAATCCTCTGGCTGATGTACTTTGCCGCTGCTCGGCCACAATCTGTCGAACTCGCAGTGGTTCAGCCATTCTACTTATTTAAGGAAGGCAAAAAAAACTCAATTTAGATTTCGCGCCTTTTTACCAGGCACAATAGCGAGAGAGCATCTAATTGACGAGAGAATGATCAGTAAAATTCAAATAGTTGACGGTTGAGTATTAAAAATACTAAAATAAATTAATTTTATTGCAAATTTATTTATTCAAAATAGGGAATTAATCAACTATTATTATTAACATTTCATATTTCGCAAGTTTTTTAGTTGTATTTACTTTGAATAAAAAGAATAGGAAAGCAAGGAACGTGAATAATATTCATTACAAGTATTTGTTGATATCGATTTTCGATTGCAGTTCCCACAATATGTCGAGTACATCACAAATGTACTATTGTTTGAATATTATGATTTATTTGATTTAACTGATTCCATAATTAATTAATTAATTAATTTAATTTCTTCCAGCTCGCCCAGTTTACCGTTCTCTGTGCGACTCCAGTGCTCAATGTGCTCTTCTTCAATCTGTCCACCAGCTTCGTCGATGACGTCATCACTGCATCGCTTCTCGTCAAGTTGACATGAACTCTTGACTCGTGCGCAACGCCCCTCTCCATGATCGCCTTTCAGCCGAGGGTTTCATTTTACTAGATCTATTTTGTTCAAACGTGCTGTAAACAATTTTTGTATATTTTTTCAGTACTTCCACAATAGCTGTAAACAATTTTTGTATATTTTTTCAGTACTTCCACAATAGTTAATTAATTACGATAATATGTGTCTTAAAAAAAGTCTTTAATCTAAATTTTGCAGTAGCGCGATATCGAATGAGAAGCTGGTTGCATCGGCGACGACAGTGAAGAATGAGAAGGGAAAAGAAGGAGGAGGTGGAGGAAAGGATGGAGGCGAGAATTCCCTTAAGGGAAGTGAGATCAAAGTGGAGATGGACTGAGAAGGGAAGGAGACTTAGGCCAAGGAATAAAGAGATGGCCAAAGTCGACTTGCGTTTCATTACATGCATGCATTACAGACAATAATTGTACGAAAATGATGAAATCGACTACAGTGGAGTAAGAGAATTTTTGTAGCAGGGGAAAAGCAGTTGTGAAATGAACGTTGACACCAAATTTGCGACATTTGCGACGAACAGCTACAGTAAAACATTTGACCAAAATTTTCAAGATTTCAACTTTCTAACAAGCAGAGGAAAAAAATATTTCAGACGCTCTGGAAGTACTTTTAAGACAAATGCGAACAGATTCAGGTTCTGTTATTTATTCAGTGACCTGATCCATTAAAATATTTTTTATATGAGAGAAATTGTGGGTTAGTTATCTTAACATGGTCAACTCTCATAGCCATCTAGCTCTCATAGTCAACGAAGATGGCATGTAGTTCACCTGGCGCTATCCCGGCCATGTTTCATGTCTATTTCTCGCTATCATCTCACATCTCAAGCGCCACCTCGGAAATGTTCTCCTCCTTTATGATTGTGTGGGACACAATTTTTATTATTATAATATTACTATTATTGTTCTAAACATCTAGCACTACTCTTGACTGACTTATCGACGACTTAACATACCAGTTGTTATCAAAATGAATTGCAAATCTTCATTGTTCACGTATAATTAGCATGTTTCATATCTTATTGTCATGTTCTCTTTCATTGAAGCATCACCTTTTTACTCCCTGTTTCTAATTCTCTCTCTCATCTCACACTCCTGCTTACCTCTCCTTCTCCTGGCAACTCGAAAATTTGCTACTCTGTCTCCTGCATCGTCTTCTCTCTCTTTATCTCTCTCTCTCTCACTCTCTCTCTCTGTCACTTTCTTTGTCGTCTGCCCGAACTCCGATAGCGAAACCTTCTGTTGGCGTTGATATCGCTGGTCGGGAAAGGCCAATCGATATTGTCTTTTAGCAGTTGCTTTGACTGATAACGCAACACTTTGGCTCTGCAATTTCTTTGGAAATAAGTGTAGAAAGAGGCGCAGCCCAGAGCTGAACGAAAGTATGACTACAGCTATTTTGGACTTCTTCGGAATGGACTTCTCTCGTTGCTTGTATTTACGATATTTATGCACTCAACTAATTTATTATAAGCTCAAGTAATACAATAGTCCGACCGTCATTGATAGTAACATATTTGTGCAGCAGGATATGCATTGCATTAAATCATTATTCTGCCACTCCACCCCATCGCTTCTTCTAGAGCTCTTGCATGTTTCACAGGCATTTGACAAAATACTTACATATAACTGAGATGTTCGAGATAGGAAAAGAGGATGGTGGCTGTCAGGGCGGAGAATTAAGTGAAGATAGTCAGCAGCGAATATATCGCACTAACGGCGCTTTACCTGGGTCATGCAAGCAAAGAGGTCAACGGGCCGTGATCACATAAATTATGGCCGCCATCAAGGCCCATTAATGCCTAATTGTCCGAACAATAAGTACTTATCCATGGTGCCATTGAAGGGAAGCAAAATTTATGATTAACTAAAATATGAATTATTTTCCCAAAAAAAAAAGGAAATTCTTTGCTCAATTATGCGACATTTCGTTCCGTATGCTCATTTTCTCGCAGCTAGTTAATGAATTTATATACATCGTTATAAGTTACACCGGTAAATTACAACCCATTATAGCTAAACTTATGTACTTGGCGTGATTGGGTTGAAAGGAATATTGCTGAAGGTTTTAAATTGGAGAATTTTTGAGATCTTAGGATTTTTTCTTAGTGCCAACTAGTTTGGCGGTCTTCTTCGTCGCATTCTTTTGTGAGCGCGTACAGAACTGTCGCCGACTATCTCGAGAAGTGCTCCGTCAAGAGAAATTCCTAAAAAGATCATCTTCGATGTTCCTTTGCGGACTTCCGTTGCGAAGTCCTTGAAGTGCCTTTACATTTTTTTTTACTTTTTGATATTTTTTTTAAGAAAAAAAAACCAGCAAGCAATTCCATCCCACCCAAGGGAAAATACTAAAAGGTCTTACGTGGTTGGCACTTTTTCAGGCACTACTGCATTGCCGGTGAAGGCGGAAGATGCGTGACAACGATAACGATCGATGCCACAGCGTAGAACCCACTATCGGACTTTTCGAGCTCAACAGGAATTATAAGCTGGTGGCTGAATAACATCTTCTGTACCATGTACATACATACATACTTGCAAATGTGAAATTGATTTTCGTAAGCTACACAAAGTTCAAAACTACATAGGCCTGTACCGTCCCGGGCGAAACATCACCACTGGCTACTGCGTACTCTAAAAAAACATGTACGCGACTAACTCGTGCAGAATCGCTCCAGTGAAACGCCAAGGCCAGTGAGAAAGAGGCTGGATAAGAGAAGACTATGTAGGCGAGAACGAAAGGAAACTCAGAGAAGCGAACACGTTCATAGAAGGCTTTCTGAGAATTGGAGAAGCATTTCGATTTTTATAGATATCTTTGGCAAGAATTTCACTGTTCCGGAAAAGTTGTCTGCTTTCCTCAAGAATTGCTAAACTCAATTATTTTCAAGGCTTCTTCGATGAGCACATAGAAAGAAGCTGAACGTTAACCAGGTTGTACATGATAGGCGTGCTTGGGTAGTCGAAGTAGCGGAGTGTAATAAGTGAAAAGTAATAAGCGCATGGCGAAAAATGAATGGGCTGTTCGTTCTGACAAAAAAAGAAAATTAAAGAGAGAATTAGATGAAAGCCCATTTTGAAAAGGCTCAAATACCTCATTAATTAAGTGCGATTTGCATGTCGTCTGGGGCAAATAACGGACCGTCTCCGACGCAATCAGAGAGGAGGCCATAGAATAAAAGCTGGTATGTATGGATATTTTCGCTTTGTGAGCTAAATAAAGTAAAAACGAGATTCAAGATAAAATTGGCGCATTCTTACATTTTTTTGATGCCGAATTGTCGAGTAGCAGATGTATGCTGCTGGTTGTTGGTGGAAGCTGAAGATCGCGTGTATGACGATTAGTGAGAATCTAAACTTAGACTCTTCATTCCAATTGATAGACAAAAAGAGAAAAAAAACAACCATGAATAGAATTGAGAAGGAACAAGAGCCAAAAAAGGAAGATAGAGGAAGATAGATCGAAGCGGGAAAACATAATCAAATGACAGGTGCTCAACAATCGCATGCTTAATAAGTGGTAATATGCCGAATAAAACCACATTTAAAGACCCATTCTCTGCTGCGGGGATCTAACAATAAGTTCAAAAATGGTAGTCGTTTTGTTCAGCTGCGAGTGCCTCCTTTGCCAATAATACGTACCTCCTTATTCAACCGATTGGCTTTTTCAAGTGCAGTGCATTGAGAGAACGAGAGAGCAAGAGAGCTTGAGAACGAACGAGCGAGAGAACGAGAGAGCTAGAGAGAGCACCAGGAAGGAATGTTTGAAGTATATTATGGAGATTCGAATAGAAAATTGTAAGCAAATATCTAGGAAATACATATCGACATTGCAACGTATCGAATGGGTTTAATAACGTATCAACGTATCGTATCGAAAGGGTTATCGACATCACGGAAGCTTACCTCTCGCGCAGCCAAATTTCTGATAGAAACTTTTTGCAAGAAGAACGAAATATTGAAAGGAACATGGAATATGGAACAAGTTTCGAATTTGCTGCACTGCACTCTCCAACTCTGTGGGAATGAAGCTTAATCGATTGGCCGTGCTCTATTTACATATCAGTTCGCAGCGAACTGAGTCAACGGCATATGCAAGGAATTAGAAGATATTTTGCACCATCTGAAGGAATGTTGTAAACATAGTCGAATTTCACTCGGCCTTTACATAAAAACATACTCTTACCCAGTTCAATACTCAAAATTTATGCCTAGAGGCAACTCTGGCACTAACATTTCGTTTAAGCGACGGATTCTTCCGTACACGCGGTTGAAGTTTTCAAAATGACAAGAAAATTAAATTTCTCCACATTCCTCTTTACTTTTCTTCTTTGCACAAGTGCGTGTGTGTGGATGGATGTTGCTGCATGCCTCACTGCCTTGAATAAACATTTGAAGTCTCACGATGGAGATGTTGGCGAAGCTGTCGACTTTTTATTCATTTGCATATCTCAATTTCGTCTTTATCTGCATATATGTAGATTATTACTGACTGAGTATGGTTCTATAGACGAGTTGGACATTTTCTACAGAAGAGATGTCTGAAACTTCGCCAACTGACTATTACTCTGCTGCGCAAGTTATGGAGCGCAATTTCGGCAAAAAGAACAATCAACGATGCCGCGTAGAGTCCAAGAGCAATGTAGATATTCAATCGCATTGAGACGGTGTCGATGGGGCGAGCTCTTATTTCGATTCGTACATTATTCGCCAACTTTGGACGGTTCGAATAGCGGCGCCACCAGAAAGTCTCATTCTGGAATAAGATTGTAGAAAGGAACGAACCCTCAACGAAGTCTTACAAAAGTAAGTATTATGAAATAATTCGTTCACCCTGTCCAAATTGAACATCAGGAGAGCAATAACGGACATTCTTTTGTGTTGCCGAGCAGTAAATCGTCTCTTGCTGCAAGCATCATCAAATTGTGGCAAGTCATCAGCCAAACTCTTTAATGAGTCCAGCAATTATGAGTTTGCTGAAAGTCAGTAGTTAGAAAGAGTGTGGACCTATAGTACAAAGTTGACGGAAATGGAATGAAAAGGCCGCCGTCGTAGAGAGATTGCGATCGGTCAAAGGAGTGATGCCGTCTGATTAGATCGCGTGCGTCTAGTCTGAAGAAGAGTTCTCGTCTTCAGTAGTGGAAATGACAAAATGCTTTCCGAGATGTCATTAAGTAGTGCATATATGAGATACTTGTTGCGCTATATATGTATTGAGATGATTCAAGTAACAATAAAAAAATAAAACTTCTATAAAAAAAATTCGAAAAAAAACTGGATATTTTAACGTTTGTACCGTGTAATATCATACATATATATTTTGTCTCTTTTTCTAGCAGTGCTCCCTGACAGTTGGACGTTGCATGGCAACTTGAAGGGCTTCTCTGGATCAACTATGAAGAGCTTGTCGTGTCCAACAAACATTGCCGAGTGCTTTTTCGGGTTGCATAGCTTAAGAAAGATTTATAACTTTGTAAATTTTTTTATATATTGAAGTAATTGAAAGATATCGCTTTGTTCATTAGAGATAGTTATTTATGAAAACAGTGTTCTTTTTTGTTATCACTTTATTCTTGCTCGTAAAATGTCGACTTAAAATCTTTTTTATCATTGATTGTTTCCAAGCCATGTGAGGAGCATTGAAAAAGAATGAAAAAAGCTAAATAGAAAAATTGAATGCGCTTTTCGATGTTCTATCAGCTGTATGCATATAACCTCATTCACTGCACCCGGTATTCCGCTTCCAACGAAGAGCTGTCCGTGACCGCTCAAAGCTTCTTCCTAAAATTGATCATTTCATCTCTGCTAATGCCATTTGAATATCTTCTTTATTTCTGATTATCAAATAAATCTAATAAATTCTTTCTTTTTAAAGCTAGCGAAACGAAACTTTGATGGAAAGTAGCCGATGAGTTCTCGAATCGGTCCCTCAAAGTAGCGATCGAGCACAACTTTTGCATGCCCGCTGCGGACTCGACTGATAAAGTCTGTGAACTTTCTGAAAATTGGTGTCGTCTTGTTGAATTTTAACTACTTTTAAGTAGTATCCACTTTAAATATATAAAGAATACGAAGAAAATGGCAAATAACGTCGGCGGCAACGTCGATGGCACAGCCGTGTTGCCAGTGAAGGCGGCCGAGTGAACGGCAGCGAGCACAATCAAAGCGATCGCATAGAATCCAGCGTCAATCCGTACTCTTGTCTTGCATTCTGAAATGCACATAGGCCTCAAGTTGATTAGCAAATTGTAAATACTATTGATTTATGTTTAAAAAAGTCTCTATTAGAAAACGTACTCTTAGAGTAATTTTGAAGTGCAATGGCGATGCTGAGAAGAAGCAGAAGAACTGCAAAGGCGGGATATGAAAAGACAATGTAGGCAAGGAGGGAACGATTCTCGGAGAGGCGGACACGCTCGTAGAAGGCTTCCTGAAAGTGGTTAGAAATATATTCTCTTTTCAGCTTCAGGATGTCTGGGATTGGTATCGTAATTAAAGAAAATTTTTCAAGGTCAATAAAATAAATTTTTGGTGCCTTTTAATCAGGTACATTAAATTGATTTTCCATTATATTCACAACGCTAACGAAACACTTGTATAGTGTTGGTTCTCTGGGCTTCAATGTAAACGCGTTGAAATGTTGTTACTAACAAGGCTGAACACGATCGGCGTGACAGTGAAGTAAAAGTCACGCATACGCTCAGGACGGTAGTTCTAGGAAGAATGAGTGAGTTACTTACACGGTTTTTTGTGTGCGCATAAGTGTGAAGAGACAAGATTTGAATGCCTATTTTGGCAGGAAATTCAAACCTGGTCAACGAGCGAGCCATGAACGGAGCCATTCTGAATCTCTCCTAGCAGTCCGGGATGCCAGCCAGCCGAGTCAGGACCACGCTCCTCTGTCAAGAGAAAGGGTGGCTTGAAAACATCATGAATGTCATAGAAAATGAATTGTGACAATTCTCTCACGATAAACTAAGTAATGAATATATATTTTCAAAGCAACTCATCATATGCATTAGTGAACATGGAATTTGTGGTCGGAAGTGAAGAACAAAAAAAAAGAAAAGAAACCGCTTCTCGCGCCCTTGACGACAATGATTGTCTCATTGAGCGCCCTCGCCCACGTCTGCCAAAGTTCCCAGTAGATGCCACGTGGCATGCCGAAGCGAGAGAAGAGGAAAGGAGCGATTTGCCGGCTCACTTGGCCGTCCGACAAGAGGATTGGCATCAGCTGGAATGATAGTCGCCCCACTGATTTAAAGGTGGTGGAATACTAAAAAAATAATGATGGCAGGATCGAATTGGCGAGTCAAGCCCTAACAAGAATAGGGTGCTATTTAGCACGTCGCACAAACCCGCTGCGAGAAAGAATGCGAGGGGTCTTGGCAATCTCACATAGTTTTTCAATGATTGCCCTGCTTTAATGATAGTAGCTACACTTTCTTCAATATAATGTGAAATTGCAAGAGAGCAACACCGAAGGCAAATTATTTCAGAGGAAAAGAGAAAGTTTGACTAGATCGCGCAGGCTGGCTGACGTGTCGAAATGCCATGGAAGGTTGTAATTTGATAAGTTGGGTCGAGAGAATGCAGGGTCGAGTGGTACACGTGACTTGGACATGGATGAGTGATTGAACGTATTCTCAATTTGTGCCCTTCCTTTATTAGGAACCCGCCTCCAAGTGCCCCCTTCTAATAGCCAATGAACTTAGGTTAATGCAAATTCATTCAAAGCTGAGGGTAAAACGAATATTCCAGTGATGATTCCATGGAAGACGAGCCATTCGTCTTTTTTGAGAATAATATATATCGTCATCCTTCGTGATCTAAATTTCCTCGAACTCTTTCCCGTGATGACCTGCACTCTGTTTGCTACGCAAGGGATCGTGAACGGACCTCCTCCGATTGGCTTCAAAGAGTGCATGTAGAACAGGTCATCGGCATTCTTTAAAAAAGATTCGCTATCCTGCAGTCGGAGATAAGGATGGAGCCGGAACAGGCAGCCAAGATCATCATGGCATATTGTCCTTCACAACATTGTCATCGAGCTGCCCACGGGTGGATGCGCCGTTGGAACGAACCGCGTTGCTAGAATGCCTCTTCCAGTCAACGGCGCCGACCCTCGAGCCCACATGATTGCCCACATTTAAGTCGCCTGTTATAAATAATATTGCATATTTTATGAGCTGTTTCTGCTACACTGAGTGCTGCTTTTCAGTAAGTAAAGAGAGAGAAAAGCAGCACATCTGAACGCATTGAACATGACTACGGTAGTTCTATACCTACAATAACCATGAGGAATGCTCCATGATTACTTGAACGATTGAAGAAGAAACAAAGTATTATTTATCAGTTAACACTGAAAACCCAACAAATGGTTAAAGCCATTAGAATAAACAAAAATAACAAAAACTGTTAACCTGTGAAAAAAACAGAACCTACCTCATTCATGGCGAGAACAGCCTTCTTATCATTCACACGCTGATGCTGAGAGTCCATGAGTTGGCGGCGATTAAACTTTAAAAAAAATGAATCATGCGGTTAAACTTAACAGTATCGGATCTATGGACCTCTTTTTCAGAAGGCAGAAGCGCGCGGGGAGAATGGTAGTGGTTGCTGTCATCCTTAAAAGATTCACTTATTAAATTCATGTTCAATAGTACCGTTATAAATGCTATCAGACCTCACTTATAACGATGACTTCCTTCTTCAAACTTGCCAGCTCTCGCTTTCGACCTTCGCCTGGCTCCTTTTTGATAACACGATTCTGAAAGAAATCACGATTCTTAAGGAAATCATAGAAAAATGTCCTAATGGGCCTGCAAACGATGACAAACTGGAAGAACTGCAGATTCGTTTCCTCCTCCAGGCTCGACTCCAACGTATCCGGCAGTCTTGCCGTAGACCGCCTCGAAGTCGACCGCCAGCTCGTCCATCTCCTCCTCCTCCACTTGAATCTCTGCTTCCTCTTGGCTGTCGTACCCGCCTCCCGTCTGATTCATGTATCTGAACAGGCACAACTTCCTTTTCAGGAGGATCAGAATGCGATCGTGTGATCAGTTAACAATAAGATAGAAGGTGGTGACAACCCACTTGGGGATGAAGAATTACACATAAATGCATACCAAGAGGGCATAACATCCAACGACCACAAGCAGTACCGTTCACTACCAGATTTTTACAGGTAATATTTACAAACACATTGTTGGCTTGAAAAAAAATTAGGAACCTCGAACGCCTTGCACAATTGTTCTTGGCGAGCGAGGAGGCCTCCGTGATCACCTTCCTTATCTGGTGGTCGGAGAATTCGCGGCTAGGAATGGACAGAATTCGGTTTTCCTCACAATTCTGTTAAACAAAATATGAGTAGAGCTAACTCGAATTTGACGCGAGCGAGCGCCAACACTTCTCTAGTTGCCTTCTTCCTTCGGGAATTCGCCTCAGGGCTGCGCGACCCGTTGTGGTTGATGTGAATATCGCGCCGCTCGAGCACTTCCCTGATGAGGAATCTCTTCTGCTCGCGAGTGACGTAGGTCGTAGCCATTCTCCAGTTATTGCCTCGAAAAAACCATAAATTAGAACAAGAACATCCCTAACATATTCGAACAGGCTGATTCAAAGAATATGCCCGAAATTTGGCGCCCAGCTTGATATTGTGGAAAACACAAAGCATCACCGTTAGTCATACACCAACCGATTAGTTTAGAGATCTTAACAACTAAAATGCTCAATAGTAGAATAAACAACAACAAAAAACATACTAATGTTCAACTCTTCAAATTTAGCGTCGAAATAACAACAAGAAAATGATGAACGACACTGGTACGAAGGTTCGTTCATCATTTTTTTTTAAAGTTCGTCGAGAAGTAAGCTTTAAAGTGCAACAATGGAGAGAAACAGACAAACATGCTCCCCCATTACTCCAAAAACTCTCCAACTTTTGAACACTATTTCTCGAGCGATGAAAGTTCATCGCTGCGTCCATCGCTCAGCACTGAGCGAAAATGTTAGACGAACTCCCGTGTATAAGCATATAAATGTTCAACGATCTTTCATATCTGCGTTCATCTTTTTTCATCTAACGTTCGGCCATCTTCGATAAGATTACATGTGCGGCTGAATATATTCTGAGATTTGACCGATATCGTGTATGAAATAAGCTGAATTATATGTACATGTCGTATCATGTGAAATCTGTCATCGACATAAAAGAATTTGGCAACATAAAAATGGAGTTGAAGGAAGAGGATAGGCTGAGGAAAAAAATCCTTCGCTGCCTATCCCCTATTAGCATCAATTAAGTGACAACCGTTCGTTATTGAAGCTCATAATTAGTTCATGCAATATTCGGTAAATCCTTAAATATTCGGGGCGGGGTGGCCCAGTGGCAAGTGGCGCCATTTCTCTTTCTTCCCCTGCCAAAAATGGCAGGTTCGCCCCCCGCCCCGCGATCGACCATTGCCAAATTCAATCCATCGACGCTGCTTCTGGAGAAACGGTGGGTTCGCCAGAATAAGAGCCCAATGTCTGCGGCCCCTTCGTCAGATTCCGGCAGGCGAAGAATCTTCGAAACCCCACCCATCCAGGATCCCTCGACCATTCACTAAGCCTTGATTAACCGGATAAAAACCTTTAAAACCTTAAATATTCTAAAACGCAGTGCGGAATGGCGTTAGTCGGTAACGCTTCACTATTTGCATAAACTCGGTATAATCGGACTCCGAGCCAGGTTCACGATGGCCAGTTCTGAAATTTATTGATGTGTCTTAGAATTTTTCCATGTTTATTTGATCTCTCTCTTTATCCCTTGCCATCACGTTATGCCAAACGACGTAATGTGAAAACGAAGCTAAACATTGGCTTTTTGTATATCAACAAAAGGAATGAATCAGGTGTATAAGACGATTCCCACTGAACAGAACGACCGATAGAATATCTTATGGCCTCACTCGCCTGTTCGATTCTTTTCACTGCTTGCCTGGTAAGCTTCCTTGGAGAACTTTGCTTCCAAACTTTTTCAGTTCTTTTATATTTTTTCTCGATAATTTCCCTTCGAGAGAAATGTAAAGTTATATTCAAATAAATAAAATTTTATATACCAGAATTGAGATCCTCAGCCTAAACCGTTTCATTCCTTCTTTTTTTAGCGACTGACATTAAAGTGGCTAAAAATATTTAAATAGTAAAAATATCAAGCAGTAAAAATATTTAATAATCTATTGAAAATATGCATTCCTTTTCAGTTCGCCACAGTGACCGCGCAGTCTCCATCTGCATCGCAACTCGTTCCATTCCAGCGACTCTACTCCTTCGTTGATGACATCAACTTCTTCACGACGACGGAAGTCGAGGCGGCGTCCATGAATGCTAAGGACTTCGTGCAAGTCAGCCGTGCGTTATTCATTTTGTCAATTTTATTTGTATCATTATTATTATATTATAAGAATTTCATTCACATTGTTGATATACTCAAGCATTTATTCATCGAAGGTAAATAATTAAATTATTAGTTTCTCAACTCACGCGTTGGCGACATATATTATAAATTTGTCCCTTCTTTCTATTCTTAAGCTTGAATATCCTAATCTGTAGTTGCATGGTCACAGAATTATCTTATGCTATGCAAATCATTACTATTCATTATTTATTTCCTATATGTTTTAATTACAGCAGCACTATCTTATCTCCCCAGTCCCCTTCCACTCTTCCCATACAGCAAGTGCGGTGGCTCCTCTGAGATGCACCCTCCTCAGTGCACACTGTAATGGGCCTTGCCAGCCCTTGGGACCTGATCCACCCCATATCCGGGTTACGCTTCACCCGAGCAGAGGACCACCGTGGCTACTGTATCCCTCTCCCTTCCCTCTTTTGCTGCCAGGAGTTGTTTTTACATTTGCTCTCAACTTTCTTGTCAATGTGTCGTCACATCCTTTAAAGATGTAGATAAACAATTAAACAATTAAACCTTTGGAAAAAAATTTCTTTTAATAATAATTTTTTTTTTTCATATTTTGATTCATTTATTTCTACAGCCAGGATGGGCAGCGCCGTCAAAGTGGAAGAGATCGACGCGGTGAGCGCCGCTTGCCCGAATGTCACGTTTCACCTTTGATAGTCGGTAATTTATAATTTTTGTTTCCATTTTAACTATTTGGTCTGAACTTTCTTATGCTAAATAGGAAGCGACTAATAAGAGAAATGAGAAAAATAGTACCCCTCCCTCTAGTAGAACCCGCCTCTAATAGTGCCCCGCCTCTCTCTATTTTCCTAATAACTCACTCGTTCCTCGAAAGTCAGCTCGAGACGTTCCTCGAATGGTTCCTAGAGACATGGGATTGCAAATTCATTCAAAAGATGCGGTAAAACGAATATTCCAGTGATGATTCCATTGAAGTCGAGCTATAAGCCTTTTTAGAATAATATGTTGTTTTCAAACGCTTAGTGATTCACATTAAAAAACAGTACCCATCCCTCTAATATTGGCCCTCCCTCGCAAGAGCATTGAAAGTTAGTACCCCGGTATACTAATAGAGAAAATACGGTATATGGATCGTCATCCTTCTTGATCTACCTTTCCTCGAACACTTTCCAGTGGCCTACATTGTGATTGCTCCGCGATGGATCGTGCTCGGACCTTATCTGCTTGGCTACGCCCCCTTCAATGCCGAGTGCGGCGCAACCCTCGCCATCCTCGAGTACCGAAAATGGAGCAGAGTCGAAAGCACCGATGGTCTGTAGAAAATTTAATTTTTTTAAAACGCACTTTCAACTATACTTTTCCTTCATTATCGAGTCTTAATGAAAAAAAATATAACTCAACCGCATCATTCTCTAAGAGTGCGGTACTAGTATTATTGTCGTGATTTTACATGGATATGGTTACGAATACTGGTATTTTCATCCGAAATCAAGATATTTACAGACTTTATTTATGTCGTCGCCAATTCGTCGCTTCACCGTGCGGTTGCCGCCGACTCAAGATATTGGTTGAGAGATACCGTCTTCTATCTCTGGTCCACGTAGTGCGCTGCGAATTGAGCCATTCATGTTATATTTTACGACCAATAGGTACTAAAATTATACATTTTATGTATTTCTGTGCTGAATAAAATGTCATTTAGAAAATATAAGATATCGTGGATGAAATCGCATCAATTGGCCTTAATTAACGACGGCCTTCGTTGTTGAAACCTACAACTAGTTCGTTCAATGTTTGGTAATTCCGTGAACATTGGGAACATGAATTTATTTTTCGTAATTTACGTTTTTTTTAAACAAAAATCTCGAATGATCGCTTTTACAGTCTTGCTAATGTAAAGTTACAAGCCCATGATCATGTTCATTGGCAATATTCTCTTATTTATTTGACTAAACTGCAATCAAATTTCAAAAATCCTAAATTTATTTCGTGAAGGTTCAAAATTCATTCAAAAATTTCGTTGATATTTGTCAGTGGTCACAAACATAGTATGTGAAAGGTAGAGAATGAGAGTTTGTAATGCCCCCCCCCCCCTCCTTCAGTTTCCCATCCTTCACAGTTCTCTCGCATCACAATTCGTGAAGGTGAGCATATTGCCAATAAAAGTTTTTGTCATCGTAACAAAATTTCACACTCAAAATCGTTTAAAGCAAGCTAAACTCTGCCCTTTATTATCACGCTAAACAAAACATTTGAAGCAAAAGATTCTCCACAGAAGGAAGTGAAATACATTAAAATGTATAATTTTAGTACATAATGGTCGTAAAATAATGATGGAACATGAATGGCTTCCTTCGCAGTGCACTACGTGGACCAGAGATAGAATGCGGTATCCATGAAGACGTATCTTGAGTCGGAGGCGACCGCATCGTGAAGCGGTGAATTGGCGGCGACATAAATAAAATCTGGAAATAATGCTTTTCCTAGTGAATGATGGCGTTGAGTTATTAATGATGGCGTTGAGTTATTAACGATATATCTTTGAATGTCAATTATTAATGAAGAATATATACATACATATGTATATATTCTTCATTAATAATTGACATTCAAAGATAAGGATAATTGAAAAAGTAAGTAATAAAAACATTTTCCGATTTTCCACAGACCAATGGTGCCGACGCCCCAGGTAAATCTTTGGTACTCAAGGATGGCGAGAGTCGCACCGCACTCGGCTATGAATGTGCCGTAGCCAAGAAGAGGAGGAGGAGGCGGCTCTTCCCCAAACGGAGTCATCACGCGGTAGGCCACGGGGGTCGCTGGAAAGGGGTTACGTAAAGGTAAATATATATCAGTAATAGAGTAACCGCTCATTTCTCTGATGCTTTCTATGTTGCATGAGAAGGATCAGAACAAATATTAAAAATGAAAAAAAAAACATAGGTCACTGACTATCAAAGGCGACTCGCTTGAGTGGGGCGAACGTGACATTCGGGCAAGCGGCGCGCACAGCGTCGATCTCTTCCAGCTTGACCGCGCTGCCCATCTCGGCTTCAGATTTTACATACAAGGCTTAGTTGCTCAAAGAGAAAAAGTAGATTAAACGATATAAACAGCGTGTTTTGAGAGACAATTAAAGGTCCACTACGGCGAATGTGCGCGAATATCAGGAAAAAATTCTTTCCTATCTTCGTTTCATTATCTGTCAACCTTCTCTAGATCTAAGTACTGTACGTTGAGCGAGCACGCGAGAAGGCGTGGAAAAGTGAGTCAAAGGGAGGGCGGAAAATTTGTTCTGATATGCACGCTAATTCGCCGAAACGGTCCTTTAAGTTATTTTTTTTTAAATACGATCAATAAATTCTTGTTTTTAAAAAAAATGCTAACGCAGTAATATTTTAAAATAAGAATTTTAGAGAAGAGAAAATTAAATCGATAACGAACATGTGACAGGCGCGTAGCCCGCAGCATTCATGGAAGCCGCTTCGGCATCCGACGTCGTGAAGAAGTTGATGTCGTCGGTGGAAGAGAAAAGTCGCTGGAATGGAACGAGTTGCGACGAGGAAGGCGATTGCGCAGTCGCTGTCGCGACCGGAAAAATTAAATGTATTAAATAGTATTATTATTTTTTATTTACATACATAGGTATTTTCAGCCTCGAGAAAGACACCCATTTTTGTTTGCATAACGTTTTAAATTTCAAAAATTTCGATCATCGAACGGAAATTAAGGAGAAATTGTAAAGAACATTCTTAACCAAGCCTACCAGGCAAGCAGTGAAGAGAATCGAGCACGTGAGCGAAGCCATCAGAGATGATTCTTCACTCTTTCTCTTCAGTGGTTGTGTTGACTTCCTCGGGGTGTTCTTATATACCAGATTCTTTCCTTTTGTTTCCTATTCAAAAGATCAACTTTTAGCTTCGCTTTCACATTATCTCATTGGGCTTAATGTGTTGGTCGTCATACTTTTTCTCGTTTTCCACTTGCTTTATCGCGAAATAGCGCAAGGTCCTGAAGCAGAGATTTGTAAACAGGAGGAGTGAGAGAGAGAGTAAGAGAGTAAAAATAGTGTAAGAAATAGTGTGTGAGATGGAGAGATAAAGGGAGATCAAATGGAAAAGAAGAAACATTCCCAGGCACATCAAAAAATTTCTTAATGTCTGTGCACATTGATAATGAGATCTGAAGGAGGAAGGAAGAGAAAAGCTTTTTTTTTTCGACACCAAACAACTCGTTCGCTGCTAGGTTCTGTGCAGTAAAAGCCAGAGAACTAGGTTCGTATCCTTATCGGAAAACGCAGACAACTTCCTCCTTTGCACCTGTCAAAGCGATTGCAAAAAAGATGCACTTTTAGCGAGCGACTAAGCGATCTTTCATTCCAGTTAGGATGGTAAGTACTTATTTATGTGCTTTATATGAGCCAGGAACCATGATCTAAGCGGCTTCTTGAGCATCAGTATTAACATCGATTATGTGCGATTAGTTAATAAAAAAGGAAAAAAAGCTTCGGAAAAATCATATGGCTTCAATAGGTGAATTATTCGATGGTTTGGCAAACACTCTTATCCAAAAACACTCAATCTGCATTCGAACGAAGGAGAAAAATAGGATTAGAGCGGGGATGTGAGAGGAATACTACTCTTTTGCTTCTCTAATTGAGCCTTAGTATCAACCAGTTTGAACATTTAGGCATCACGGTCATTTGACAGACAAAAACGAGGAGAAATAAATTCGAGCCAGCCTGGAATAGGGCAGATCCACCTTTGCTCTCTGCCAATTATATGCATGCAGGTATCTTCCTCACCAGTCAAGCAGATTCCACATGCCAAGTTGGGACTCCTTTAATGAAGTGGGACACCGCTAATCTCAAATCTTTGTTGTTCGTTTTAAATAATTCTGCTTTGATTTAAAGGGAAAGATAATCAAGAAAAAATGCACTACTTTAATTATAAGCTAATCAATAAAATTAAAAGAAAATTTTTCGTTTGCAGTGTACAATCTCGAGGAGCTCTTCTTCTTCGTTCCCGTCACTTTGATCTTTCGTCATTGCATCTCTGATCACTTGCTCGTTACGATCTCTACGCCAGATACGATTTTTTACCTGGTTTGAACATCTTTATGGCTTTTGAAAACAATGACTTCAAAAAATTAATAATTTCTTTTTGGTATTTTTATGTTGTTCTATTTTTTTAGAAATGAGAAGAAAATTTTTTAAATTGTTTGTTGGAAGCAACCTTGATATATCCGTATTTCAGACGACCCGCTACATAACGCTGGCCATTAGTATAGATCGTTTGCTCGTCTTCATCTTTCCTTTTTTTGAATTTGTTATTCTTAAGAAATTCAACCTGCGCTGTCAATGATGTTAATATGCAATTGTAGAGGCATAATTTCCCTTACATATGCCTTACAGGAAATGTAATAGAAAGAGAAATGCTAAAAGCCCAGTAGAAAATTTAAATAAAGAGAAAAGGATTAATATGAGATTTAGCAAAAGTTTTCTTTAAATTCACTGTCTTCAAAATTTGAGGTCTTAAAAATTTTTGAGAAAAGAATTCGTATCTAATTTGTTTGCATTGTTTTCTTAGGCAAAATAATTTGCCTTTATTCATTGCTCTTTACCTAATAATATAAGGTACCTTTTTTAATCATAATCTTTCCAGTTGTATCGCCGCCTTCCTCGCAGCGCGCAATGGCTGCTCGTACTCGCGCCGTGGCTCTTCTCTGTCTTCGTCGCGCTCTACAGCACCTTTCTTGGCTGCTACAAACGGATCAACGTCTTTCTCCTTCGCTACACTTATGACTGCTCGTAGGACAGGCCTTTTTGAAAATATTTCCCTTTTTGGTCAATTGGATAATTATACTCTGCCCAGGGATCTACAACGATATAGCTCACGAAAAGGAGGTGTAAGTATCCTAAGGATTCTGTAAAGAAGCCTTAAATCTGAGCGACTACCGAGAAATTATGTGATATTTTCAAATTGCCGCAGCCTTTCACACGCGCTGTTTTCTTGTAGCTTGTTAGTGCGACAAGCTAACAATAAGCAGCGCAGGCGAGAATGAAAATGGTTACTTCCAGGGTGAACGGGGAATTCAAACTGTATAAATTATTCTTCGATAACTGGCCTATTTTAACTCACAGGAACTGCTCGCCGTACACGTGGTTCCTGTTCGACGGCGCCTGCGGTGCAACCGTGCTGACCTTTGTCACGTACGCCGCAGTCTACGGCCGAATCCTCTGGCTGATGTACTTTGCCGCTGCTCGGCCACAATCTGTCGAACTCGCAGTGGTTCAGCCATTCTACCTCTTTAAGGAAGAGATTAGAAGAGATTAATGATTAATATCAACCATTATTATTAATGTATCGAACTTTGCAGTGTTCGTCAGTTGTATTTACTTCGAATAAAAAGAATAGGACGTGAATAATATTGATTACAAGTAATTACTGAGTTCGCTTGCAATTCACACAGTATGTCGAGTTAATCATAAATCATGTACTATTGTTTGAATATTATGAGTTATTTGATATATATTATTTCTTTCTTTGTTAATTAATTAATTTCTTTCCTTTCTTCCAGCTCGCCCAGTTTACCGTTCTCTCTGCGACTCCAGTGCTCAATGTGCTCTTCTTCAATCTTTCCACCAGATTCCTCGATGACGTCATCACGGCATCGCTTCTCGTCAAGTTGACGGGAACTCTTGACGCGTGCGCAACGCCCCTCTCCATGATCGCCTTTCAGCCACGGCTGATTGTCCTCCTCTAACTGCAGTGACTGCTCACCGTACACGTGGTTCCTGTTCATACGCTGCATCCGGACTGACCTTTGTCACGTACGCCGCAGTCTACGGCCGAATCCTCTGGCTGATGTACTTTGCCGCTGCTCGGCCACAATCTGTCGAACTCGCAGTGGTTCAGCCATTCTACTTATTTAAGGAAGGCAAAAAAAACTCAATTTAGATTTCGCGCCTTTTTACCAGGCACAATAGCGAGAGAGCATCTAATTGACGAGAGAATGATCAGTAAAATTCAAATAGTTGACGGTTGAGTATTAAAAATACTAAAATAAATTAATTTTATTGCAAATTTATTTATTCAAAATAGGGAATTAATCAACTATTATTATTAACATTTCATATTTCGCAAGTTTTTTAGTTGTATTTACTTTGAATAAAAAGAATAGGAAAGCAAGGAACGTGAATAATATTCATTACAAGTATTTGTTGATATCGATTTTCGATTGCAGTTCCCACAATATGTCGAGTACATCACAAATGTACTATTGTTTGAATATTATGATTTATTTGATTTAACTGATTCCATAATTAATTAATTAATTAATTTAATTTCTTCCAGCTCGCCCAGTTTACCGTTCTCTGTGCGACTCCAGTGCTCAATGTGCTCTTCTTCAATCTGTCCACCAGCTTCGTCGATGACGTCATCACTGCATCGCTTCTCGTCAAGTTGACATGAACTCTTGACTCGTGCGCAACGCCCCTCTCCATGATCGCCTTTCAGCCGAGGGTTTCATTTTACTAGATCTATTTTGTTCAAACGTGCTGTAAACAATTTTTGTATATTTTTTCAGTACTTCCACAATAGCTGTAAACAATTTTTGTATATTTTTTCAGTACTTCCACAATAGTTAATTAATTACGATAATATGTGTCTTAAAAAAAGTCTTTAATCTAAATTTTGCAGTAGCGCGATATCGAATGAGAAGCTGGTTGCATCGGCGACGACAGTGAAGAATGAGAAGGGAAAAGAAGGAGGAGGTGGAGGAAAGGATGGAGGCGAGAATTCCCTTAAGGGAAGTGAGATCAAAGTGGAGATGGACTGAGAAGGGAAGGAGACTTAGGCCAAGGAATAAAGAGATGGCCAAAGTCGACTTGCGTTTCATTACATGCATGCATTACAGACAATAATTGTACGAAAATGATGAAATCGACTACAGTGGAGTAAGAGAATTTTTGTAGCAGGGGAAAAGCAGTTGTGAAATGAACGTTGACACCAAATTTGCGACATTTGCGACGAACAGCTACAGTAAAACATTTGACCAAAATTTTCAAGATTTCAACTTTCTAACAAGCAGAGGAAAAAAATATTTCAGACGCTCTGGAAGTACTTTTAAGACAAATGCGAACAGATTCAGGTTCTGTTATTTATTCAGTGACCTGATCCATTAAAATATTTTTTATATGAGAGAAATTGTGGGTTAGTTATCTTAACATGGTCAACTCTCATAGCCATCTAGCTCTCATAGTCAACGAAGATGGCATGTAGTTCACCTGGCGCTATCCCGGCCATGTTTCATGTCTATTTCTCGCTATCATCTCACATCTCAAGCGCCACCTCGGAAATGTTCTCCTCCTTTATGATTGTGTGGGACACAATTTTTATTATTATAATATTACTATTATTGTTCTAAACATCTAGCACTACTCCTGACTGACGTATCGACGACTTAACATACCAGTTGTTATCAAAATGAATTGCAAATCTTCATTGTTCACGTATAATTAGCATGTTTCATATCTTATTGTCATGTTCTCTTTCATTGAAGCATCACCTTTTTACTCCCTGTTTCTAATTCTCTCTCTCATCTCACACTCCTGCTTACCTCTCCTTCTCCTGGCAACTCGAAAATTTGCTACTCTGTCTCCTGCATCGTCTTCTCTCTCTTTATCTCTCTCTCTCACTCTCTCTCTCTGTCACTTTCTTTGTCGTCTGCCCGAACTCCGATAGCGAAACCTTCTGTTGGCGTTGATATCGCTGGTCGGGAAAGGCCAATCGATATTGTCTTTTAGCAGTTGCTTTGACTGATAACGCAACACTTTGGCTCTGCAATTTCTTTGGAAATAAGTGTAGAAAGAGGCGCAGCCCAGAGCTGAACGAAAGTATGACTACAGCTATTTTGGACTTCTTCGGAATGGACTTCTCTCGTTGCTTGTATTTACGATATTTATGCACTCAACTAATTTATTATAAGCTCAAGTAATACAATAGTCCGACCGTCATTGATAGTAACATATTTGTGCAGCAGGATATGCATTGCATTAAATCATTATTCTGCCACTCCACCCCATCGCTTCTTCTAGAGCTCTTGCATGTTTCACAGGCATTTGACAAAATACTTACATATAACTGAGATGTTCGAGATAGGAAAAGAGGATGGTGGCTGTCAGGGCGGAGAATTAAGTGAAGATAGTCAGCAGCGAATATATCGCACTAACGGCGCTTTACCTGGGTCATGCAAGCAAAGAGGTCAACGGGCCGTGATCACATAAATTATGGCCGCCATCAAGGCCCATTAATGCCTAATTGTCCGAACAATAAGTACTTATCCATGGTGCCATTGAAGGGAAGCAAAATTTATGATTAACTAAAATATGAATTATTTTCCCAAAAAAAAAGGAAATTCTTTGCTCAATTATGCGACATTTCGTTCCGTATGCTCATTTTCTCGCAGCTAGTTAATGAATTTATATACATCGTTATAAGTTACACCGGTAAATTACAACCCATTATAGCTAAACTTATGTACTTGGCGTGATTGGGTTGAAAGGAATATTGCTGAAGGTTTTAAATTGGAGAATTTTTGAGATCTTAGGATTTTTTCTTAGTGCCAACTAGTTTGGCGGTCTTCTTCGTCGCATTCTTTTGTGAGCGCGTACAGAACTGTCGCCGACTATCTCGAGAAGTGCTCCGTCAAGAGAAATTCCTAAAAAGATCATCTTCGATGTTCCTTTGCGGACTTCCGTTGCGAAGTCCTTGAAGTGCCTTTACATTTTTTTTTACTTTTTGATATTTTTTTTAAGAAAAAAAAACCAGCAAGCAATTCCATCCCACCCAAGGGAAAATACTAAAAGGTCTTACGTGGTTGGCACTTTTTCAGGCACTACTGCATTGCCGGTGAAGGCGGAAGATGCGTGACAACGATAACGATCGATGCCACAGCGTAGAACCCACTATCGGACTTTTCGAGCTCAACAGGAATTATAAGCTGGTGGCTGAATAACATCTTCTGTACCATGTACATACATACATACTTGCAAATGTGAAATTGATTTTCGTAAGCTACACAAAGTTCAAAACTACATAGGCCTGTACCGTCCCGGGCGAAACATCACCACTGGCTACTGCGTACTCTAAAAAAACATGTACGCGACTAACTCGTGCAGAATCGCTCCAGTGAAACGCCAAGGCCAGTGAGAAAGAGGCTGGATAAGAGAAGACTATGTAGGCGAGAACGAAAGGAAACTCAGAGAAGCGAACACGTTCATAGAAGGCTTTCTGAGAATTGGAGAAGCATTTCGATTTTTATAGATATCTTTGGCAAGAATTTCACTGTTCCGGAAAAGTTGTCTGCTTTCCTCAAGAATTGCTAAACTCAATTATTTTCAAGGCTTCTTCGATGAGCACATAGAAAGAAGCTGAACGTTAACCAGGTTGTACATGATAGGCGTGCTTGGGTAGTCGAAGTAGCGGAGTGTAATAAGTGAAAAGTAATAAGCGCATGGCGAAAAATGAATGGGCTGTTCGTTCTGACAAAAAAAGAAAATTAAAGAGAGAATTAGATGAAAGCCCATTTTGAAAAGGCTCAAATACCTCATTAATTAAGTGCGATTTGCATGTCGTCTGGGGCAAATAACGGACCGTCTCCGACGCAATCAGAGAGGAGGCCATAGAATAAAAGCTGGTATGTATGGATATTTTCGCTTTGTGAGCTAAATAAAGTAAAAACGAGATTCAAGATAAAATTGGCGCATTCTTACATTTTTTTGATGCCGAATTGTCGAGTAGCAGATGTATGCTGCTGGTTGTTGGTGGAAGCTGAAGATCGCGTGTATGACGATTAGTGAGAATCTAAACTTAGACTCTTCATTCCAATTGATAGACAAAAAGAGAAAAAAAACAACCATGAATAGAATTGAGAAGGAACAAGAGCCAAAAAAGGAAGATAGAGGAAGATAGATCGAAGCGGGAAAACATAATCAAATGACAGGTGCTCAACAATCGCATGCTTAATAAGTGGTAATATGCCGAATAAAACCACATTTAAAGACCCATTCTCTGCTGCGGGGATCTAACAATAAGTTCAAAAATGGTAGTCGTTTTGTTCAGCTGCGAGTGCCTCCTTTGCCAATAATACGTACCTCCTTATTCAACCGATTGGCTTTTTCAAGTGCAGTGCATTGAGAGAACGAGAGAGCAAGAGAGCTTGAGAACGAACGAGCGAGAGAACGAGAGAGCTAGAGAGAGCACCAGGAAGGAATGTTTGAAGTATATTATGGAGATTCGAATAGAAAATTGTAAGCAAATATCTAGGAAATACATATCGACATTGCAACGTATCGAATGGGTTTAATAACGTATCAACGTATCGTATCGAAAGGGTTATCGACATCACGGAAGCTTACCTCTCGCGCAGCCAAATTTCTGATAGAAACTTTTTGCAAGAAGAACGAAATATTGAAAGGAACATGGAATATGGAACAAGTTTCGAATTTGCTGCACTGCACTCTCCAACTCTGTGGGAATGAAGCTTAATCGATTGGCCGTGCTCTATTTACATATCAGTTCGCAGCGAACTGAGTCAACGGCATATGCAAGGAATTAGAAGATATTTTGCACCATCTGAAGGAATGTTGTAAACATAGTCGAATTTCACTCGGCCTTTACATAAAAACATACTCTTACCCAGTTCAATACTCAAAATTTATGCCTAGAGGCAACTCTGGCACTAACATTTCGTTTAAGCGACGGATTCTTCCGTACACGCGGTTGAAGTTTTCAAAATGACAAGAAAATTAAATTTCTCCACATTCCTCTTTACTTTTCTTCTTTGCACAAGTGCGTGTGTGTGGATGGATGTTGCTGCATGCCTCACTGCCTTGAATAAACATTTGAAGTCTCACGATGGAGATGTTGGCGAAGCTGTCGACTTTTTATTCATTTGCATATCTCAATTTCGTCTTTATCTGCATATATGTAGATTATTACTGACTGAGTATGGTTCTATAGACGAGTTGGACATTTTCTACAGAAGAGATGTCTGAAACTTCGCCAACTGACTATTACTCTGCTGCGCAAGTTATGGAGCGCAATTTCGGCAAAAAGAACAATCAACGATGCCGCGTAGAGTCCAAGAGCAATGTAGATATTCAATCGCATTGAGACGGTGTCGATGGGGCGAGCTCTTATTTCGATTCGTACATTATTCGCCAACTTTGGACGGTTCGAATAGCGGCGCCACCAGAAAGTCTCATTCTGGAATAAGATTGTAGAAAGGAACGAACCCTCAACGAAGTCTTACAAAAGTAAGTATTATGAAATAATTCGTTCACCCTGTCCAAATTGAACATCAGGAGAGCAATAACGGACATTCTTTTGTGTTGCCGAGCAGTAAATCGTCTCTTGCTGCAAGCATCATCAAATTGTGGCAAGTCATCAGCCAAACTCTTTAATGAGTCCAGCAATTATGAGTTTGCTGAAAGTCAGTAGTTAGAAAGAGTGTGGACCTATAGTACAAAGTTGACGGAAATGGAATGAAAAGGCCGCCGTCGTAGAGAGATTGCGATCGGTCAAAGGAGTGATGCCGTCTGATTAGATCGCGTGCGTCTAGTCTGAAGAAGAGTTCTCGTCTTCAGTAGTGGAAATGACAAAATGCTTTCCGAGATGTCATTAAGTAGTGCATATATGAGATACTTGTTGCGCTATATATGTATTGAGATGATTCAAGTAACAATAAAAAAATAAAACTTCTATAAAAAAAATTCGAAAAAAAACTGGATATTTTAACGTTTGTACCGTGTAATATCATACATATATATTTTGTCTCTTTTTCTAGCAGTGCTCCCTGACAGTTGGACGTTGCATGGCAACTTGAAGGGCTTCTCTGGATCAACTATGAAGAGCTTGTCGTGTCCAACAAACATTGCCGAGTGCTTTTTCGGGTTGCATAGCTTAAGAAAGATTTATAACTTTGTAAATTTTTTTATATATTGAAGTAATTGAAAGATATCGCTTTGTTCATTAGAGATAGTTATTTATGAAAACAGTGTTCTTTTTTGTTATCACTTTATTCTTGCTCGTAAAATGTCGACTTAAAATCTTTTTTATCATTGATTGTTTCCAAGCCATGTGAGGAGCATTGAAAAAGAATGAAAAAAGCTAAATAGAAAAATTGAATGCGCTTTTCGATGTTCTATCAGCTGTATGCATATAACCTCATTCACTGCACCCGGTATTCCGCTTCCAACGAAGAGCTGTCCGTGACCGCTCAAAGCTTCTTCCTAAAATTGATCATTTCATCTCTGCTAATGCCATTTGAATATCTTCTTTATTTCTGATTATCAAATAAATCTAATAAATTCTTTCTTTTTAAAGCTAGCGAAACGAAACTTTGATGGAAAGTAGCCGATGAGTTCTCGAATCGGTCCCTCAAAGTAGCGATCGAGCACAACTTTTGCATGCCCGCTGCGGACTCGACTGATAAAGTCTGTGAACTTTCTGAAAATTGGTGTCGTCTTGTTGAATTTTAACTACTTTTAAGTAGTATCCACTTTAAATATATAAAGAATACGAAGAAAATGGCAAATAACGTCGGCGGCAACGTCGATGGCACAGCCGTGTTGCCAGTGAAGGCGGCCGAGTGAACGGCAGCGAGCACAATCAAAGCGATCGCATAGAATCCAGCGTCAATCCGTACTCTTGTCTTGCATTCTGAAATGCACATAGGCCTCAAGTTGATTAGCAAATTGTAAATACTATTGATTTATGTTTAAAAAAGTCTCTATTAGAAAACGTACTCTTAGAGTAATTTTGAAGTGCAATGGCGATGCTGAGAAGAAGCAGAAGAACTGCAAAGGCGGGATATGAAAAGACAATGTAGGCAAGGAGGGAACGATTCTCGGAGAGGCGGACACGCTCGTAGAAGGCTTCCTGAAAGTGGTTAGAAATATATTCTCTTTTCAGCTTCAGGATGTCTGGGATTGGTATCGTAATTAAAGAAAATTTTTCAAGGTCAATAAAATAAATTTTTGGTGCCTTTTAATCAGGTACATTAAATTGATTTTCCATTATATTCACAACGCTAACGAAACACTTGTATAGTGTTGGTTCTCTGGGCTTCAATGTAAACGCGTTGAAATGTTGTTACTAACAAGGCTGAACACGATCGGCGTGACAGTGAAGTAAAAGTCACGCATACGCTCAGGACGGTAGTTCTAGGAAGAATGAGTGAGTTACTTACACGGTTTTTTGTGTGCGCATAAGTGTGAAGAGACAAGATTTGAATGCCTATTTTGGCAGGAAATTCAAACCTGGTCAACGAGCGAGCCATGAACGGAGCCATTCTGAATCTCTCCTAGCAGTCCGGGATGCCAGCCAGCCGAGTCAGGACCACGCTCCTCTGTCAAGAGAAAGGGTGGCTTGAAAACATCATGAATGTCATAGAAAATGAATTGTGACAATTCTCTCACGATAAACTAAGTAATGAATATATATTTTCAAAGCAACTCATCATATGCATTAGTGAACATGGAATTTGTGGTCGGAAGTGAAGAACAAAAAAAAAAGAAAAGAAACCGCTTCTCGCGCCCTTGACGACAATGATTGTCTCATTGAGCGCCCTCGCCCACGTCTGCCAAAGTTCCCAGTAGATGCCACGTGGCATGCCGAAGCGAGAGAAGAGGAAAGGAGCGATTTGCCGGCTCACTTGGCCGTCCGACAAGAGGATTGGCATCAGCTGGAATGATAGTCGCCCCACTGATTTAAAGGTGGTGGAATACTAAAAAAATAATGATGGCAGGATCGAATTGGCGAGTCAAGCCCTAACAAGAATAGGGTGCTATTTAGCACGTCGCACAAACCCGCTGCGAGAAAGAATGCGAGGGGTCTTGGCAATCTCACATAGTTTTTCAATGATTGCCCTGCTTTAATGATAGTAGCTACACTTTCTTCAATATAATGTGAAATTGCAAGAGAGCAACACCGAAGGCAAATTATTTCAGAGGAAAAGAGAAAGTTTGACTAGATCGCGCAGGCTGGCTGACGTGTCGAAATGCCATGGAAGGTTGTAATTTGATAAGTTGGGTCGAGAGAATGCAGGGTCGAGTGGTACACGTGACTTGGACATGGATGAGTGATTGAACGTATTCTCAATTTGTGCCCTTCCTTTATTAGGAACCCGCCTCCAAGTGCCCCCTTCTAATAGCCAATGAACTTAGGTTAATGCAAATTCATTCAAAGCTGAGGGTAAAACGAATATTCCAGTGATGATTCCATGGAAGACGAGCCATTCGTCTTTTTTGAGAATAATATATATCGTCATCCTTCGTGATCTAAATTTCCTCGAACTCTTTCCCGTGATGACCTGCACTCTGTTTGCTACGCAAGGGATCGTGAACGGACCTCCTCCGATTGGCTTCAAAGAGTGCATGTAGAACAGGTCATCGGCATTCTTTAAAAAAGATTCGCTATCCTGCAGTCGGAGATAAGGATGGAGCCGGAACAGGCAGCCAAGATCATCATGGCATATTGTCCTTCACAACATTGTCATCGAGCTGCCCACGGGTGGATGCGCCGTTGGAACGAACCGCGTTGCTAGAATGCCTCTTCCAGTCAACGGCGCCGACCCTCGAGCCCACATGATTGCCCACATTTAAGTCGCCTGTTATAAATAATATTGCATATTTTATGAGCTGTTTCTGCTACACTGATTGTGAGTGCTGCTTTTCAGTAAGTAAAGAGAGAGAAAAGCAGCATGTCCATCTGACATGACTACGGTAGTTGTATACCTACAGTAACCATGAGGAATGCTCCATGATTACTTGAACGATTGAAAAAGAAACAAAGTATTATTTATCAGTTAACACTGAAAACCCAACAAATGGTTAAAGCCATTAGAATAAACAAAAATAACAAAAACTGTTAACATGTGAAAAAAACAGAACCTACCTCATTCATGGGGAGAACAGCCTTCTTATCATTCACACGCTGATGCTGAGAGTCCATGAGTTGGCGGCGATTAAACTTAAAAAAATGAATCATACGGTTAAACTTACCGTTAACAGTATCGGATCTATGAACGCGGGGAGCATGTAAGTGGTCGCTGTCATCCTTAAAAGATGGATTGCTCATTCATTAATTAAATTCATGTTCAACAGTACAGTTATAAAAGCTAACAGACCTCACTTATAACGATGACTTCCTTCTTCAAACTCGCCCGCTCCCGCTTTCGACCTTCGCCTGGCTCCTTTTTGATAACACGATTCTGAAAGAAATCACGATTCTTAAGGAAATCATAGAAAAATGTCCTAAAGGGATTGCAAACGATGACAAACTGGAAGAACTGCAGATTCGTTTCCTCCTCCAGGCTCGATTCCAACGTATCCGGCAGTCTTGCCGTAGACCGTCTCGAAGTCGACCGCCAGCTCGTCCATCTCCTCCTCCTCCACTTGAATCTCTGCTTCCTCTTGGCTGTCGTACCCGCCTCCCGTCTGATTCATGTATCTGAACAGGCACAACTTCCTTTTCAGGAGGATCAGAATGCGATCGTGTGATTAGTTAACAATAAGATAGAAGGTGGTGCCAACCCACTTGGGGATGAAGAATTACACATAAATGCATACCAAGAGGGCATAACATCCAACGACCACAAGCAGTACAGTTCACTACCAGATTTTTGCAGGTAATATTTACAAACACAGCGCTGGCTTGAAAAAAATAATTAGGAACCTCGAACGCCTTGCACAATTGTTCTTGGCGAGCGAGGAGGCCTCTGTGATCACCTTCCTTATCTGGTGGTCGGAGAATTCGCGGCTAGGAATGGACAGAATTCGGTTTTCCTCACAATTCTGTTAAACAAAATATGAGTAGAGCTAACTCGAATTCGACGCGAGCGAGCGCCAACACTTCTCTTGTTGCCTTCTTCCTTCGGGAATTCGCCTCAGGGCTGCGCGACCCGTTGTGGTCGATGAGAATATCGCGCCGCTCGAGCACTTCCCTGATGAGGAATCGCTTCTGCTCGCGAGTGACGTAGGTCGTGGCCATTCTCCAGTTATTGCCTCGAAAAAAAAAAATCCCTAAAAACACATATTCGAACAGGCTGATTCAAAGAATATGCCCGAAATTTGGCTCCCAGCTTGATATTGTGGAAAACACAAAGCATCACCGTTAGTCATACACCAACCTATTAGTTTAGAGGTCTTAACAACTAAAATGCTCACTAGTAGAATAAACAACAACAAAAAACATACTAATGTTCAACTTTTCAAATTCAGCATCGAAATAACAACAAGAAAATGATGAAGGACACTGGTACGAAGGTTCGTTCATCATTTTTTTTTAAAGTTCGTCGACGATCAGAGAAGTAAGCTTTAACGTGGAACAATGGAGAGAAACAGACAAAGATGCTCCCCATTACGTGTATAAACATATAAATGTTCAACGATCTTTCATATCTGCGTTCATCTCTTGTTCATCTAACGTTCGTCCATCTTCGATAAGAATATATTCTGAGATTCTGAATATATTCTGAGATTTGGCCGATATCGTGAATGAAATAAGCTGAATTCTCATGTGAAATCTGTCATCGACATAAAAGAATTAGGCAACATAAAAATGGAGTTAAAGGAAGAGCATGGGCTGAGGAAAAAAATCCTTCGCTGCCTATCCCCTATTAGCATCAATTAAGTGACAACCGTTCGTTATTGAAGCTCATAATTAGTTCATGCAATATTCGGTAAACCCTTAAATATTATAAAACGCAGTGCGGAATGGCGTTAGTCGGTAATGTTTCACTATTTGCATATACTCGGTATAATCGGTCTCCTAGCCTGGCTCATGAAGGTCGGCTCTGAAATTTATTGATGTGTCTTAGAATTTTTCAATCTTTATTTGATCTCTCTTTATCCTTTGCCTGTCTCCATCTCTTGCACAGTCTTTCTCACTCGCTGTCGCTCTCTCTCCTCCTATTTCCAAATCTCTGCTTCAGGACATTGCGCTCTTTCGTGTCAAAGGAAGTAGTACACGAGACAAGAAAAGCAGGCCATCACGTTTTGCCAAACCACGTAATGTGAAAACGAAGCTAAACGTTGGCCTTTTGTATATCAACAAAAGGAAAGAATCAGGTGTATAAGACGATTCCCACTGAACAGAACGACCGATAGAATATCTTATGGCCTCACTCGCCTGCTCGATTCTTTTCACTGCTTGCCTGGTATGCTTCCTTGGAGAACTTTGCTTCCAAACTTTTTCATTTCTTTAATATTTTTTCTCTATAATTTCCCTTCGATAGAAATGTAAAGTGTTATTCAAATAAATAAAAATATATATACAAGAATTGAGATTCCCAGCCAAAACCGTTCCATTCCTTCTTTTTTCAGCGACTGATTGTGAGATTAAAGTGGCTAAAAATATCTAAATAGTAAAAATATCAAATAGTAACATATTAAATAATCTATTTAAAATATGCATTTTTTTCAGTTCGCCACAGTGACTGCACAGTCTCCATCTGCGTCGCAACTGGTTCCATTTCAGCGACTCTACTCCTTCGTTGATGACATCAACTACTACACGACGTCGGATGCCGAAGCTGCCTCCATGAATGTTAATGACTACGTGTAAGTCACTCGTGCGTGCGTTATTCATTTTGTCTATTTGAATTAATTATTATTATTATGACATTAAAAAATACTTCATTCGAATTGTTGTTAAGCATTTATTCATTGAAGGTAAAAAATTAAATTATTAGTTTCTCGACTCACACTTTCAATATTGCATGCCTTTGGAATCGTTTTTCTTCTTGAACATTTTTGTATATTTAAATTAATTTTTATAACTTGTTATAATCTGCAGCTAGGATGGGCAGCGCCGTCAAGGTGGAAGAGATCGACGCGGTGCGCGCCGCATGCCCGAGTCACCTTTGATAGTCAGTAATTTATCTATTTGTTTCCATTTTAACCATTTGTTCAGAACTTTCTTATGCTAAATAAAAGGCGACTAATAAGAGAAATGAGAAAAATAGTGCCCTCCCTCTAGCACAACCCGCCTCCAATAAGGCCCCCCTCTCTCTCTAATTTCCAAATACCTCAGCTCGAGACGTTCCTCGAATGGATCCTGGAGACATGGGATTGCAAATTCATTCAAAAGCCCCCAGCCTTCAAGTAGAGCTTATCCCTCTAGTAGTGCCCCTCCCTCGCAAGAGCATTGACAAATAGTACCACTGGTGTACTAATAGAGAAAATACGGTGTATATATCGTCATCCTTCTTGATCTATCTTTCCTCGAACACTTTCCAGTGGCCTACATTGTGATTGCTCCGCGATGGATCGTGCTCGGCCCTCATCTCCTTGGCTACGCCCCCTTCAATGCCGAGTGCGGCGCGACCCTCGCCATCCTCGAGTACCGAAAATGGACCAGGGTCGATGGCATCGATGGTCTGTAGAAAATATTATTGTTTTTAAACATAATTTCAATTATTCTTTTCCTTCATTATCAGGTCTTAAAGGAGGGCGATCACCGAAAAATATTTTTTCGAACTGCCGCGTCTGCCCTGTGATTCCTCGCTCTCATTCTCGCGTGCTATTTCGCAGGTCGCACAAACCCGCTGCGTGGAAATAGCACGCGCGAATGAGAGTGCGAAGGGCCGCAGCAAGTTGAAATATCACATATTTTTCGGGGATCGCCCTCCTTTTATGAAAAAATATTACTCAACCGCATCATTCTCTCAGAGTGTGGTGCTAATATTACTCTTGATTTTATGTGGATATGGTAACGAATGCTTGTACTTTTATTAGAAATCAAGATATTTACAGACTTTATTTATGTCGTCGCCAATTCGTCACTTCACCATACGGTTGCCGCCGACTCAAGATATTGGTTGAGAGATACCGTCTTCTATCTCTGGTCCACGAAGTGCGCTGCGAATTGAGCCATTCATGTTCCGTCACTATTTTACGACCAATAGGTACTAAAATTATACATTTTATGTATTTCTGTGCTGAATAAAATGTCATTTAGAAAATATAAGATATCGTGGATGAAATCGCATCAATTAGACTTAATTAACGACAGCCGTTCATTGTTGAAACTTACAACTAGTTCGTGCAATGTTTGGTAATTCCGTGAACATTGGGAACATGAATTTATTTTTCGTAATTTACGTTTTTTTAAATAAAAATCTCGAATAATCGTTTTTACAGTCTTGCTAATGTTATGTTACAAGCCCATGATTGAGTTCATTGGCAATATTCTCTTATTTATTTGACTAAACTGCAATCAAATTTCAAAAATCCTAAATTTATTTCGTGAAGGTTCAAAATTCATTCAAAAATTTCGTTGATATTTGTCAGTGGTCACAAACATAGTATGTGAAAGGTAGAGAATTGTAATGCCCTCCCCTCCTTCAGTTTCCCATCCTTCACAGTTCTCTCGCATCACAATTCGTGAAGGTGAACATATTGCCAATAAAAGTTTTTGTCATCGTAGCAGAATTTCACACTCAAAATCGTTTAAAGCAAGCTAAACTCTGCCCTTTATTATCACGCTAAACAAAACATTTGAAGCAAAAGATTCTACACAGAAGGAAGTGAAATACATTAAAATGTATAATTTTAGTACATAATGGTCGTAAAATAATGATGGAACATGAATGGCTTCCTTCGCAGTGCACTACGTGGACCAGAGATAGAATGCAGTATCCATGAAGACGTATCTTGAGTCGGCGGCGACCGCATCGTGAAGCGGTGAATTGGAGACGACGTAAATAAAATCTGGAAATAATGCTTTTCCTAGTGAATGATGGCGTTGATTAATATACATATGTATGCTTTCTTCATTAATAACTGACATTAAAGGATAAGGATAATTGAAAAAGTAAAAAAAAACATTTTCCGATTTTCCACAGACCAATGGTGCCGACGCCCCACTTAAATCTTTGGTACTCGAGGATGGCGAGAGTCGCGCCGCACTCGGCTATCCATGTGCCGTAGCCAAGGAGAGGAGGAGGAGGAGGCTCTTCTCCAAACGGAGTCATCACGCGGTAGGCAACAGGGGTCGCTGGAAAGGGGTCGAGTAAAGGTAAATATATATGAGTGATAGAATAAACGCTCGTTTCTATGATGCTTTTTATCTTGCATGAGAAGGATCAAAACAAATATTAAAAATTTAAGAAAAAAGAGGTAGATTACTGACTATCAAAGGCGACTCGCTTGAGTGGGGCGAACGTGACATTCGGGCAAGCGACGCGCACCGCGTCGATCTCTTCCAGCTTGACCGCGCTGCCCATCCCGGCTGCAGATTTTACATAAAAGGCTTAATTGCTCAAAGAGAAAAAAGTAGATTAAACAATACCAACAGCGCGTTTTGAGAGACAATTAAAGGTCCACTACGGCGAATATCAGAAAAAAAGCTTTCCTATCTTCTTTCCATTTTCTGTCAACCTTCTCTAGATCTAAGTACTGTACGTTGAGCGAGCACGCGAGAAGGCATGGAAAAGTGAGACAAAGGGAGGGCGGAAAATTTGTTCTGATATTCACGCTCATACGCCGAAGCGGTCCTTCGAGGTATTTTTTTTAAATAACCGATCAATAAATTCTTGTGTTTAACAAAAATGCGAACGCCGTACTATTTTAAAATAAGAATTTTAATAATGAAAAAATAGAATAACGCACGAGTGACAGGCGCGTAGCCCGCAGCATTCATGGAGGCCGCTTCGGCATCCGACGTCGTGAAGAAGTTGATGTCGTCGGTGGAAGAGAAAAGTCGCTGGAATGGAACGAGTTGCGACGAGGAAGGCGATTGCGCAGTTGCTGCGGCGACCTGAAAAATTTACATATTAAATAATTTAATTACTATTTAGATATTTTTAGCCAAGAGAAAGACACTCATTTTTGTTTGCATAACGTTTTAAATTTCAAAAATTTCGATCATCGAGCGGAAATTATGGAGAAATTGTAAACAAAATTCTTTTAGTAAGCCAACCAGGCAAGCAGTGAAGACAATCGAATGCGTGAGCGAGGCCATCACGTCAGTGGTTGTGTTGACTTCCTCGGGATGTACTTTTACACCAGATTCTTTCCTTTTGTTACCTATTCAAAAGATCAACCTTTAGCTTCGCTTTAACATTATCTCATTTGGAATAATGTGCTGGTCGTCCTGAAGTGCAGATTTGTTAACAGGAGGAGAGGGAGAGACAAAGAGAGTAAGAAATAGTGTATAACATTTAGAGAAGCAAGAGATAAAAGGAGATCAAAGAGAAAAGAAAAAAATTCCCAGACACATCAAAAAATTTCTCAATGTCTGCACACATTGATAATGAATGGTCTGAAGGAGGAAGCAAGAGACAAGCTCTTTTTTCGACACCAACTTGTTCGCTGCTAGGTTCTGGGCTCTCAAAGCCAGAGAACAAGGTTCGTGTCCTTAACGGAAAACGCAGACAACTTCCTCCTTTGCATCTGTCAACGCTATTGCAAAAAAAGATGCACTTTTGGCGAGCCGCTAACAATAAGCTAGCCTTCATTGCAGTTAGGTAGAAGGTACCTACATATGTGCTTTCTATGATCCCTGAACCATGAGCTAAGCGGCTTCTAGAGCATCAGTATTAATATGAGCAGCAAACATCGATTATGTGCAATTAGTTAATAAAAAAGGAAAAAAAAATATTCGGAAAAATTATGGGACTTCAAAAGGTGAATGCTGCTGTCAGCAATGCGCATGGAAAAAAGGCGAAAATCCTGAACTTTTCATTGTCCTGGAACTTCTCTTCTCACAATCAGAAAAAAAGGGATGTGAAGAAGGTGACGACCATATCAGTGTACAGAATAACGTTCGTCGGCAACGTTTCACAATTTTTGAATTTTTGAATTTTTTTTTATATATCTCCCTAATTAAAAAAAATTTGTGTTATCTAAAAAATTTCTAAAAGACTCTCTGTGACGCTGCCCGACGTGGCGCTCTCATCGATCGGGCTCGCGCTCAATCTGCTGCTGCTGCGCGTCATTCTGGGTCGCGGCCTCTTCGAGCCACACATCCGCCGCCAGTTCTACAGCGTCATCTGCAGCAGTCTCTGTTAGCCACACAGCCCATATCACACGCTTGTGTTCATACCATAATGTGAAGAGAGAGAGAGAGCATGTGATTGATTTAGGCAGATGCCGACAACACTATCGGCCCATCTCTCTCACATGTTCTTTATCTAAAGTTATGGAACGCATCATGTCTCGTAAGTTGTTTAGCTATCTCGACGAGCACTCCATTCTTTCGCCTTTCCAATTCGGGTTTCGCCCTCGCCACTCTGTCTCGCATGCCCTCTTAACTACTTTACAGGAATGGCACTCTTCTTTAGATTCTGGTCAGTATATTAGTACGACCTTTATCGACTTTAGCAAAGCTTTCGACACTGTTCCTCGGGAGCATCTACTCCATAATCTCTCCCAAATTGGTATATCGGGTAGTCTCTTGCGTTTCTTCGACTCGTTTCTAGCTAATAGAACTCAGTCAGTTATTATTGATGATGCATGTTCAGACTCTTATCCTATTTTTAATGGTGTGAATCAGGGAACATGCCTTGGACCGTTGTTATTTCTGATCTATATCAACGATATTGCTAAATGTATCCCCTCTGGTTGCCACTTTACAATATATGCCGATGATGTTAAGCTGTACACATTTAAAAATGCCCCTCTCCTCCAATCAGCTTTGGATGAAATCGATGCCTGGTCTCATAAATGGGGCCTTATTATCTCGCTTGACAAAACCGTGATCATGCCAATAGGGCGTCATCCTCCCCCTTCTTTTCAACTTCGAGGTATAACACTACCTATTGTATCTTCTTTTAGAGATCTAGGCATCACATATGACACCGAACTCTCACATAGCGAACATGTTTATATTATTGCTAAGAAAGCGTCTGCTAGGTGTGCATACATTTTACGCTCCTTTAAAAGTAGAAATCTTGCTACCTTATCACGCTTATATAAGGCCTATGTTCTTCCCATTCTAGACTCTCTATCCGAAGTGTGGAACCCCTCCTCTGTAATGCATATCAACTCTCTTGAAAAAGTGCAGCGTAGTTTTTTCGTACTCGTTCCATTTTTAAACGTGTTGGGATGCTTCCACCATACAACCAACGCATGAAGTCCCTCGGCCTCCTCCCTCTTGAGCATCGTAGACATGTTAATGATCTGGTCACTACTTTTAAAGTTATGCGTAATCTTACACCAATAGATCCTTCTCGATTCTTCTATTTTCCTTCTCAATCTTTTGTCGCCCTTCGTGGTCATTCGCTCAAGCTTTCGCTTCCTCCCCTCCGATCTCTGCACTCTAGACGTTCTTGCTTATCCTTTCGGGTTGCTAGATACTGGAACTCGCTACCACACCACATTGTCTCAACCAACTCACTGTCATCTTTCCGAGCCTACTGTGCCAACACCTTAGCATAATTTCTTCGTTTTGTTTGGTTTTTTTTTGTTTTCTTGTTTTTCCTTCTTTTTACTCTCAATTGCTTGACCCGCCCCATCGAATTCACTATTTCATGCATACTTCCCAATACTGTCTGCTTCTTAAACCGGTCAATGCGATAAACAAATTGAATTGAAATAGTTCAGTATAGACTATTTTGTCGCTAATTCAGTTGAGAAAGTGGGACACCGCTATTCTCAAATCTTTGTTGTACGTTTTGCATAATTCTGCATTGATTTAAAGGGAAAGAAAACTTGTTCGGAATATAATAAAATCAAGATAAAAATGCACTACAATGTTTAATTGTAAGCTGATCAACAAAATAAAAAAATTCTCCGTTTGCAGTGTACAATCTCGTGGAGCTCTTCGTCTTCGTCCCCGTCACTTTGATCTTTCGTCACAGCATCTCTGATCACATTCTGGTCGACGCGATCTCTACGCCAGATACGATGTTTTATCTGGTTTGCAACATAGCGTTTTGTAAACTATAATACAATATTTTATACTTTTAAATTGCAATAACATCTTTATGGCCTTTGAAAACAATGAATTAAAAAAAATAAACAATTTCTTTTTGGCATTTTTGCGTTGTTTTATTTTTAAGAAAAGAGAAAAAAAATTTTTACTTTTTTGTTGTAAGCAACCTTGATATATGTATCCGTATTTCAGACAACCCTTTACATAACGCTGGCCATAAGTATAGATCGAGTGCTCGTCTTCATATTTCCTAATGTTGGGAATTTATTATTCTTAAGAAATTCAACCTGCGCTGTCAATGATGTTTACTTGAACGCAAAAAGACAATTGTGAGAAATTTCAAGCTTTTAGTTTTTTTCTTATTCACTCTGTTGTTATCGCCGATTACTTAAAAACAAATGTATTGTGCTCAACGTTCATGAGAACATTGTGGCAAATCACACAATAGACCACTTTCCCATTTTCGCGAATTGCACTTGATATTTGGTAACCATAAGAAACGAGGATTAAAATATGCAATTGTAGAATCATAATTTCCCTTACATATGCCTAACAGAAAATGTAATAGAAAGAGAAATGCTAAAAGCCCGGTAGTAAACGCATTTAAAATGTAAATGAAGAGAAAAAGAATAATATGAGTAAATTCACTGTCTTCTCAATTTGAGGTCTTAAAAATTTTTGAGAAAAGAATTCGTATCTAATTTGTTTGGATTGTTTTCTTAGGCAAAATAATTATTTGTCTTTATACATTGTTCTTTACCTATTATAAGTTCCCCTTTTTAATCATAATCTTTCCAGTTGTATCGCCGCCTTCCTCACAGCGCGCAATGGCTGCTCGTGCTCGCGCCGTGGCTCTTCTCCGTCTTCGTCGCGCTCTTCAGCACCTTTCTTGGCTGCTACAAACGAATCAACGTCTTTCTTCTTCGCTACACCTATGACTGCTCGTAGGACAGGCCTTTTTGAAAATATTTCCCCTCTTTATCAATTGGATAATTATTATCCGCCTAGGGATCTACAACTGTATAGCTCACGAAAAGGATGTGGAAGTATCCTAAGGTTTCAGTAAAGAAGCCTTAAATCTGAGCGAAAAATTATGCGTAATTTTCAAATTACCGCTGCCTGTCATATTTGCTTGTAGCGGGTTATTGCTACATGCAAAGCAGCACAGGCGAGGAGGAAAATGCTTACTTCCAGGATGAACACTGCACCTCAAGCTGGATTAATTAATTCTTCGATGATAATTGTGCCCCCCTCTCGCAAGGGCATTGAAAAATGGTACCCTAATAGAGAAAATACGGTAATCCACCATTATTATTAATGTATCGAACTTCCCAGAGTCGGTCAGTTGTATTTACTTCGAATAAAAAGAATAGGAAATGCAAGGTACGTGAATAATATTGATTACAAGTAATTGCTGAGTTTCCTTGCAATTCACACAGTATGTCGAGTTATTCACACAACATGTACTATTGCTTGAATATTATGAGTAATTTGATTTATCTTATTTCTTTGTTAAGTAATTTCTTTCCTTTCTTCCAGCTCGCCCAGTTTACCGTTTTCTCCGCGACTCCAGTGCTCAATGTGCTCTTCTTCAATCTGTCCACCAGATTCATCGATGACGTCATCACGGCATCGCTTCTCGTCAAGTTGACGGGAACTCTTGACGCGTGCCCAACGCCCCTCTCCATGATCGCCTTTCAGCCGAGGGTTTTTAATATTACTAGATATATTTTATACAAAGGTTTATTGTATATATATAAATGTGTAGAAATAAATACATACTATATTAATATATAAACATTTATTTACTCATATTATTAATTTTTTGGGCAATATGTCCTATCCAGCTTTTTTCTCCGCTGCAAACCAGTAAATCCTTCACTTGCAAAAGTTTCTATGATTCCCCAGTACAGCTGCTATAATACGTGAATATACATTTGTTTTATTTTTATTTATTTCAAACAGCCTTTTTAAGTCTTTAAAGAAACACCTTTTTAGTTACGCCACCATTTGTTTCGGCGGTTAAAAAAGGCCAATCAGCAGCTGTCACTTGCATAGCTTCGACACGGCTTTTACGCCATGCAAGTTGGCCTAAATATACAATTTTTTTAAAGAGTCATACCAATTCATGCTAACTCATCGCACAAATTGTAAAGATTTTTTTCCTCCATATAACTCTCCGGTAATCACGTTTTTGTCGATGTGACACTGTATATTCGGTCTCCGAGTCTGGCTCAGTCTGAGAGGACCCAACTCTGAATTTGGAAAGAGCCGGCCCGGGGCGGAGCCGCGATAATGTGGAGACAAAGAAATCTGTGAAGGAAAACACGTATGAAATGGAGGAATCGAATTAAAAATGTAAGAAGGGTTTGACTATTTTTGGACTTGTTTCGAAAGGATATGTGTAATGAATCATCATCCAAGATGACTCAAAATGAACATAATTCTCTGGGTGGACTACATTTGCGCGCAGACACTTGCGCACACCATACAATTGGAATACTTGCGCACATACATTTGCGCACACACATTTGCGCACACGGACACTTGCGCACAAGGACACTTGCGCACAGGAACACTTGGGCACAGGGACACTTGCGCACAGACATTTGCGCACAAGGACACTTGCGCACAGGAACACTTGGGCACAGGGACACTTGCGCACAGACATTTGCGCACAAGGACACTTGCGCACAGACATTTGCGCACAAGGACACTTGCGCACAGGAACACTTGGGCACAGGGACACTTGCGCACAGACATTTGCGCACAAGGACACTTGCGCACAGACATTTGCGCACAAGGACACTTGCGCACAGACATTTGCGCACAAGGACACTTGCGCACAGACACTTGCGCACACGGACACTTGCGCACAGACATTTGCGCACAAGGACACTTGCGCACAGGAACACTTGGGCACAGGGACACTTGCGCACAGACATTTGCGCACAAGGACACTTGCGCACAGGAACACTTGGGCACAGGGACACTTGCGCACAGACATTTGCGCACAAGGACACTTGCGCACAGACATTTGCGCACAAGGACACTTGCGCACAGACATTTGCGCACAAGGACACTTGCGCACAGACATTTGCGCACAAGGACACTTGCGCACAGGAACACTTGGGCACAGGGACACTTGCGCACAGACATTTGCGCACAAGGACACTTGCGCACAGGAACACTTGGGCACAGGGACACTTGCGCACAGACATTTGCGCACAAGGACACTTGCGCACAGACATTTGCGCACAAGGACACTTGCGCACAGGAACACTTGGGCACAGGGACACTTGCGCACAGACATTTGCGCACAAGGACACTTGCGCACAGGAACACTTGGGCACAGGGACACTTGCGCACAGACATTTGCGCACAAGGACACTTGCGCACAGACACTTGCGCACACGGACACTTGCGCACAGACATTTGCGCACAAGGACACTTGCGCACAGACATTTGCGCACAAGGACACTTGCGCACAGGAACACTTGGGCACAGGGACACTTGCGCACAGACATTTGCGCACAAGGACACTTGCGCACAGACATTTGCGCACAAGGACACTTGCGCACAGGAACACTTGGGCACAGGGACACTTGCGCACAGACATTTGCGCACAAGGACACTTGCGCACAGGAACACTTGGGCACAGGGACACTTGCGCACAGACATTTGCGCACAAGGACACTTGCGCACAGACATTTGCGCACAAGGACACTTGCGCACAGGAACACTTGGGCACAGGGACACTTGCGCACAGACATTTGCGCACAAGGACACTTGCGCACAGGAACACTTGGGCACAGGGACACTTGCGCACAGACATTTGCGCACAAGGACACTTGCGCACAGACACTTGCGCACACGGACACTTGCGCACAGACATTTGCGCACAAGGACACTTGCGCACAGACATTTGCGCACAAGGACACTTGCGCACAGGAACACTTGGGCACAGGGACACTTGCGCACAGACATTTGCGCACAAGGACACTTGCGCACAGACATTTGCGCACAAGGACACTTGCGCACAGGAACACTTGGGCACAGGGACACTTGCGCACAGACATTTGCGCACAAGGACACTTGCGCACAGGAACACTTGGGCACAGGGACACTTGCGCACAGACATTTGCGCACAAGGACATTTGCGCACAGACATTTGCGCACAAGGACACTTGCGCACAGGAACACTTGGGCACAGGGACACTTGCGCACAGACATTTGCGCACAAGGACACTTGCGCACAGGAACACTTGGGCACAGGGACACTTGCGCACAGACATTTGCGCACAAGGACACTTGCGCACAGACACTTGCGCACACGGACACTTGCGCACAGACATTTGCGCACAAGGACACTTGCGCACAGACATTTGCGCACAAGGACACTTGCGCACAGGAACACTTGGGCACAGGGACACTTGCGCACAGACATTTGCGCACAAGGACACTTGCGCACAGACATTTGCGCACAAGGACACTTGCGCACAGGAACACTTGGGCACAGGGACACTTGCGCACAGACATTTGCGCACAAGGACACTTGCGCACAGACATTTGCGCACAAGGACACTTGCGCACAGGAACACTTGGGCACAGGGACACTTGCGCACAGACATTTGCGCACAAGGACACTTGCGCACAGACATTTGCGCACAAGGACACTTGCGCACAGGAACACTTGGGCACAGGGACACTTGCGCACAGACATTTGCGCACAAGGACACTTGCGCACAGGAACACTTGGGCACAGGGACACTTGCGCACAGACATTTGCGCACAAGGACACTTGCGCACAGACATTTGCGCACAAGGACACTTGCGCACAGGAACACTTGGGCACAGGGACACTTGCGCACAGACATTTGCGCACAAGGACACTTGCGCACAGGAACACTTGGGCACAGGGACACTTGCGCACAGACATTTGCGCACAAGGACACTTGCGCACAGACACTTGCGCACACGGACACTTGCGCACAGACATTTGCGCACAAGGACACTTGCGCACAGACATTTGCGCACAAGGACACTTGCGCACAGGAACACTTGGGCACAGGGACACTTGCGCACAGACATTTGCGCACAAGGACACTTGCGCACAGACATTTGCGCACAAGGACACTTGCGCACAGGAACACTTGGGCACAGGGACACTTGCGCACAGACATTTGCGCACAAGGACACTTGCGCACAGGAACACTTGGGCACAGGGACACTTGCGCACAGACATTTGCGCACAAGGACACTTGCGCACAGGAACACTTGCGCACACGGACACTTGCGCACAGACATTTGCGCACAAGGACACTTGCGCACAGGAACACTTGGGCACAGGGACACTTGCGCACAGACATTTGCGCACAAGGACACTTGCGCACAGACATTTGCGCACAAGGACACTTGCGCACAGGAACACTTGGGCACAGGGACACTTGCGCACAGACATTTGCGCACAAGGACACTTGCGCACAGGAACACTTGGGCACAGGGACACTTGCGCACAGACATTTGCGCACAAGGACACTTGCGCACAGACACTTGCGCACACGGACACTTGCGCACAGACATTTGCGCACAAGGACACTTGCGCACAGACATTTGCGCACAAGGACACTTGCGCACAGACATTTGCGCACAAGGACACTTGCGCACAGACATTTGCGCACAAGGACACTTGCGCACAGGAACACTTGGGCACAGGGACACTTGCGCACAGACATTTGCGCACAAGGACACTTGCGCACAGACATTTACGCACAAGGACACTTGCGCACAGGAACACTTGGGCACAGGGACACTTGCGCACAGACATTTGCGCACAAGGACACTTGCGCACAGACATTTGCGCACAAGGACACTTGCGCACAGACATTTGCGCACAAGGACACTTGCGCACAGGAACACTTGGGCACAGGGACACTTGCGCACAGACATTTGCGCACAAGGACACTTGCGCACAGACATTTGCGCACAAGGACACTTGCGCACAGGAACACTTGGGCACAGGGACACTTGCGCACAGACATTTGCGCACAAGGACACTTGCGCACAGACATTTGCGCACAAGGACACTTGCGCACAGACATTTGCGCACAAGGACACTTGCGCACAGACACTTGCGCACACGGACACTTGCGCACAGACATTTGCGCACAAGGACACTTGCGCACAGGAACACTTGGGCACAGGGACACTTGCGCACAGACATTTGCGCACAAGGACACTTGCGCACAGACATTTGCGCACAAGGACACTTGCGCACAGACATTTGCGCACAAGGACACTTGCGCACAGGAACACTTGGGCACAGGGACACTTGCGCACAGACATTTGCGCACAAGGACACTTGCGCACAGGAACACTTGGGCACAGGGACACTTGCGCACAGACATTTGCGCACAAGGACACTTGCGCACAGACATTTGCGCACAAGGACACTTGCGCACAGACATTTGCGCACAAGGACACTTGCGCACAGACATTTGCGCACAAGGACACTTGCGCACAGACATTTGCGCACAAGGACACTTGCGCACAGGAACACTTGGGCACAGGGACACTTGCGCACAGACATTTGCGCACAAGGACACTTGCGCACAGACACTTGCGCACACGGACACTTGCGCACAAAGACATTCGCGCACAAGTTTTCGTAAACATTTGGGGGACCATTTTGGCAACTTTTGGGGAAATATTTGGGTACTTTTGGGGATGCTTTTGGTAACTTTTGGGAATGCTTTTGGTGACACTTTTGGTAACTTTTGGAGCCTTTTGTAACCATTCAGAGATGACTCTAAGGACATTTTTGACAACGTTTGGGGACCAGTTTGTAACCTTTAGGGCCCTTTTAGGGATTCTTTTGGATCCCTTGAACATTCCATAGAGACCGGTTTCAATTAGTATTTATTCCAACTCGCATGAATTAGCAAATTTTCTCCCTAAGGATAAAATTGCGTTAATTAGCAAGGTGACAGACAACTTATGATGGCAAATGGCTTTTAATATATTTACTTTTATGACATGGTTTTGCATTGAAACTTATTTGCATACATGCCCTCATTGCGATTTTATTACATGTTATTATTTTGGAGCATACTTATATATATATATATATATATACCGCATATGACTGTTTTAAACTAAATTAAAATGCAGTTATGCATTGTTTTGTGGGAAAATCAAGTGCGAGAAAATCAAAAATAAAAGAAGAATTGCACAATATGGCCGAATTAATGTATAAAAACGGCTTTGAAGATGGTTTTATTACTAACAAGATGGGCTCGCTAGAGTAAGCTGTTTCGAGTCGTCCTGCTTGTCAAATAACATTCGGGCGGTCATCTAGTGAATTCCGAGCGGGCCATTTCACCTCTTTGTCTTCCTATTAAGATTTAAAATCCTTTTCTACACGATGTGGGGACATTTATCCACAACTTACAATGCTTCAATAAAAAAATGGTATTATATTAAGGCTCACACACATGCCGTAATGGAAGATTTTTGACTTTCGCTAATATTAAACCGCTGTGAAAAAACCAAGTAAATTTGATGTTAGCGGATACTTTACGATAACCTCGAAATAATTCGATAGGAAAAAGGGGGTTTAGTCTCAGCGAAAAGTTGCAACCATGGTTTAAAAAATGCAGCGTTCACAGAGCCGCTAGCGCATCAATTTCACATTCCCCGCTTAATTGTTGAGCCATGACCAAAATTTAAGGTATTGGCAATATATATTCATCATGAAATTATTAACGTACCTTATGCGCAATAGCACGCTTGGGAAAGTTTTTTTTTATGGACCAATAATTTGTTCCGACGGATGTAAAAGGAGACAAAAGGCCCATAAACGTTCTAATAAAAAAAGGTACTCTGTTGGGTCCCTGCCTGGTCTATAAAGGTGCCATAAGGGTCCATAAAGGACACCCAGAAGTTACCAATAGAGTCCCCAAAGGTTACCAAAAGTATTCCCTAAAGTTAGCAAAAGTGTCCCTAAAATTTATAAAAAGAGTCCACAAAGGTTACTAAAAGTGTCCCCAAAAGTTACCAAAAGTATCCCCAAAAGTTACCAAAATGGTCTCCCAAGAGGTCACGAAAACTAGATGTGCGCAAATGTCCATGTGCGCAAGTGTCTGCGCGCAAGTGTCCGTGTGCGCAAGTGTCTATGCGCAAGTGTCCTTGTGCGCAAATGTCTTTGTGCGCAAAGGTACTTGTGCGCAAGTGTCTATGCGCAAGTGTCTGCGCGCAAATGTAGTCCACCCAATTCTATATTACGGCACCTTATCACTTTTCACAGTTAGGATACATGATCTATTTCAGATTATTTAATCATATCATTGATAAATCAATTATTTTGTTTTATACACAGTCAAATATTTCCCTTTTATTTCTATCATACTCAAATCATTAATTAGCATTTATCATTTTATCCTTTTTTGCATTTTTTGAAGCTTAAGTACTGCGTAGAATATCTATAATGCGGAAAGCAGCTAAAAGTGAAATAAATGATAAATCAGTTAAGCACAAAAGCCTCAAATTCGCAGAAAGGACAGTTTTTCTAATGCACGATTGTAATTGCCTTCAAAATTTTGCTTTTTCTCTTTACCTTGAACTGTGAATTTTTGAGTATCCAGAAACGATCCAATGACTTATGGCGTGTTTTATCTGTGCCATGTACATAAAAATTTGCTGATAAAATAAACGTTTTCTTTGAAAATCGATTCGATATGAAGCAAAGAAAAATGCGTTCTTCAACGATCGTCATAGTTTATTCTGTTTCATCTTCTAGGTTCTTATACTCAGAACTTACGTGGACATTTTATGCAGATAAAATTCATCTATGTGCTCAAAACAATTCATTTACGTGCTCAAAACTTTCATGTTCATTAATTTTGCATTCGCCAATCTCTCTATGATGGAAATCAGCTATGACTTGAAGAGCAAATGTGAAGATGAGAACAGCGTCGAATAAAGGGTAGTAAATGCTCATTTGTTAATAAGGCAAAATAATAGCCAGAAATATCAACTCAAGCCAGCCAAATTTGATTTATGAAAGGTACAACGAAGAATTTATCAATTAAGCATTATAGGAAACCAAGTGAAGGGAAGGGAAGCCATTTCAAGTTTGTAGAAATTTTTTTCTCTTTTTCAAAGAAAGTGACAAAGTGAAAAGGATATCATTGAGGCAGTGAAAGGTAAACAGTAGAGAGAGAGAGAGAGAGAGAGAGAGAGAGAGGAAGAAAGAAGCAGACGAAATAGAAGAGCGAGGGAGAGATTTAATAACAAGACACTGCAACTATAGTTCAATCATATTCCTTTTGATGTAGAAGACGAGGGGAGGGATCATGTCTTCAGAGGTTTATCTTCGGCAGCCGGATAAACACCAGGTAAACAAGAAAGAGGTAACCGGTCACGAAGAGCAAAGGAGAGGAGACAGACTAGAACTGCATTTAAAATAGAATGACAATTAAATTGCACTTAGCTATGCAAAAAAGGAAAGGGTAATAGGGAAGGAAGCGTGAGGAATGGGACATTCCGTTACAGAGAGAAAGAGAGAACAAGAAAGAGAGAGAGAGAGAGAGAAAGAGAGAGAGAGACATGGAAAGAACGAGAAATGAAGAAGCAAAAAAAAAATCAAACGGGAAAAGAAAAAAAAGTGTTGGTGAGTGAAGTATGAGTGAAATACTTTTTACAACGCAGATCGTTGTTTTCTGGTTTCCTCGTAAATTTGTTGAAATTATATGTTCTTTTTCAAAACTATTATTTTGCGTCACATGAATTGTTTTGCGAATGTAGTCCAGCAGTCCAGCTCACTATCAGGATATCTGAGAGATAACAGTATTTAACACTCTGCACTGGAGAGAAAAATGAGCGCACAAAATGTAGATAGCGACAGAGTGAGAAGAAGAATGTGACGGAGAGAAGCCAGTCGAGTTAACACCTTGAAAACGACATTTTTTAAACCAAAGGATTTAATTCTTTCATTAGGCGCAATAAAAAGGAGGGGGATGAGAGACGACCGAATTCAACGAGAATGAAAAGGATGAATGCTGGCAGCTTTTACTCTGGAATTTTTGAAATACGTGCACTTTTCTACGTGTTATCTCGAAAGATCAATAAAATTAGCAAAATTTAAAATACCCTCCGTAAGTTTCCAGAAAAAGTGCTGATATACAACAAGTTCAACCCATTGTGAAGTTAACAAAGTCACGAAACATTGAATTTTCCTGTTGCCAACTTCATTGTGCATAATGATTCTCGAAAAGTGCAGCCGAAATCGTATAAAAGAGGCCGATTTGTTCATTTCTCATCATTCTTCCGTTTGTTCTCCTCGGGATCACCGGAAGCTTACTACTACTGAGGCTACTTTCATCTTCCCAATTCCCTTTCATTCTCCTTATCCCCTTCTCATTTCACTCAAGTTTCCCCATCCTCCCTTCCCTTTTCACTCGCCCAGTTCATTTTTCTTTTCATTCCCCTTCCTTTTTTCATTTTCCATCCCCATTCCTAGCCTCTATCTCTTCTGCTTCCCTTAGCTCATCCTTCCTCTCAATCTCATCCATTTAACATTCACTTTACCTCTTGCTTTCATATCTGCTTCTCATGCAGAGATGCGTCTCCTCTTCCCTTTTCTGCTCCTCTCGCTGCCTCTACTCCTGCTCGGACTCTCCGATGCGGATCCAGTGGCAGAAACGAATACGACGGGTTCAACTGAGAAACCCGTATGGCTTTGACATCATTCCAAGTTATATAACTAGATATGCAATTTCGACATGTGATGTATACTTTATTTTTCTAGCCATAAGCAAAAAAGTTGAAAAAAACCAGAAACTTCCAGTGGATTGCAAAGCGTTTCACATTCAGGGACCTCTTGGCAAATGCGACATAATCGAAGACACGACCCAGACTTGCACTCCTGCCAAGCCGTACTGCCAAATTTTATTCACACTCAAGGAGGACAAGGTGTACGTCCCGGAATACCGTCACAAAAACGTGCTCAAAACCTGCGTGGAATCGCCCGTTGGGGAGAGATGCATGGCTCGGCCGCCTGATGAGAACGAGTAATTATTAACGCTTATCCTTGGGCTATGTTTTTTGTGGAGTAAAAATTTTTTCCAGCATTAGATGATAACCTAACCGTTGAATCTGAGAGAAGGAAAAAAAGAATAAACGTCTCAATTTCTTTCCAGGTACTCCTGCTTCTGCGACAGCAGGAAGGAGACAATATGTTCAAGCAGGCCCGAGATACAGGTATTCGGTTTTTATGCACTGACGTACCGGTTGTTTAGATACATGATTATCCATAACAATATTTGCTAAACATTCAGATGAAGCTGCAGGCCGAGGCAGTGGCGCTGTATCAGAAGGCGCACCCCACGACTCCTCTGCCCACAACGACGCCCGATCCGACTGTCGGCTTTTCATTTACTAGTCAAATTAGTTTAATCTAAAGATTTTTTGATTAGTTAGGCAAAACAAATTTAATTCAGCACCGCTGCCTGAAGGGCGCCGATCCTCTCGTATCCTGCTCCGCTTCCTCCTTCTGCCACTCCAAGATTTTCTACGACCGAGGCACCTTCCGGATTTCCAACCGAACCGGTGTTGGCTGTGTGGAGAAGCTCCCCGTCGAGACACTTAATGATTCCTGCCGCAAGGTATAAAATATTTTTTGGTTTAAAATGTTTTTTTTAAAGAAAATTACAAAATTGAATAATAAAAATTAATGTAATACAATTTCAGGTTGAGTCTTTCAACGCCTCGGACCCGATCTTCGAGTGCTTCTGCCCGAGCGAAGTCGGCCGCGCTTGCAACGCACTGGATGAGGTCAATAAAATGATAGGAAATTAGAGTGATAATATCAGCATAATATGATTATGCACCAAATTTTATGCTGGTTATTTCCAGGACAAGAATAAGGAGAGAAAGGGCAACTGGGACAAGGAGGTCGGCGCGTTGATGAAGACAGTGGTAGATGAGGAGAAGGAAAAGGAGAAGGATGAGCTTAAGAAGAACTTGGACGAGGATAATGACAAGGACGGTTTCCCTTATGCGATCGCCGGTGGCGGCTCTGCTCTGGGACTCTGCTGCTGTGTTCTCCTCAGTAATGCTATATTTTTAACGTGTTTATTTTATTTTTGAAATAGTTTTAATCGTTGAAATTGTAAGTTCATTTTCAAATTTGACGATACTTTAGTGTTCGCCCTCGGATACGCGGCCATCAAGTACCGCATTTGGAAACGCAAGAAGATTGAAGAAGAATACGGTACATTTCATTACTTCCTGCTTGAAACATCAATGTGTAAGGTGTCATTGGAGAAGAAAATTGAAAAAAAACCAATTATAAATATAAAATAAATGAAGTAATAAAGAGTGACGAATACTTGCAGCCAAAGAGAAAGCCATCCAAGAAGCCAAAGAGAAAGCCATCCAAGAAGCGAAAGAGAAAGCCATCCAAGAAGCCAAAGAGAAAGCCATCCAAGAAGCCAAAGAGAAAGCCATCCAAGAAGCCAAAGAGAAAGCCGAAGAGAAAGCCATCCAGGAAGCCAAAGAGAAAGCCATCCAGGAAGCCAAAGAGAAAGCCATCCGGACAGAAACCCTGAAGGGCGTTTGGCACGAGTGGGACCCGGTGAACGTGCTTGCCTGCTGGAATTATCACATTACCTTGTTGAGTAACGTGCACCACACGCAGCTCATTCGGGTGAAAGGCGCCAAGAAAGTGCTCGGAGAGTATGTGACATTTCGTTCCTTTTTCAAAGTAAACAAAAAAATCAATTAACATTCTACTTTCAGAGGGCTGGTTACTATCCGTGGTGATAATGATCAGACTTATCTTCCGATGGTCGCCGCGACTGCCGTGGACACGAAGCTGCCAGGCCAGGAGCAGATGCCCTGGAACTTTGTTGGCGATGGGCAGCTCCTCATCGCGGCGCAGGCGCGCTTTTTATAAATATTAGAAAAAAGAGCAAAGTAATTATTGGAGAAGGAATATGGCATACTTTTCAGTGCCCGAACAAGTCCTACCTCGGCGAGTTCTTCCTGGGCCTCGTTCACGCTGACGTGAAGTGCATCATGCAACTGACGCAGAGGGCCGAGGCAATGGGATCCGGGGTAAGGTTTCATTTCGATCTCAATTTTACCCCCCCCCCCCTCCAAAAGAGTTCATCTCTTGATGTGAGTACGAGTGTTATATAATTGATCATTCTAGATGGATTATACCGTTTAAAATGCGGGATATCGATAAAATAAAAGTAAGAATTGCAGACGACCGACTACCTTCCACCCGGCAAGGCCTCGCTCGAGCAGATGAAAGTCGGCAACACGACCATCGACGTGAGCATTTCAGCCGTCGAGGACAAGGTTCATTCATTCTACTGGCAGGAACATCTCGAAATCATGAAATTTGGGCTTGGGATTTTTTTGACAAATATTATATTACTTTCCGCGCGAATAAAAATAACAATCACATGACGTCGTTTTTTTTAAGAAGTCCTACTCGCGTCGCAAGCTACAAATCGAGGTGAAGTCCGAAGAAGCGGGCAAGTCTGGCACGTACGTTGTCGACCACTTCCACTACCGCGACTGGTCCGAACAGGACATTCCAAGCATGCGTGACGACATCTTCGTACGTTTTGCCACTCAACCATCGGCGCTGTTAACCCCGAACCAATGAAACCGATATAGCCCAGTGGGGGCTAAGTTGGCTGGCATTGGCTCAATTGCGAGTTTTTCTTGAAAATGTATTTATAAGCTCCGCACACCTGCCCACAATATTGCAGGAGGTTGCGTACGTGGTCTTCCATTCGTTCACCAAGGTTGACAAGCGCCTCCTCGTGCACTGTCGCGATGGCTTGGGCCGCACGGGCGCTTTCCTCCTGGTTCAGGTTAAACATGGTTTACAAATCAGCAAAACAAATGTTTGCTTGCAGATTCTCCTCAAGAAGGCCTTCCAGAAGATCACGCTCGTATGGAAACTGGTTTTGGAGGAGGCCAAGTATGTCCGCTTCAACCGCTACAACGCGATCCAAAAACCAAGTGTCAGTGTTAACTTATCGATTGATTGCAAAATTGTTTGATTAAGAAATGACCAAAAGTTTTCGGTAATTATACCTTGTTAATTTGTTCATAATTGATTGGTTTCTTCAGGCATTTTTTGCTTTAAGTTTTTCTCATTTTCAGCAGCTGGCTTTCGCTCTCTACGTCGCGGCTGGGGTAATCATAAAAGCCGTCGACGCGACTACGGAGGACGTGCTGCATTTCAAGGCGTTCTCCGACGTGCTGATGTATCGAAAAGAAAAAAATTACTATGAAAAACTGTAAAAAAATAATATGTGTCTTTAAAAAAGTCTTTTATCTAAGTTTTGCAGGGGCGCAGTGGCGAATGAGCTGCCGGTTGTATCGGCGACGGCAGTGAAGAATGAGCAGCTGGTTGCACCGGCGACGGCAGTGAAGAATGAGAAGGGAAAAGGAGGAGGAGGAGGAGGAGGAGGAGGAGGAAACGATGGAGGCAAGAATTCCCTTAAGGGAAGTGTGATCAAAGTGGAGATGGACTGAGAAGGGAAGAAGGAGACTTAGGCCAAGGCATAAAGAGAGGGCCACATTCGTCTTGCGTTTTCGTGTCTTGCGAGAAATAATGCATTACAGACAATAATTGAACGAATATGGGAAAATCGATTACAATGGAGCAAAACAATATGTCACCAAGAAAAAAAGCAGTTGAGAAATGAACGATGACACCAAATTTGCGACGGAAAGCAAAAGTAAAACATTTGAACGAGCCAAAATTGGTTCAGACTTTCTGGAAGTACTTTTTAGACAGATGCGAACAGCTTCATGTTCTGTTAATTATTAAGTGAACTGCTCCATTAAAATATTTTTTATGTGAGAGAAACTGGGGGTTGATTGTCTTAACATGGTCAACTCTCATAGCCAGTAAGTTTAGTATGCCGAGATGGCATGCATCCGCCAGGCGCTATCTTGGCCACGTTTCATTTCTATTTTTTGCTATCATCTCCCTTCTCAAGCGCCTCCTCGGAAATGTTCTCCACCTTTATGATATAAAATGCTGATCACAGAATTATTATTATTATTACTATTATTACTGTAATTGTTCGAAATGATCTAGCATTATTTCTGACCGACGTATCCACAACTTAACATATCAGTTGTATATGTCGCCAATATATTCATTGTTCACGTGCAATTAGCATTTCATGTCTTATTGTAATGTCATCTCTTTCATTGAAGAATCATATCTTTCAAATAATCTATCTATGGATAGATTCCTCTTTCACGGATCTTTTTCACTCTCTGTTTCCAATTCTTTCTCTCATCCCACACGACTAACTCGTGCAGAATCGCTCCAGTGAAACGCCAAGGCTAATGAGAAAGAGGCTGGATAAGAGTAGACAATGTAGGCGAGAACGGAAGGAAACTCAGAGAAGCGAACACGTTCATAGAAGGCTTCCTGAGAATTGGAGAGGCATTTCGATTTTTATAGATATCTTTGGCAAGAAGCCCGAACTATTTCTCTGTTCCGGAATAGTTGTTTGTTTTCCTCAAGAATTGCTAAACTCAATTATTTTCAAGGCTTCTTCGATGAGCACATAGAAAGAAGCGGCTCATTAACCAGGTTGTTCATGATAGGAGTGCTTGGGTAGTTGAAGTCGCCGAGTGTAAGAAGTGAAAAGTAATAAGCGCATAGCGAAAAATGAATGGGCTGTTCGTTCTAACAAAAAAAAAGAAAATTATAGAGAGAATTAGGTGAAAGCATATTTTGAAAAGGCTCAAATACCTCATTAGCTTTGCATGTCGTCTATGGCAAAAAACGGACCGTGTCTCCTACGCAATCTGACTGAAGGCCATAGAATAAAAGCCGGTATCGATATTTTCGCTTTGTGAGCTAAATAAAGTAAAAAGAGATTCAAAGATAAAATTGGCGCACTCTTTCATTTTCTTGATGCCGAATTGTCGAGTAGCAGATGTATGCTGCTGGTTGTTGGTGGAAGCTGAAGATCGCGTGTATGACGATTAGTGAGAATCTAAACTTAGACTCTTCATTCCAATTGATAGACAAACAGAGAAAAAAACAACCATGAACTGAATTGAGAAGGAACAAGAACAAAAATAGGAAGATAAAGGAAGAGAGATCGAAGTGGGATAACATTATCAAATGACAGGCGCTCGACAATCGCATGCTTATTAAGTGGAAATGTGCCAAAGAAAACCACATTTAAATACCCATTCTCTGCTGCGGGCATCTAAGTCCATTCGAGCGGTCCATTTAAAAATGGTACTCGTTTTGTTCGGCAACGAGTGCCTCTTTTTGCCAATAATACGTACCTCCTTAAGCAACCCATTGGCTATTTTCAAATGCAGTGCATTGAGAGAACAAGAGAGCTAGAGAGCTTGAGAATGAGAGAGCGAGAGTACGAGAGTACGAGAGAGGTAGAGAGAGAGCACCTGGAAGGAATGTTTGAAGTAGATTATGGAGGCTCGAATAGAAAACTGTGAGCAAATATCTAGGAAATACATATCGACATTACAACGTATCGAATGGGTTTAGAAGCATCACGGGAGCTTGCCTCGCGCGCCGCCAAATTTCTGATAGAAGCTTTTTGCAAGAAGAACGAGTAACCAAAGAGCGTAAAGAATATTGAAAGGAACCTGGAATACGGAACAAGTTGCGAATTTGCTGCACCGCACTCTAGAACTCTGTGGGAATGAGGCTTAATCGATTGGCAGTGCTCTATTTATCATTCCACAGCGAGCTGAGTCAACGACATATGCAAGGAATTAGAAGATATTTTGCACAATGACAGTCAGAAGGAATGGTGTAAATATAGTCGAATTTCACTCGGCCTTTACAAAAAAACATACATAAACGCCTTCCTCTTACTCAGTTCAATACTCAAAATTTATGCCTAGAGGCAACTCTGGCACTAACATTACGTGTAAGCGACGGATTCTTCCGTACACGCGGTTGAAGTTTTCAAAATGACAAGAAAATTAAATTTCTCCACATTCCTCTTTACTTTTCTTCTTTGCACAAGTGCGTGTGTGTGGATGGATGTTGCTGCATGCCTCACTGCCTTGAATAAACATTTGAAGTGTCACGATGGAGATGTTGGCGAAGCTGTCGCCTTTTTATTCATTTGCATATCTCAATTTCGTCTTTATCTGCATATATGTAGATTATTACTGACTGAGTATGGTTCTATAGACGAGTTGGACATTTTCAACAGAAGAGATGTCTGAAACTTCGCCAATTGACTATTACTCTGCTGCGCAAGTTATGGAGCGCAATTTCGGCAAAAAGAACAATCGACGATGCCGCATAGACGGTTCGAATAGCGGTGCCACCAGAAAGTCTCAATCTGGAATAAGATTGTAGAAAGGAACACACCCTGAACGAAGTCTTACAAAAGTAAGTATTATGAAATTATTCGTTCACCCTGTCCAAATTGAACGTCCCCAGCGCAATAACGGACATTCTTTTGTGTTGCCGAGCAGTAAATCGTCTTTTGCTGCAAGCATCATCAAATTGTGACGTCATCAGCCAAACTCTTTAATGAGTCCAGCAATTATGAGTTTGCTGAAAGACAGTAGTTAGAAAGAGTATGGGGACCTATAGTACAAGGTTGACGGAAATGGAATGAAAAGGCCGCCGTCGTAGAGAGATTGCGAACGGTCAAAGGAGTGATGCCGTCCGATTAGATCGCGTGCGTCTAGTCTGAAGAAGAGTTCTCGTCTTCAGTAGTGGAAATGACAAAATGCTTTCCGAGATGTCATTAAGTAGTGCATATATGAGATACTTGTTGCGCTATATATGTATTGAGATGATTCAAGTAACAATAAAAAAAATAAAACTTCTATAAAAAAATTCGAAAAAAAAAACTGGATATTTTAACGTTTGTACCGTGTAATATCATACATATATATTTTGTCTCTTTTTCTAGCAGTGCTCCCTGACAGTTGGACGTTGCATGGCAACTTGAAGGGCTTCTCTGGATCAACTATGAAGAGCTTGTCGTGTCCAACAAACATTGCCGAGTGCTCTTTCGGGTTGCATAGCTTAAGAATGAGTTATAACTTTGTGCATTTTTTTTATATATTTAAGTAATTGAAAGATATCGCTTTGTTCATTAGGGATAGTTATTTATGAAAACAGTGTTTTTTTTGTTATCACTTTATTCTTGCTCGTAAAATGTCGACTTAAAATCTTTTTTATCATTGATTGTTTCCAAGCCATGTGAGGAGCATTGAAAAAGAATGAAAAAAGCTAAATAGAAAAATGTAATGCGTTATTCGATGTTCTATCCAGCTGTATGCATATTACCTCATTCACTGCACCCTGAATTCCGCTTCCAACGAAGAGCGGTCCGTAACCGCTCAAAGCTTCTTCCTAAAATTGTTCTTTCATCTCTGCTAATGCCATTTGAATATCTTCTTTATTTCTAATTATCAAATAAATCTAATAAATTCTTTCTTTTCAAAGCTTGCGAAACGAAACTTTGAGGGAAAGTAGCCGATGACTTCTCGAATTGGTCCCTCAAAGTAGCGATCGAGCACAACTCTTGCCTGCCCGCTGCGGACTCGACTGATAAAGTCTGTGAACTTTCTGAAAATTAGTGTCGTCTTGTTGCATTTTAACTACTTTTTAGTAGTATCCACTGTTTAATATATAAAGAATACGGAGAAAATGGCAAATAACGTCGGCGGCAATGTCGATGGCACAGCCGTGTTGCCAGTGAAGGCGGCCGAGTGAACGGCAGCGAGCACAATCAAAGCGATCGCATAGAATGCAGCGTCAATACGTACTCTTACCTTTTGTCCTGAAATGCGCGTAGGCCTTAAATTGATTAGCAAATTGTAAAATACTATTGATTTAAGGTTTTTAAAAAAGTCTCTATTAGAAAACGTACTCTTAGAGTAATTTTGAAGTGCAATGGCGATGCTGAGAAGAAGCAGAAGAACTGCAAAGGCGGGATATGAAAAGACAATGTAGGCAAGGAGGGAACGATTCTCAGAGAGGCGGACACGATCGTAGAAGGCTTCCTGAAAGTGGTTAGAAATATATTCTCTTTTCAGCTTCAGGATGTCTGGGATTGGTATCGAAATTTAAAAAAATATATTTTCATGGTCAATTAAATCAATTTTTTGAGCCTTTTAATCAGGTACATTAAATTGATTTTTCATTACATTCACAGCGCTAACGAAACCCTATAGTCTCTGGGCTTCAATGTAAACGCGTTGAAATGTTAATACTAACTAGGCTGAACAGGATCGGCGTGACAGTGAAGTAAAAGTCACGCAGACGCTCAGGACGGTAGTTCTAGGAAGAATGAGTTACTTTTGTGCGCATAAGTGTGAAGAGACAGATTTGAATGCCTATTTTGGCGGGAAATGCAAACCTGGTCAACGAGCGAGCCATGAACGGAGCCATTCTGAATCTCTCCAAGCAGTCCGGGATGCCAGCCAGCCGAGTCAGGACCACGCTCCTCTGTCAAGAGAAAGGGTGGCTTGAAAACTTGAAAAAATCATGATTGTTATGGAAAATGAATTGTGACAATTCTCTCACGATAAACTAAGAAGTAATGAATATATATTTTCAAAGCTACACATCATATGCATTAGTGAACATGGAATTTGCGTAGCAAAAGTAGTCTGAAGTGAAGAACAAAAAAAGAAACGAAACCTCTTCTTGCGCCCTTGACGACAATGATTGTTTCATTGAGCGTCCTCGCCCAAGTCGGCCAAAGTTCCCAGTAGATGCCACGTGGCATGCCGAAGCGAGAGAAGAGGAAAGGCGCGATTCTCCGGCTCACTTGGCCGTCCGACAAGAGGATTGGCATCAGCTATAATGATGATTCGCACTGATTTAAAGGTGGTGGAATACTGAAAAAGTAATGATGGCAGGATCGAATTGGCGAGTCAAGCCCGAAGAATAGGGTGCTATTTAGCACGTCGCACAAACCCGCTGCGAGAAAGAATGCGAGGGGTCTTGGCAATCTCACATAGTTTTTCAATGATTGCCCTCCTTTAATGATTGCAGTTACACTTTCTTCAATATGATGTGAACTTGCAAGAGAGCAAGACCGAAGGCATTTCAGAGAAAAAGAGAAAGGTTGACAAGATCGCACAGGCCGGCTGACGTGTCGAAATGTCATGGAAGGTAGTAATTTGATAAGTTGGGTCGAGAGAATGCAGGCTCGAGTGGTCCACGTGACTTGTACATGAATGAGTAATTGAACGTAGTAGGCGTGTACCTTCTGTGGAAAATTGAATATTTTAGCATACCTTTTCACTTAAAATTTTCCTTGATTATCGGTCATTAATGATCTCATCATTTTCTTAGTGTTCGGGACTATTATTATTGCCGTGATTGTGTATGAACATATCTATAAATTCTATTTAATCAATAAACCGCATTTACAGACTTTATTTACGTCGTCGCCAATTCGTCGCTTCACGCTGCGGTCGTCGAAGACAGAATATATCATCGCGTGCGTACCATCTTCTATCTCTGGTCCACGTTGTACACTGTGAAGGGAACCATACATGTTCCATTATTATTTTACGATGCTTATGTACTGCAATGAAACATTTTATGTGTGTTTCTGTTCTGAATAAAATGTCATGGAAAAATCTGAACTTATTCTGAGATTTGGTTGATACCTTGAATTAAATAAGCTGAATTATATGTGCATGTCGTCTCGGAATCAATGAATTAGTAAGAAAGTCTAAAAAATCATCAAAAAAAGTGAAAGAATTCCTAAATCAACAAGATGTTTACACTTTACACAAACCAGCACGTAAAAACTTCAAAAGTGAAAGAGTTTATGTACACAAGATTGATGAACAATGGCAATCTGATTTAGTAGAAATGATTCCTTATGCAGACGAAAATGAAGGTTATAAATATCTTTTGACTATCATCGATTGTTTCAGTAAATATGCTTGGGTCTTGGGATTGAAGAACAAAAGTGGAAAAGAAACAGCTGAAGCGATGGAAAAAATCTTTACTTTAAGGAAACCAGAAAAAATTCAAATTGATAATGGAAAAGAGTATTACAATAAAGAAATGAACAAACTTTTCAAGTCTTTGAACATTAATCATTTCTCCACTAATTCCGATAAGAAGGCATCTATAATTGAAAGATTTAATAGAACTCTGAAAGAAAAAATGTGGAAAATATTTACTTTTAATGGTAATCATAAATGGATACATATCCTTGATGATCTTGTTTCAGGCTACAATAATCATTATCACAGTAGCATTAAAATGACTCCTAAAGAAGCATCAAATACAAAAAAGAGTGAAGAAGTTTATGCAAATCTCTTTCCTCCAAATACAGAAAAATCTCAAATTTCCAAATTCAAAATAGGAGATACTGTAAGAATAACAAAGTATAAAACCATTTTCGATAAAGGATATCTTCCGAATTGGAGTACTGAGATATTCAAAATTAACAAAGTTTATCAAACTTCTCCACCAACATATGAATTAGCAGATCTTGCAGATGAAGAAATCAAAGGAAAATTTTATGAAGAAGAATTGGCAATTTTCAATAATGTTAAACAAGAATATAAAATTGAAACAATTCTTAAACGTAGAACAAGTAAAGGTATAAAAGAGATTTTTGTAAAGTGGTTTGGATATCCAGAAAAGTTCAACTCTTGGATTCCTTCATTTTACAATTCACAGGTGAATCCGTAGGAGATCCTTTTGTCTTATTATTATATACTTACAACTTTCACTCTATTATCTTTGACTTCAACGATATTTTCACTCATAATTAAAGCATAACACTTTGTACTTTGTTGAATATTTTTATTGAATGAGGCTTTAATTGTTACATCAGGCCTAGATTGAATTATTCTATCATTTTGTTTTGAAACATCGAAAACTAACAGTGGATAATAGTAATAATATACATCTTCTTCCATGAAAATATAGTCTTTTACTGCCTCATAGTAACTATTTCTGAATTCTTTAGCAAAATTGTATTGTTGAACAGCATTGAATTTATCGAAATCGAATTTTAAGCATTCATATGGATATCTTTCTGAATTTAATTCAACATAAATTTCTTCGAGTCCACAATTATCAAACTTACTTGCGTTCTGATAATTGTTATCTCTAGCACATTGAAATGCTACTACAATGTACTTGATTTTATCATATTTCGTTCCTAGTTTCCAAGTAAATTCACGATTACCATTTGGAATGTTATAACTTTCAAATTGTCTTGAAATGAATGGCATTTGAATAAGTTTACTGCTCTCATGAATATTCATTAATTTATTTTGCATTTCAAGACTGGGAACAATTTTAGGAATAATCCATTGTATTTTATTAATCATTAATTTAGCAGTAAATTTTGTTGGATCAGAAGAAACAAGTGAATTTTTATTTTCTGGAGATCTATAGAGTGATAAGTTGTGTTTTCTACCATAAATTACTCGATTATAACACTCTGTGAACCCAAAAATATGACTTAGTGGAATACAAAAAGTAATATTACCTTTTCTATTTTTTGTGTATTTATTTATCTTGTATGTAAGAATATCTTTGGTCTCGAGTATCCAACCAAATGTATTCTGCTTATTCATAGTAGAAGAATAAGTCAGAAGTCCTTTCATTAAACTAGCTCTTCCCGGATCAATAATATTCTCAACTTGCATTCCATCAATATTGTAAGAAGCTCTATCGAATAGAAACATAGGAGCATTATTTGTCAAAGAAACTTCATCTGTATCAGCTAAAACTGAGTCATCTACTTTACTCAATTTCACTTCTAAGAATAAATAACTTTTATGAAGTAGGAGATACTGATCACATGTTTCAATTATGAAATTTATCTCACTAAGCTGATTTAAATTTGAACCTGAAGTAGGAAAAATGTTTAAAAGATTTTCTTTTTGAACTGAAGTATCATTCACAACGGGTCTACCAATATCTAAAATTCGATCAAATGATTCCATTTATAGAGATAAATTTTATTTATAAGAATTTCTTATAATAATTTTTTGAGTATTAAATGATGATTATTATTTCAATTTTCATCATACAATTAATTTTTACTGAAAGTAAACCGATTGTATGTACTGATACTTCTCCTATTCAATATTTCAGATTACCAAAGCTACCAAAATGTAATTACTTATTTAAGAATACAACTAAAGTTGTTAGGTATGAAGTATTCAAACCAAATATAATTGAGTACATTTCTAATGCACATTTATGTAAGAAACTAGTAAGCGAAGTTTCAATGTATACAGATTTTTCAGGATATGAACATCTTGTAGAAAAAGAATTAAATAATAAACTCATTTCAATTAATGAATGTAAAGATATGATTTTAAATAAGAAATGTAGCTTCGGAACATTACAAAAAGGAGAGAATAGTTGGTCAACGAATAATAAAATCGAAGTGGAATATCCAAATAGATTCACAAGTTTGGTTTCACCTAAAAGATTTCTAAAGGAAAACTGTATTATTATTGAAACTAAAGTTTATTCCCATTTTGATCAGAAAAATCCTACTAATGTTTTGGCTGATATGAAAAAGTGTGATTATTCTCGAGGATCTTGCGAAGTTAAAAGTAATGAAGTTATGATTTGGAATGTAAATAAAGATCAAAAATGTAAATTTATTTCATTAGGAAAATTTGATGGAATCATCAGTAATGATTTGTGGATTAATAATCAAAATCAAATAGGATTAAGTGTAAAAAATGAAAATGTGATTGATTGTGGATATAATCTATGAACTACTGAAGAAGGTTTTGCTGTAAAAAAAGTTGAACTAAAGACTGAAAGAAGAAAACCGAAATCCCTTTCACAAATTGAAACATCTTTATCCATTCCTTTAGAATTCAAAGGTGAATCCGTAGGAGATCGTAAATTCACTAGTACTTCTAAAGGAAATCCTTTAATAAGACAAAATTCTCAACTAAATGAAAAAGAGAGACAACAACAAGAAGAATTAAGAAAAAGACAACAAGAAGAATTAAGAAAAAGACAACAAGAAGAATTAAGAAAAAGTGATGAAGAATTAAGAAAAATAAGAGAACAATTGATAGAACAATCAGAAAAAGGGCGTTTACAATTTGTAAAAAGAAGAAATGAAGAAAAGTTTGCAGAAAAAGTTAGAAGAGAGGAAGAAATACAAAGACACAATGCACATGTTGAAGAAAAAATGAAAAGACAAGAAGAATTACTGAAAAGACATGAAGAGAAAAGGTTAAGACAACAACAAGAACAACAAAACTTAATTCCAAATGATAATTCGATAAGAGCTAAAAGATCAATATATTCAACAAAAGAGAAAAGATCAACGTATTCCGATTTTCAAGCAGCTGGAGAGTTCCAATATCTAGAGAATATTGAAAATAATCAAATACGTCATACAACTGAAATGATGTGCAATATTTTCAATGATCACAATGAAATACTTGAAATGTTCATCAGAGAAAATCCTAAAGTATATATTCAAAAACAATTGAATTATTCAGCTATAAGAGTGAAAGTTTTTGACTATACTTCTATTTCAAGTGTAGTTGAAGTAACTTTTTGTAAAGAAATTGATGAAGATCAGATATCTTATGTTGATTTATCTGATTTCAATAGTAAAGAATTAGGTTCAGTATTATCACATGGACAAATTCCAATTAAAATAAAAGACTTTGGAAATAAGATATGGTACTACAAAGATGATGTAATTTCCAACAAATTACAACGAAACAATCCAATTGATGCAAATGTAACAATTCTCGCAGATGTTAAGAATTACAATCTGAATCTCCTAGATGATAAGATAATATTCCATGAACATATCCTTTTTGATATGAAAACTAATTTAGAAGAAGAACTAATTGAAGAGATACGTCAAAAATCATCTATAGCAATAGAAATGAAATCGAGTGAACAAAACTCAATGATTCCACATGAAATATTAGATGAAGTTGGAAGTTTCTTTGAAAAATACTACATCTTTGCATGGATTATTTATGTTACAATTGGTGTAACACTGTTTTACATTTTTATTGTTCGAACATTTTGGATGATTCTATCTCCAAAAGTTTTTGTTGAAAGAAGATAGAATAATAGAAGAAAGAATGAAAATGAACATGTTGGATTAGAACTACAAGTCTTGAAACGTAATCCTTCAAATCATTCTCTTGTAGTTGATTAAAGTATATTTTATCTTAAATATTTTATTTTCCTTAAATAAAATGAGAATTTTTGATTCCAGCAATAGCTCCAATTATATTGTATATCCAGAGAAAAATGATAAAATTCAATTAATTGAAAAGGATGAGAATGAAGAAGATGGAGAAGTGAAGAATAAGAAGAAAAATAAGAAAACAGAAGTCAAGAATAACAAATTAACCAAAGATAATGAAAACGTTTTGAAATCTTTGAAGTCTGGATCTGGATTCAAGTTACTTTAAAATCTCCTTTAGATGAATTTCTAAACTGATATTACATTCCTCGAAACTTATAACATTATTCTTATTATCTACGATTTTCAAGGTTAATGTGTTAGGTCTTCCAACAATTTTATGATAAATCAGATTGTTTGGATTATAAATTACTTCTCCTTTATCTTTTTTGAACTTACAAATTACATTACTTTGCCTTTCATTAATGAAAGTATCGCAAATTAGATTGCAAGAAAGGTATGCAAAGTTAATTTTTTTATCTTTTTCATTTCCTCTTTCTTTTAGAACTCCTTCAATTTTTACTACAGTCATTTCGTATTGTTTTTCCAGTAAAGGTAAAAAAGAGAACTCAAACTCAAATGTTTTCTCATTAGAATCTATTTCGAGAAAAAGTGTAGTCATTTATTTAAAGAAAATAAATTCCAATTTAATTTCGCATTCATTTATTTAAAGAAGATAAATTCCAATTTAATTTCTTTAAATTATTCATCGTTTCTAAATAAGAGACTATGTCACCAGATTTTTCAAATTATTTTGTTAAGAATTTTTATCCTAAAAGAAATAATAATCCACTTTTACCACAATCAATAAGGGGTTGTTTAATCGGAAAATCAGGATGTGGAAAAACAAATCTGTTGATGAATTTACTCTTAGGAGGTACTAATTTTAATGAAGAATACTTAGATTATGATAATTTATACATCTTTTCAACTACTTTATTTCAACCATCTTATCAAGTTCTTATAAATGGTTTGAGAAATAAATTGAGTAAAAAAGAAATAAATGATTGTTTTAAGAATCAAAAATTTATTATTGAAGAAAAAGAAGATAATGTAGAAAGAATATCAATTCATTGTTTCGAAAGTTGTGAAGATATTCCAGATCCTAGTACCATTGATCCCAAATTAAAAACTTTAATGATTTTTGATGATCTAATGTTAGAAAAACAAAACAAAATAGAAAAATATTACACTCGTGGACGTCATAACAACATAGATTGTTTTTATATCAGTCAGAGTTACATTAAACTTCCAAAGAATACGATTAGAGAGAATGCTAATTTATTCATTGTATTCCCTCAAGACAAATTAAATATTGATTACATTTATCGTGATCATTGTGGTGAAATTCCAAAAAAAGAATTTTTTGAAATGATCAGAGAAGTTTGGAGTGAGAAGTATTCTTTTTTGACTATTGACAAAACCAGTGATCTAAATGATGGAAAATTCAGGAAACAATTAAAATATTTTTACATTTTTGCATAGCAAAACCTAGGAAAATACATTTTTACATTTTTGAATGAAACTAGGAAATTACATTTTTGATAACTTCAATTTGAAAAGTTTACTTTTTGATAACAATATTTTTGGGTTCATCAGTTTGTCCTAAAGTTTTAGCATAAACATGAGTAACACCATTTAGACTAGCACCTGTTTTGCTTTTCACATCTACTACTTTTAATCGAATGTTTGAATTACCAAGATCACCAATATCACCTTTTAGTAAAGCATCTCGATCTTCCTTTGATAATCTAGAAGAATGAACAGTTATTTGGTTTAAATTAAATGTTACTTCTTTCTTGGGTTCAAGTTTCATGTTCGATTGTTTCTGTAACTTTGTATATTTTTCATCAATTTCATTATAATTTTTCTGTGATTCCTCAAAAGCTCTTTTATATTCTCTAGCTTTCATTTGAAAGTTAGCTGCAGTGTTTAGAGCACATTCAGTTTCACTTTGAGTAGCAACTATTAAAGACAAAATATACTTTGCTGCATCAGAAACTTCTTTAGGTAATTTTGCTTTATTTACCATTTCGTCAATTTCTTCTATTGCAGAAATAGCTCCATTAATGATATCAATATTTTGTTTTGAGTCTAACTGTTTCAGTTTTCTAACAATATCTTTACTATCAGGACAAATATGTTTAATAGTATCTGCTAAAGTTTGAAGAAAGAGAGAGAGAAAGACTCATTTATTATAACACTGAAAAGAATGATTTTTTAATATTTCAAATTCTTCTCTACAATGTTCCATTTATCATCTTTTATTTGTTTTTTACTTCCATCTGTGAATTTTAAAAGATCTAATTTTTTTGATAGACAACTGTCCTTTGAGATTGTAGTTTTATTTTCAATATCATTTGTATTATTACTTATTGATTTGAATTTACCATTTTCATCTAAATTCAAAGTATTTTTATCGATGTACTTACTAATGTTTATTCCATTTTCTTTCTCTAATTGATGTAATCCATCATACAATGTTTTAACAGCATAATTATATTTCTTAATCCAAACAGTTTTCTTAATCTTAATAGGTGAATTTTCTTGTTCTTTAATGAATTGTCTAGCTAATTGTAAAGATGCAGTCTTTTCCATTTAATTAAAGAAATTTTTATAATGATTCATACATTGTTATTATTTAACGTTACAATATGTTACAATACGTTACGATTCATTATGATACGTTACAATACGTTATATTAATCATCAAAATGAAATATTACTTTAGGATTCACAAGTACTTCTATAGGAGATCCTTTGTAATGAAATTATAAAGCTATATTCAAATAAATAACCCCAAGATCTTTCTTTTTTATTTTCTTCTGACGGATCAATTCATCTAAAATTGAATGTATTTTGTTGTATTCTGAAGCATTTCCAGCTTGATAAGATCCAATTGATAATCTTAGAGATTCTATCAGTGAGTTAGGATTTGATGGTAAAAAATCTATATTTGAACCAGTTTTTGTTCCAATAGAACTTTGAGAATCTTGTGATTTTGTCACAAAATAATTATCTTTTATGAATTTCCATTTATCACTTGAATCAGAATTATATCTTTTACTATTTTTATCAAATCCATGATACAAAGCGTCTGAGCAAATCAGTATATTTTTATAAGAATTAGTATCATTATCTATGATTAGATTCAAATCAGGAGATTTCTTTGTTAGTAATTCCAAGAGTCCAGGAGTAGCATTGTATTCAACTCCATTAATTTGAATGTTATTCTGATCAAATTTGATAATCTTATTTCCAATAGAATAATTCTTATTAGTTTTATCGAATCTCAAAGAGTATCCCGCATTACTTTTATCTGAATTGTCTTGAAGATATGAAACGATTAAATTGCTAACTGTTACAACATTAGAAGGAGTATTCGCATTATAAGGATTTATTTGAGGAATTTGTTGATTATCAATTTGTAAAGTGTTGGAAATAGGAGCATTTTTAAAAGAATTCAATGTTACAACTATTTTATTTTTCTCTTCAATTATTTCTTCTTGTAGCTTTTTATTGGATTCTAGAATTGGTTTGAAGATTTCAACTCGATGATCTTCTACATTTTCTAAGTCATTTCGTTCTTGAAGATTCTTAACTTTATGTTCTTTCCTATTTTGAATGTAAGATTGAATGATTTCATTTCTTTTCTTAGGATCATAAATTTCTAACAATTCTCCAGATCTAGGAATCATTTATACAAAGCCAATATTTTGAAAAAAAATAATTCTATTTAAATAAACAGAATTTTTCGAGAATGATTAGTGAAAAGGAGTTGAAAAATATTCCTCGTGATGAAATTCGTAGGAAAGTTGCAGAAATTAGCAATCAACTCAGAGCTTACATTCTAAAAACTCGAGAAATAAGAAGCATGAAGAAGAAAGAAATGATTGATTTTATTATAATGTTTAATAAGATGGAACTATTGGAAAACGATACAACGAATGAAAATCTTGAAAACGAATTTTCTTGAAAAAATTTTTTGTTAATAAATAGGACAACTTGAGTCCGGTTTGAAAAAATAATTCATTCAATTAATAAAATGGATCATCTGAAAACCTTATCGAAAGATGCTCTACGTAAGAGAGTTGGTGAGATTCTCAAAATATTATCAAAAGGAGTAAGAAAAAATAGATTATTAACTTACAAGCAATATCATGCAATGAAATCGGCAGAACTCAGAAATTTCATTATGGAACATGAATCTGAAGTCCAAGAAATGATGAAACCGAAAGTAGTTCCAAGTGAATCAAAAGAATTGATAGCGTATGATGATATAATCAAAACTTATAATACTTCTAAAACTGGTGTTGTTAAAAACATCAAATATGAAAACAAAACTAAAATCTTCGAGGTTGACAATTTTACTAATCTTATCGAATCGAACATAGATTTATATTTCAAAAAAGTTTCTAATATAGTTGAAGCTTTTTTACAAGATAAACAAAATAGTGTAATTTCAGATATAGAAATAGAAAGTAGTGTTAAAATTCGGTTAACATTAAATTACACAATCATTAGAAATGGTCAGCCTTTTCCGGATCAATTTGTTTCTACAAAGCCTAAGTCTTTATGTATCAGGGACGACCGTATTGAGTTTTATCAAGAAGCTTGCAAACAGTTAAAAAGTCATATGGAAAACCATGATACTGTGGGTTCTGGATGGTCCATTCATAGTATAAATGCGTTACAAGTGGACCAGACTAAATTCGATTCACCAAAAGGAGCTTCATATATAGATCTTCCTAATTGGATTAAAAACAAGCATTGCGTAATTAATCCTCAAAATAAAGATGACAAGTGCTTCATGTGGTGTATTTTAGCTCATTTACATCCAGCTGATGATCATGTTGATAGAGTTTCTAAATATCGAGAATTCGAAAATGAATTGAATTTCAAAGGATGTACATTTCCGATGTTATTCAAAGATATTAAAACTTTTGAGAAGAATAACGATTTGATAATAAACGTTCTTGGAATAAGAAAAACTGAGTTATTTAGAAATGGTGAAAAGATTTGTATTGAGGATATCGATAGACTTCTACCCTCACAGAGAGTAGCTACACCCGAAAACGAACACAAAATCGTTTATCTTCTTTATGTAGAAGACGGTGATAATTGTCATTTCGCATATGTAAAAGATCTAAACAAACTGATGAATAAAAGAGATAAACATCAGAAGTTCTTTTGTGTTAGGTGTCACGCATTCTATTATGATAAGAAGAAATATATGAGTCATCTAGAAGACTGTGGTTTGAATAAGCCTATGGAAAACAAATTAAGTCATAAGAAAATTATAAAGTTCGAAAATCATCAGAGAACCCAAAAGCACAGATATGTTATTTATGCTGATTTCGAATGTAATAATGAACGAATTCTCGAAAAAGTTGATGAATTCAATGAAAAGAAGAAGTATACAAAAAATATTACAAAGCATATCCCATCAGGATATTGTATAATTGTAGTTGATTCGCTCACGAAACTAATTTATGATCTAAAGTTTTACGTTGGACCTGGTGCTGTCTTTAAATTCAATAAAGATATCATTGAAATAAGTCAAAAGATTATGAAACTACCAGAATCAAAAATAAAAGAGTTGACATCTCGAGAAACTGAAGATTTCGAAAAATGTGAGAAATGTCCTATTTGTGGTAACATTTTTGATTCTGATAAACGTAAGAAATGTAAAGATCATGACCATTGGACTGGTGAATATAGAAGCCCATTATGCAAATTATGTAATTTCAAGCTTGAAAAAAACTCTTTCATTCCAGTATTCTTTCACAATTTGAAAGGCTATGATGCTCATAATATAATTGGAGATCTAGATAGCAATCATTATTTGTACAAAAGAAAAATTCAAATTAAATTGATTCCTAATAATACTGAAAAATTTATAAGTTTTAGCTATTGGAAACCTTGGAAACTCGATAAAATGGAATTGGATCGCTTCTATGAAATTAGATTTCTAGATTCTTTTGGATTTATGAGTTCTTCTCTAGATTCCCTAAGTAAGAATTTGAAAGATAATCAAATGAATACTTCAAAAGATTTTTACAATCAGTTCTATATTGACGGTGATAAAGCTTTCAAAATGATGAGAAAGAAAGGTGTTTATCCTTATGAATACATGGATTCATTTGAAAAATTTAAAGAAACCAAATTACCAGATAGAAAGTGCTTTAATGATAAATTAAATGGCAATAGGTGTTCGAAGAAAGATTATAATTACGCACAAGAAGTTTGGAAAGAAATGAAATGTAAAAACATGGAAGATTATACAATCATCTACATGATTAATGATGTCCTGTTGCTAGCAGATGTCTTCGAAAACTTTCGAAATTTAAGTTTAGACATTTATGGATTAGAACCTTGTTGGTATTACACTAGTCCTGGGCTATCTTGGGATGCTATGTTGAAAATAACTAAAGTAAACTTAGAAACTATCAGAGATATAGAAATGTATAATATGATTGAAAAAGGAATTAGAGGTGGAATGGTTAATGCAATCAAAAGATATGCCAAAGCTGATAATAAGTATATTCACGAAAATAAAAAAATTCCAATGCGCTTAAGATCCTGGCTGAAAAGAAGATCACGATACCCAGGTTTCATGAAAAGTTTCATAAAAAAGAATCCTTCATACTTGTTATACCTTGATGCCAATAACTTATATGGCTGGGCAATGTGTCAAAGGCTACCTACTGGAGGATTCAAATTTGTAAAAGATAACAAAATTGAAAAGTTGAACAAAGGAAATTTAAATAAAGATATAAAGAAATATATAGAACGTCTGAATAAAGCCAACAAAGGTTGTATCCTTGAAGCCGATCTAGAATACCCGAAAAGTCTACATAAACGGCATGATGACTTTCCATTGTCTCCACAAAACATTGAGTTTGGAAGTAATGTAAAGAAATTGTGTAATACATTAGGTGACAAAGAAAAATATGTTATTCATCACAAGAACTTATTACAATGCTTGGAGCTTGGAATGAAAATTAAGAAAGTTCATAGAATTATAACTTTCAAAGAGAGTGAATGGCTTGAGAAATATATTAATCTGAACACGAATCTGCGTAAGCAAGCTAAAAATGAATTTGAAAAAGATTTCTTCAAGTTGATGAATAACTCCATCTTCGGAAAGACTATGGAGAATGTGAGAGGACGAGTTGATGTTAAAATTGTCTTAGGCGAAAATGATTCGACTATTAAAAGGATTTACGCTCCCAAACCTAATTATAAGAGAAGCATCGTTGTTAACGAAGGACATCTTGTTCTTGTGGAAATGGAGAAGACTCAGATTGTTCTTGATAAACCGATTTATGTAGGCTTCGCTATACTTGATTTGAGTAAGCATTTGATGTATAATTTCCACTATAAAGTAATGCAAAATAAGTATGGATATCGAAAATTAAAGCTAGTTTATCAAGATACAGATAGTTTGATCTACCAAATTTATACTCAAGACATTTACAAGGATATTGAAAAAGATCAAACCTTGAAAAATTATTTTGATTTCAGTGAATATCCAGAAGATCATCCTCTCCATTCAGTAGAAAATAAAAAAGTTGTTGGAAAGATGAAAGACGAATTGAACGGTAATATTATGACTGAAATAGTAGCAATACGTCCAAAGCAGTATGCGTATAAAACCCTTGATGGTAAAGAACATAAGAAAAATAAAGGGATAAAGAAAAATGTTATAAAAAAAGACATCACATTAAAAGATTATAAGGACAGTCTTTTTAACAAAACCATTGTTCGTAGAAAACAATATTGCATTCGAAGTGTCAAGCATCAATTATTTACACAAGAAATAGAGAAAGTTGTGTTTGATAATAGAGATAAATCAACTTTTAATGATGAAGATTTTAATGATGAAGAGAAAGATAGTATTAATAATGGCTACAAGCGCATGATTCTTAAAAAAGGGTATAAAACCAAAGCATTTTCGAGCTTCTAGTAATTTAAAGATAGTACTGCTTCCTGGAAATCTAAACTTTCCAATAACTTTAATAAAAGTAAACAATAATATCCACAGTGATGTGTATTGAATTCTTGAATTTGAAACGTTGAGAGTTCTATTTTTCTTCTATCTTCTCCTTGTTTCAGGTATGTCATAATTTCTTCAGGAGGATCTAATCCAAAAGAATCAAAGTAAAAAAGTGTATCTTTTATCTTTTTATAACAAACCCAATGTGTACCCTTATTTTTTGTAGAGTCAAGATTTACAATTCCAACTTCTCTTGATAGTATCTTTTTCGGTAAAGCATCTCGCATAAAAACGCCTCGGAAATTCTTGATTTTTAGTTGTTTTACAAGGTTTAACAGGTCAATGTTGGTTAGTGCTTTCAGGTCTTTTCGGAATGTGATCATTTAATAAGGGGCTTTTTATTTGAATTCTTTGATTATTTGAACTAACTTTTGAGTAGCGCAATTTATGACTCGTCCGTAAAAATCTGTGATAATTGAAGGTTTTTGAGCTGTTAGAGCGTCGAAAAACGTGAAAAATCGCGAAAAATGGAAAACACCCTGTTATGGGTGTTGGTGCGCTAGAAATTTTTTTTTTAAACTCACTCAAAAATTGAAAAACATGTAAAATCATGCTTAAACTTACAAATTTAGTCATTTTTCGGTGAAAAAGACGTCTTTTTTGGTTTTTTTTACGCGAGGGTGAAAGTGGGGCTAGCGTGACCCATTATAATACTACTGATGTGTCTTTTAATTTTTCAATTTTTATTTGATCTCTTTTAATCTCTTGCCTGTCTCCATCTCTTACACAGTCTTTTTCACTCTCTGTCTCTCTCCTCCTGTTTCCAAATCTCCGCTCAGGACCTTGCGCTCTTTCGCGTCAAAGGAAGTAGTAAACGGGACAAGAAAAGCAGGCCAGCACGTTTTGCCATAAGAGATAATGTGAAAACGAAGCTAAAAGTTGGCCCTTTGAATAGGCAACATAAGGAAAGAATGTGGTGTATAAGACGATTCCCACCTCACTAGCTTATTCGATTCTCTTCACTGCTTGCCTGGTAAGCTTCCTTGGAGAACTTTGCTTCCAACTTTTCATTTCCTTAATATTTTTTCTCTCTATAATTTCCCTTCGATGTTCGGAGTGAAAATGTAAAGTGTTATGCAAATAAAAAAATTACATATATGTACATATATGGGCATCTTTCTCGTGGCTAGCCGGCCTCCGCATAATTCGTGGAAACCACTCTGTGATAGCTCGGGCCCATCCCACTCCATTCAGCCACGACATCTTTTTCTCTGGCCACTTTTCGCACCCACCCATTCGTTCTTCTATCAAGAATTGAAATTCCCAGCATAAACCGTTCCATTAGTTTTCAGCGACTGACATTAAAGTGGCAAAAATTTCCAAATAATAAAAATATCAATTAACCTATTTCGTAAATGTAATGTTCAGTTCGAAACATCGACTGCGCAATCGCCGTCTGCTTCGCAACTCGTTCCATTTCAGCGACATTACTCCTTCGTTGATGACATCAACTTCTACACGACGTCGGAAGGCGAGACGGCGTCCATGAATGCTAAGGACTTCGTGCAAGTAACTCGTGCGTTGTTCATTTTGTCCATTTGAATTAATAATTGTTATTGTTATATAATAAGATTACTTCATTCTAATTGTTGTTTAACTCAAGCATTTACTCATCGAAGGTAAATATTTAAATTATTAGTTTCTCAACTCACGTGTTTGCAATTTTGTATTCCTTTGGAAGGAATCGTTTTCTCTTTTAACAATGAATTTTTGCATAGTTTGATTGATTTTTTGTTTATTCATTTCAATATGCAGTCAGGATGAGCAGCGCTGTCAAGGTGAAAGAGATCGACGCGGTGCGCGCCGCATGCCCGAATGTCACGTTCGCCGCACTCAAGCGAGTCGTCTTTGATAGTCAGTAATTTATCATTTTTGTTTCCAGTTTAACTATTTGGTCTGAACTTTCTTATGCTAAATAGGAAGCGACTAATAAGAGAAATGAGAAAAATAGTGCCCCTCCCTCTAGTAGAACCCGCCTCCAATAGTGCCCCGCCTCTCTCTATTTTCCCCGAGACGTTCCTCGAATGAATCCTAGAGACATGGGATTGCAAATACATTCAAAAGATGCGTTAAAACGATTATTCCAGTGATGATTCCATTGAAGTCGAGCTATAAGCCTTTTTAGAATAATACGTTGTTTTCAAACGCTTAGTGATTCACATTAAAAAAACAGTACCCATCCCTATAATATTGCCCCTCCCTCGCAAGAGCATTGAAAGTTAGTACCCCTGTGTACTAATAGAGAAAATTCGGTATATGGATCTTCATCCTTCTTGATCTACCTTTCCTCGAACACTTTCCAGTGGCCTACATTGTGATTGCTCCGCGATGGATCGTGCTCGGACCTTATCTGCTTGGCTACGCCCCCTTCAATGCCGAGTGCGGCGCTACCCTCGCCATCCTCGAGTACCGAAAATGGAGCAGAGTCGAAGGCACCGATGGTCTGTAGAAAATTTAATTTTTTTTTAACGCACTTTCATTTAAACTTTTCCTTCATTATCAGGTCTTAATGAAAAAATAAAATAACTCAACCGCATCATTCTCTAAGAGTGCGGTACTAGTATTATTGTCGTGATTTTACATGGATATGGTTACGAATGCTGGTATTTCCATCCGAAATCAAGATATTTACAGACTTTATTTATGTCGTCGCCAATTCGTCGCTTCACCGTGCAGTTGCCGCCGACTCAAGATATTGGTTGAGAGATACCGTCTTCTATCTCTGGTCCACGTAGTGCGCTGCGAATTGAGCCATTCATGTTATATTTTACGACCAATAGGTACTAAAATTATACATTTTATGTATTTCTGTGCTGAATAAAATGTCATTTAGAAAATATAAGATATCGTGGATGAAATCGCATCAATTGGCCTTAATTAACGACGGCCTTCGTTGTTGAAACCTACAACTAGTTCGTTCAATGTTTGGTAATTCCGTGAACATTGGGAACATGAATTTATTTTTCGTAATTTACGTTTTTTTTAAACAAAAATCTCGAATGATCGCTTTTACAGTCTTGCTAATGTAAAGTTACAAGCCCATGATCATGTTCATTGGCAATATTCTCTTATTTATTTGACTAAACTGCAATCAAATTTCAAAAATCCTAAATTTATTTCGTGAAGGTTCAAAATTCATTCAAAAATTTCGTTGATATTTGTCAGTGGTCACAAACATAGTATGTGAAAGGTAGAGAATGAGAGTTTGTAATGCCCCCCCCCCTCCTTCAGTTTCCCATCCTTCACAGTTCTCTCGCATCACAATTCGTGAAGGTGAGCATATTGCCAATAAAAGTTTTTGTCATCGTAACAGAATTTCACACTCAAAATCGTTTAAAGCAAGCTAAACTCTGCCCTTTATTATCACGTTAAACAAAACATTTGAAGCAAAAGATTCTCCACAGATGGAAGTGAAATACATTAAAATGTATAATTTTAGTACATAATGGTCGTAAAATAATGATGGAACATGAATGGCTTCCTTCACAGTGCACTACGTGGACCAGAGATAGAATGCGGTATCCATGAAGACGTATCTTGAGTCGGCGGCGACCGCATCGTGAAGCGGTGAATTGGCGACGACATAAATAAAGTCTGGAAATAATGCTTTTCCTAGTGAATGATGGCGTTGATTAATATACATATGTATGCTTTCTTCATTAATAACTGACATTAAAGGATAAGGATAATTGAAAAAGTAAAAAAAAACATTTTTCGATTTTCCACAGACCAATGGTGCCGACGCCCCAGGTAAATCTTTGGTACTCGAGGATGGCGAGAGTCGCGCCGCACTCGGCTATCCATGTGCCGTAGCCAAGGAGAGGAGGAGGAGGCGGCTCTTCCCCAAGCTAGAAAGGGGTTGAGTAAAAGAAGATATATGAGTAATACAGTAAACGCTCATTTCTCTGATGCTTTCTATTTTGCATGAGAAGGCTCAGAACATATATTTAAAATGAAAAAAGACATAGATTACTGACTATTAAAGGCGACTCGCTTGAGTGGGGCGAACGTGACATTCGGGCAAGCGGCGCGCAACGCGTCGATCTCTTCCAGCATGACCGCGCTGCCCATCCCGGCTACACATTTTACATTAATTGCTCAAAGAGAAAAAGTAGATTAAACAATATAAACAGCGTGTTTTGAAAGACAATTAAGGTCCACTACGGCGAATGTGAGCGAATATCAGAAAAAAAGCTTTCCTATCTTCTTTCCATTTTCTGTCAACCTTCTCTAGATCTAAGTACTGTACGTTGAGCGAGCACGCGAGAAGGCATGGAAAAGTGAGACAAAGGGAGGGCTAAAAATTTGTTCTGATATTCACGCTCATACGCTGACGCGGTCCTTTAAGGTATTTTTTAAATAAACGATCAATAAATTCTTGAGTTTAACAAAAATTCGAATACAGTAATATTTTAAAATAAGAATTTAAAAGAAGAGAAAAAATTGATAGCGCACGAGTATCAGGCGCGTAGCCCGCAGCATTCATTGAGGCCGCCTCGGCATCCGACGTCGTGAAGAAGTTGATGTCGTCGGTGGAAGAGAAAAGTCGCTGGAATGGAACGAGTTGCGACGAGGAAGGCGATTGCGCAGTCGCTGCGGCGACCTGAACAATTTACATATTAAATAATTTAATTACTATTTAGATATTTTTAGCCACGAGAAAGACACTCATTTTTGTTTGCATAACGTTTTAAATTTCAAAAAGTTCGATCATTGAACGGAAATTATGGAGAAATTGTAAACAAAATTCTTTTAGTAAGCCTACCAGGCAAGCAGTGAAGAGAATCGAATGCGTGAGCGAGGCCATCACGTCAGTGGTTGTGTTGACTTCCTCGGGATGTACTTTTACACCAGATTCTTTCCTTTTGTTACCTATTCAAAAGATCAACCTTTAGCTTCGCTTTAACATTATCTCATTTGGAATAATGTGCTGGTCGTCCTGAAGTGCAGATTTGTTAACAGGAGGAGAGGGAGAGACAAAGAGAGTAAGAAATAGTGTATAACATTTAGAGAAGCAAGAGATAAAAGGAGATCAAAGAGAAAAGAAAAAAATTCCCAGACACATCAAAAAATTTCTCAATGTCTGCACACATTGATAATGAATGGTCTGAAGGAGGAAGCAAGAGACAAGCTCTTTTTTCGACACCAACTTGTTCGCTGCTAGGTTCTGGGCTCTCAAAGCCAGAGAACAAGGTTCGTGTCCTTATCGGAAAACGCAGACAACTTCCTCCTTTGCATCTGTCAACGCTATTGCAAAAAAAGATGCACTTTTGGCGAGCCGCTAACAATAAGCTAGCCTTCATTGCAGTTAGGTAGAAGGTACCTACATATGTGTTTTCTATGGGCCCTGAACCATGAGCTAAGCGGCTTCTAGAGCATCAGTATTAATATGAGCAGCAAACATCGATTATGTGCGATTAGTTAATAAAAAAGGAAAAAAAGGATTCGGAAAAATTATGGGGCTTCAAAAGGTGAATTAATTGATGGTTTGGCAAACACTACTATCCAAAAACACTCAATCTGCCCTCGAACGAAGGAGAATAATATGATTAGAGCGGGGATGTGAGAGCAACACTCCTCATTTGCTGCTCTAACTGAGGCTTAGTATCGACCAGTTTGAATATTTAGGCATCACGCTCATTTGACAGACAAAAAAGAGGAGAAATAAATTCGAGAAAGCCTGGAAAGGGCAGATCTACCTTAGCTCTCTGTCAATTATATGCATGCAGGTATCTTCCTCACCAGTCTAGCAGATTCCACATTCCAACTGTTCTCTCTCCATCCATTTTCAATATCCCAGCCGGTGTTCGGCTTTGTGTGTACATACAGTACCGTCCAACATTGTTGGGTCCGAAATTAATCCGATTAATTAAATTAATTTAAATAATTCAAACAGGAATTGCGAAGTGCTGAGGGCATGCCGTGCGATTTCCTCCGAGGGTTTTATGTCTTTTTTCATTGCGCGTCACCCAAGAAAAACCGCTTTCCAAAATATGCCGTAATGACAAAGTTCTGTCAATTTGACAATTTGTTTAGCGGAATTTTTTGCTAGGTGTTTGGCTGAGAAACGAGCTGGCTGAATCCAGCAGCCAAACTACAAACAACAAATTAGAGTGAAATTTTCTGAGTGCTTCTTATTTTGTTTAATTTTTTTCCTTTGTTTTGCTTGAGTTTCCTATCATATTTGGGTATAAACGGTAAGAAAAATGGAAAATAAGATTTTCTGCTGCGAGCAAAAAAATCGCTCTTGCAAAGCATCGAACCCTGGACCTTGGAATTCCCAATCAAACGCAGTCGCAATACATCACACGGAACACGAGGATAGTGGAACGTACATTTCCTATCACATTGTCCGCAGCTTCACCAAAGAAGCGTCTAGGATGACGATTCCAGGGGCTTGTCTGGTTAATTTTTGTAAAGCGTAGACCGCAACACTTTTCATTGCGAAGAGTTGATAATCTCTGCAATCGACCTCTCTCTCTTCGCTGTCTCTCTCATTCTCTCTCTCTCTCTATCTCTTTTTCTGTCTCGTTCACAAATACTCTCTCCCTCTCTCTCTCTCTCTCAATCTCTCTCACTCTTTCAATCTATCCCCTCCTCGCTTTCTCTGTCGTTCTCTCTCCCTCTCTCTCTCTCTCTCTCTCGTTCACTATATCTCTCTCAGTCTCGTTTTATCTCTCTCCTTCTCCCCCTCTATCTCTCCCTCTTATTTCGATCTCTTTTCATTCTAGGAGATAACTGCATTTCTGGTTGGTTTTTTTTCGGATCCGGTCAGGATAGAAAAGGTACATTCCTTCTTTACCAAGCTACGTGTGGTGTATTGCGACTGCGTTAGATTCGGAATTCCAAGGCCCGGGGTTCGATGCTTTGCAAGAGCAGTTTTTTTGCTCGCAACAGAAAATCTTATTTTCCATTTTTCAAATCATTTATACCCAAATATGGTAAGAAACTCAAGCAAAACAAAGGAAGAAACTCAAACAAAATAAGAAGTGCTTACAAGGGAACCATCTAAGCATAACCCGGCGGATTTTGATCGCACCTATCCAGATTGATAGACCAAGTCGAGAAATGATGAAAACCATTTTCACTTTTTCCTAAATGGCCTCCGGCGATTTTATATTGATTTTTAAAAATTTGCATAAATTGAGGAGATAGGTTGCTCATAAATTTTTTGCCATTGTCGGCATCTAGCTTGAAAGTAAGATACATGGCCTGCGTGGCGCAGCGGGTTGCATGCTAGCTTTCAATTTTGAGCGTCACAGGTTCGAACCCCATTCGGTTCAAATGTTTTGCTTTATTTTGTAAAATTTAAATTTTAAATAAGTATTTTCATACCAAAAAAATTTTCTTATTAAAATTGTTCCCACGACTTATTGTTTACGAATCCACAATCACCTAAACAATTCGCAAACCAGAAACATTTCTTCTTCCACTTCTGCAACCACATTACAACCCTATTTATACTACTTAACTTTTGGAAAGTAGGTCAGAATTAAAAATAATCTTTATATTCATGTTCTTCACACCAAATAACCCCCCCCCCCCCTCTATAGTGCTTTTGGGGGAAAAACTTTTATCGATATTTTTAGGGCAGGAGTAACCTAATAGGCCATAATGGATTCGCAACCATGGGTGAAGTGAACACCTTCCAATGCCCTTATAGACAAGATGAAAGCCCTCGTTACACGAATTTAAAGTGTATTCGAACTCTCCTCTCATCGGAATAAATTTTTTTTTTCGTATGTACTTCTCCATACTTGAATTCCAAAACTGCAGGAGGTACAGTTGTACTATTCCCACCCTAGAAGTGGAACTTTAAAAAAAAACTTTTTTTTACTGAAATGCATTCCAAGGGGGTTTTCGGTACGGGGAATACGAATAGCTATTTGTTATCTTGCCGGTCAGTTTCACGGTAAGTTTGGCAAGGTTATGGAAGTATGATACTCACTTTGCGAGGGTCGTTGAAGCCAGAGCAAGAAATGAATATGATATTCGTTTTTCCCGTGCCGAAAACCGCCATGGAATGAATTTCAGCGAAAATTTTTTTTCTGAAGTTCGACCTCTGGGGTGGGAATAGAACCCGTAGCAAAAGATTTCAACCGAATGGGGTTCGAACCTGTGACATTCAAAACCATAAGCGAGCACGCAACCCACTGCGCCCTGCAGGCCTGTTCAATTGCTTAAGCTAGACATTAACAGTGGTAAAGCCACTAAATTCTACGATTTTATGCAAACTTTAAAAATCAATATAAAATCGCCGGAGGCCATTTAGGAAAAAGTGAAAATGGTTTTCATCATTTCTCGACTTGGTCTATCAATCTGGACAGGTGAGATCAAAATCCGCCGGGTTATGCTTAGATGGTTCCCTTGTTAGAAAATTTCACTCTAATTTGTTGTTTGTAGTTTGGCTGCTGGATTCAGCCAGCTCGTTTCTCAGCCAAACACCTAGCAAAAAATGCCGCTAAACAGCGTAGCCCTGTCAAATTGACAGAACTTTGTCATTACGGCATATTTTGGAAAGCGGTTTTTCCTGGGTGACGCGCAATGAAAAAAGACATAAAACCCTCGGAGGAAATCGCACGGCATGTCCTCAGCACTTCGCAATTCCAGTTTGAATTATTTAAATTAATTTAATTAATAGGATTAATTTCGGACCCAACAATGTTGGACGGTACTGTAGATGGCACACGTTGCAAGAGTATTGAAGGAGATTATCGAGAAGCAGAGACTGTCAAATGGAGAGAGAAAGTGCGAAGCGAGCGAGAGAGAACGAGAGAAAGAAGCTTTTCCATTTGAATAATGTGAGATAGAATTCCAGACTTTCCTGGAAGAAAACACTTTCATCCAAGGGAAAATGACAGAATATGCACAAATAAATATGCTATGTATTTACATCAAAAACTATGCTTGAACAAATAGTACTGACGAACTCGCAGGAAGGAAGGACTTTATGAGACAAGAAGGCTGCTGTCAGCAATACGCATGGAAAAAAGACGAAAATCTTGAACTTTTCATTGTCGTGGAACTTCTCTTCTCACAATCAGAAAAAAAGGGATGTGAAGAAGGTGACGACCATATCAGTGTACAGAATAACGTTCGTCGGCAACGTTTCACAATTTTTGAACGTTCATATTTATTTATAAATATTATATCGCTAATTTCTACAAAAAAAAAGATTTTTTTAAAATTTATACTTTACAAAAAGATGGCTTGTTGAAATACATGGCTGTCGCAACTCAAGAAGACGAGGTTTTCTCGTGTCTTCGAGGAGCACTAAGCGAGCCGACACTGGCCGAACGGTTGGGCCATTTTCTATTGTTATTATTATTAGCTTCTTTATATTCTCATTGTTAAATTATTTACTTTTTATGGGTATTATGCTTTCCGGACAGTCGAAAAGCGAGGCAATGCTCTGAAAGGATCCCATTGTTATATTTTCTATTTCACCTCTATCCATGCAAGCACGAAGCTCCGTTTCCATTATCTTATCGTTTTTTTTTAAATATATTTTTTTTTGCATTTTTTAATAACTAAACATTTTCTAAAAGACTCTCCGTGACGCTGCCCGACGTGGCGCTCTCATCGATCGGGCTCCTGCGCGTCATTCTGGGTCGCGGCCTCTTCGAGCCACACATCCGCCGCCAGTTCTACAGCGTCATCTGCAGCAGTCTCTGTTAGCCACAGAGCAGATATCACACACTTGGGTTCATTTCACAATGTGAAGAGAGAGAGCTTGTGATAGATTTAGACAGATGCCGACAACAGTAGTTCAGCATAGATTACTATTGAGTTGGGAAAGTGGGACACCGAAAATCTCAAATCTTTGTTGTACGTTTTAGATAATTCTGCATCGATTTAAAGGGAAAGAAAGCTTGTTCGGAATATAATAAAATCAAGATAAAAATGCACTACAACGTTTAATTGTAAGCTAATCAATAAAATTAAAGGAGTTCATAAGGGAAAAACTCCTACCACGATTGGCGGCCCGATCACTTAAAAGTACGGTGTTAGTAATCTTCAGAAATGGAGCTACTGCATCTCGCCTCTCTCCTCAGAAACTTGTGGTATGGACAACGGGGTACGTGAGCCTTTGTGTTAAGAAAAACCCGGCCACTGTAGGTTGCTCAAACCATATGTATAAATTTCACTGGCAGTATTAGAATGACCCCGCCGGCCACGGTCTGGCTCACCAATTTTTTTCTGAAAATGGCGGGTAGATAAAATAATCGCGAATTCAAAGTAGATAATGCTGTTAATTAATTTCCTCAGAGCAGAGTGATTTTTGTGACTTCGAGACACTTGCAATCAAAGGTTCTAGCTCAAGCCGACTAAATAAGTCGAAAAAGCAAGACACTATTAAATTCGCCTTAGGTCTCCTTTAAAAGAAAAATTTCCGTTTGCAGTGTACAATCTCGAAGAGCTCTTCGTCTTCGTCCCTGTCACTTTGATCATTCGTCACAGCATCTCTGACCACTTTCTCGTTGCGATTTCTACGCCAGATACGATCTTTTATCTGGTTTGCAACATAGCGTTTTGTAAACTATAATACAATATTTTATACTTTTAAATTGCAATAACATCTTTATATCTTTGAAAACAATGAATTTAAAAAAATAAACAATTTCTTTTTTTATATTTTTGCGTTGTTTTATTTTTAAGATAAGAGAAAAATTTTTTTACTTTTTTGTTGGAAGCAACCTTGATATATCCGTATTTCAGACAACCCTCTACATAACGCTGGCCATAAGTATAGATCGAGTGCTCGTCTTCATATTTCCTAATGTTGGGAATTTATTATTCATAAGAAATTCAAAATGCGCTGTCAATGATGTTTACTTGAAAGCAAAAAGGCAATTGTGAAAAAGTTCAACCTTTCAGATTTTTTTCTTATTCGCTCTGTTGTTATCGCCTAATACTTAAAAAAAACCAATGTATTGTGCTCAACGTTCATGAGAACATTATGGCAAATCACACAATAGACCACTTTCCCATTCTCGCGAATTGCACTTGATGTTTGCTAACCATAAGAAACGAGGATTAATAGATATACTTTAGACGCCTACAAGATGTAAACTGTATTCAAGTAAAGTAATATGCAATTATAGAGGCATAATTTCCCTTACATACGCCTTACAGGAAATATAATAGAAAGAGAAATGCTAAAAGCCCAGTGGTAAACGCACTAAAAAAATGAAGAGAAAAAGAATAATTTGAGTAAATTCACTGTCTTCTCAATTTGAGGTCTTAAAAATTTTTGAGAAAAGAATTCGTATCTAATTTGTTTGGATTGTTTTCTTAGGCAAAATAATTATTTGTCTTTATACATTGTTCTTTACCTATTATAAGTTCCCTTTTTTAATCATAATCTTTCCAGTTGTATCGCCGCCTTCCTCACAGCGTGCAATGGCTGCTCGTGCTCGCGCCGTGGCTCTTCTCCGTCTTCGTCGCGCTCTTCAGCACCTTTCTTGGCTGCTACAAACGAATCAACGTCTTTCTCCTTCGCTACACCTATGACTGCTCGTAGGACAGGCCTTTTTGAAAATATTTCCCCTTTTTGGAACGGTTGTTATCAATTATGTCCCGCCTAAGGATCTCCAAATGTAGATTACAAAAATAAGGCGGGCGTATTGCAAATCCCATGAGTACTGTAAAGTTGCCTTACAATATAGACCTCTCAGGAGAAATCCGGCAATTCAAGCTGCATTAATTCTTTTTCGATGATGGTCCTCCTTTAACTCACAGGAACTGCTTGCCGTACACGTGGTTCCTGTTCGACGGCGCATACGCTGCATCCGTGCTGACCTTTGTCGCGTACGCTGCAGTCTACAGCCGAATCCTCTGGCTGATGTACTTTGCCGCTGCTCGGCCGCAATCTGTCGAACTCGCAGTGGTTCAGCCATTCTACCTATTTAAGAAAGAGAATTTATCAACAATTATTATTAATGTGTCGAACTTCACAGAGTCGTCAGTTGTATTTACTTCGAGTAAAAAGAATAGGAAATGCAAGGAACGTGAACAATATTTACCGTATTTTCTCTATTAGTACCCCCCCCCCCCCTTTAATAGTACTCCCCTCTGATAAAGCCATTGAAAAATAGAACGCCCCCCCTCCAATAGTGCCCCCCCCAATAGCCTAATATCTCAGCATCAGGCGTACATCGAATAGATACTGGAGGCATGGGATGCTCTCCCAAATGAACTGATTGCAAATTCATTTATGCGGTAAAATGGATATTCCAGTGATGATTCCTATGAATTCGAGCTATGATTCTTTTATTTTTGAGAAGAAAATGTTGTGATCAAACTTTTAGTGTCTCTCATTGAAAAATAGTACCCCTCCCTCTAGTAGAACCCCGACCTCTAATAGTGCCCCCCCCCTCTCGCAAGGGTATTGAAAAATAGAACCCCCGGGGGTACTAATAGAGAAAATACGGTATCTTATTTCCTTGTTAATTAATTAATTTCAAAGAACGTGAATAATATTGATTACAAGTAATTACTGAGTTCTCTTGCAATTCACACAGTGTGTCGAGTTATTCATAAATCATGTACTATTGTTTGAATATTATGAGTTATTTGATATATATTATTTCTTTCTTTGTTAATTAATTAATTTCTTTCCTTTCTTCCAGCTCGCTCAGTTTACCGTTCTCTCTGCTACTCCAGTGCTCAATGTGCTCTTCTTCAATCTGTCCACCAGATTCGTCGATGACGTAATCGCGGCATCGCTTCTCGTCAAGTTGACGGGAACTCTTGACGCGTGCGCAACGCCCGTCTCCATGATCGCATTTCAACCAAGGGTTTTTAATATTACTAGATATATTTTGTGCAAATGTCTAATGCATACCGTATTTTCTCCATTAGTGCCCCGGGGTACTATTTTTCAATGCACTTGCGAGAGGGGGGGGCACTCTTAGAGGAGGGGGGGGGGGGGTTCTTTTAGAGCGAGGGGTACCATTTTTCAATGGCCTTCTCAAGTGGGGCACTATTAGAGAGGAGGTTCTAATAGAAGGAGGGTCACTAATAGAGTAAATACGGTATATAAATCGTTAGAAATAAATATATATTTATTTACTCATATTAATAATCATTTATTTACTTATATTAATAATTTTTGGCTAATGGCTATCCAGCTATTTTCTTCGCCGTAAACTAGTAAATTCTTCCCTTGCAAGACCTTCTATGATTCCCCCGAACGGCTCCTTTAATGCTTGAATATATATTTTCATACATTTGTTTTATTCTTATTTATTTCAAACAAACTTTGTTTAGTATTGGAAAAAACTCCTTTTTAGTTACGACACCATTTGTTTCGGCGGTTTAAAAAGGTCAATCAGCAGCTGTCACTTGCATAGCTTCGAACGCGGCTTAACAATGCAAGTTGGCCCAAATATACAATTTTTTAAAGAGTGTAAACATTTCTAACTCATCGTACAAACTTTTGAAGCTTTTTTCGTTTAGATAACTCTCTCCGGTAATCGGGTTTTTGTCGACAAGGCACTGAATAATCGGTCTCCGAGCCCTGCTCGATCCGAGAGGGCTCGCCGGCCCGGGGCGAAGCCGCGATAATGTGGAGACAAAGAAGTCAGTAATGGAAAACACGTTTGAAATGGAGGAATCGGATAAAAAAATGTAAGAAGAAATGTTTCGAAAGGAACATGTATGTGTAATGAATCACGATCCAAGATGAGTCAAAATATAAATACATAATTCTATATTACGGCACCATTTCACTTTTTACTGTTCATCCTACATGATCTACTTCAGATTATTTGATCATATCATTGATAAATCAATTCTTCTGTTCAATAAACAGCTAAATATTTCCCTTTTATTTCTATCATACACAAATCTTTATCATTTTCCTTTTTGGATTTGTTGAAGTTTTTACCATATAATACGGAAATCAGCTAAAAGTGAAAATAAATAAATAATAGATCGTAAAGTACAAAAGCCTCAACTTCGCAGGAAGGACAGTTGTTGTACTTTTAGTTCTTTATTTTGAAGGAAAAGTAATTTCATTCAAAATTTTGCTTTTAGCTTAACCTTTAACAATGAATTTTGGAGTATCCAGACACAATTCAAGGTTATTGACTTATGGTGCGTTATATCTGTGCTATGTACACAAAATTTGCTTATGAAATAAACATTTTCATTGGACATCGATTCGATATGGAGCAGAGAAAACCTCATAATTTTATCAGTTTCATCTTCTAGATTCTTCTACTCAGAACTTATCTTGACGCAGATAAATTCATTTATGTGCTCAAAACTTTTATGTTCATTAATTTTGCACTCGCTAATCTCTCCACAGTAGAAATCAGCTATGACTTGAAGAGCGAATGTGAAGAATAAAGGGTAGTAAATGCTCATATGTTAATAGGCAAAATAAAGGCAAAAATTACAACACAAGCCGGCCAAAATTGATTTGTTCACTTTCTCATCATTCTTCCGTTTGTTCTCCTTGAGGGATCACCGGAAGCCTGCTACTACTGCGGTTACTTTCCCCTCACGATTCTATTTCACCCTCCCACTCTCCTTTTCCCTTCACTTTCCCATCCTCCATTCCCCATTCCTCTTCTTTTCCCCACTCTTTATCTTCTGCTTCTCTTTGTCCATTCTCTCGTTCCCCTTATCCCATTTTCATTCACTTTCCCTTTCACGTTCACCTCTTCTTCTCATTCTCTACTTCACTCCTTTTACCATATATCACGAATTGCTCCTCTAATTATAGCATGGGCCATAGTGCTTGGACTCTAACATTGTCGGACTCTTACTCATGTGTTACATTCCATGATCTTACCGCTGTTTCCCACAGGAGCTAATTCACCCTTCCTCTTGTAGAGATGCGCTTCCTCTTCCCTCTTCTGCTCCTCTCTCTTCCTCTCCACCTGGTGCTCGGACTCTCCTCTGTGGTTACCGTGGATAAAACGGATACGACGACGGCTTCAACTGAGAAACCCGTTTGGCCTTGACATCGTTCAAAAATATACTACTAGATAAGCATTTTATACATGCGATGTAATTATAAAGCACTCTAGTCAATTATACTTGTAAAAACTCTTAAAACTCTTATTCAGGGACCTCCTGGCCAATGCGACAACGACGAAGATGACCGGATCGAGAATTGTACTAACGTTGCGCCGTATTGCCTTCTTACGGTCAAACTAATCGAGGAGAAGGTGTACGTCCCGAGCACCAAGCACGGACGAATTCCAGAAGGCTGCGTGAAATCTCCTGTTGTGGACAGATGCATTCAGGGGGCTAAACAAAACAAGTAATTTTTTAATGCCATTTTTCTTTGAAATTTCGTTCCTATAATAACGCAAAGGTTTGGCAATCAAAACGTTGCTCTGAATTTTTAAAATATACCTCGCCATTTTGTTCTTTCAGGTACTCCTGCGTCTGCGACAGTCGAAAGAAGAGTCGTTGCTCGGCCAGTTTTGAGATACAAGTGATGTTTTATTTGAAAAACAATCAATCACATGGCTTAATTTCGCTTCTTTTTCTTTGGCACACGGCCGCTATAGTCGATACACCCGAGATCCCAGGCAGATGAGCCGAATTACATTATTGCAAACATATGTACAGTTGTGTAATTAGATACAATCCTATAGAACATTTCAGGAACATAAATGTATTAGTTTGCTTTATTAAAAAACACAAAAAGTCGGCCGTTTTACGGTGAATCATGGCCGTATTTTAGGCGATGTCGTCCTGGGTTAATCTAATAATTAATTTATGTTGCTGAAATGTCTGGAGGGTCGGTACACGTATGTATGTATGTATCAATGTCAAACCTAAATCTGCTAAATGTTCATGACCAACTTCAATCGGTGGCCGTGGCGTTGTATCAGCAGGCGCATCCTACGACTCTTCCGCCCACAGTGACGCCTGATCCGACTGTCGGCTTTTAATTTACAAGTCGAATAAGATTAATCTAAAGATATTGTTTATCTAAAAATTATTTAGACAAAAGGATTTTTTTTAATAAAATTAAATTTAGCACCGCTGCCTGAAGGGTGCTGATCCTCTCGTAGCCTGCCCCGCTTCCTTCTTCTGCCACTCCAAGATCTTCTACGACCGGGGCACCTTCCGGATTTCCAACCGAACCGGCCTCGGCTGTGTGGAAAAGCTCCCTGACGAAACACTCAAAGATACCTGCCGCAAGGTATAAGCCTATTTTCTGGTTTAAAATGTGTTTTAAAGTAAATTACAAAATTGAGTAGTAAAATTAATGTAATATAATTTCAGGTCGAGTCTTTCATCGCCTCGGATCCGATCTTCGAGTGCTTCTGCCCGAGTGAAGTTGGCCGCGCTTGCAATGCACTGGATGAGGTAAATAAAATGATAGGAAATGGATGATGAAAGTGAATAGCATATTTTGATGGAATAATATATGGTTATGCTGGCTATTTCCAGGACAAGAATAAGGATCGAATGGACAAGTGGGACAAGGAGGTCGGAGCAATGATGAATGAAGTGGTTAAAAAGTAGAAGGAGAAGGAGTTGAAGAAGTTGAAGAAGTTGAGTGAGGACAAGGGCAATTTCCCCAAAGCGGTCTTCAGTCGATCTGGTGGATAATTCTCTCATTAACCATGGAAACACAATCTTATTTATTTAAAAAGCCTATTTTATAAAATCTTCACCTAGATACATCCGTGAAGGCAGCTCTCTTTTATTTGGGCCTCGCGCTCTTCGTTATCAGCAACCTGGCCTTCTTTGGCAATATATTTGTGGTGCGCTTTCTCTCATTTTTTCCGTTCTACACCATCTCCATTCTATCTCTTTCTTTCTCTCTACCCTTCCCAATTTAAATTTCCTATCATTCTCGTGTTGGCTAACTAATTTTAAATTAAGATATCATGTTCTATAAATGAATTAAATTGATTGCGATACCTTTAATATGATGAGGGATAACTTTCATCTTAAGAATGGTATCACAATCAGGTTAATTCATTTATTGAACATGATATCTGAATTTAAAATTAGATACGTAAACATTTAAAGGAAAGAATAGATTAAACATGAATGCTTTAATAGCTTCTGAATACTGTAAATCTCGTAAAGGCTTGGGTGCTGAAGCGTCGAGTGCACGCGATGCGTGCGAAGGCGAAGAAGGCGAAGCAGAATCGCATCAAAAGGCCGGAGCCGTTGAAGAGCCCATCGGCTAACTCCAAAATTCCGCCCGCCCCTTCTCATTCTTTGCTGGCGCCCACTAAAGTCTGATTATTTATGAAATTTTGTTTTATTTATACCTCACCAGCAAATTTGTTGGTAAGAATAGGAAGCAAATTTTGTTATTTTTTTCTATTTTTTTGCAGTCGCCTTTGGCAACTCTGACTTCCTCGCCAGTTCCTGATGTCCAATCCAAGGTTGCTCTTCTTTATCTCTTCCATTAGATTTTTGGATATGGGCGAAGAAGCGTAAATTGTGAAAGAGTTGGGAACTTTTTTGTTTCTTGGAAACATTTCGTCAGGCTTCCTTCTATATTTTTTCAACCATGTGTTTTCTTCCAGAATTCGTTTATATTGAAATCTACTTTGAAGGGCTGCGTTAAGTTGCGTGAGAAACCGAAAGAGAACGCCAAGGCCAAGTCAACTGCGACCGTATGTTTTTTTTTAAATAAATAAATATTTACAATTATTTATTATTAACCATAATTTACATTTAAATATTCCTTGAGGCAAGGGCCAATTCTTTCAAGAGCGTGTCTTACAAAAGACCGCTTGGGAATCCGCCTACGAGTTCGGTTGGTTCATCGTGTTCACTTTTGCAAAGATGCGCATTTAACTAGAAGTCAAACGCTCGGGGATTCTAGGGTGTTCTGATGGCATAGTCACAAACGACGGCTTTCATTATGTTTGCAGGACGCTTCGTGCTCATTTGGCGTCACGCAAAGGGAAGCTTTTTCGAAGGAGTCAGACCAGCGTTAAGAGGAGAAAAGACCTTTCCTCTTCTTCTTTTCCCTACAAAAAGGCGTATTTGTCTTTTTCAATAAAAAAAAATGATTTAGCAGCACTCAGATTACAAACCCACAACGAAAGAACTCTTACTCAATACACGGTAGCTCTAGAAAAACATTTTATGAAAATTTATCGGGCGTACCCGAACGGGGAAACGGAGTAGTGAAACGCTGTTGTTGCGATAACTTGTGCTTCAAATCAAGAGAAAAGAAGAAAAATTCCCAGACACATCAATAAATTTCTTAATGTCTGCACACATTGATAATGCGGTCTGAACGAAGAGGAAGGAAGAGCAAGCTCTTTTTTCGACACCAACTCGTTCGCTGCTAGGTTCTGTGCAGTAAAGGCCCGAGGACAAGGTTCGTATCCTTATCGGAAAACGCGGACTTCTTCCTTTGCATCTGTCAACGATATAGCAAAAAAAAAGATGTTCTTTTAGCCATCGACTAGTGGTAAGCGAGCCTTCATTAAATTTAGATATGTATGTACCTGTGTGCTTTTTATGTGCCATGACCAATGAGCTAATTGTAAGCGGCTTCTAGAGCATCAGTATAAATACTATGAGCATCAAACATCGATTATGTGTGATTATTTATGAAAAAGATTTTAAAAAAAAGCTTCGAAAAATCATTGGGATTCAAAAGGTGCAAGGATATTTTTCATTATTCGACCGTTTGGCAAACACACAAATACAAAAACACGTAATCTATTGCTGCTCTAATTGAGGCTTAGTATCCTCCAGTTTAAACAGTTGGGCATGGTCACGGTCATTTGACAAAAGAAAAAGAAGAAATAAATTCGAGCCAGCCTGAAAGTGAATATGAAAGTTGCAGATATACCTTAACTCTCTGTCAATTGTATATCTTCCTCACAAGACACGCAGATTCCACATGCCAACTGTTCTCTCTTCATCCATTTTCAATATCCCAGCCAGTGTTCGATTTTGTGTGTACACAGATGCCATAACTTGCAAGAGCAAATAGAGAGATTATAGAGAGCGAGAGACTTCCAAATGCACTGAGAGAAAACGAGAGAAAGAAGCTTTCCCCTTTTGAATAATGTGAGATTCGATTCGAGACTTTAATAAAAGAAAACACTTTCATCTTAGGGAAAATGACAGAATATGCACAAATAAATATATGTAGTATGTACATAAAAAAAAACTATGCTTGAACAAATAGTACTGACGAACTCGTGGGAAGGAAGTACTTTCTGCGACAAGAACGTTCCATTCAGTCATGCGCATGGAAAAAAGGCGAAAATCTTGAACTTTTCATTGTCTTGAAACTTCTCTTCTCACAATCTGAAAAACGGATGAGAAGAAGGTGACGAATATATCAGTGTGCAGAAAAACGTTAGTCGGCAACGTTTCACAATTTTTGAATGTACATATTTACCTATTTTGTCGCTAATTTCTGCAAAAAACACAACTGTTAAACTATACAAAAATGAGTTCTTGTTGAAATAGCAATGGCTGCATCATCTCAAGAAGACGAGGTTGTCTCGTGTCTTAGAGGAGCACTAACCGAGCCGACAGTGGCCGAACGGTTGGGTCATGTTATATTATTATTATTAGTTTTTTTATATTATTGTTAAATGACTTACTTTTTATGGGTATTACGTTTCCCGGACAGTCGAAAAGCGAGGCAATGCTCTGAAAGGATCCCATTGTTATATTTTCTATTTCACCTCTATCAATGCAAGCACGAAGCTCCGTTTTCATTACCTTAACGTGTGTGTTTTTTTTTAAATATATCTTCTTAATTTTTTTGAATTTTTTATTAACTAAAACATTTTCTAAAAGACTCTCTGTGACGCTGCCCGACGTGGCGTTCTCATCGATCGGGCTCCTGCTCAATCTGCTGCTGCTGCGCGTCATTCTGGGTCGCGGCCTCTTCGAGCCACACATCCGCCGCCAGTTCTACAGCGTCATCGGCAGCAGTCTTTATTAGACACGGAGAAAAACAAGTTATCGCCGTGGTAACAATTACATGGATCATGTATTGTTCTGCCAAATCCTACTATGCACATGTGATGAACGTTATTTTCCTAAATGTGAATCGCGTCTATCGAGAATGCATGGCTCTATTCAGGCAAACGGGCGCCGAAGACAAACTTTTGTTTTTGATTCTGTTTATTTAAAGAAAAATACACTTGAATTCGCACCTTTTTGGCCGAGTGTGATTTAGGAAAACGCCGAGTGCAATAGTCAGGAAAATCCAGCATAGGTTACGATTGAGTTGGAACTCCTTTAATGAAGTGGGACACCGCTAACCTCAAATCTTTGTTTTACGTTTTACATAATTCGGAATTGATTTAAAGGGAAGATAGCCTGTTAGCAATAAAAAAAAATTAAGATAACAATGCATTACGTTTAATTATAAGCTAATCAATAAAATTAAAAGAAAATTCTCCGTTTGCAGTGTACAATCTCGAGGAGCTCTTCGTCTTCGTCCCCGTCACTTTGATCTTTCGTCACAGCATCTCTGACCAATTGCTCGTTGCGATCTCTACGCCAGATACGATCTTTTACCTGGTTTGCTACATTGCGTTTTTTAAATGTAATATAATATTTTATCTTTAATATTTGAAATAACATCTTTAAAACAAAAGTAAGTTTTTTTCCTTTTGTTATTTTTTTGCAAGAAAAGTGGATAAATATTTATGTATTTGTTAGAGGCAATCTTGATATACCTATCCGTTTTTCAGACAACCCTCTACATAACTCTGGCCATAAGTATAGATCGAAGGCTCGTCTTCATATTTCCTAATGTTGGGAATTTATTATTCTTAAGAAATTCAAATTGCGCTGCCAATGATGTTTACTTGAACGCAAAAAGGCAATTGTGAGAAAGTTCAACCTTTCAGTATTTTCTAATTCGCTCTGTTGTTATCGCCTATTACTTAAAAAAATGTATTGTGCTCAACATTCATGAGAACATTATAACAAATCACACAATAGACCACTTTCCCATTCTCGCGAATTGCACTTGATGTTTTGTAACCATAAGAAACGAGGATTAATAAGTATACTTTTGACGCCTACAAGATGTAAACTGTATTCAAGTAAAGTAATATGCAATTATAGAGGCATAATTTCCCTTACATACGCCTTACAGGAAATATAATAGAAAGAGAAATGCTAAAAGCCCAGTAGTAAACGCACTAAAAAAATGAAGAGAAAAAGAATAATTTGAGTAAATTCACTGTCTTCTCAATTTGAGGTCTTAAAAATTTTTGAGAAAAGAATTCGTATCTAATTTGTTTGGATTGTTTTCTTAGGCAAAATAATTATTTGTCTTTATACATTGTTCTTTACCTATTATAAGTTCCCTTTTTTAATCATAATCTTTCCAGTTGTATCGCCGCCTTCCTCACAGCGTGCAATGGCTGCTCGTGCTCGCGCCGTGGCTCTTCTCCGTCTTCGTCGCGCTCTTCAGCACCTTTCTTGGCTGCTACAAACGAATCAACGTCTTTCTCCTTCGCTACAGCTATGACTGCTCGTAGGACAGGCCTTTTTGAAAATATTTCCCCTTTTTGGAACGGTTGTTATCAATTATGTCCCGCCTAAGGATCTCCAAATGTAGATTACAAAAATAAGGCGGGCGTATTGCAAATCCCATGAGTACTGTAAAGTTGCCTTACAATATAGACCTCTCAGGAGAAATCCGGCAATTCAAGCTGCATTAATTCTTTTTCGATGATGGTCCTCCTTTAACTCACAGGAACTGCTTGCCGTACACGTGGTTCCTGTTCGACGGCGCATACGCTGCATCCGTGCTGACCTTTGTCGCGTACGCTGCAGTCTACAGCCGAATCCTCTGGCTGATGTACTTTGCCGCTGCTCGGCCGCAATCTGTCGAACTCGCAGTGGTTCAGCCATTCTACCTATTTAAGAAAGAGAATTTATCAACAATTATTATTAATGTGTCGAACTTCACAGAGTCGTCAGTTGTATTTACTTCGAGTAAAAAGAATAGGAAATGCAAGGAACGTGAACAATATTTACCGTATTTTCTCTATTAGTACCCCCCCCCCCTTTAATAGTACTCCCCTCTGATAAAGCCATTGAAAAATAGAACCCCCCCCCTCCAATAGTGCCCCCCCCCAATAGCCTAATATCTCAGCATCAGGCGTACATCGAATAGATACTGGAGGCATGGGATGCTCTCCCAAATGAACTGATTGCAAATTCATTTATGCGGTAAAATGGATATTCCAGTGATGATTCCTATGAATTCGAGCTATGATTCTTTTATTTTTGAGAAGAAAATGTTGTTATAAAACTTTTACTGTCTCTCATTGAAAAATAGTACCCCTCCCTCTAGTAGAACCCCGACCTCTAATAGTGCCCCCTCTCGCAAGGGTGTTGAAAAATAGAACCCCCGGGAGTACTAATAGAGAAAACACGGTATCTTATTTATTTGTTAATTAATTAATTTCTTTCCTTATAATAGAACCCCCGGGGAAAAATAGAACCCCCGGGGGTACTAATAGAGAAAATACGGTATCTTATTTATTTGTTAATTAATTAATTTCTTTCCTTTCATCCAGCTCGCCCAGTTTACCGTTCTCTCTGCGACTCCAGTGCTCAATGTGCTCTTCTTCAATCTCTCCACCAGATTCGTCGATGAAGTCATCACGGCATCGCTTCTCGTCAAGTTGACGGGAACTCTTGACGCGTGCGCAACGCCCCTCTCCATGATCGCCTTTCAACCAAGGGTTGTTAATATTACTAGATATATTTTGTGCAAAGGTGCCGTATTTTCTCCATTAGTGCCCCGGGGTACTATTTTTAATGCACTTGCGAGAAGGGGGCGCTCTTAGAGGAGGAGGGGGGGGGGTTCTTTTAGAGCGAGGGGTACCATTTTTCAATGGCCTTCATATTTTCATACATTAGTTTTATTCTTATTTATTTCAAACAAACTTTGTTTAGTATTGGAAAAAAACTCTTTTTTAGTCCATTTGTTTCGGCGGTTTAAAAAGGTCAATCAGCAGCTGTCACTTGCATAGCTTCGAACGCGGCTTAACAATGCAAGTTGGTCCAAATATACAATTTTTTTTAAAGAGTATAAACCAATTCATTCTAACTCATCGTACAAACTTTTGAAGCTTTTTTTCGTCTAGATAACTCTCCGGTAATCGAGTTTTTGTCGACAAGGCACTGAATAATCGGTCTCCGAGCCCTGCTCGATCCGAGAGGGCTCGCCGGCCCGGGGCGAAGCCGCGATAATGTGGAGACAAAGAAGTCAGTAATGGAAAACACGTTTGAAATGGAGGAATCGGATAAAAAAATGTAAGAAGAAATGTTTCGAAAGGAACATGTATGTGTAATGAATCATGATCCAAGATGAGTCAAAATATAAATACATAATTCTATATTACGGCACCATTTCACTTTTTACAGTTCATCCTACATGATCTACTTTATATTATTTGATCATATCATTGATAAATCAATTCTTCTGTTCAATAAACAGCTAAATATTTCCCTTTTATTTCTATCATACACAAATCTTTATCATTTTTCCTTTTTGGATTTGTTGACGTTTTTATTGCGAAGAAAACTTATAATACGGAAATCAGCTAAAAGTGAAATAAATAAATAATAGATCGTAAAGTAGAAAAGCCTCAAGTTCGCAGGAAGGACAGTTGTTGTACTTTTAGTTCTTTATTTTGAAGGAAAAGTAATTCCCTTCAAAATTTTGCTTTTAGCTTAACCTTTAACAATGAATTTTGGAGTATCCAGAAACATTTCAAGGTTATTGACTTATGGTGCGTTATATCTGTGCTATGTACACAAAATTTGCTTATGAAATAAACATTTTCATTGGACATCGATTCGATATGGAGCAGAACCTCATAATTTTATCAGTTTCATCTTCTAGATTCTTCTACTCAGAACTTGTCTTGACGCAGATAAATTCATTTATGTGCTCAAAACTTTTATGTTCATTAATTTTGCACTCGCTAATCTCTCCACAGTAGAAATCAGCTATGACTTGAAGAGCGAATGTGAAGAATAAAGGGTAGTAAATGCTCATATGTTAATAGGCAAAATAAAGGCAAAAATTACAACACAAGCCGGCCAAAATTAATTTATTAAGAGTGCAACGAAGAATTTGTCGATTATGCATTTCTGGAAGCCAATTGAAGGGAAAGGAAGCCATTTCATGTTTGTAGAATTTTTTTCTGTTTTTAAAAGAAAGTGACTAAGTGAAAAGGATATCATTGAGGCAGTGAAAGGGAAACAGCAGAGAAAGAGAGAGAGAGAGAGCGAGGCAGAAAAAGAGAAGAGAGAGGTAGAGATGTAACAACAAGACGCTGCAACTGCAGTCCAATTCTATTCCTTTCGATGTAGAAGACGAGGGGAGATATCAGAGCTTTATCTTTGGGAACCGGCCAACACCAGGCCAACAAGAGAGCGGCAACCGCTCACGAAGAGCCAAGGAAGGGAGACTGACTAGACATGCCTTGAACATAGAATGACAATTGCATTGCACTTAGCTATGCAAATAAGGGAAAGGGTAATAGTGAAAGAAGCGGGAGGAAGAGAGATGGAGAGAGACATGGAAATAGAGAGAAATGGAGAAGCAAAAAATTAAATGGGAAGAGAAAAAAAAGAGTTGGTAAGTTTAGCATGAGTGAAATTCTTTTTACTGCGCAGTTCGTTGTGTTTTGCTTTCCTCGCAAATTTGTTGAAATTATATGTTCTTTTTTTTAAACCATTATTTTGCGTCACATGAATTGATTTGCGAATGTAGGTCCAGTCTATCAGGATATCTGAGAGAAAACAGTATTTAACATTCCGCACTGGAGAGAAAGAAAATGAGCGCACAAAATGTAGATAGCGAGAGGGTAAGAGGGAGAATATGACGGAGAGAAACCAGTCGAGTTTACACCTTAAATAAAGGATTTAATTCTTTCATTAGGCGCAATAAAAAGGAGGGCCGGATTTGACGAGAATGAAAAGGAAGAATGCTGGCAATTTTTTCTCTCGAACTTTGCAAACGTGCACTTTTCTACGTGGAACATTGAAAGACCAATAAAATTTGCAACATTTAAAGTACTCTCCGTAATTTTCTGGTAAAAAGTGCTGATAAACAACAAGTTTAACCCATTTTGAAGTTAGCAAAGTCATGAAACATTGAACTTTCCCTGTTGCCAACTTCATTATGCTTACTGGATCTCTAAAAGCACAGCTCAGACCGTATAAAAAGGGTGATTTGTTCACTTCCTCATCATTCTTCCGTTTGTTCTCCTCGGGATCACCGGAAGCTTACTACTACTGAGGCTACTTTCCCCTTCCCACTTCCCTTTCACGGTCCCCTCCAATTCTCACTTCACTCCAATTTCCCCTTCCTTGTTTCCTTTTTCACATTTCCCGTCCCTCTCCTTTTCCTCTTCTTTTTCCTTTTACCCATCCATCTCATTCTCATTCCTTTCTCCTTCACCCTCCCTCGCTCTCATCTCTGCTCTTTTCCAGGCTTTCCCTTCATTTTTCCTCTCTGTGAATGCCCTCTCTCTCCGTTTTAGCACCTCTAGTCCTCTCCAATGTCCATTCTAAAATAAAAAATTCCCCACCCCCTCCTAACATGTGTAGGTATTCCAAAGAGAACTGTCCTTACTTTTTGCAGAGATGCGTCTCTTCTTCCCTCTTCTGCTCATCTCACTTCGTCTCCTCCTATTGCTCGGACACTCCAATACGGCTCCAGCAGTCGAAAAGGCTCCAACAGAGCCAACGGCTCCCTCTACGACTCCAGTATAACTTTACGAACTTTCGAAATTATAAAAACTTTGATCAAAGAGAGTTGAAACAATTCACAAAACAAATTTCATTGCTTTACATTCAGGGGCCTCCCGGCGAATGCTACAACGGGAATGGTAACGAGCAATGCTCTGCTGCCTATCCGTATTGCCTTATTACGGTCACCATAAACGTGGATAAGGTGTACGACCCGAAGGCCGGTCACAGTCGGGTGTATGGACCCTGCGCAAGCTCGCCAGTTCTGGAAGGATGCGCTGGCACTGCGAGAAACATGTCATCTTCAAAATCATGGAATTTGGAAATCATATCTTTAAATGACAATCGAACAATCTTGCTTGAGAGAATTTGTAGCATAGATATCGCCTTATTCTGCCTTCAGATACAGTTGCTACTGCGACAGCTGGAAGGAGTCATTTTGTTCCTCTCTTAACCACACGATACAGGTATTATTAATAAATCCTTTCACAACGAATCCTTTCGAATCACTACATCTGCTAACTTTACAGCTCAAGCTGGAGAGGATGGCCGTGGAGCTCTATCAACAGGAGAACCCTACAACTCTTCCGCCCACAACGACGTCCGATCCGAATGTAGGCATTTGATTTACTAGTCGAGTGAGATTAATCTAAAGATTAATCAATCAGTTAGGCAAATATATAATTTAAAAAAAAAAAACAAATTTAATTCAGCACCGCTGCCTGAAGGACGCCGATCCTCTCGTAGTCTGCTCCGATTCCTCCTTCTGCCACTCCAAGATCTTCTACGACCGGGGCACCTTCCGGATTTCCAACCGATCCGGCCTCGGCTGTCTGGAGAAGCTTCCTGACGAGACACTCAACGATAGCTGCCGCAAAGTATAAAGCTATTTTTTGGTTTAAAGTGTCTTTTTAAAGAAAATTACAAAATTGAGTAGTAAAATTATTGTAATACAATTTCAGGTCGAGTCTTTCAACACCTCGAACCCGATCTTCGAGTGCTTCTGCCAGAGTGAAGTCGGCCGAGCTTGCAATGCACTGGATGAGGTCAATAAAATGATAGGGAATGGATGACCAGAGTGAAATCTCAGCATTATGTGATTATGCATCACAATTTATGCTGGTTATTTCCAGAACAAGAATAAGGATCGAAAGGGCAACTGGGACAAGGAGGTCGGCGCGTTGATGAAGAAAGTGGTCGATGAGGAGAAGGAAAAGGAGAAGAATGAGCTAAAGAAGAACTTGGACGATGACAAGGACAATACCGGTTTCCCTTTTGCGACCGTCGGTGGCGTCTCTGCTCTGGGACTCTGCTGCTGTGTTCTCCTACGTAATGCTATATTTTTATCCTGTTTATTTTATTTTTGAAATAGTTTAATTTGTTGAAATTGTAAGTTCATTTTACAATTGGACGATACTCTAGTGTTCGCCCTCGGATACGCGGCCTTCAAGTACCGCAATTGGAAACGCAAGAAGATTGAAGAAGAATACGGTACATTTCATTACTTCCTGCTTGAAACATCAATGTGTAAGGTGTAATTGGAGAAGAAAATCGAAGCCAAAGAGAAAGCCATCCAAGAAGCCAAAGAGAAAGCCATCCAAGAAGCGAAAGAGAAAGCCATCCAAGAAGCGAAAGAGAAAGCCATCCAAGAAGCCAAAGAGAAAGCCGAAGAGAAAGCCATCCAGGAAGCCAAAGAGAAAGCCATCCGGACAGAAACCCTGGAGGGCGTTTGGCACGAGTGGGACCCTATGAACGTGCTTGCCTGCTGGAATTATCACATTACCTTGTTGAGTAACGTGCACCCCACGCAGCTCATTCCGGTGAAAGGCGCCAAGAAAGTGCTCGGAGAGTATGTGACATTTCGTTCCTTTTTCAAAGTAAACAAAAAAAATCAATTAACATTCTACTTTCAGAGGGCTGGTTACTATCCGTGGTGATAATGATCAGACTTATCTTCCGATGGTCGTCGCGACTGCCGTGGACACGAAGCTGCCAGGCCAGGAGCAGATGCCCTGGAACTTTGTTGGCGATGGGCAGCTCCTCATCGCGGCGCAGGCGCGCTTTTTATAAATATTAGAAAAAAAGAGCAAAGTAATTATTGGAGAAGGAATATGGCATACTTTTCAGTGCCCGAACAAGTCCTACCTCGGCGAGTTCTTCCTGGGCCTCGTTCACGCTGACGTGAAGTGCATCATGCAACTGACGCAGAGGGCCGAGGCAATGGGATCCGGGGTAAGGTTTCATTTCGATCTCAATTTTACTACCCCCCCCCCTCCAAAAGAGTTCATCTCTTGATGTGAGTACGAGTGTTATATAATTGATCATTCTAGATGGATTATACCGTTTAAAATGCGGGATATCGATAAAATAAAAGTAAGAATTGCAGACGACCGACTACCTTCCACCCGGCAAGGGCTCGCTCGAGCAGATGAAAGTCGGCAACACGACCATCGACGTGAGCATTTCAGCCGTCGAGGACAAGGTTCATTCATTCTAGGAACATCTCGGAATCATGCAATTTGGGCTAGTAATTTTTTTGACAAATATTATATTATCGTCTTTAGTACAAATTGATATTATTAAGGAAAGTAGTAAATTGGCACCATGACAATTAATTACTTTCCGCGCGAATAAAAATAACAATCACATGACGTCGTTTTTTTTAAGAAGTCCTACTCGCGTCGCAAGCTACAAATCGAGGTGAAGTCTGAAGAAGCGGGCAAGTCTGGCACTTTCGTTGTCGACCACTTCCACTACCACGACTGGTCCGAAAAGGACATTCCCAGCATGCGTGAAGACATCTTCGTACGTTTTGCCACTCAACCATCGGCGCTGTTAACCCCGAACCAATGAATCCCATATAGCCCAGTGGTGGCTAAGTTGGCTGGCCTTGGCTCAATTGCGAGTTTATCTTGAAAATGAGCTCCGCACACCTGCCCACAATATTGCAGGAGGTTGCGTACGTGGTCTTCCAATCGTTCACCAAGGTTGACAAGCGCCTCCTCGTGCACTGTCGCGATGGCTTGGGCCGTACGGGCGCTTTCCTCCTGGTTCAGGTTAAACATGGTTTACAAATCAGCAAAACAAATGTTTGCTTGCAGATTCTCCTCAAGAAGGCCTTCCAGAAGATCACGCTCGTATGGAAACTGGTTTTGGAGGAGGCCAAGTATGTCCGCTTGAACCGCTACAACGCGATCCAAAAACCAAGTGTCAGTGTTAACTTATCGATTGATCGCAAAATTGTTTGAAATAAACAAAAGTTTCCGGTAATTATACCTTGTTGATTTGTTGAAAATTGATTGGTTTCTTCAGGCATTTTGTGCTTTAAGTCTTTCTTATTTTCAGCAGCTGGCTTTCGCTCTCTACGTCGCGGCTGGGGTCATCATTAAAGCTGTCGACGCGACGACGGAGGACGTGCTGCATTTCAAGGCGTTCTCCGACGTGCTGATGTATCGAAAAGAAAAAAATTACTATGAAAAACTGTAAAAAAAATAATATGTGTCTTTAAAAAAGTCTTTTATCTAAATTTTGCAGGGGCGCAGTGGCGAATGAGCTGCCGGTTGTATCGGCGACGGCAGTGAAGAATGAGCAGCTGGTTGCATCGGCGACGGCAGTGAAGAATGAGAAGGGAAAAGGAGGAGGAGGAGGAGGAAACGATGGAGGCAAGAATTCCCTTAAGGGAAGTGTGATCAAAGTGGAGATGGACTGAGAAGGGAAGGAGGAGACTTAGGCCAAGGCATAAAGAGAGGGCCACATTCGTCTTGCGTTTTCGTGTCTTGCGAGAAATAATGCATTACAGACAATAATTGAACGGATATGGGAAAATCGATTACAATGGAGCAAAAAAAATTGTCACCAAGAAAAAAGCAGTTGTGAAATGAACGTTGACACCAAATTTGCGACGAACAGCTAGAGTAAAACATTTGACTGAGCCAAAATTGGTTCAGACGTTCTGGAAGTACTTTTTAGACAGATGCGAACAGCTTCATGTTCTGTTAATTATTAAGTGAACTGCTCGATTAAAATATTTTTTATGTGAGAGAAACTGGGGGTTGGTTGTCGATGGCATGCAATCCGCCAGGCGCTATCTTGGCCACGTTTCATTTCTATTTTTTGCTATCATCTCACTTCTCAAGCGCCTCCTCGGAAATGTTCTCCACCTTTATGATATAAAATGCTTATCACACAATTATTATTATTATTATTATTATTACTGTAATTGTTCGAAATGATCTAGCATTAATTCTGACCGACGTATCCACAACTTAACGTACCAATTGTATATGTCGCCAAAATATTCATTGTTCACGTGCAATTAGCATGTTTCATATCTTATTGTCATGTCATCTCTTTCATTGAAGAATCATATCTTTCAAATCATCTATTTATGGATAGATCCCTCTTTTACGGATCTTTTTCACTCTCTGTTTCCAATTCTTTCTCACATCCCACATTCCCGCTTCCCTCTCCTTCTCCTGGCAACTCGCAAATTTGCAACTCTCTCTCCTACATCGTCTTCTCTCTCTTTCTATCTCTCTCTCTCTGTCGTCTGCGCGAACTCCGACAGCGAAACCGTCTCCTGGCGTTGATATCGCTGTTCGGAAAGGGCCAATCGATATTGTCTTTTAGCAGTTGCATTGACTGATAACGCAACACTTTGGCTCTGCAATTTCTTTGGAATTATGTGTAGAAAGAGACGCAGTCACAAGCTGAGCCGGCTTTCAACGAAAGTATGACGACAGCTATTTTGGATTGCTCAGAATGCACCCACTCTTTGCGTGAATTTATGATATTTATATGCTCAATTAATTAATTATAGTGTTACAAGAAGATTATAACTTCGCATTCTTTATACTGTTGCAGCAGTAGCAAATAATTTGACGGTTAAAAAAAAGCTTACTGTATTTCGCCATGTGCTGATATTCTTCGTGCTGTAAATAACGCAAAGTAAAGTAAAGCAAAGTAATGTTTAATTAAGTTTATTTCTTCTGTTCAGAACTTCCATGTCGCCTCTGTACCGTCTCCTCTTCTCGCTATTTCTCCTCGCCTCTTCCGCCCTCTCTGCCTGCGACTTTCCCAATGGCACAGCTACTGCCCTGCACTGGTGGCAGTGCGGAGGGCAGCCGGACATTGTCTTCACCGAGGCGCACGCCGTCGACGAGCATGGTTGATATCTTTCTCTCTCTCGCTTTCTCTCTCTCACTCTCTGTCATTCTCTCTCCCTCTTCCTCTCCCTCCTCTTATCTCGTTCTCTCTCTTTGTCTCTTTCTCCTTCTATGTCTCTATCAGCTTATCTAAAGAATAGGTTAAGAAAAGAAAACAAGTTCCTCAGGCAAAGAAGTCTATCCCATCCACATGACGTCACCCATCTTCGTGCAATCCCACATGACGAACAATGTCGGCGTCCTCACCAATCTCAAGGAGAGCATCCGCGTCTTCCAGTACGCCTCCTCCTGGTCGTCCACCGGCTGCCAGTGGAGCGAAGTGCCCACCTTTGGCTTACTGTAAGTCGCAAAGATATTTCCGATGCATATGCAGTATTCTTCCTTTTTTAAATATTTTATTCTGCAATAATAAGTATTTCTTTAATTCCATAAGAGAAATTTTAAGAATTTTCTTTTAACCCATGTCAGGTTTAGCTATTGCATTACTATATGAAACAACAAAAGGTGCAGTCCACTTTGATGCGGACTTTGGAGTTGGACCGTTAAAGCTGACTTCTTATCTTTCCGGCGTTTTCCTCTCTCTCACATCAGTTTTTCTTTCTTTCTCACCTCCCACTTTCGTCTCGCTCTCATCTCTGATTGTCCTTCTCATATCATATATCTTTCCATCTCTATCTCTCCTTCTACTTTCTCTCCTTTCTTCTCTCTCTTTCTACCTTCCCTCTCTCTCCTTCTATCACTATCTCTCTCTTTCTCCCCTTCCATCTCTCTCTCTTTCTATCCCGATCTCTCTCTTGCTCTCTCTATCTACCTCTCCCTCTCTCTCCCTCTCTATCTCTTTCTCTCTTTCCATCTCTCCCTCTATCTTGTTCTCTCTCACTCTCTTTCTCTTTCTCTCCCTCTCTCCGTATATCTCTTTTTCTGTCTCTCTCCCTCTCTTTCTTTCTCTCTTTCTCTTCCTCCTTGTCGTTTTTGCAGTAGAATATACCTAGGAATCATGCAGTTTCATTCCATTCATAGGAATTTATGACTCAATGTTGGTCTTGACCTCAGTGAATGAATGATTAGCGAGGGAACGTATAGCCTTGCGATACGAGGCAACATCTGTAATTACGGGTTTGGTTTCTTGATAAATTTTTTTGGGCATTGAACTGTTTCTTCCAAAAAAAAAGATAACTATGACTTGTGAGAAAAACATAAACACCAAAGAAGCATTTCGCTTTATGGTTCACATCCTGAAAATAAGTTAAATGATAGAAGAATGCATTAAGAACTTAAGGAAAGTGTGTTTTTTTTAAATAATAATAAAATTAAAAAGGGCTATATAAGCCTTAACCAGTCTTTCTCGTCTTCTCTCCTTCTCTATTTCCTTCTACTTTCAAATTCTTTCTGCCCAACCCCTTCCCATCTCTCTGCTTGCTCTCTCGCTCACTGTATCTCTTGCTCTCTCTCCATTTCTCTGTTTCTCTGTCTCTCTTTCTCTCTCTCTCCAGCAAGAACCTGGACGCATGCTCGATTGGCGTGGAATGCCCAGTGGCGAAGGGTGAGGTCGACCTGAAGGTTACCATCGACTTCACCAAGTTCTCCTTCATCATCTCGCTTCTCACCAATGACATTCCTTATATGATCGAGGTTTGTGCAGCAGGACAGGCTTGTTTCTAGAAAGAAAGAAAATACATTTTAATGCTCTTCTACTACCACAATTGCAGTTCACGCTCACGGACAGCGTGAGCGGCGGCACTGTCTGCATCTCGGCGCAGGCGCGCGGGCTCACCAAGTGATTGTCGTGTTGTCAGGACCATGAACTCTTTTTTTAATTCTACCGTATCCTCAAATCGATAGGATATTGATTGAATTAGAATACTTCGTCAATTTTCTCAAGTTTGTTTTCCTGTGGGTGTTAATGCTGAACCTTTCGGCTGATACTAGGCAAAGAAGTCTTCGTTTTGTTATCTGACTGCCAGAATATTGACAGCTTGACTAGTCTCCGTCGCAAAAATGGACGTGACACGTGAGAAAGATACGAGTTTTATGCGCCACGCCATAAATCTCTCGTGCTCGCTACTGTGGCAATAATAAATAGTTGAAGACAAGGTGGTGCCGGAGAATACTTCCTTTTTACCGTTCTTCTAATCCGCCTCAACTCATGGCTGACATTTGGGTGTTTGTTATCGAAATCAAATGATGAGATAATGAACAAAAGCACACTTTCTAGAGCCGAACAAACTTTAGTCATTATGTCATGATGTCATATCTAAAAGTGTGTCTACATCAGAAAGCAAATAAAACAAAATTTTATTGGCATGATAAAGAGAAAATTAAAGAAGGGTATGCCGTAATCAGTGTTTTTCGTTTACTGGTCAAGGCACTCGAATTATTATGAATAACAACGGTCTTATCATCAAAGAGGAGTCAAGGGAATATAAACAGATTGAGGACGATGATATCATCATCGACACCTTTTCTCGATAGGTCACAATCGTCAAAAAGGAAAAATTTTGTTACCATGAAAAAAGAAATAGTCACCGTTTTTCTAACAGCTACCATAGCGACTGCTTCAGCTGACTGCGGCTTCCCGAACGGTTGATCAATTTGCGATAATTATGAAATGTTTATATTTGAACAACAATTAGAAAATTGTAATGCGCAACTGCTTCCTAGACTTCTCAAAATGGTATCATTTTGTGAAAGTCCTTGACACCCGCATGTTATCACTAACGATCTCTCAATATCTATCTCTCTTTAGATTTCTCGCTTGATCAATCAAGTGTAAAAATTTTAGAAAAAAGTTTGATGATGACGTCATTAACTTCTCTCAACTGTTGCTGTAGGCACTGAAACGCAGTCGCATTGGTGGCAGAATGCGGGCACGGGAAATGTCACGTTCCTCGACTGCGTTCTCTTCAATGACAAGGGTTATTTTTCGTCGTAAATTTCCTAGTATTTCATGAAAATCATAGAACACTGAAGTGGATCTACACAAGATTATTATAGCCGTTCTTAAATTTTCTTTAAAAAAAAGTATATAAGTATTTATGTAAGTACCATTCAAATCACCGTTTGGTATGCTGGATTACAGGAGGGCGATCACCGAAAAATATTTAATGGAGGTTCGAATTGCTGCCTCTGCCCTGTGATTCCTCACTCTCATTCTCGCGTGCTATTTCGCAGGTCGCACAAATCCGCTGCGTGAAAATAGCAAGCGCGAATGAGAGTGCGAAGGGGAACGGCAAATTGAAATATCACATAATTTTTCGGTGATCGCCCTCCTTTAAAGGAGGCTTAAACTCGGAAACTCCTAGCACGAAATGGCCGATCTTATAGTACGGTACATTTTAACAACGTGATCCTTTTCTCTTATATTTCAAATTGGCGGTTTGTGTCCGTTTGGTGAATCATGAATATGCCGGCATATATTTTACGGCCGAATGACGAAATTTCACGCTTTTCGGTCATTTTCACGGCCGAACGACGAAATTTCACGCTTTTCGGTGATGATATGCTCGTCAATCCTATTTGGCCGTAATTTGGTCAGGGGACTAATGTTAAATTTAAAGTTCTGTATAAATCACTAATATTTCCCTCATGATAAGGCGACTCTTTTCAGATGCAAATTACTCCTCTAACTTTTGGTTTAGTAAATTGAATTTTTGCTGATACTTTCGCAAGCTCAATCCGGACACATTCACAGAATCATCCTTATAGAAAAAAATTGAGTTTTCGCCTCCTGTAATGCACAATGTTGATAGATTAATATTGTAGAACGAAATAAATATAATAAAGGCATTCTTGGAGTTTTACTTCAATATTTGAGTCGAGGATACATTAAATTAAAAATAAAGCAAAGAATATTTGATAAGTTGAGAAAGATTATCTCTTGAGTATCCGATCTCGCTGTCCTCTCCACTCTACGCAAAGACGACCCTCGACAACGGCGAGGAGGAGATGGTGCCAGGCGACCTTCTCATCTCCATCCGCGTCTTCCAGATGTTCGAGATGAGGGACGGCCGCTGCCGCTGGGTCGAAGTGCCGACCATGGGTCTTTTGTTAGAAGCCTTTGGTTTTTTTTAAAGCAGACTCAGCCATAATCAGTTTGACTTTTCTTTTAGTCTCTCTATTTCTCACGCTCTCTCATTCTTGTGTTAGGAAAATTTGGCGGGAATTTAAGAGGTAGTTTGTGCACCTTTAACCTTTAGAATGCCCAAAAGAATACTATTAAAATAGATATCAATCTTCTTCGGTCTCATCGTTCCTTAAGTTCTCATTGGATATGTGATCGAAATGAAGCTTTGCAAGTCTACTTTGGCCATCTTTAAGGACTAATTTTTTAAAGAATTAAAAAATTCGACTATATCATCATCAGGAAAAACTTGGACGGCTGCACGAACGGCGTGCCTTGCCCGGTGAAGCGTGGCCGGCAGACCATCATGGTCAAGCTCGACTTTACCAAGTTTGTTGAGAGAGGGAGAGAGAGAGAAAGGGAGGGGGAGAGATTACGAGGTATCGATTGATCATTTCCACAATATTATTGACTGATATTATCGATTGGAACGATTCCAATAGATTCCGGCCACTGATCGGAATGCTGAAGAGTGACGCGCCGTACCAGGTCGGGTTGAGCAAGACAACCGGGAAGACTGCATCGATTACATCGCAGTCACGAGCCACCACCAAGAAGACATCTTAGAAGCTGTCGTTGACGATCGATCTTTTTTATATTGATTTTCCGCACCCAAGACTTCCATCGCACACGTGATAATCAAAATGTTTTTGTTCAAAGTGCAGCAATAATGTCTTTGCTCCCGTACACATTTTTCGAATATGTCGAGCATTGGATAGGAAGAGAGAGAGAGAGAGAGAGAGGGATAAAACGAGAGAGAGATATAATGAGGGAGAGAAAGTGCTGATTATAAACTCTAAACAATGTGGTTCCACTTATACAACCGGCTACAAGAGAGTGTATACACGAAATGAATCTGACAGGACGAACTAAGAATCTCGATATTTTGCACACAAAAAGAAGTAGTGGAACTGTCGTTTTGGAACGTCGTAAATGTCGTCGGATTGTGCTGTAATCTCCCGTTCTTTGAAAACTTTATCTTGCTCTTCTTCTTTGTCCTTTCGTGCAGTCAAAAAAGTGACAGGGACATCGGACATGCGACAAAACATGGGATCAGGACAGAATAAAAATATTGGGAGGAGAGAGAGAAAGAGAGAAAAAGAATGGACGAGACGAGGAGAGAGAGAAAGAAAGAGAAAGTGAAAGAGAGAGAGAGAGAGGAAAGTTAATGAGTTTATATGTAAAATGGTGTGCACGCCACGCTCGATGCACACATTTCCTAAAGAGGAAGAGAGGAAAAGCTGCTTGTATTAGTAATAATAAGACTCCGGCTCCTCTTTCTTTCCTGTTATCAGTGGGAAAGGAAAGAGAGGAGGCAACAGCAGCAGTCAAACAATAACACGAGCACTGCGCGCATGGAAAATACTAATGAAAGGATGTTGTGAGAGTGAAGAGAGAGACGAAAGAAAGAAAACACGAAGAATTAAAGTACTAAAAATATTTTAGATGAGAAGAATGATGTCACGTTAATGAAATCTGAATCATCGCTTTTTGTTAGTATGCATGTTCTCAACAACACAATATACATATAATGCAAACTACTATTTGATTGACTAAACATATATGTACTTCGGCCATAAACTACTACGCATACATACAGTCCCGCCCAACATTTCAGGTACATAAATTAATTAGATTAATTAGATTAATTTAAATAATTTCAATTGTGATTTGAGCGATATTAGGCAGTTTTACGCAGTTTATTACGTTTGTTAGGGTGGTTTTTGACGTGCTAAGCAAGTACATACAGTCAGATTTTAAAAAGAATCTGAAATAACCGTTTAAAAACGAATTCGGCCGGTTTTAGGAGGGACATCTTTTACTGTCTTTTAGGTGCCGTCGATCATGGGTTATCGAGGCACCTAAAAGATGGCCATGTCCCTCCCAAGGGTGAAAAAACAAAACATAATAAAAAATGTATCTCTAATTCGTTTTTAAACGGTCATTTCAGATTCTTTTTAAAATATGACAGAATGTACTTGTTCAGCATGTCAAAAACCAGCCTAACAAACACAAGAAACTGCGTAAAAGTGCCTAATATCGCTCAAATTCCAATTGAAATTATTTAAATTAATCTTATTAATCTAATTAATTTATGTCCCTGAAATGTTGGGCGGGACTGTACATATGTTACAAACTACTGTTACAAGCATCAATATATACCTGATCTGTATTTTCAAATACACTCATGAATCCACTTCAAGTCTGATTAAAAGTGGAATCGCCTAACAGACTACGAGGATGGAAGTCTGTAGTTATTTAGCCAGTCTCTATCTGCTAACACTGGCCTTATCTCTGTGAGGTATGGCTAGTGATAATTTGTCAAAAGAAAGTTACAATGAGGAAACAAGTAAAGTCATGATTGAAAAATAGGCGTTTTTAAAACATTTCCGACAATTCTAGAAATGTCTTACGATTATTCGAACGCAACTTACGGCGCAACTTACGCCAAAGTACAGAATGCCAAGAAAGAGTTAAAATAATTTAACACAACCGCTAGCACATTGTGCACATAATAGACTTCTCTCTCTCTCTCTCCTTTGCTCTCTCTCACTCTCACTCTCTCTCACTCTCTCTCTCTCATTCTCTCTCACTCTCTCTCTCACTCTCTCTCTCATTCTCTCTCACTCTCTCTCTCTCCCTCTCCTTCATCGAAGCTTGAACCACGTGATCTGCGTCGCAAGGACAGCGCGTCCTTTCTCCTCTCACGCCTTGTTAGCATAAAAGAGTCACATCTTCATACGGAAAGCCACTTCTCATCTCGCAGCAGCTTCTCCCTTCATCTTCCTAGATGCTCACCGCCGCTCTTCTCCTCGCTGCTCTTGCCACCGGCCTCAACGCCGCTTGCAGCTTCCCGAACGGTTTGAAAAATAGCTATCTTGAATATTTTATTTTTTTATAGAAGATTTATAATTATGAATATTTACTATGAATAATACATAATTAGAAGTTAAAACTATTATTATTATTAAAATTCAGGCACCGAGACCGCGATGCACTGGTGGCAAGCGCCCGGCACCGGCAAGGTCACCTTCACCGAAGCCATTCCCCAGGACGCCGCTGGTAAGCTTTCTTTGGCATTGAGCCATGTTTCATCTTGGAATAAAGCGGGGGACTTTGTTTAAAAAATGGTTGAAATATTTTATAAAAGGAAAAGCGTAGGTTAAAATGACCTAATATCTCTCGTTGACTCTGATGGTTCTACCTAGTGTTCTCTCTCTACTTCTCCCTCTCTTCTCTCTCTCTTTTCCAGGCAAGCTCGAGTACCCGATCCAGCTTAAAAAGCCGCTGTACGTGCTAACCACGCTGGATAATGAAGACGCAGTCCTGAAAGCGGGCGATCTGCTCATGAGCATCAAGCTCTACCAGTACGGAGGATTCGCCGGCTGCTCGTGGAGCGAGGTCCCCACCTTCGGACTCCTGTATGGACCCTCCCATTTTTGCACATCAACTTAAATATAAAAAGAATTAAGCTAAAAAGTTTAAATAACAATTTGAGTTGTTCTTATAATCTAGTAATGGAGGAAAGGTGGAGAGACAAAAAACATTATATGTCAATTCTGGACTTTATACAAAGTATAGTAGTTTACGATCGAGGATATTTTGTTTATTCTCCATCTTTACCAGAAGTAACCTCGATGCGTGCGCCAACGGAGTGCCTTGCCCAATCGTCATTGGCAAGGCCACCGTCAAGGTTGTCCTCGACTTCACCAAGTAAGACTTTCTCTCTCTCTCTCTATTACTCTCTCTCTCTCTCCCTCTATCTTTTAAGATACAGCGCCATCATCTCTCTGCTGAAGAACGACGCTCCCTACCAGATCGAGATGACCCTGAAGAGCAAGTCCTCCGGCCACGCCGTGACTCTCGTGGCCCAGGCCCGCTCTCTCACCAAGTTGTAGAAAGGCTACCGTAATCCTCCCACCAAATTTTACCACATTTACATACTCTCTGAGCACTCAATTATTGCTGTAGCTATGCTTGTCTCGCAATAACCTATCAAGAAGGAGCGATGAAATGTTCACCAAATGCCGAATTACTTGAGAATAAAGAAAAGACGAAAGAACCTATACATACAATTTGCAAGGGTTAAACCATATTTTATTATTATATTACTCTACACTTTATAATTTTTCAATAAGAGAAATGTTAAAGATACATTTTTTTTATTTTGTTTTGTTTTTTCACCCATTTCATGCCTTTTTCAATCATATATGTTGCAAAAAGAAAACTACTTTGATGCCGACTTTGGAGTGAGACCCTCTTCTTATCTTTCCGGGTTTTTCCCTCTCTCCGCTTTTTTCTCACCTCTCCCTTTTATCTCGCTCTCATCTCTCAATGTCCTATTTCCTCTCTCTCTCCCTCTCTTTCTCTTTTCCTTGTCCTTTTTGGAGAAGAGTGTACACATGCTTACGAATCGAGCAGTTTCGTTCCATTTAGAAGAGCTTAAAACTCAATGTTGATCTTGCTAGGAAGTGCATTCATGAATGTCGAGAGAACGTGTAACTTTCAGAGAAGAGACCTCAATATTACGCGATTTGCGAGAGAATCAAAAAGGCAGCGGGCGTAGCCAAAATCGACCAATAAGGAAGTTTTGTTCAAAACTTGCTTATCGGTGCTTTCTGATACGAGGAATCGATTGGAGCAGGACTGAAAGTGGGAAAAAGACTTGAATTTGCCGTGCTGGGAATCGAGTTGGATGCACGTTTTTGGTACTTTGTTGAGGAAAATTTAGACTATAATAGCCAAGATAAAACTGAAAATTCTCAACTTTAAATTTCTTATAGACTTTATAATTTGAGAAAAAAATCTAATTGCATTTTCTAAGCTCCAATGTAACATTTGGTGTATTGTTTATAGGAACCTTCTTTGTAGAGAATCGAATAGTGAATACAACGACATCGAAATTGTCAGGAAAACTAAAGTCTTAAAATGATTATACTGTTTCATTCCTCTGAGTGAAAATGCGAGTGCAAGAGATTTGGAGTCAACATTTCGTAAAATGTACATCTTTTGATATTCCTTATAAAAACATGTAGTTTGTAATTTTTCTGCTCTTTAATGTCAACTATTCTCTAGCCGTAGTTGAAATGTCCAAAAACCAATCTCTGAAACGGAACAATGCTTAAAAAAAGGCCGGAGACTAAACTTTTCAGAAAGAAAACATTTTCCTCGGGGCAAAGAGAGGCTCTCAATATGTGTATATATAAATATAAAAAAATTTGAATGTTGTATAGCTCCAATTTTTTTTATAGAAAATACAGCCCTTGAATAACATTAATTTTTTCTCCTTCTCAAATTGCAGTTCACGCACACGCACAAGGTGAGCGGCGGCACTGTTTGCATCTCTGCGCACGCGCGCGGGCTCACCAATTGATTGTCGAGCACTTTTTGAATGCTACCGTCTTACGAAATAGATTGGATATTGATTGAAATTGAAACATTCAATTTCTCTTTTTTTGTTTCAATTCTGGGCCTTTTTTTGAATAATAGGCTTCGTTTCGTCTTCCACTGACATAAATATTGACGCAAAAGAAAGAGTAAGAGAACGAGAGAGAGAGAGAGAGAGAGAGAGAGCGAAAGAGCAGATTAAAACGATACATAATGTGGTTCTCCTTGTACAATTGGCTACAAGAGAGTGCATATACAAAAGGACTATGGCAGGACGTACTAAGAATCTCTATATTTTGCACACAAAAAGAAGTAGTGGAACTGTCGTTTTGGAACGTTGTAAATGTCCTCGGATTGTGCTGTAATCTCCCGTTCTTTGACAGCTTTATCTTGCTCTTCTTCTTTGGCCTTTCGAGCAAGCAAAAAAAATGTCAGGGACATTGATCAGGCAACAAAAGATGTTATCAGGACACAATACAAATACTGGTAGGAATGAGAGAAAGCGAGAGAAAGAGAGCGTGAAAGAGAGAGGAAAGTTTATAAGTTTATCAGTAAAACAGCGTGCGCTCCACGCTCGATGCACGCCTTTCCTAAAGAGAAGAGGAAAAGCTGCTTAGCTATAATAAGTCTCCGGCTCCTCTTATGAATTGGAGGCAACATCAGCAGCCAAACAATAAGACGAGGACTACGCGCCTGGAAACTACAAATGAAAGGATGTTGTGAGAGTGAAGAGAGAGAGAGAGAGAGAGAGAAAGAGATTGAGACGAAAAGTAGAGGAAACATGAAGAAAAGCGTAGAAATTGATAACCAAAAAAAATTTCTGAAAGAGAAAAAAAATTCTGAATCATAGTTTAGTGGTGATCTACCCTACAAAAAAAATATACAGTTGATTCTAAGCAGCAAACTAGAATATGTCTTGAGTTGTATTTTCCAATGTCACCATGCATCCATTCGAATCTGATTAAATATGGATACGCCTGACAGACTACGAGGATGGAAGTCTGTAGTCGGCTAGTCAGCCTACCTGCTAACAGTATCTTTTTCAGTCTATCACTAACTTCTCATGACTTATTTAATAGATCGACGCGATAAAACCTCTATGCATGATTACGATAGTCACGATAATCCAAACCACAATAAAAACATTGTGAAACTTACCGATTTTAATCAATGTCGTTCGAAAAAAGGAGCACAACTTATGCCAAAGGACAGTGTGAAATATGCAAATATATAGTAAAAATATATATAAAGTAAAGGAAAAAAGTAGTCTAAAGGAACAAATTACGCTGATCGTTTGGTCGATATAATGATCTGTGCATGTATGTATTGCTCTGTCAGGTATAAATCAGCATAGATTTTCAAATGGTAATTAGTCTAAAATAGAAATGTGTATTATTTTATCATTTCTTAATGTAACACCTTATGTATATAAGGTCACAAATGATCAGATTTCACTGATTATTGTGCAGCCTTTACTATGTTAAAATGTCACCGGCCCACACACACCAATCTCAGCTATAAACATTGTAAAAGGGCAAAGGACGATGAGATAACGCCGGTGAAAAAAGATGGAAAAGAAGAGCTCGGCTCTCTATTAATTTGTACTCGATATCGAAAATGTAAAAAAAATGAAGAAATTACTCGACATTGAAAGAAGGGTTTTTGTTGTTGCAATATTCAAGCATTCCGGAGAGGTTGAAAAATGCATCGATGCCACCACATTCTTGGAATTTTATTCTCTCTCTAATTCTCTCTCTCTCTCTCTATTTCTCTCTCTCTCTCTATTTCTCTCTCTCTCTATTTCTCTCTCTCTATTTCTCTCTCTCTTTCTCACTTTCTCTCACTCTCTCTATTTCTCTCTCGCTGACTCATGTTGAATCGGGCATCGAGCATGTATTATGGCCAATGACGTAAAGTGCCCATTCTTCCTCTGTTTTCCATATTCTCCAGTCGCACTCTGCCCACATTTGGCCCTTTTACAGCCTCTTCATCTTCTGCTGGCTACATATCAGTTTCTTTTGTTTTCTCATGCTCTTCTTTTCGTTCCGCCTGGCCCGTCGTCAGAGAGAGAGAGAGAGAGAGAGAGAGAGAGAGAGAGAGAGAGAGTACAGAATAGTATGGTGCGAAAGGGAAAATGACAACTAGATGAGTGATTTTCACTCTCTTTTCTCTTTCTCTCCCCTCACTCTTTCTCTGCTTCTCTATACTCTCTCTCTCTCTCTCTCTCTCTGTATCTACTCTCTCTCACTCTCTCCCTTCAATCCAAGCTTCTGCCACGTGATCTCCTCTCCCGCCTTATCAGCCCAGCTCCCGCATAAAAGCGCGGCTTCATCAGACGGAAGGCCACTTCTCATCTCGCAGCAGCTTCTCCCTCCATCTTCTCCTCCTCCTCCGAGATGCTCACCGCCGCTCTTCTCCTCGCCGCTCTCGCCACCGGCGCCAACGCCGCTTGCGGCTTCCCGAATGGTACGAAAAAATTATAATCATAAACATATTTTAAAGTTATATAGCTGAGAATATTATAAATAATAAATAACTAATGATAAAATTAAAATATAAATTTAAAAAAATAATCGAAATTCAGGCACCGACACCGCGATCCACTGGTGGCAGGCGCCCGGCACTGGCAAGGTCACCTTCACCGACGCCATTCCCCAGGACGCTGATGGTAAGCTTTCTTTGGCAGTGAGCCAGCTTTAGATAAAGCGGGAGAAAGTTGATCGTTAAAAAAATTCTTTATCATTTCATTGTTTTGTGCTCGAAATTTGCTAAAATAAACTCGCAGATTTCATTGTATAGGATCTCTTCTAGTATCTCTCTCTCTCCGGTTCTACTTGGCATTCTCTCTTCTCTCTTCCCACGCTTCCTTTCCCTCTCACTCTCCCTCTCTCTCTCTCCCTCTCTCTCTCTTTCTCTCTCTTTCTCTCTCTCTCTTCCAGGCAAGCTCGAGTACCCGATCCAACTGAAGAAGCCGCTTTACGTTCTGACGACGCTGGATAACGAGGAGGTTGTCATGACCGCGGGCGATCTTCTCATGAGCATCAAGCTCTACCAGTACGGAGGATTCGCCGGCTGCTCGTGGAGCGAGGTGCCGACTTTCGGACTGCTGTACGCATCTTTTCATTCTTTGACGCTTTTAAACGAGCCAAAAACCCACGTTTAAATTCGCTCCTTTTGCCTTCTTTAACATTGAGAGAATACGAAAGAGACTATCGCTGATATTCGCCATGACGTCATTTAATGCCTAGTCAATTTTGGCTTTTATACAAAGTATAGTATTTTGTGACCGAGGAAAAATGAAGTTATAAAAATAGTTTATATGTTGTTTATTCAACATCTTTTCCAGCAATAACCTCGACGCGTGTGCCAACGGAGTCCCGTGCCCGGTCGCCATGGGCAAGGGCACCATCAAGGTCGTCCTCGACTTCACCAAGTAAGACTTTCACTCTCACTCTCTCCGTCTCTTTCTCCCTCTATAACTCTATCGTTCTTTCCTTCTCTCTCTCTCTCTCTCTCTCTCTCTCTCTTACTCTTTCTCCGTTTTCTTTCTGTTTCTTCTCTCTGTTTCCTTTCTTTCTCGTTATCACTCTCTATCTTTTCTTCCTTCTATGCATATTTATTACTATTTATTTCAAGGTACGGCGCCATCATCTCTCTGCTGAAGAACGACGCTCCCTACCAGATCGAGATGACCCTGAAGAGCAAGTCCTCCGGCCACGCCGTTACCCTCGTGGCCCAGGCCCGCTCTCTCACCAAGTTGTAGAAAATCTACCGTAATCCTCCCAATAAATTGTGCCACATTTGCTTACATTTTCTCTCTCGATACTATACTGGTACTCTAGCTCTGTGTGTCTAAGAATAACTTATCAAGAAGGGGCGCTGAAATGATCACCGAATGTTCATTACTTGAGAATAAAGAGTTCTCGCAAAAAGATGAATGAGCCTATACAGCAATCGATTCATGGTAAAAATATTGGAAAGATACAGGGTCCGGGAGCAAACAATTCAGTTATATTCTGAATAATTTCTGATATTGGACTAACATATTCTGGAGTTTTTCTAATATTGGGTTATGATGGAGGCACTTCCAGAATGTTATAGAATGTTCCATTTATCTGCCACAACTCGGGCATTCGAGAGTTTCGGAGGGATTCTGTCAACTGGGAATCTCATGAAGATTTAAAGCTCACAGGAGGTCGAGAAAGCAACTTCCGGAATGTTCTGAAAAGTTCCAAGCACCGGGGACGGAATTCCTAGGGCACATGTTGGCCTCTTCCGAATCCCTCAGAAACGGAAAAGCCTGCCTTAATCTTCAGAAAAAGAAATCCAAAGCCGGAGTCCACCTTCTGGAATGTTCTGGAAAATTCCAGTTCACAGTGCAGAAATCGTCTTCTAAAATGTTCCTAGGACAGGTGAAAAGATGTTATCCCCTTTCGGAATCTTGGAAGTTTCTAGGACTGGGGAACGGTATATAGCAATTTCCGGAATCTTCTGGAATGTTCCAAGACTCGATTTTGGCCAATTTAGGAATTCTTTGGACTGTTTCCCAGGCAGATAGCAGACCTTGGGACCCTTTTCGAATTTTCTGTAATGATCCACGACCCGAATGCAGATGTTGACCCCTTTCAGAACGTTCTAGAATTTTCCCAGGCCCGCGGCAGAAGTCGGCTTCTTCGGGAGGTAACGAAAGTCGCAACGTTTTCATTTTGTATACCTAGAACTTGGATAATTAAGCCGGAGGGAGCATGAAAGCCCCCAGAAGAAATGTGCAACAATACGAGAGAGTATATACATTTAAAAAAACTCTGACAAGACGTACAAATAATCCAGAAATTTTGCACATAAAAATGTAGTGGACCCGCCTATTTCGAACGTCGTAAATGTCCTCGCATGGTGGTGTAAACTTGTGTTCTTTGTAAGCTTTATCTTGCTCTTCTTCTTTGGCCTTTCGAGCACTTAAAAAAATGTCAGGGACATCGAACATGCGCACGAAAGATGGAATCTGTACACAATAAATGTTCCAGGAAGAAAGATATAGAGAGAGAGAAAGAGAGCGAGAGAAGGAGAGAGACGAGAGAGAAAGAGAGAGAGAGAAAGAGAGCGAGAGAGGGAGAGAGAGACGAAAGTTTATAAGTTTATCAGTTAAACGGCGTGCACGCAACGCTCGGCCCACGCTTTCCTAAAGAGGAAAAGAGGAATGGAAAAAGTGCCAGGTACATCGTACATGCAATGAAAGATGGGATCAGGGCACAATAAAAAAAATTCTTGGAATCTCTCTATACATATCTCTCTTTCTTTCCCACTCTCCAACTCTCCCTCTATCTCTCAGTCTGCTTCTCTCTCTCGCTCTCTCAATCGCTTTCTATGTGAGACTCAAGTTGAATCGGGCAGCGAGTGTGTATTATGCTCCGTGACGCAAATTGCCCTTTCTCACTCTGTTTTCCATAGTCTCAACATTTGGGCCCTTTTACAGCCCATTCATGTGCCTGCTATCAATTTCTTTTGTTTTCTCTTGCCTCTCATTTTGCCTGGCCAGTCGCCAAAGAGAGTACAAAATAATATGGCGACAAATGGAAAATATATGGAATTTGAGGAGGCATTTTCACTTCCCTCTCTCTCTCTCTCTAACTTTCTCGCTGTCTCTCTCACCCTCTCCCAATATCCCTCTCTCTCTCTCTCCATCATCCAAGCTTATGCCATGTGATCTACTTCGAAAGGCCAACATATTGACGAGTGCCCTTTCTCCTCTCCCATTTTATCAGTCTAGCCCCCGCATAAAAGAGCGGCTTCATCAGACGGAAAGCCACTTCTCATCAGCTTCTCCCTCCAGCTTCTTTTCCTCCTCCTCCGAGATGCTCACCGCCGCTCTTCTCCTCGCCACACTCGCCACCGGCGCCAACGCTGCTTGCGGCTTCCCGAATGGTTATTTTAAAAAAAATTCATTATTTAACTTGTTTTATAAAATTTTATAATTATTAAGAATATTATAAATAATAAACAATTAATAATTAAATAAAAATTTAATTAAAAAAATAATAATTCAGGCACCGACACCGCGATCCACTGGTGGCAGGCGGCCGGCACCGGCAAGGTCACTTTCATCGAAGCCATCCCACAAGACGCGAGTGGTGCGGAATGTTTCTATAAAAAGAAAAGCGTAGATTTGTTAATAAAATTTCTTCTAGTATCTATCTCTCTGCCTCTCACTGCCTCTCTTCTCTCTGTCTCTCTCTCTCTCTCTTCCCTCTCTCTTCCCTCTCTCTTCCCTCTCTGTCTTCCTCCTTCTCTTTTCCTTCTTTCGCGCTCTCTCTCTCTCTTCCAGGCAAGCTCGAGTACCCGATCCAGCTGAAGAAGCCACTGTACGTGCTTACGACGCTGGACAACGAGGAGGTCGTGATGACCGCGGGCGATCTTCTCATGAGCATCAAGCTCTACCAGTACGGAGGATTCACTGGCTGCTCGTGGAGCGAGGTGCCGACCTTCCACCTCCTGTAAGCATTCCTTTTTTTACTTCCATCCTTTGACACTTGAGAGAATATATCCATATTCGGATGTTCCTCGTATCCGAATACGGGATCTCTGTCATTCATTTTTATGTTCATGCCAAACACCCACCAGTTAATTCTGGCTTTGAACAGAGTACAATTTTACTGCTAAATAAAACTAACAACAACGAGGAAAAGATGGTTAAAAAAAGTTTATACATAAATGTTAATTTACAAACTTTTCCAGCGATAACCTCGACGCGTGCGCCAACGGAGTCCCGTGCCCGGTCGCCATGGGAAAGGGCACCATCAAGGTCGTCCTCGACTTCACCAAGTAAGACTTTCTCTCGCGCACACTTTCGTCTCTTTATCCCTCTATTACTCTCTCATTCTTTCCTTTTCTCTCTCTCTCTCTTTCTCTTTCTCTCTATCTCTCTCTTTTACAACTTCACCAAATTAGCCTTCCTCTTTTTCACTTCCAGTCTCTTTTTTCTCGTTTCTTTCTCTCTCTCTCTCATTCTCTTTTACTCTCCTTTACTCACTTTCCAACCCACACTCTCTCTTTCTACTCACTCTCTATCTTTTAAGATACAGCGCCATCATCTCTCTGCTGAAGAACGACGCTCCCTACCAGATCGAGATGACCCTGAAGAGCAAGTCTTCCGGCCACGCCGTGACCCTCGTGGCTCAGGCCCGCTCACTCACCAAGTTGTAGAAAGGCTACCGTAATCCTCCAATCAAATTGTGTCAAATTTATATACTTACTCTCAATTCTCAACCGGTACTCTAGCTCTGTGTGTCTAACAATAACTTATCAAAATGCCCACAGAATGGGTACTGAATGAGAAAAAAAAGAATTCTCTTTGTAAGAAGACCAAATAGATACATAGAATTCACTTTAATGTAACGCGATGAACACTCGATGTTGGGTGGTACCGTATGCGAATACCGAATGACAGTCGCAAGATCATCTGCATTTACGTAACGTTATTCTGCATATTATTTCATTATGTTACCGTGGCCTATGCCGGAGCAGCGGGAACTTTGTATTCTCAATAAAATAAGTTACAGTCAGACTCATCGCAGCTGACTTTTTGACCATTGTACCAAAGATCATGTAAACGTCAAGTTATGGCTCCCCCTGAGCGGCTAATCTTTCTTTCTGTCCTAACCCTTATATTTTTTCTTCCCTAAGTTTATTAGTTTCAATGTTATGCCAGAAAGAAAGAGTTTATCCATCCATCAGTAAGAAAGTAAGGAAGTAATTATTAAAAGCAGTTTTTTTTAAAGGAAGGCGATCACCGAAAAATTATGTGATATTTCAAATTGCCGCGGCCCTTCACTCTCATTCGCGCGTGCTATTTTCACACAGCGGGTTTGTGCGACCTGCGAAATGGCACGCAAGAATGAGAGTGAGGAATCACAAGGCTGTTCGAACCTGCATTAAATATTTTTCGGTGATTAAGTAGAAAGTTTCGGTAAGAAACGGTTTGTCCATAAATATATGTAAATATGAAAGGAGTCCATCAAATGAATGACTTGCTCATTTGTCTCAGTGCTCATTTGGTGAGAGCGCGCACTTGAGCGACGAGCATCGTTTGAGTGAAGGAGCTCTTGTTCTTCAGCGTCATCTCAATCATGTTGGCGCGTCGTTCTTCAGGAGGGCGACGATCGCAGCGTATCTGGAGAGAGAGAGAGAAAGAGAGAGAGAGAGAGAGAGAGAAAGAGAGAGAGAGAGAAAGAGACAAAGACAGAAAATGAGTTGAGAGATAGATGAAGAGTTGAGAGAGATATGAGAGAGCGAGATATAGGGAGAGAGAGCAAGAAACGACAGAGGCAGAGACAGAAACACAGTTGTTAGATAGATGAAGAGTTGAGAGAGAGAGATATATGAGAGAGCGAGATAGAGGGAGAGAGATAGACAGTACTTGGTGAAGTCGAGGACGACCCTGACGGTGCTCTTTCCCATGGGAACCGGGCACGGGACGCCGTTCGTGCACGCGTCGAGATTGTCACTGACGAGTTACATATAGCTAATTTATTTTTTTATTTTCTATATAAACATATTTCTTTTTAAATATTTTTTACGCATGAAAATACATACTCTGAGATAAAAAAATTGATAATTAAATCAAAGGCGGTTTTCTGAATAGTTAGAAGAAAAAAAGAAGTTCTGACTATAATGTCATATGACTTTGTTCAATGGGGAGCAGTCCATAGTCTTATCAAATCCTTATGTAGGGACTGTCTCTCTTTCTCTCTCTCTCTCTCTCTCTCTGTCAGTCTCTCTCCTTTTGTCTCTCTCTTTTCTCTCTCTATCTGTGCCAGGAACAACTCAAATTCCATCTATTCCATTTTTAGCTGTATTTTGTAACCTTTATGCTTGAAAGCTTAAATTGTATGAAAAGTAATCGTACAGGAGTCCGAAGGTCGACACTTCGCTCCACGAGCAACCGGCGAATCCTCTGTACTGGTAGGGCTTGATGCTCATGAGCAGATTGCCGGCTGTCATCACGATCTCCTCGTTGTCCAGGGACGTCAGAACATAGAGCGGCTTTCGCAGCTGGATCGGGTACTCAAGATTGCCTGGGAGAGGAAGAAGGAAAAGAAATAACACGAATACGACCGAGAAAGAGAGATAGAGAGAGAGAGAGAGAGAGAGAGAGAGAAGGACAGGGAGAGTGTGAGAGAGGGAGAGACGGAAAAAAATAGAGAAAAAGACGAAGAGATAGAGAAAGAGAAAGAGAGAGAGGCGGAGAGATAGAGAGAAAGAGAGAGAGAAAGAAGTATATATGTACAGACAACATCTTGATATTTATTTAACAGATAGTTCTTTGTTTAAAAAAAATGCGCATAATTCGCACCACTGGCGTCTTGTGGGATGGCGTCAGTGAAGGTGACCTTGCCCGTGCTTGGCCCCTGCCACCATCGCATTGCTGTGTCCGTGCCTTAAAGAGAGAGAGAGAGTATTATGATTATCTCTTATGTACATATGTTATTTTATCTTAAATTCTTATGCTAATCAATAAATCAATTCTTATGTACTAACTGCCGTCATAAATTTTTTTAAAGGAAGGATCTTCGGAGATAATAATACAGTAGCGCTAGAAATTCGCGCGCTCATAAAGTTAGTTTAATTATTCCCCGGATACCTCCTTTAATTATAGAATTTTTTTTAAAGAAATTAATATAATTGACTTTTTAAAATATATTGTTTATATCGATATCAGCTACCATTGGGGAAGCCGCAGTCGGCATTCGCAGCGGCGGCGAGTGCGAAGAGAAGGAATGCAGCATCTTGGAGAAGAAAAAGCTTGGAAAAGAAGATGAGCTTGCCACGCGGAGCTGCTTCTTTTATACTCAACTTGTTCGAGATGATAATTATGAGCTCTCTTGCTCTCTCACTAGAATCTCGTTGAAGCTTACAAAAATGTAGGTGTGGTCAGTGAGAAAGATCAAATGCATCATTTACACAGACACAAAGGAAGATGGAGAGATATGGAGAGAAAAAGAGAGCAGGAGGAGAGAGAGAGATATAGAGAGAGAGAGAGATTAAGACCGAAACTGAGAAACTACTCTTTGATTAATATAACGTAGTTTATATCTTCTCACTCGCTTACCGCCAATTAATAATCGTGAAAAATTATTTTAATGTAAAGTGCCGTGTCATCCCATTTATCGGACACTCTTCTCCTTCTTTTCCTTTGTAACTCTCTCCTCCTCCTCTCTTTCTCTCTCCATATCTCTCCATCTTCCTTTGTGTCTGTGTAAATGATGCATTTGATCTTTCTCACTGACCACACCTACATTTTTGTAAGCTTCAACTAGATTCTAGTGAGAGAGCAAGAGAGCTCATAATTATCATCTCGAACAAGTTGAGTATAAAAGAAGCAGCTCCGCGTGGCAAGCTCATCTTCTTTTCCAAGCTTCTTCTTCTCCAAGATGCTGCATTCCTTCTCTTCGCACTCGCCGCCGCAGCGAATGCCGACTGCGGCTTCCCCAATGGTAGCTGATATCGATATGAACAATATATTTAAAAAGTCAATTATATTAATTTCTTTAAAAAAAATTCTATAATTAAAGGAGGTATCCGGGGAATAATTAAACTAACTTTATGAGCGCGCGAATTTCTAGCGCTACTGTATTATTATCTCCAAAGATCCTTCCTTTAAAAAAATGTATGACTGCAATTAGTACAGAAGAATTGATTTATTGATAGACATAAGAATTTAAGATAAAATGACATACATATGTAAGTACATAAGAGATAATCATAGTACTCTCTCTCCTCCAGGAATTGACACAGCTATGTGCTGGTGGCAGGAGCCAATCACCGGCAAGGTCACCTTCACTCACGCCATCCCACAAGACGCTAGCGGTGCGGAATTCCGCGCATTTTTTTTTTTTTGAACAAACAACTATCTGTAAAATAAAGATTTAGATCTAGTATGTACATACATATATACTTCTTTCTCCCACTCTCTCTCTCTCCCTCTCTTTCTCTCTATCTCTTCGTCTCTATCTCTGTTTCTCTCCGTCTCTCCCTCTCCTACTCTTTCTCTCTCTCTCGGTCGTATTCCTGTTCTTTCTTTTCCTATCCTTCTTTCTCTCCCAGGCAAGCTCAAGTACCCGATCCTGCTGAAGAAGCCGCTGTACGTGCTGACGAGGCTGGACAACGAGGAGGTCGTGATGACTGCTGGCAATCTGCTCATGAGCATCAAGCTCTACCTGTACGTAGGATTCGCCGGCTGCTCGTGGAGCGAAGTGCCGAACTTCGGACTGCTGAACGATTACTTTTCATACATTTTAAGCATTCAAACATAAAGGTTACAAAATGTCAGTAAAAAAGGAATTGAAATTTGAGTTATTCCTAGCACGGATAGAGAGAGACAAAAGGAGAGAGACTGACAGAGAGAGCGAGAGAGAGAGAAAGAAAGAGACAGTCCCCACATAAGGATTTGAAAAGACAATGAACTGATTGAACAAAGTCATAGGACATTACAGTCAGAACTACTTTTTCCTTCCCAACTATTCAGAAATCCGCCTTTGATTTGTTTATTAATTTTTTTTCTCAGCGCATGTATTTTTGTGAAAAAAATATTTAAAAAGATATGTAGAAAATAATAAGGCTCTTCAGTGACAATCTCGATGCGTACACGAACGGCGTCCCGTGCCCGGTTCCGATGGGACGCCGAGGCAAAGTACATTCTTGGCGTACCCAATGTCAAGGACACGCTTATCAGGTGAGCATTCGAAATTAATCAATCAATCAATCAATCAATCAAGGTATTCGAAATACAGCAGCACTATAATTTGGAAGAATTATACTTTAGTGACCGTCTTTGCAGCGCCTTCTTCCACTGCAAAAACTTTAAGATTTATGCTCGTATAGAAGAAGCACAGGCCTGACATGCCTGACGCAGTTCGTCTGCCGACTGAAGAAGTGTTCTGCGACTCGAATAAGTAGCAACCATTCGGGACTCCCGACAATCTTATTCTGTCAACATGTGCAACGCCAAGTGGGCTTAATTATTGCCTTTCAAAAGTATTAATGACCGTTGTTCTTGCCAGTCGAGAAAATGGTGACGACCCCAGTCTTGTTAGTGTGTCCGGCTCTGGAAGACTTGGGCGGAGGCACTTTCTCCAACATCATCTATACCTCTATTCTGGACCGATTTGGTAGTAAAATCATATTTGCTGCCTGTCGCAACGGCATGATCGCGACCGTCTGTCTTCTTTAAAATCAATATATTACGAAAAAGATCTATGTATACATGTGCCATAAATCTCCGTGTCTTTTACAAAGCACCACACATATTAAGTTAACTATTGAAGACATAATATGTTCTTTATCATTAGTATGGCTTTCTAAGCCCTTACCTTTATCACTAAATAAATGGACGACGTTAACAGGCCAATTCTGACGCGTCAGTCAATACGCTTGATTCCTTCGTCGAATGCGATGACAGTGAGAAGCAGTGGTTTAGTTATGCAGAAGACAATGTCACAAAGGTTGGAGCAATCTCATCACGATCTCCACCTTTCATTTTTCCAGGTCACATGGAAGCCAAACTCGTGCAAGGATTTTTTGCTTCTTAACGGATTCACCGAGGCACATATCAAAGCGATCAATCTCGTAGAAGAAACAGGGCGCTGCTGTGCAGCCTGCAAGAACGAAAAGCCATTCGCGGTGATACAAGAATTGGCTTTTTTTTTGCATATTAGAACAATCATAATTGCTCTGTTTTGTCATTTTGCAATCATTATGCAGCATATATGTATCTGAGAAGTTCCAAATTATTACTCGAAATGCTACCCAAAACTCGTTTAAAAGGGTGAACAGAAATGATGGAAGTGAGCCCGAATTTTTATGGGTCGCCCCGGCTCAAACCGTTGCTTACGGGCCATGAAGCCCCGGTCGGCCCAATTTTATAATATTAAAAAAATCCTACTTCTAATTCGTACTTTTATTAACAGTATTTGAAAAGGGAACAAAACATTTAAAAAAAATTCTGTTCGCTCTTTTTAATTCCGAAGCGGAATTTTGATTACTGATCTTCTATATTGCGTAATTGGAGCAATGAGAGTTTTGTCGGTTAGAAGCATGCTCGTTTGCACGTCTACGAAAAATCGGGGATCGAATTTAAAATTTGGGCCGGGTCACATGCTGCATCTCTGACATAAGGGTGAACTGGGGCATCATGCAATGTACCGAGAGAGCACAGAAGCTTACTTTTTGAAACATTTGCATGGTTGTATGCTTATAGTTTTCTTTAAAGTAATCTTGAAAAATTAAAAAAAAGAGCAAGAATTTATCACGACTTTCTTTATGTCCGCCCACGTACATATACACCACATGTTTACAGATTCCCGCCAGCACCGCACAGCCCCAGAGTCTAGTTGCCTATGAGGCTTTGTTCGAGTACTATAATGATGATGGGTGTGCTGTCGCCTCAAGCTTCTCGTGCTAGTTCGGTGAGCTTTTTTTCTTTAGAATCAAGAATGAATTAAAATGCAAAAGCTACATTCATTATTCTTTTCAATGACTTCTGTTATTTTAGATCGTAACCGGACTTTTGTCTCTCGCTCGCTCACTCTTCTACTCCCTTCTCTTTCGTTTCTGAGGACACCATACAAATTTTCTTACATAACATCCCTTGGAGTTCGTAGCTATCTGTATTGTAGAATCGTCCTTAAACATTCCCTTTCTTTGTTCCAGAGTGTAGTGCTTGTTCTTGTCATCGTTTAGCCTTTCTTATAGTCGCATTATCACATATAGAATTGTGCCATATCCATATCTTCATAGCCTTGAAAAATGTAGCAAAAATTTATGAGTAGACGTGTGATAAATATTCCAGGAATTCGACGAAGTTTATACAACCTGCAAAATATGTAGATATTACACTCTCCTTCTCTCCCTCCAAGAGTCGCCCTCTCATGAAAGAGGGCGAGATCTTCTAGTAAGAAGAGGTCCAGAAACCGAGCGGCGTCGACGAGTCTCTGGAATTTCGAGTATCCAGTGTATAGTCTAGACAAACAAATGCATCCGGGACTGTGTGTATCTCTCTTTCTCTCTGTAACCCTTCTCTCTTTCTCTCTCTCACTCAGTTCGCATTCTCTACCCAACATACTCTCCATTCATTCCTCTAAATCTCTCTCACTCCCTTTCTTTCCTCTCTCGTTCTCTCTCTTTCTATCATTCTCTTCTCTCTGTCCCCTTCTCTCACTTCTCTCTATTTCCTCTCTCGCTCCCTCTCTCTCTCTCTCCTCTCTCTCTCTCCTCTTCTCTCACTTCTCTCTCTTCCTCTTATCTCCCTTCCTTCGGCATGCATTCAGTCCATTATGTTCAGTCGGTCTTGTTTGTCGGCATATTTTTTTTAACTCGTTTAGTATAACTGACTTTCTTTTTCAGCCCACAGCCAAAATGCCCAGTATCTTAAAAAAAAAAAAGGTTCACTCCTTTCCTCGCTTTCTTTGGAATTCGTTTCCTCGAAAATAACGTTTATTATTCATGCTTTCTGTAGCACTAAAAGTGCTTTCCTTTCACTTTCGCGAACTTTATTCATGACCACGACCCATGCATATATGCATTTATTCGGGTAAGCACTTCCTTGTGGGGCGGGGCGCAACGGAAGTTTCGCTCTATTCCTCCTTTCCTTTTTTTAGTTGTCAGTCGTATATTTTTGTTACTCTGGACTCGGGGGCCTAGCAATGAGGAAAAGTGTTACTCTGAAGGACTACCGGGCAATCTGGTCCTTTTTAGATGAGAAGGGTGCGAGGGGTACCGATGTAGTTGTTCTGGGGTCATACAAGTACCTTCTTCCACGGAGCACGTACGGCATTTATCTAATGTCCTCGTCAATTAATGCTGGAAATATAGCGCCTCTTCGTGCTTGTGGAAAATGCATCAACAAACAGAGCGCTCTCTGGTTCTTTGTCAGAACTCTTTTCTCTCTTCTGGCGTTCTCTTTGTCTCTCTTCTCTCTCTTCTCTCTCTCTCTCTTTCTCTCTCTCTCTTTCTAAACATCGCTCTTCCTAATCGTTCCACCATCTGGCGGCCTGCCGGCATGTCTTCTTTGCTCTTCACATTGATCATAGCTGAATGATGATGGCAGGAAAAAGAGAAGAGGAGATGAAAAGGAGTTGGAACGGAAACAACAACGAGGCGAGAGATTGGCTGATATTGAGAGAGGATGATAGAGAGAGAGGGAGAAGGAGGGAGAGAGAGAGAGCGCAAGAATGAGGGAGAGGGGAAAAGATAGAGAGACAGAGAAGCAGTGATACAGAGTGCTTACTCGTTTTCCATCTATCAGATCATTCGATCACGTCAACTCATTTTTCGTTCTCCAGCTGGACATGTACTCGTGTCAATGTCATTTCTTTCTCTGTCGGTACTCTCTCCTCTCTCTCTCTCTCTCTCTCTTTGCAATCTCACTCAAAGCGAATCTTGACGGAAATGAGTGGAGCGAACGGCAAAGAGAGAACGGGAGAAATTAGTTGAGTGGTCAAGGAGCGATGCAGACGCGAGAGAAAAACAGGTAAGAGTGAGAAATGGAGTTGTCGAGAGAGAGAGCGAGAGAGATAGGGCGAAAGTGAGCGAGAGAAACAAAACGGACACTGGTGAGGCGTAGACAATTATACGGGAGGGCAGGAGGAAGAATTACCGAGAGAGGGAGAGAGAGAGAGAGGGTGCGAAAGAGAAAAAGGGCGTGAGAAAGCGAGAGAGAGAGAGAGAGAGAGCGAGAGAGAGAAAGAGAGAGAGAGAGATAGCGAAAGAAGACAGCCGCTGCCGCACTTGCCACTCATCAACATGTCAACGGCGTTCATGCACCATAGTTCCTGGTCCATAGTTCCTTGTTACTTCCTTTATATTTTCATAAACATATTACTAAGAAGGAATTATCTCTGTCTTCTCACGATTAACGAGTACTCTTTTTTGATTGAGCCAGAAACAGACATTCGTTGATAAATGGTAGTATTAAGAAAGCTAATTGCATTTTTTGATGGAGAGCTTGCAAATAAATAAAAAAAAAAAAATTCACGACAGTTCTTTTTCATTTTCTTCTTTTTTTGGGATGCCTAAAGCATGTGCTAAATTTAAACGATTTTTTGATCTTTGCTAATCGTAATTCGTGAGCAAGATTTCTTCAGCACAAACTACGGAATGACTTTTCGCCGCTCTGTTTTCCTCTCATCTCTCTCTCTCTTTCTCACTCTCTCTCTCTCTCTCGTTCTCACTCGCTCTCTCGCTTTCTCGCTACTCTCTGCCAGCTTTTTTTCCTCATCTTTCCCTATGCAAGGCGAATTAGTGAAAAGATACTTTATCCCTCGTTACCGATAATTGTAATTACATTTTGTATGTGGGCATGAAAGGAATCATCAACTTTGTCTTCGTTTTCATCAATTTATTCCTTTCCTTTTTTTCTTCTTATACATACCTTGATCTTTTTAGCTCTCGCTGAGCTCCTCAGGTTTCCGTGTTCTCTTTTGTATACTCATCCCATTCGCTCCCTGCTCTCTCTATCTCTCTCTCTCTCTCTTTATCTTTCTCTCTCTCTCTCTCTCTCTCTCTCTCTTTCTTCAGTCTTTCCCTCTTTCTCCTCTATACCCTATCCTCCACTTCACCTCTCTGGCACCACCTATTGCTGTACAAGTGAACGGAGGTGTCTGGGATCGAGAGTGAGGATGCTGTTGCGGTTCAGTTTCTCGCTTCTGTCATGCATTTCTCTCTCTTTTTCTTTCTTTCTCTCTCTCTCTCTCTCTCTTAAATTCTCTAGGATCCTTTGGCTCTCTCGCGCTCTCTCATTTTCTCATCCACCGTTCTCCAACCCCATCCTTTCCCGCCTCACGGGCATATGCTCCTTTGTGTTCCCCAGTTGGCCGCTTTACGAGTCTCGAACTCTTTCTAACACTCTTCCGACTTCACTCTCCTCGAAGTATGCTCTCTTTCTCACTTTTCCCTCTCTCTATCTCTCTGTCCTTTAATTGTCTTTCTCTTTACTTCTCTCTCTCTCTCTCTCTCTCTGTCGAGTTTTATTCCTTTGCACTCTCTTAGGCAGTGCCGAACTGAGTTATTGTCTGCGTTCCTTTGCACCTCAACATGAGAGGAGAGTAGCGAAGACGTGAGAGATCGAGAGAGGGTGTTAGGGTTGACAGAACGAGAAAGAGAAAGAGAGAGAGCAAGAGATCGAGAGAGGGTGTTAGGGTTGACAGAGCGAGAAAGAGAAAGAGAGAGAGCAAGAGATCGAGAGAGGGTGTTAGGGTTGACAGAGCGAGAAAGAGAAAGAGAGAGAGCAAGAGATCGAGAGAGGGTGTTAGGGTTGACAGAGCGAGAAAGAGAAAGAGAGAGAGCAAGAGATCGAGAGAGGGTGTTAGGGTTGACAGAGCGAGAAAGAGAAAGAGAGAGAGCAAGAGATCGAGAGAGGGTGTTAGGGTTGACAGAGCGAGAAAGAGAAAGAGAGAGAGCAAGAGATCGAGAGAGGGTGTTAGGATTGACAGAACGAGAAAGAGAAAGAGAGAGAGCAAGAGATCGAGAGAGGGTGTTAGGGTTGACAGAGCGAGAAAGAGAAAGAGAGAGAGCAAGAGATCGAGAGAGGGTGTTAGGGTTGACAGAGCGAGAAAGAGAAAGAGAGAGAGCAAGAGATCGAGAGAGGGTGTTAGGGTTGACAGAGCGAGAAAGAGAAAGAGAGAGAGCAAGAGATCGAGAGAGGGTGTTAGGGTTGACAAAGCGAGAAAGAGAAAGAGAGAGAGCAAGAGATCGAGAGAGGGTGTTAGGGTTGACAGAGCGAGAAAGAGAAAGAGAGAGAGCAAGAGATCGAGAGAGGGTGTTAGGGTTGACAGAGCGAGAAAGAGAAAGAGAGAGAGCAAGACATCGAGAGAGGGTGTTAGGGTTGACAGAGCGAGAAAGAGAAAGAGAGAGAGCAAGAGATCGAGAGAGGGTGTTAGGGTTGACAGAGCGAGAAAGAGAAACAGAGAGAGCAAGAGATCGAGAGAGGGTGTTAGGGTTGACAGAGCGAGAAAGAGAAAGAGAGAGAGCAAGAGATCGAGAAAGGGTGTTAGGGTTGACAGAGCGAGAAAGAGAAAGAGAGAGAGCAAGAGATCGAGAGAGGGTGTTAGGGTTGACAGAGCGAGAAAGAGAAAGAGAGAGAGCAAGAGATCGAGAGAGGGTGTTAGGGTTGACAGAGCGAGAAAGAGAAAGAGAGAGAGCAAGAGATCGAGAGAGGGTGTTAGGGTTGACAGAGCGAGAAAGAGAAAGAGGGAGAGCAAGAGCAACAGTACAGACCGAAAGTGAGCAAGGCCGAGAGAGAGAGAGAGAGAGAGAGAGAGAGAGAGAGAGAGATAGAACAAGGGAAACGGAGGAGACCGAGAGTGTGAGACGGTGAGAGAGAGAGAGAACATTAGAGTAAGTAAATAGCAAAGTAGAAAAATTATATAGTAGTAGGCTTGAGAGTAAATGTGTAGGCATCTATTAGGACTCGTTTGGTAAATGGATGCTTTTGTCTTCATTCATTCGACGAATTGTTGATGCTTCATTCTATTTCTGGAATATTACCGAGAAGCGCTCATGTCTTCTCTACATATTGCGTTCTTTTTATATACGTTATGAAGCCATCATTACAAAGTTATTTATTTTTAGTTAGTCACTTAAAAATAAATAAATAAAAGTAATTTCGTTTTTTTTTCTGCTAGCACGAAACCTCTAGACAGCCGTCTTAACAGCCTTTATCCTGCCATTAATCAAGATTCTCGGTTCATTGCGTCATTGACTTCTTCTTTTACAGCTTTACCTCTTGTCTCTCTCTCTTTCTCGTCTCAATTCTCTCATCTCTCTCCCACTCTCCTCTCTCTGTCTCTCTCTGTCTCTTTTTTTCTCCATGTCCCTATAACCTCTTTCCTTTCAATTAGTCTTCTCTACTCTCTCTCCTTCAACGTCGACACGCTCTAAATCGCTCGCCTCCTCTCTCTCTCTCTCTCTCTCTCTTCTCTCTCCCTCTTTCTCTCTCTCCTCTCTCTCTCTCTCGCTCGCTCTCCCCTCTCTCTCCTTCTTCATTTCCAGGGGCGCCGAGGACAGAGTCAGCCTCGCGGAGTTCGAGCGCCAGCAAATGGGCATCAGCACGCTCATCATCGTGTCCAAGGTTCAGTTTCCAGACCGCATGCACTCTCTCTCCTCTCTCTCTCCCTTTCTCTCTCTCTCTCTCTCTCTCTTTCTCTCTCGTTCTCTCTCTCTCTCTCTCTTTCTCTCCCTCTCGCTATCTGATTTAATTTTAGTCTTGCTATTAATGAGAGATGACGCTGAGAAATTAAGAAAGAGAGAGCGTGCGACAAGCAAAAAGCCTTATAATGGCACAGCGAAGGCTACTGAAAGAAAAGAAATAATAAGCTTCAAAACATCCGTAATATTTCTTCTCTTATGTCTGCTAACTCTGGAAAACATGGGAAGAACTGCGCAAAACAGCCTCATTTTGCTTCCTTGTTCAGAATGTTTATTTTTCGAATGAATTATATGTACGCAAGCACGTGCGCCTTTTTTTCTTACTCTTTATTTACTATCCGAGATCGCACGATAGTGACAAAATGTGAAATCAAGCGAAAGAGAGAAAGAGAAAGAGAGCGAGAGAGGGAGAGGGAAAGAGAAAAGAGAGTGATGTAAAGAGACAGAGAAAGAGATCGTGATAGGAAAGGACAGAATGAAATATTGGCAAGTTGAAGATCTGGGGCCGAACTCGAAAGAGCTTATGGTTAGCATCATAAACGTATTCTGCATCCTCCTTAGGTTAGAAAGAAAAATCCGTGGGCGTATGAATTTGATATGACCGCAAGAGATGACACAGTTTTGGCGAGAAAAAGAAGCATGTTTCGTGCATGAAAATGAATGACTGACTTTCTCGAAGCCCGTTCAGCAGACTTTTTAATCTCCCGTTAAGTATCTTTTAGTCTGCTCTTTCGAATTTTGAGAAGAAAAAAACATATTTGTCTCGGTGGGGAAAACAGTCCTGTTCGCTCTCTTCTTTGTTCTCTATCTCTTTCTCATCCTTCTCTCCCTCGATTTCCCTCTTTCTCCCATGTCTCTCTACCTCTCTATCTCCCTCTCTCTCCTCTTCCTCACTCTCTCTCTCCCTCTGTCACAACCTCTGTCTCCCAGATCTGCCAGCTGCTCTGTCTCTTCGCTCTCCTTTTTGCTTCTCTGCTCCTCTCGCTGGCCACTGCTCTCTCGGTCACTCTCACTGTGCTTCTCCTCCTCGAATTCGCCGTTCTCTCCCTCGCCGTCTATCATGTCGTCCGCGGCAATTTTGGTGAGCATTGAGAGATTTTTTACCTGGAAAAGGTCTGAGAGACTTTCAGAAGAAGCTTCCTCTCAATACATCAATAATTCTTACAGCGTTAAAGCCAATGCCCATCAGAGAAGATATATTTACATAAGCAGTTAATGCGTACATAGTTCGCAATATAAAGGCATTGTACACTTTGGAAAATTAAACTTGCCGCTAATTTCATGGTTTCGTTCTATTAAAAAAATGTAATTAACGGTCTCTCCTTGTTCTAAATCTGTGTGCACTCTCTGTCTCCACCCCCCCCCCCCCCACATTTTCTTGTCCTCCCTCTTTTGCATCTCTTTCTTCTTTGTCCTTCTCTCTCTCTCTCGTTTTCTCACTCTCTTTTCCTTTCTCTCCTTTCAGGTGTGCTGCTCGGCTTCGTGGGAGTTGAGACGGCACTCGCGGTTTCGAGCATCGCATTCGCCATCGCCCTCATGGTCATCGACCATGCCAAGGACTGCACTGTGTCAGTGAGGAGAGATCGCAGAGAGAGAGAAAGAGAGAGAGAGAGAGAGAGAGAGAGAGAAAGAGCGAGAGAGAGCAGAGCGCAGGCATAGAGGCAGCAGAGAGAGCGATCGAAAGAGTATGAGGGAAAGAGGTAGCTATTGATAGCTCTCCAGAGAAGAAACAGATGAGGAGATGGAGAAAAACTGACGGAGAAATTAGAAAGTATAAAAGCGAGTGAGCGAGAAAATTCGAGGAATACTCTAAAAAAGGAACCTGATGAAAGTCTGAAAGAAATTGTATTGGTGTAGGTGAAGAAGGTGGAAAACCGAAAAAGAACGCTGCACTGAGAGGGAACGAGAAATCACAAGCCACAACGCAGGTGGCAGAAGAGAGATGAGCATGGGAGATAGTGAAAGAGGCAGTTTACAGAAAGCGGAACACAGAAATGACTTTAGATTTGAGCTCATGGAAGAAAGGTGCAGGTTATTTATAGACAAAGTGGACTCTCGTTGATCACATGAACAGAACGTCTTTGGCATATCGTTTCACGTCATCTCTTCATGTCATTCCATACGTGTGACTGAAAAAGTTCTCTCTCTTTCTCTCTTTCTCTCTTTCTTTTTCTCGTTCTCTTTCTCTTTCTCTTTCTCTTTCCTTATCTCTCTCCCCCTCACCTGTAAACAGGAGAAATGTCCAAATTATCGGTGTTTTCGGTGGCTTGTTGTTATGACAGAAATTATTTAAACGGGACTTATTGGAGCTGAAAGGAAGACACGGTTTATTTACATGAAGAACTATTTAAATGAAAAGTGTTAAAGTAGTTATTTAACCATAATAATATTTTTTTTAAAGATATTAATTCGCAACAATTATTTTTCCCCTTATTTTAAGCCAATCCTGCTCGTTGCTCTCTGTGAGTAGCGAGGATCGTTTTCGTCTCTTCTGGCTCCTCCTCGTCAAGGCCATGTTCGAGCTCTTCCTCTGCCTCATGGTTGTCGCGGTCAGGAAATTTACTTCTTTTTTTTTGTCAAAAAATAAATGTTTAAAAAATATATATAAGTATTTAAAAATGATGAGTTTCCCAAGGGCTTTGACCAGTTATTATACATACATATCTTTTTCACAGTTTATTAAAAAAAATCACATTCGTTTTATTTTATTTAAATTATTTTAACTAGACTTAAATTGCATTTCTGCAGCAATCGCCGATTACGCACGAGCGAAATGCTCTCGACGTCGAGGATGAATGCTCATCCATTATCTGAGAGGGAGACTTATTTTGTCGTTCTCTCTCGCTCTCTCGTTCTCTCACTCTCATCTCTTTCCTGTTATTCTACGATTCCGTCGTTCTCTCTCATGTATAAGGTGCAAATTTAAAGATAGCGAGAGAGTAGAGGAATTAAGAGAAGGGGAATGTCAAAGAATCAATCAATACCTGAGGCTCGTCCACCCTCTAACACCAAACATCACCTTCGATTTTGATCACTTGCCCCGATGTCCTTTCGTTGCAATAAAGGAATAAAATTCCTCCAAACGCTCTCTAGTTCCCCGGTTTTTTTTATCGTGTTAGAGATTTCGCAATTTCATGGGAAAGCCTAGAATAAAACTTCTGCAGCACTCCTGACACTGTTTTCTTTAACAATCCGATTTGTGAAAACGCCTGTGAGAACAAGAGCAAGTCGTGTGAGCGGAGTCTTCTGGAATATTGTGCACTTTTCTACTTTATGCATCTTTCTTCAAAAACATATGTAAAGTAGTTTGTGAATTTTTTATTTATAGTTTTTTTTACATTCTAAACAAAATATTATAGATATATTGAATAGAATGCTATTTCCCCTTTTTTCTCTCCATTACTATATTCACAACGTGTCCACGGGTGCTCCTCGCTATGCGATCAATCAAAAAATGGGCATAAAGCTTCCCAATCACTACTTACAGCATTTCCCTCCGAGTTACTTTTCATGCACTCATTTATGTACATTTCTACGGCATCAGTCATGTGATTTTATTGATTATGAGATTTTCTGTAAATTATTCCTCGGGTTCTCATAATTTGTTCTAGTATTTTTCGCATCAAAATGCCATCGTGATAGATTATCAAGTGTAATAAACAAGTTTTCCTAATTGAATTGTTTTATCACCTCCTGAAAGGGCTTATAAAACATGTGTATTCATGTACAAAGCAGCATTGCTTACCTCGTTAAGTACCTCGTCGCCTTCAAAAGAACCGTAACCTTTCAACAACGTATGGAAATAGCAAATATTTCAATAGCATCACTAGGATGTCGACAAAAAAAGTATGATATCATCTGACAATTAAGTGCCTTTCGAAGACTTTAAGTAAACTATACAAATATGGCACATAAGTATGTATGTTTATAACATATACTACGGCGATCTATTCTCTTCGAAATACCTCATCTAAAAAAGTTTGACATGCAAAAAAATAAGGCTTCATGATCATCCCGTCCTCTTCTGCCCCTCCTTTCCGAGCAGTCTTCGCAGCTTCTCGTAATTGCTCTTCGTGACTTGGTCGTTGGGCGCCAGCTTCTGCGCCTCTTCATATCTGCCTTCCGCCTCGCGCCACTTGCCGTTCGCGTGCAGTTGCGCGCCGAGCAAGCCAATGTTGGTCGCCGAGGGAGCGACGAGGACGAGGCGACGGAAAAGCTGCAATATATATGTTTATATATACATATATATATATATATATATAAATAGAATTTATTAATTAAGTGTAGCACATCTTCAGCCCGCTCGGCCCTGCCGTCTTCTCGCTCGACGGCGGCGAGCGCAGCGAGCGCTTCTTGGTTGTCGGGAGAGGCGTCGAGTGCGGCGGAGAGCAGCCTCCGCGCCTCTGGAAAGGAGCCCTCACGCGCACGCGCGACACCAGCATGGAGGAGCGCGAATGGCGACGAAGAAGCTTCGGCCGCCGAGAAGAGCTCCCACGCTTCGGATGATCGATTCTGCAGAAAACAAAAGAAAAAAAGATAACATTACTGTCCAGATACTATACGTATACATAAATGTACATAAATGTCTATTTTATTATAAGTAAATATTAAGAAAGATTAAAAAATTAAATAGTTAAATTGGACAGCTTTATCAAAATATACATGTACCTGCCGCAGCCGAAGCGCGGCGCGCGTGAGCATCGCAGCGCCGTGGTGGGGAGTCGCGCGAAGGGCGCGCGCGACAGCAGCGTCCGCCGCGGTCAGGTCTCCGCCGGCAACCAACGACTCGGCCAGCATCGTCAGAAGCGAGGCGAGAGAGGCGTAGGCGGGCGGCGCGAGTGAGAGCGCCTGAGATTTTATTTATGTATTTAATTTTTCTTCATGATAAAAAATTGAAAACAAAGATATCGAAAAAGTTCATGTAGGAAAAAAGAGTATTACGGTTTTTGAAAGATTAAATAATTTTAATGAAATATTAGCTTAATGTATAGCAATGGTAATGAATTACGAAAACTAAAAGAACGAAATCTAAAACAAAAGAACGAGTTGTACAATGCGATATGAGTCGATAGCAGCTGCGTGCTGGCCGGTGGCAGCGAGAAGGACACCCCTGTTGAAGGCGCAGCTCGTTTGTGAACTGGGAAAGTCATTATATTTATGTAAAAATTACTACATAATGCATTTATATGTTTTTTTTGAAATAACGAAATAGTGATGTTAAAAAAGGCCTTTTTACGTCAAATGCGCTCGCAAATTCTTCGTGCGCGATGAATCAGCCACTACGCATCGCGTGTACACGCCGAGGGACGCGTTGCGGTCACCGAGGCGTGCCAGTGCGATCCCGAGATTTAGATGGGCTGGAAAGTGGAAGACGATATTTAGATGAGAGCCTTGGATGCAATAAGATGGAGTAAATGCGATGTTTGAAACCGGTGATATTATCACACTCAAACTGCCTCTTTTCATCTCTCTCGGTTTATACTCTCATTTCTAGGAAACCATATTCTTCACTCTCTGCATACATATTCAATGGAGCAATAAAGTGCTTTAAAAGGGCATCTCTCTTAATCACATGCTCTCTCGCTCTCGTGTCAAGAAAATGGCGCGAATTCAAGTGAGAGTTTTTTTGGCTCCTTTAAAATTAAGCCAACCAATCGCGAACGAAGGACGACAGAGAATGGCGCGCTTGTAGGAGGCGACAGCCTCCGTTAGATTGCCTTGATCGCCGTGCAGAACGCCCCTGAAAGGATTGTTCCGTTAAATGGATAATTTTACTTATTAAAAGTTTAATAGACTGATTCAATGTACTGGGAGAGAGCTAAATTATCCTTCCATAAATCTCTATCCTTGATAAAAGATGGAAAAATTTGACGAAGCTTTTAAGCACTTGAAACTTCGTCCTTCTCACAGATTGTAATGCGTGTCGGCCATGTTGGGACGGCGCGCGAGCGCGCGCGAATACGCGTCCACCGCATCCGCAACGCGACCGCGTCGCGCCAGTACGTGCCCGACGTTTGCCCAAGCTTGAAAGCAAATAATTAGCTAAAATCATTGATAAGATAATAACATATAATATATAGAAAATAAACATCAATAAAAATAAATAAACATCATGTAATGTTTTTAAACAAAAATCTGTTTGAATTTTCGTGACCATAGTCGAGGTCAATTCTTTCTCTGTCGATCTCGTTTCCGACAAAAAGGCGTTAATCCACGATTAAGTTTTCACTCCTTGAAATAATGACCTTTTGCCGGATTGATATCGACCGCCGATTGGAATAGCCGCAGCTCGTCTGCCCAGTCCGCGTTGCGGTGCACGGTGCGAGCGGCCATCGCTGAGAGAAGAAGAACAGAGAAGCTTCCGAGCAGAAATGATGAAGACAGCTTCTTCTTGAGCCATCTGGAATTGACAAAATATCTCTTATATATTATTTTAATTTTAATTAATTTGCTCTTAAAATAAGCTATCATTACTATTTTTCTATTAGCACTTTCTAAAGTTCTACCAGCTCTGTGGATACGGGAAACACAACAATGTATGTACATGTCGTTTGGGCATTTTTTTTCCGTAAAGGAGCCAAATACGCAGCCTTGAAGTGGCGTGCCTTTGTGTCTTAGACAAGGGCAATATTACGCTTGGATTTCGTAATTCTTTAAATTATAATTATTTATTTACCTGTTCGAATCGCCGTCCTTCGCTGATTGTGAGAGGGCGTAATCGATAGCAGTCGCCACCAGAAAGCAGAAGCCGACTGAGGGGAGATAGAGGATTCGCTCGGCTGCGACGAAACCGACGTAGGCGAGTAGATTTGAGGCGGGCACGTGGGGAATGACGAGCAGCGAGAAGGCGAGCAGGAAGCGGCGCGACTGCAGCTATTTTTATTATTAATGTTTTTTAAAATGTTTATTTAACAGCATATTTGACGTTAAGAATAGTTGTTGTTTTAAAGAAGACAATTATAGCTCGATAATTGAAGTAACCAAAAGGTCAAGCTGCTCTTCCTGAACGATGTCGCTCTTTATCGTCGACCGCGACGCGACACGCGACGCGTGCCGCAGCACGCACTTTGCAACGCAGAAGGCGGTTGTCGCATAGAAGAGCAAGGAAAGGATTGCGCGCGATTCGAAGACGTGCTCCACCGGTGGAATGGCATCCATTGACCAGTCAAAACTTAGCTGAATTGATTTATTGCAATGGCTCTTTATTTTATTCATTTATTTATTAAACTAAAGTAAAATATTTTACATTTTAAATATTTAAACGAAATATAATCATATAAACAAATAAAAATAAATCCCACCTTATCTGGCCATGCGAGCAGCCGCAGATGAAAGAGTGGCAGGTAGAGAAAGGTGAGAGTGCGCGTGATAAGAGAGGGATGAGAGGCAATAGGGTTATCGGCGGACGAGAAAGAAGGAGGAGAGAAGGAGTGGAGAGAGAGACGCAGAGTGCAGAGAGCGACGAGAGAGGAGAGAAGAAGGAGAGACGGACGGGCATCACGACTTTTCTGAAGTATGTTCTCTTTTTTTATATTTAAATATTGTTTTCAGGGTGAAAATAAAAATAAAAGATATGATATATTGCATTTTTGCGTGCCATCCCTTCTTTAGTTTTTAGCAACTCATGCAGTCTCCTTTCAAGAAAGCCAGGCATTCCAGTGTTTCGCTTCAGAATTTAGTCAATATCGCACCTCACTCTGATGAAGGTGCTATGAGCTTTGCTCGCAGAAGCGTCCTTTTCATGACAGCTATAGATTATGCTATCATCCTGTATTTAAAAGAAGCCAACAACTCGTACTTGAATTCGCGCCCTTTTGCTTCATACACGAGGGAGATCTTTTGATTCCGAAAGTAACTGTCAGAAAGATTGAAAAAGATAACACTTTAGTTGCGTACTCCTTTAAAGCCCGTGCAGTATTTAGCATGATTCTGTTTTATCAGAAAAATCTACATCGCTACCTCATTCCATCTCTTCGCCTGTTTACTTCTTCCTAGCACGCAATTACAGGCATCTTTCGGTCTTCTTCTTTCTTCTTCTTTTCACCGGCAGTTAATAAGTGGTTCCCCTTCCTCACAAGGCCTCTCCTTGACCTCTTCAGGAAGAAAGGAGGAAGATTTGATGAAGTGGAGAGGTGACAACAAAACAAAACACGCAGCGCCGCCCCACCAATTACATACTCTTCTATCTCTCTCTCTCTCTCTCTCTCTCTCTCTCTCTCTCTCGCTCGCTCTCTCTTTCTCTCACTCTCACACTCTCTCGTCCTCTCTCTCTGTCCTACCTCTCTCTCTATGCTTTTCTCTCATTCTTTGCCTGTTTCTCTTTCTTGCTCGTAACACCACTTGCGGGAAGAGGCCAACAACCAAAGAAACTTCAGAACAAATGAGTGCTTTTATTTTTTACCGCAACTTCCTCGATGAATAGAACGAGCCTCCTCTAATCTTCAAGTTTCCGTATTATTCTCTCATTTTTTGCCTTTCTTCTTGGCATGGAGTCAAAAACCAAATTCACCTTCAAAACACTTGGATGGTTCTTCATTTAAGTACTCATTGTCAGAATCTGTACCACCCTCTCAATTTCGTTTTCTCCCTCTCTTTCTCTCCCTCTCTCTCTCTCTCTTTCTCTCTCTTCTCCTAAGCAGAAATAAGCAGTCATCTGGTGCGAGGCAACAGCATGAAGAAGATCCACTGGCACCGTTCGGGCAAATGGGATACCAGAGTGTGCACTAATCAGCCGCCATTTCGTTCTCTTTCTTCGTTTCTCTCTGTCTCTCTCTTTCCCTCAATCCCTCCCTCTCTCTCTCTCTCTCTTTCCTCCCTCCTTCTCCCTCGCTCTATCTCTTCTTATCCCATTATATATCTCCCTCTCTCATTCACTTACCCTGAACCTCTTTCATCTCATTTCATTCTCTCCGTATTTCTCCGTCTCTTTCCCCCTTCTGCTCGGCCCATTTTCTCATTTGAAATTAGGTACATGAGAGACGAGTCTAAAGAGATTGTCGATGCGAGCCTGGAACGGGAACGTATGAAGCACTGAAGAGGAGGGAAATAGAAAGAGAGAGAGAGAGAGAGAGTGAGAGAGAGAGTGAAAGGGAGAGAAAGAGAGAGAGAGAGCGAAAGAGAGAGAGAGAGAGAGTGATGGATAATAGGGCAGACTGGAAATGACAGAAGCCACAAGAGATATTTTATGCCCTCACATTCAGGATTATAAAAAAAGTGAATCTGACAGTAGAAGCCCCTGAAAAGTATTGAATTCCTTGAGACAACCGTCCTTGACTTTTCTTCTCTCTCCACCTGACCTTCGGGTCACTTTTCCCCCGTCATATTCCGCACACCTTTACCCCCGTTCATCCTTCAATCTTACGCTTTCTTACGGATTCCGACTCGAATCATTGATTTCTGCAATCAAAGTGAATGGTGGAAACGACCGTTACGTGGTCTTCCAATTCCTTTCTTCTCTCCCTTTTTCACATTCAATTGCGTCGCATTAGATTCTCTCTCTCTCTCTCTTTCTTTTTCTTTCTTTTCTCTCTTACTCTCTCTCTTTCTTTCTCTCTCTCTCTCTCTTTCCCACTATCTCTCTCTCACTCCTTCTCTCTCTCCATCACTTTCCTCTATTCAGAGGGCGGTAAGCATCGTGGATTGAATGGAATTCCGTCTGGCAATCCCAGCCAAGGACAAGACGACACAAGATCAGTGCTTGCGCCCAGTGGGAGCGGAATTAATGGGTGATAATTGTAGTCGGCGTCTCTCTAAATCACGTGCTCTCTCTTGCTCTTGGGTCAGGCAAGGAGGCGCGAATTCAAGCTAGATTTTTGACCAGTTTATGGCGACATACGCAAGCTTGTCGCGGCCGTGATTTATCACAGGCGTGCGATTCATCAAATAAATGTGCAAAGATCAAAGATGAAAGATCAAAGATCAAAGATCATTCCAACTTTGCCATGAAGCACGAGCCTAAAGACGACGAGGAGTGGCAGAAGAGCGACGCCGGTTTCCTTGGCCGCGAGCGCTGCGGCCGCCAGAAGAGACGGCAAAACGACGCGCTGAACATATACTGTACTGACTAAGTATGGAGTTCTTTTTTAAATGGTTAAGTTAAACAGGAAAAAAAGGAAAGAACACGCGCACATCTTCAAAATGATTTTGCTAGTTTAAAAGATAATTTAAGAAAAAAAGCTGAAGAGAAAATGGTTTAATAGTTTTCTCTTTTTTTAAAAGAAATGTAATAAAAAGAAGACCTCGTCCTTGGCGAAGAGAAGCAGCGCCGTGAGTACGAGTGCCGTCGAGAGGAGATCCGCGCGGCCAACGCACGACGCGACCGCGTCGCAGTGCACGGCGTGCACCGCGAAGAGGAGCGACGCGAACAGGCGGACGCCTTTAATTGTTTTATTTATTTAGTTTTTATTTACTATTACTATTTTTAATTTTATTGATTATTTACTTTAATTTTCAGTTCAGAATTTTCAATTTTTTTTACTAAAAATTAATTAAACATTTAATGTGATAAACGTTTAAATATTTGCGAAAAAATACAGAAGGAAAGTAATTTTAATGTCTTGCTATGGCATGAAAAACACAAATGGAGTCGGAGGAAAAGACAATGTTTATTTCACGAGATGGGTCGGCTTAAAAAGGGCTCGGTGAGGAGGACTATGTCATAAGTGCATGTAAATAGCTGAATAATGCATTTAGGCAAAATTTCACACGTAACATATACGCACATAGTACATGACAAAGGTTAACTATATCCATTTTGTATATATTTTTATGCCAGTTTTTGCATTTTATTTTTTTAATCATTAAATTATTTAATTAAAAACAAAAGAATTTTACCTTGTCTATCCGAAAACGCCCCCGATAGCCTGAGTACGAGAGACGAGCAAAGACCGTGAAGGAGCACGTTGGCGAGATGGAAGCTAAGAATATGTTGTGGATCTGTCATTCTACATTTCTTTATTCTACTTAGTTAGTTAGCAGTACAGCAATTAACATAAAAAATTCTGATTTAAATTATTACAGTCTTCTTCAATTACAACAATTGCTCCCGTTTTCTAACCAATACCCAGCTAAAAATATCATTCCTGTGTTGCCGTATGCAGCAATATCCTGCAATTAGCCATTTTCTACCTTTTACCTCTCTTCTCCTTTCCTCTCTCTCTCTCTCGCTTTTTCTCTCGCTCTCTCTCCCTTACTTATTCTCTCTCGCCTTTTCTACCTCCTCATTTCATCACAACTGGAAGGAGAGAGCGGGGGCGTAGTAATGAGGATGCTAATCAAATCGCCTTGTGAGTGCGTGCCTTTCAGAAAGGCTCGCCGCCATCCTGCCCATTGAATTTGAGAGCGCGGGTGGTTGAGCTGTACAAGACGTACATACATACTTGTACTGACATGATTAGAAAAATTTTTTAACTCGTGTAATGCGTCAACAAATCTGACATTTTTTAATTTGTTGGCTTGATATTATCTTAATAGGCAAAGCACAAAGGAAAACAAAAATAGCAAAAGCACTGGGCGCGCATGGGAGTCGAACCGCGCTCAGAGCGCCCCAGTCTATGAACAGTAATTATTCGACCCTTTTTTCGCTAAATAGAAAAAGCCGCGCAAAGCAATCGACGCACCCAAACGGCGTCAGTCCGTGTAGCGAGACGCTGACGCGGAAGGAGAGTGTCGTGAGTGGCCGCCACGAGCGATGCGAGCCGGCGTGCGAGAGTGGGCTGCCCCAGAAGTCATGCGACAGGAGGGAGGAGAGCGAGAGGAGCCGGCCGGTGACGTCACCATTCTGGGTGATGGCCGGGCTGCAAGAAAGCAATCACATTTATTATTTATTTATTTATGCATGTAAATATATATATATATTATTCATTTTACTTGAAAAGAGAAAAAGAGACGTATGAAATATGCGCCTTGCACCTGTGTTTTCTTCTTCTAAATATTTATTCGAATAATATATGGGAACGAATATTTGCACAAATAGTTTAAATTAATTTTTCCTAACAAGTGCATATAAGTATAGGAGAGCCTAGCAGCATGAGAGACATGTGGATGTGTTGTCCAAAAATCGTGATAAAATGGTAGGCAGAAATTTATTTTTTTGCGAAACAACGAGATAGCAATCGTTTTTGCCGACGAAATTAATATATTTTGTCATTTATGTATTGATATTTTCTATTATCTATAATCTTGGCATATCTGCCGCCTGATCTTTTCATTCTCTCCGATTATATCCCTCTCACGTCTCTCTCTCTTTCTCTCTTTCTCTCTCTGTCTCTCTCTCTCTCTCTTCCGCCTTCTCTCCAAGTAGTGCTTTTGCATCCATCCTCATCGGCCGCTCTCTTATTCCTATTTCCTCACATCGTCATCATCATTGAGTGGTCTAGAATGACCATAGAAGTAGTGAGGGTAGGAGGAAAGAGAGAGAGAGAGAGAGAGAGAGAGAGTGAGAGAGAGATAGAGAGAGGCAGTGAGAAAGGCGAGAGAGAAAGGAGACAGAGAGAGAGGAAGAGGGAGCAATGGTAATAAGGGAGAAGCCTCATTCTCTTCCTGAACATATCCTTCCAATGTTATAGTGCTCATCATATAATTGGTTCAACTAGGCAAACGAGTACTCTACACTCCATGAATACGAGTCAGGGATAGAGAGGAAATGAGAGAAGACGAAAGACAGAGAAAGAAAGAGATAAAGAAAGAGAAAGAGAGATAAAAGGGTTTCATAAAGGCTAAATGCCCCTCCATCAGGTGCAATTATCGTGTTGTCAACGTGAATAATCACCGCTCTCAGAATAGCGTGCGGCAATCGTGAATCGGCCGAAAGGAGTGCGGCATCGCGTTGCGCTAGAGACCGTTCATGCGAAGCCGTTCAATTAGACACGCATGCCGCCAGAGATCAGCTTACACCGGAGAGAGATCCATTGGCCGATCCACCCTTTGTGTACTCTTTATCTCCGGCTTTCTCCATCTTTCTGCTTCTTTGTTCTCTCTATCTCTCTCTCCGTTTCTCTCTTTCTCTCCTTCTCTCTCAATCTCTCTCTCTTTCTCTCTCTCTCTCTACCTCTCTCTTTTTCTATCTCTCTGTCTCTCCCTCTCTCTCTCTCTCTTTTCGCTTTCTCTCTCTATTTCTTTCTCTCTGTTTCTTTCTCTCTATTTCTCTGCAACACGCGACACTGAAAGGCAGCTGTCCATGTGAAGCGTGTATATCTGTCACTCGGTCTCCATTCTTGTCTTACCATCTCCTTCCCACCTCCCCTTTCTGGAGTCCATCTATGCCCCGTCTCGTCTTGCATTTAGATGTCCCCTCGATGTCTTGCATAATACAAGAGATAGTCCAGATCTAGGACAAGGGCAAAGGGAGGCAAGAGAGAGAGAGAAAGAGAGAGGAAGAGAGAGAGAGCGAGAGCGAGAGAGAGAATGAGAGTGAGTTATGGAAGTTGACAAGGTGGCAAGTAGTCAAAGTTCTGACTGATTTAATCTGCCGTGCTATTAATCTAGGCAAAAGTGGTGCCAGTTTCATAAAAAGTTCATGAACATTTCAGAAAAAGTTGCTTTAAGTTTCGGAGTAAAGATGACACAACTTTTCTTTCTTTTTTAACAAGCAAATTTTATGAACAGTTACTTTAATGTTTTTTGTATGTATTTACTGTATGCTGAATTGCCATTTTTCATTTTTGAGAACCATGAACAACTTATTGATGCCCATTCGGCATCGACAGCCGAATCTCCTCTATGTTCGTCAGCAGCCGATGCTTTGAGAATCACTTGCTTCTCTTCATCCTTAAGATGCTTAGGCATCCTGCCCTGTAATCACAACACTCGCCTGATATAACAAGTAAAAAGTGTACAATTTACATCGAGACACAATGAATATCATGAAAATCGAATAGCTGTCGAGGCTAAACAATTTCCGCTGCCTTGAAACTAAATTTACTAGGCCGACCTTACTTTAAATTCCACTGGTTCTTTGCTGATAGTTGTGTCACATTTAAAAGTGCATCATCTTTTGTCTCTGCCATGCAATAGTGTGTAAAAGTGAGAGACGAAAACAGTGTAAAAGAAAGTAAGCAGCCTTCTACACACTTTTGCCCTCTCACTTTTGCACACTATCTCGTTCCATATGTCCAAACGTGAACGAACTTTCAACATTGATACGGTTTGTATCATGAACAAAGTTTGAAGGAAACTTTACTCATCTTTCCCATTTTCCATACTAAAACGCCCAAAAGATGCTTGAAGTTCTGATTATTGTTGACTCAGGTTTCAACAAAAGTTTGTTTAACTTTTCTTCCTAGATTAATAGCACGGCTGGATGTCATTTCTGTTACATGAAATTTTCATCTATATTTTCCCCTATAATATCCTACACTATTTTATCAGTTTCCATTACGAAGTCCGTACCAAACTGCGAGCCAGGAGGAACATAAAGAAGTTAAGTACTCCTTGCGATGCACTATACGAACACCTCCATTGTTGCTCTTCTCTGTCTCTATCTCTCTTTCTCTATCTCTTTCTTTCTCTCTCTCTTCTCTTGGAAAAGTAAGGCCTAATATGCTTTGTGTCTCAGTTTATGTGTTGCTCTTTCTATCTCTGTCTTCGACTCTCTCTCTCTCTCTCTCTCTCTCTCCTTCTCTCTCTCTCTCTCTCTCTCTCTCTCTCTCTCTCTTTCTCTCTCTCTTATCTCTCTATGCTTCGCTCTTTCCAGATGATCGTTATGGCTGAAAGAGAGAGAGAGAGAGAGAGAGAGAGAGAGAGAGGAGAGAAAGACAGACAGGGTGAGTGGATTTGATTATGTCCCTTTGGCCACTAAATATGTCGGAGAAGAAGAAGTGTAGAATCTGGTCAGGAGCCAGCCATATTGTCTCGCTTTCTCTCCAGCTCTTTCTCCTTCTCTCTCTCTCTCTCTCTCTCTCTCTCTCTCTCGCTCATTCTCTGATGAATATTTGTATAAATTCCCTTGTGTGGAAGAGGAGTAACGGCGAATACCGAGCCTTGTTATACACTTCCCGAATTTGTGAAAGCGCCAAGCTTCAGACTTAGCAATTGGAACATCGCTCCTTCTTTGCTGTTTTCTCCGGCTGTTTTTTTCTCAAAACAAAGAGACATAGTGAGAGCGAGAGTGAGAGATAGAGATAGAGAGAGAAGAAAAGAAATAAAGAATTAAGCCGTAATCGAGTTGTCTGCACCAGAATGCTCCCGATGGCCCCATTGGCGACGTCTCAAAATATCTTATTAGGTCTGGGCTTGTATTCAATGCTTTGACCAAAGTAAAAGTTCGGTATTATGTCGTTCTCTAAGTCAAGACAGAGAAGCGAGAGGAAAGAGAGAAAAGGGGAGAGAGTGTTAGAGAAAACGAGAAAAGGCGAGACAGAGTAAGAGACAGAAAGAATTAAGAATAAAATGCATTATGTCGAAAGCAGGTTGTCCCATAGTCCATAGAAGAGCACGAGGCTATTACAGCTTTGCATATGAAGTATGAAGGATAAGAAGAAGGAGTGGATGAATAAGTCGCTGCTCTCAAGAGGGAGTGGATGAGGAAGGGTGATGGCTGGTCAGGGTCCTCCGGCCTTCCTTTCTCTCTCTTTCTCTCTCTCCCTCTCTCTCTCTCTCTCTCTTTCTCTCTCTCTTTCTCTCTTTCCTATCTCTCTCTTCTCTCTCCCTCTCTCACTCTCTCTCTTCTCTCTCCCGCTCTTTCCTATCTCTCACTCCCTCTCTCTCTCACCCCCTCTCCCCCTCCCATCCGTGACCCTGTCACCCTTGAGTGCAGGAGTCATCTTCGCAGCAGAGCCTTACTACATAAGCTGGACAACATACACATACATTTACATACACATATTGTGCTCGTGGCTTTTGGCTCTCCACTCTCTCCCTTTCTCTCTCTATCTCTCTCTCTCTCTATCGTTCTCTCTCTCCCTCCTTCTTTCTGTCTCTCCTTTCTCTCTCTCTCTCTCTCTCTCTTGTTCTCACTCTCTCCCTCTCTTTCCACCCCCTCATAGTTTATTGCATTCCCTCTAACTGACTACTCCTGCAACGTCTTCTTGTTCCAACTCCCAAAAGGAGGTCGCGCGCGAGGCGCGACTTCCCCTTTATGTGCTAATCCGTCACACGGAAAGCGTTTATGCAACAGGAGAGAGAGAGAGAGAGACGAGAGAGAGAGACGAGAGAGAGAGAGAGAACGGGAGACAGATAGAGAGAGAGAGAAAAGGGAGAGATTGGGAGATAGAGCGGGAGAGAGAGAGAAATGAAAGAGGGTGAGAGAAAACACAGATTGAGAAAAAGACACAAAAGCTTAAAAATAGAAGTCCAAGCGATGAGAGGACTCTGATGAAGAATTCTTCTTTGGGAGGTACTGAAATGAAGGAAGACAAAATGAAATGGACACCACTTCTATGGAAACTGCTTGGCAACTCGGTTGCGAAAGAGGAAGGAAGTGAATTAGTTTCTCTTTCTCTCTTTCTCTCTCTCTCTCTCTCTCTCTCTCTCTGTAACTCTAACTCTTTACCTCTCTCTCTATCTCTATCTCGCTCACCCTCCCTCTCCCTCTCCCTCTCTATCCCTGCTTCATCTCATCGTCCATTATGACTTGCGACACTTCATTTGCATATTACGTGCTGCCGGCGCGTAGCTCTCAAACGGCCTAATTGGTGGCTTTCGTAAAGTTGAAAGCAACGAAAGCATCAACACCTCGGGCTTTATGTCAGGTCTCTTTGACTCTCTCTCTCGCTCTCGCTCTCTCGCTCTCTCTTTCTCTCTCTCTCAATCTTTCTCTCTCTCTTTTTCTCTCTCTTAATCTTTCTTTCTCTCTCTTCCCGCATTTAACTTATCTCTAACTGGAATCTCAATCTTTCAATCACCCCCCTCACATGCTCGCTCCCCTCCCTCTCTATCGTATATACTTTCCTGATATGAGCATTCTCAATTTCGATTTCGTGCTGCAAAGTAATTCAGTTCCTCCCCCCCCCCCACACAACCAGACAACCAGCAAGGAGTACATGAAATTCTTGCTTTCACTGGAAATGACGACGAAGCAAGGCGGAGAGAGGGATGGGATGAGAAGAGAGAGAGAGAGAAAGCGAGAGAGAGAGAGAGAGAGAGAGAGAGAGCAAGAGTAGAGAGCGCGAGAAGTTGTGAGAAAAGACGGTTGTTATTACCTAGTACGCGTACTATGAAATTTGAAGGTGCTGAACAAATGGCCTCGGGCATGCTTTGGTGACAGCCAAAATGTACACCTCTCTCTCTACTGCTATTTTCCCTTTTCTTGCCAGGAGTGGTCGAAAGGGGCCGAATCGTTTTCTTTTCTCACACCCTCTCTCTCACTCTCTCTCTCTCTCTCTCTCTCTCTCTTTCGCTCTCGCTCTCGCCCTTTCTGTCTACCATGAAAAGACAAGACCAAAGTGGATGTCCGTTGTTTCGAGACAGCGACCGAACCACCTCGCGCTTATATGAAACGTAGTGAAAAGAAGCTTCGTCCGTTCTTAGTCCCCTTCTTCTCCTTTCTCTCCCTTTCCCCCCCTCCTTCTCTCTTCCATTTCCCCCCTAACTAACATAAGCGTTGGAAACTACAAAGAAGTAAAGCGTGTAGTTACATATGTGTTTGGAAGACAGGCGATTCAAAACTTTTGCCGTCCCTTCGTGTCTGCTTCTTTGTTTCTCCGGCTGTCGTTTTCACTCTCTCTCTCTCTCTCTCTCTCTCTCTCTCTGTCTCTCTCTCTGTCCCTCTCACTGTCTCTCTCTCTGTCTCTCTCTCTCCGTTTCTCTCTCTCTCTCCGTGCTTCTCTCTCTCCCCGTCTCTCTCTCTCTCTCCGTGCTTCTCTCTCCCCGTCTCTCTCTCTCTCTCTCTCTCTCTTTCCTTCTCGCTTCCTTTCCTTCTCCAGCCCCATGCCATGTTGTCACCTTAGCAAAGTGCCAAAAGCGACAGCTCATTCATTCTCGTAGCAGCAGCAGCCGGTTAAGTGGTCATTCCTGCGTTCTCTCTCTCACTCTGTCTCTCTTCCATACGCTCTCTTTCTCTCTATGTCTCTCTCTCTCTCTCCCTCCCCTCACTATGTAACTCTTTCTCATTCCCACATTCATCATGCGATTCTACCGCTGCGGGAAGTCTCTTATATGGGTTGGAGAGAGAGAGAGAGATGATGAGAAAAATAGAGAAAGAGACAGAAAAATAAAGAGAAAGAGAAGTTGACGGCCATTTCACAAGGGAAGAAGCCAGTCTCACTTTTGTTTCTCGACTTCTCTCTTCCACTTCACATTCAGCAGTGCGACGCACTGATTGAGACAATGAGGGGTAGAGGATGGAGAGAGAAAAATAGAGAGGGAAAAAGAGAGAGAAGAGGAGAGGGAGAGATAAAGTTAGAGAAATAAAGATAAATTGAGAGAGAGAGAAAGAGAGAGAGAGAGATAAGGAGAGAGCTCCTTGTTTGTCCAAATCGGGTCCTTCGCTCTCCCTGGCTGATATGGGAACGGTCAGTCCTGGCGGATAATCTTGTTCGAAAGAGGGTAAGATTATCCTGCAGGCTACCGGCGGAGAAGATGTGTGTATTTGCTGAAGTCTCGGACAGGCAAAACACGATTGAATAAACATGAAAGTAGAAATATGTATGCGATTTATTGATAATATATCGTATACAATTACGCAAGACATGATTTATTGATGATCATTGTCAGAGTGATATTGCTTTATTATTGTGATAACTATAATAATTAAAAGTTATTTCAAAAATGTTAGAAAGTAGGGGATCTGAACCGAGTTTGAGAGGGAGAGAAAGATTAGGAGAAATAGAGAGACGGCAGAGAGTAAGAGAGATTTTACGAGTTATCGCTTGTGTGGATCGGCAGCATCTCGTGCGCCGCCTCTCCTGTGAAGAGATAAGGAAGAGAGAGAAATCAGAGAGACATAGAGAGAAAGAAGAGTGATAGAGAGATAGTACCAAACGGTAAGAGATTAAAGTAGTGACAGAGAGAGGGAGAGAGAGGAGAGAGAAGCAGAGAAATGAGGAAAATGAGCGCGGAGAGGGAAATACTGAGTGACCTCGGCAATCTCCTCTATCTCTCGCTCTCAGACGGGGAAGAAGAAGACGAAGAAGTGAAGGATCGGCCGATTTAGAGGAGCGGTCACATAGTTGAACATGCGGGAAGACAAAAGTGAGAATGTGTTTTTACTCTTCTTCTCTGGAGTCTCACCATCCTTTCCCGCTCTGCTCCCACTTGATCCCTCTCTATCTCTACCTCTCTCGTTCTCTCTCTCTCTCTCTTTCTCCTCTCTCTCTCCCTTACTCGTTCTCTCATCACCCCGTCCCCAATGGGGTTGTAAAGCAGTCGTAGTACCGAGTAGTGAGAACGATGGGGGGGAGGGGGGGGGGGGGTTGGGGCGTGCGACCGAAAGAGACAGAAGGTCTAGCTAATTATCATGATCAGCTTTGAGAGTGGGGCTATCTATCCCCCTGGGGAGGATAGAATGTAGGTGTGTGTGATTGTGAGTAAGAATCATGTCTCTGCTTGAGACGAGACCGCGGTTGTGAGAGATAGAGGCAGATACAAGAGAGGAAAACATCTAGAGAGAGAGTGGAAGAGACAGAGAGAGAGATAGAGAGAGAGAAAATTGGAGAGAGTTGGTAGAGAAAGCAAGAAAGAAGATACCGCCTGGCTTCTCAATGCTAATGACGCTTGCGTGACTCTTTGTTATTTTTCTGTGCAATCACGAATGAGACGTCTCTCGGCCGCAAGAGCGAAATGCAGTAAAGATGGCTAAAGCGAGTGAGTTAAAAGGGGTTGAAAGAGAGAGCAAGAGAGAGAAAGAGAAAGAGAGAGATTAAGAGAAGTAGAGAGATAATGAGATATAGAGAGATAGAGAGAGAGAGGAAGAGAGATGTTGTGAAATAGAGAGGGAATAGAGAACAAGAGATATATGGCATAGCAGTCGGTATTTGACATTGCGTTGCTTTGATAAATCGCATTCAATTCGGTACATGAGCTTGAATAGAATTTCTTTTATCGGCTTAACCTATGTCAAGGACTCAAATGAAGGAAAGTGTTCAGGGAAATGAATGGCGTGACCTAAAATGATAATCTGTGAGAATGCTAACTTTTGTTCGCGCTGTTATGAAAGAAATGCTATTGAAGGGATTACAAGGATAAATGTACGAAGAGAAACATCTGTCGCAATGGATGAATTGGTGTTGCTGTTCAGAGAAAGAGAGAGAGAGAGAGAGAGAAGAAGAGAGAAAGAGAAAGAGAGAGAGAGAAGAGATAGAGAGTGAGAGACAAACAGATAGACATAAACCAAGAGCAGAGACAAAGGTGGAGATAGCGATAGGAAAGAGGGTGCGTGCGAAAGAGAGAGACAGAGAGAAATTAATAAAAAGAAGAAGCTTAATATGAGGGGTAAGAGAGAGAAGAAGAACGAGAGCAACAGTGAGAGAGCGCAAGGCTGTAAAATCTTTTCGAGCCATGATAGTACCCTGGGAAGCCCAGAAATGACCAGTGCCGTGATGATCATATAAAATGGCGAAGACATCAAATGTAAAAAAAAAGGAGACTGAAGAGCGCCTTCATCTATCGGAAAAGGCAATAAAAACCATTTATTTGCCACATGCTATACAATCGGCGATTTTATATGTTCTAACAGAATATTTTTTACTTATAATTTTTTCCCGATTTACTTATGATACAAAAATTATGCTTTACATACCCGTCATCGTAGACAAAATCGCCGTGGAGCGAGTTGGCAAAGACGAGAAGAGAAGTGGCAAGGACTATAGCATAGTGGTGTCTGGGCGATGGTGGGGGTGCTTCGTGTACCCTGCCAGAGTGGGAGGGTGCTTCGTGGCCCCTGCCAGATTGGGAGGGTGCTTCGTGGACCCTGCCAGAGTGGGGTGAAGCTGAACAGGATGCAGTTTCCGGGTGCTTCGGTTGGTTTGGCTTGCAAATATTTGGATTTGGCACTTTGCCAAAACGCTGTCGTCGGCGATGAGACGCGCCGTCAGAAGGCATTGGACATTAGCAGAGAAAGGTCCGCCGCCGCCCCCTCCTTCTGGTCACTTTGTTTGGAGGCTGAGAATAAGGAGAGAAAGTCGCTTCCTTCGGACCCCGCCTCAGGAGGCGAGGAGAACAGAGAAAGTGGGCGGGGCCACTTCTGGGGAGAGAGACAGAGGAACTAGACTCTGCTCAAAGAAGGAGAGAGAGAGACAGTGAGATGGCAGGAGAAAGAAAGCGAGAGAGAGAGGGTGAGAGATAAAAACAAGATAGTTAAGAACTGGTGGCACTTATCGTTTAGAAGGACGATTGTTACTTTTTCGAAGAAAATAGAAAAGAAACACTCAGGAAGATAGAGAAGAGAGAGAGAGAGAGAACGGAGGAGAGAGGGGCAGAGAGAGATAGAGAGAGAGCGATGGAGAACAGGAAAGCGGTAACTTTGATGATAAAGTGTTCTCGGGGAGTGGGGTGGGGGGAGGCAGATAAGATGATAGAAAGAGCGAGCAGCATCGCAGGCTGTCGCTGATTTACGAGCAGCACCAGCCAGAAGGTGTGAAGATGCAGTACACACTGTTGGATACTGGGTCGAATACACATTCATTTGCATACATCAGGGTATCGGATACGTTAAAATTGGGACCCCCTAAAATATGATTTAAAGCAAAATGCAAGTATAGATATTTTCATCTAATAAATTTTTTTCGGAAACCTGTTTTTTTGTTATATGTGTTTTTTTGTTCTTGTGTTTGTTAGGGTGGTTTTTGACGTGCTGAACAAGTACATACAGTCAGATTTTAAAAAGAATCTTAAATGACCGTTTATAAACGAATTCGGCCAGTTTTTGGAGGGTCATGACCGTCTTTTAGGTGCCGTCGATCTTGTGTTATCGAAGGCTCCTAAAACACGGCCATGACCCTTCTAAAATCGGCAGAATTCGTTTTTAAACGGTCATTTCTGATTCTTTTTAAAATCTGACTGTATGTACTTGTTCAGAATGTCAAAAACCACCCTAACAAACACAAGAAACTGCTTAAAAGTGCCTAGTATCGCTCAAATTCCAATTGAAATTATTTAAATTAATCTAATTAATTTATATACCTGAAATGTTGGGCGGTACTGTATGTACGTAAGTATGCCCGTTAACAATTTTCAACATGTTGACAGTTAAAATAGATTATGCGTCATTGACTACTTTGGAAATGACTCTTACTTTTATGATTCTACTCACATCATTTCATATTGCTATACAGAGTCAGTTGTTTTTTTTTGCAAATAATTTCGATTGACTCATCTGACCATGGTGTGCCCCTTCAAATCACAATGGGCAAGAATAGAATTCCTTTATTGTTCCTAAACTCTCTTTCTCTTTCGCTCACTCTCCCTCTCTTTTTCTTCCTATCTCTCTTTTCTCTCCTTCTGCCAATCTCTCTTCATGTCTCACGCTCCCTCTCTCTTTCCAGATCCTTCTCTTCATTCTTTCTCTCTGCCGCACCATCTGATGCATCACCGTCGAACCACTTGCCGTCTTCTAACCATCAACTTGGTGTGCACACCTGAAAAAATTTTTATTTGAAACAAATCTCTTGTATCTCTGTCTCTCTCACTCTCTGTCTTTCTCTCTCTCCCTCTCTCTGTCCTTCTCTCTCGCTTCTATTTCTCTCATAACCTCTTTCTTCCTTTCTCTCCCATTAACTCTCCCTCTCTTTCTCTCTCTCTCTCTCTCCCTCTCTCTCTTTCGTAACGTCCAGAATGCAAGTGACCACACAGTCATCCCAAATCCGACTATAGCCCTCCTCTCTGAATCACGAATAAAAGCAGCCGGACCAGCTTCAGGAGATAGCCAACCCATTTGGCTGTCTCCTGAAGCTGTCCCTCTTCGCATCTATCCCTTGAAAGTTGTTGCATCGTTGTCCAGTTTCCTACAGTATCTTCTGCCCATTCCTACAGAAAAACCCATAACAAAGCCAATCCAATCCACCATGGAGATTGCCGTTCTCACGATGATCGTCGCGAACAACGCGACAACAACAACCGCCGCGCTCTGTCCCGATGGCAGGCCGACTAGCGGAAGTCAGTGGAATTATTATTAGTATTTTTTTTTAATATTTTTTAAATAAATAACCAAATAAATTGCTTTGTAATTTTTGTTCATAAGTTTTATAATAATAATAAAACAAATTGGTATACAATAAAATAATCGAATAAACAATTAAATCAAATTAAGAATGCACACTTGTCGCGCCGCCGGATCAGCTCCTCTGCACGTCCGACCCGGCTGGCTCGTCGTGCGAACGTTTCAATGACACTTTTCACTGTTGTCAGTCTTATCTGTTTGATAGGCATCATTGTCAAAAGTAAGACTATCAGCCGCCATAGCTCAGTCGGTTAGAGCGTGGGTCTAATAAGCCCAAGGTCGCAGGTTCGACCCCTGCTGGCGGCAAGGAATTTTTTGAATCTATTAATGTTTGGTTGAGGTCCAAAAGCTGCCGCCGTGAATCCGGCGTCAGCGTGCGCCGATCGCAGTAAGTTCTGTTCGTTCCTCGGCGACTTCTGTGGCAACTCGAAGCACGAGTCGATTATGAGAAGAGAGTGTGCGCAGACTTGTGGCTTCTGTGGAGAGGTGAAGAGCACTTTCATACCAATATATCTGCCCGTATTTGGGCACGGCCGCCCCAAAATATGACAGATAATTTGGACTGAACCAAAATAAAAGGTCTATTCGTTTACGTAGACGACTTTGATAAATTTGATGAAATTTGAGTTGGCATTCGTAGACTACGATGTAGCAAAAGATGATGAAGCAAGCATCTTACCACATATAATATCAAAGCATCTCCTTCCAGGCTCCGCCCGCTGACTCCGTTTCGTCCATTCTCCGCCTGAACGGCTCCGCTCCGCTGCGTCGCTATCCGCGTCCGGTCGTCCATCCGGTCGTCTCGGGCAACAACAACAAGGAGGTCGAGAAGACAGCGGTGAACGGCATCTTGCCTCCCGCGCGATCATCACGCCTCTCGCCAGAGATCAAAGTCTCCAGCCAAGTCATCTTTGGCAATGTAAGCTTAATGTCACGTTTATACATTTCTTTTATCGTACTTTTATTTCTGTATTATTTTAATTAAGTTAAAATAAAGTAATAATAAAAAAAATATCACACAAAAATTAATTCACATTTTTCACCAGGACATCTTCCCAGCGGTCGAGACCGCCGAGCCGGATCAGCTGCCCGTTTCGCTGGCAAAGACTATCATCCGAGGTCAGCACACTTTTTCTTTTTTTCTTTACTTTTTTGTGTGGTGAACATGCATGAGATTCTTTAATTTCCAAATTGGTACAACATATGAATTTCTTTAATTTTCTAATTGATGTAAAATACACCATAGGCACATGCTTCGACGAGTACACGTATTGCCGAGAGTTTGTCGCGCTCTGCACCCATCCGACCTTCTCGTTCACGATGGCCAAGCGGTCCGTTTAGCTCGGACATTTCAGAGATCTATTTCAAATCCATATGAAGTGTTTTCCATCGATAATACCCATTGTTCGGATAATTTATAATTTAAAAATTTATTAATAGAAAATTTAAATTTATTGATTACTTTCTAGATGCGCGCTGACGTGCGATCGCTGCGAGGACATGCCAGCGGTGCTGGATCCGAGAGAGCGAAGTTGGTAACGGAAGTGAAAGAGAGATAAAGAGTGAGAGAAAAAGGGAAAGAGGTAGAGATTGAAGCTTGAGAGAGAAAAAGAGAAAGAGGCCAAGGAAGAAGAGAGAGAGAGAGAATGTGAAAGATGGGGCTAGAGAGAGAGAGAGAGAGAGAGAGAGAGAGAGAGAGAAGATGTGAAAACGTGAGAGAGAAAGCGAGTGATTAACTACTTTAATCCGCCTCATCTTCACAGAGAACTGCACGGACACTGTTCGTAACTGTGCGGAGCACCGTCCGCTCTGCCAGAATGACAACTACAACCGCCAGCTGCTTCGCGGGCAGTGCGCGCGCACCTGCGAGTTCTGCCTGCCTACCTGCAGGGACAGACACGCCAAGTTAGACGTGCTCTCTCCCTCTCCCTGGCTCTCTCTCTCTGTGTCTAGCACTCTCTCTTTCTATCTCTCTCTCTCTCTTTCAGTTGTCCTCAGTACAAGAAAGACGGCTTCTGCTCAGACGGCCTCTACTCTCTGCCAGAACGGACGTATCTCTGCGGAAATGCGTGCAATCTTTGCGAAGAAGAATGAAATGGACACTGCTAGGAGATATTGATTGATTTGGTATTGATTGATTTCATATTTGCAGACCTACAAGTTTCCTTGTCCTAAAGAATATCATCTTCATAGTGAAGACCGCCCTTCCAGTCCGCTACTCAACCGAGTAGCAGTTATCTGTACATATTGTAGTGTCTGAGTCACCACAAAAAGATACTCATTCGTGATATTGATCGATTTTGTTTGTTCATGCGCTTGTCATATTTTCGAATTGATAATAAATTTCCTCATGAAAGTGACTAGATCATAAAGAGAACCAGCGAATCAGCGTGCAATCATTATACTTAAAGCTTCCACTGACTGTCTTCGTCTGTGGCTGGCTGAGATTAGATTTTAACGAAATTTTAAGAAGATAATTGTGTTCATGACATGCGGGAACATGCCATCTACTCCTAGGCAAAAAAAATGCTACCTGTGGCCAGTATTTGACGCTTCATTCTACTATTCTTTAAGCAGAACTTATAATGAGTACTCTCAGGATTAATTTGCTATCATAATATGCTATGTATGCAAATGTTTTTTCTGTTATTCACTCTATATTGAAATGTTAACTGCTATTAGCCTCAACGGCCACTTCGTCTTGTTTTCTCTGCTAGAAATAGTGCACAGCTTCTGGTCCCCTCGCATAAACAAAGGTCGATCTGACAAAGAAACCTGTGTCGCCAGCCGTCCGGACGCGCGTACCATCCTTTTCTTTCTTACATTCTCTCACATGTTCACGCATTATTTCTCTCTCCCTCTCTCTCTCCCTCTCCCCACCCCCCCCTCTCTCTCTCTATTTCGGCCGGTCTCATCTTCGCAGTAGTCGTCTCCAAAAAATCAGCCTCACTTCTTCACTCTCTCTCTTTTTCTCATTTGCTTTTTTTAACTTATTTATTGTTTTATGTGTCTTCTTAACGTTGTTCCCTTACTCGACTTCTATTAACACTTGAATAATTCGCTTAAGTTGCCGATATTGCAGATGGAGCTCCTTCGCTATGCGGTCGTTCTCCTTTCGGAAAAAGCGGACACTCGCTCCTTGTTCTTTCTTCTGGTTAATTTTAGTGATATTTATTTTAAATCGCGCTATAGGGTTAATTAATTAATGACATAAAAGAGAGGTATAAAAGAGACGAATAGGGTCTTTGAAATCTTTTTTTTTCTAAATACATTCGACATTTTAATACGTTGAGAAGCGAAAAGGAGTCGCCAAGAACCTTTCGGTGATCGATGCCATGAAGGGCGCGGCTATGCTCGGCCATCCCTCTCGGAATCGGCCTTCTATCCTGGCGTCTCCTCACCCAATAGAGAACCTCTCTGATAATAAGGTTCTCGTAAACTTTTACAGTCATGTTAAACTAATAATTTCGCCATCGCTCTCAATGAAGCTGATTAATAGTTCACCTAAGAAGCCGATTTACGCGCTTGTGCACTTGGAAGAAGGCGCAGACATTGACAACTTCTGCACTTTCCTAGTCAGACAAAAAAAAACCTTTCTAGTATAACCATATTCAGAACCGATGATACAGTAAGCTATAATATGCGGTCGTGAAATGTGTTAGCATATGCCCTTAGAAGGGTGCATTTTCCCCTGGGTGATGACTTTTCGACTGCTTTAGATTGAACAAGGCCTCGCCAACCCTTTGCTCTGGTTGACAACACGCGGGCTGAAAGCTTGCTCGGCTTCCCGTCAACTCTCAATCATTCTCTCCAGATTGTATCCCCTCAGGCTGATTCGATGCCGCCTGTTAGTCAGGTACAGTTTCGGTCTTGTGGCATGAGAAAAAAATCATCGCTGCTTAGATAGTAAGCTGTTTTTTTTAGTCTTCAGGAAATATATTCCATTTCTTCTCTAGACCGAGGTTTTGAGGAATGTATTCAGTATTTTTAGAAACATATCAAAATATTCAATACAGCCTTCGCTTCATTTTTTTTTTTACGAATTTGTGATTTAGTATTAAAATTCCATTTTTTTTATTTGTCTGAGAATGTGAATTGGCAAAGCACATGTGCTATCTTGCTTCTTTTTAGGCAATGATATATCTGCCACTGCCTATGTGGGCAACAGTTTAATTAGTTAAGAATAGTAGCTATCCCACTCGTTTAAACATGATTAGTATCCAATCATATTTAAGGGGTATTTGAACTAGGTTTTTTTCCTATATTTCTTGTAATAATTTCAGTAGTTTCTTAACTTAAGTAAATTTTCTTATTATTATGAGCATAACAAGCTCCAAATGCAAATTCAGACGATTCCAGAGGAAGGAAGGTTCTGTCGAGACGATAGGCCCTCCCAATTTGTGGGCCACACAAAGATCCACCCCACCATGCACGAAAAGTCCAATACCGAGCAATTGGCCATAGGAAGGATTTACCGCTGTTCTGCACTCCCCTTCCACAGCCTCTTCACTCGCTAATGCACAGCAGACCAGACGCCGATGAGTTATCTTGTATTTCCGATTTATTTTAATTATGAATTATCGTTTGAAGAGTGCGTATATTTGTGAAGTTGAAATATTTCACTTATTCTTTTAAAAAAAACTATATATTATCATTCAACAAGCTTTAAACATGCATTTTATCAATTCTTTCAAGCAGCCAACGAATCTGGAAACGCGAACAACAATGGAAGGAATTTCAAGCCAAACATTCATAACGTTTGCCCATTTATGATTTTTGAAGTATATTTTCTTATCCTTACTGGTCAATATTTTTTGCATTAGTTTTTCTCTTCTTCTTCTTTTCAGGAGTCCTCTGCATTGCGCGATAATTCATCACTCTAGCGGGTGGCTGCAGAGGATGACGAAGAGGAATACTTCGAATGCGCGGTTAGATTCCTCCCAATTTACTGTTTGTCTAGCTGTGGCTGATCGTAAGCTGAGGCAGTCTTATTGTTAGTGTTGGCTTAATTGTTTTAAACTATTTAATGTAGAGCCTAACGATATGTGATTTAAATGTTGCACTCAGTCGTGTCACGTCGGCCGTAAGTTTAATGGTCTGGTATATATTCTACGCCATGCGAAGGACCACCATAGTGTGAAGCAATTTCGGTGTGTCGCCTGTGACTACGGTAATAACGAGGGAAGCCGTGTACTCAAACACCAAGCACGGAAGCATGGCATCCATGACAGGCCGATCGATATGTGGTATTATGAGCTTTATTTTTTTCGATTCATTCTTTTATTTCCTACTAGCTTTCTTGACCATCTAAATATTTTTATTGTTGTAAACGGAATGAAAAGGATTTTCTTTTTCTTTATTCTTCATACAGTCGAATGAATCTTAATATGCACATATTTTTGATTAAAGCAGAAATAAGAAAAACTATAAGATTATTTTTCAGTGACAAGAAAATGCAGAAGGAATGGCGGGAGATTATGAAGAGATGCTTCCCGAGGCTAATTGATCGAATCGAGGAATACCGCTTCAGCCAGAGGATGAGATCGATATGAGGTCTTTGCCTCGTCGGAAAGAAGTTACGGTGAGTTTGGCTTTTTGCTATGATATATGTTTTGTACCTACATTTCGTGTTCCTTCTTTTGAAATTAATTCTGAAATATGGTTTTTTTTTCTTTTTCGAAAGGCATAGAAATCCCAGTAAGCGGCTGAGTTTTTTTCCTTTGCTCTTTCGAGCAGTATTCACATTAGCTTTATAATCTAAAACGTTTGGTGAGTTTTAATTTTCCATTATTTTTTTTAAATCTGCAGAAGGTTATTTACTTTAAAAGATGAACTTTTAAAAAGGATTTTACGCATGTGTATGAAAGTATTTATTCGCTCAAATAAATAATGTTTCATCAGGTGAACGTTTCGGATTCCGATGAAGGAGATAACGAAGAGATCTCAGGAGTCGAGTGCGCAATGAGTGTTAAGGGCAAGGTTAGCCTGTCTTAAAGGTTAAAAACCGAATCGGTTAGAATCACAGCTGTCAAATGGGACAAACTTGATCATGTGGAACTATAAAAAAGATGTTTTGTGGGATACCACATTAATGGCCATTTTACCTCCACTATTAATTATTCATGGCGTCCCTGTCTTTCTTTCTTTTCTTTCTTTAATTCTTTCCCTTTTCTCTTCTTTTATTTCATTTCTTTCATTTCTCATATCTTTGCCATTCAGTTGTGTCCCGTGTTCATCCAGCTTCTGGGACGCACCGCCAGGTGGCAGATGATGTCACTATCCTCTGAAGCAATTCCACTGCGTCGCCTGCAGCTACGAGTGCAACATCTCGACCACTCTCTTCAATCACCAAGTCAACGAGCACGGAATCAAGGAAAAGCCGATTGATATGGCGTAAGCGGTTTTTCTTGCTAGTCTCTTTGTTTGCAATCAAAAAGGCATACATACATTTGTATATCTTCGACTTCTTCGTCTGCCGACCACGCGTTCTCTACTGCAAAGATCTGTGAAACGTGAAACAGAGCATAATAAAGCAATACGAGATAAATATTCTCACAGAAATGAGGCAATGAAGATGGAGTGGCTGGAGTGGGCGAGGCGTTGCTTTCCCATTCACGTCCGTCTATTCGCACGAAGCCGCTTCGTAAACAAGCCCATCGATCAGCGATCTCTTGTCATCTGGCAAAAGAAGGAGGTGAGCATATTTGGTGACCAAAAAGTCCCTAAAATACCCTTTTTCCGCGACCCTGACATTGGTTTTTTTTTGCATTTGGTCTCATAATGCACTCATATGTCTTTTTTTTTGTTCCAAGCATCCTACAATAGGTGAAGGAGGTTAATAAATCAGCTTATATTTTTCGGGTTTTAGACGGTTTCACAAGAAGCAGAACTCCACTACAAGCGATGGAATTATCGCCAAATTGCACAGCAAAGATTCAATTTGGCTGCGTATGGACAGGCTTCTCCGGATTTGATGACCGTTTTAATTGAAGGCTTAATGGCCGTGTATTCTCCTCCATAGGTTCTCTACAGGTTCAAGGCTTCACAGGAGATTGCAAATCCCTTTGAATCCCTTACTTGCTTGTTCATTTTCAAAGAAGCCAGTCTGGCTGATGTGTCTAATTGTTCGTTCACGTCTCTACATATGATCTATTCCTTTTTCTCTTTTTTTTCGTTATAAAATATAATTTTGTTTTGAGAATTTGTTATTGTTCCTCGAACAGAATTGGTCAGCTGATCGAAGCATGTAGGTATCCATATTGATCATTTTGTAATGTTGTCCCTCATTAGAAATTTCGTCGATTGTATCATCAACTTGTATTCCTTGGAAGAAACTCTAGAATGCGCTCGGAATTGCCTCAATTAATTGTACGCCTTTGTTTTAGTTTTAGTGGTTTTTTGCACTTGTTCCAGTTTTCTTCTTGACTAAACTCAATTTATGATTAACCTAAATTTCTTGCCTTTCTAAGGTCTCTAATCATGCGACTAGTGTAAAAGAAATATCGGTTGGTTTTATTGTTTCTGTGCAACACTGCAGTTTTGCCTTTAAGCTATGTACCCGTTCAGAGATAATAAAAATCCAAAGAATATTCATTTCAATAAAACTATAAGAAGTGATATTGACATTTCGAATCCTTCTTATTCTTAATGGTGAGAAGTTCGAAATCGATTACATGCGTCGCTGACTTGAGTCCTTATCTGAAAACATGTTTATTTTTTCGACACTCGTTGGCGACAATATTTCAGCAACAATATTGAGATTTCGCGCAAGACCGTAAAGATGTTCGTTCACCAGAACAAATCTTCCATAACTGACTAAAAAAACTGCAACGCCGAGTGACTGCTGCAATCTGTGCGTCATATAGAACCATAAAATGCATTTGAATGCTTGTTTGGAGCACAATCGCGTGTATCTTTGCGATTTATCATACCAGTATGTTTAAGTGACGTGTGTAGTGATCGATATTAGACTTCCCCATGTAAGAGTCGAGTAGAATACAGTACACTATTCGATGCAGGAAGACGACGGATCTGCTGCCCGCAATCCGGGGAAGCATGCAGAGATTCAAAGGTTTTGCCTTTGTGCATGCCTGTTTCATAATGCATAAAAAGCGACAGTTGCCTCTCTTTTCATACATATTTGAAGTTGAGCACGAACAGAATACAGAATAAGTTAATCAACAAACAGAGAAATGTAAATGTGTTTCGTAAACACAATGTGTGCAAATGTTCTTTTTGTTATTAGCTCTTGCTGAAATATGAGCAGAATCACCGGTTACGTCGTCTTGTTTTCTCTGGACAAAATAGTGTAAAGCTTCTGTTCCCATCAGCCAGTCAAAGGTTGATCTGACAAAGAAATCGGCTTCGCCAACACGCGTGTTATCTCTTTCTTTCTCTCTCATGTTGATGCTCTCTCTCTCTCTCTCGTTTTTTATCGGCCAATCTCTCATAGGCTGGCACTGTCGGTCGGACTCATCTTCGCAACATTCCCCTTCAGAAAATCATCTCTTCTACTTTACTCTCTTACGCTCGCTCTCTCTTTCTCACCGCTGTTCTGCGTGCCTCCTATGCTCTCAGTTTCTACGTCTCTTAGTCCCTGTATGCAAATGTATGCTTTCTTCTGTGCGCAAATGGATGTGCCCATTTACCCTCCTTTGCTAGAGTCTTCTGGTTATCATTCACTTAAAATCGGACATTTGTCATTACCTTCTCCTTTTTACTGCCTATTCCTACAATTGTATAGGGTTCAGACGGTTTTCGTAACTCACCAAACCCGAGAATATTCCGGGTCCGTTCCCTGACTCGACTTCTATTTAACACTTGAATAATTCGCTTGAGTTGTCTATAGTGCAGATGGAGCTCCACTACGCTGTAGTTCGTTCTTACGCTGCGGACACTCGCTCCTTGTTCTCACTCCTGGTTAATTCAAATGCATTATACATTTATCGCATTTTGAAGTTCATATATTTTAAGGCATGTTCCATTTGATGATGGATATTAATGAGTCGTTTATGTTCACTGAAGTCTTTTTGTTCTAAACTTTTTTTTAAGTTTTAACACGTTCAGAAGCGAAATGGAGTGGCAAAGAACGTTTCGGTGATCGATGCCTCGAAGGGCGCGGCTCTGCTTGGCCTTCCCACTCGGAATTGGCCTTCTCTCCCGGCGCCTCCTTCCTCCGGGGAGAACATCTCTTCCAATACGGTTCTCGTCAAGTTTTATATTCATGCCAAACCTATCACCACTCTCAGTTTACCTGCTTAATAGTTGCAGACGGCAACGAAGAAGCCGATTTACGCGCTTGTGTTCTTGGAAGAAGACGCGGACCTTGACAGCTTCTGCAGTCTCTTGGTCAGACAAAAAAGTGTATAGTATAACCGTATTCAGAGCCTATGACACAGTAAGCTATAGGGTCGAGAAGTGTTACCTTTTGTCTTAAGAAACTTGCATTTTTACGCCATTGGCCGGGTGACTTTTCGACTGTTTTAGATCGGAGAAGGCCTCGCCAAGCATATTTCTTTGATTGACGATGCGCAGGCTGCGAGCTTGCTCGGCCTGTCTCCCACTCAGAATCAGCCTCTTCCTTCTTCATCCTCTCAGGCCGATAACTCGCCGTCTAATAGTCAGGTACAGTTTTGGTCTTGTTGCATGAAAAAGAAACCATTGTTGTCTATTCAATAATCAGTTTTTGTTTGTTATGGAATATTTACCATTTCGCGATAGTTCTTTTCTGAAGTGAGGTTTTGGGGGCTAGTATTAAATATTTTTAGAAACTCATCAAAATAGTCAATACATCCTTCTTTCTTTTTTCTTTCTTTTTACAAGGCAGTCTATAACTACTATTTAAAGTTTAAACATTCCCTTCTTTTATTAGGATCAGAAAATGTGTTGGCAAAGTTTATCGTGTTACTATTTTGGCCATAATATATATGTGTATCTCTGTGCCTAACGGCCCTAATTAATTAATTTTGTATTATACCACTCATTTGGACATGATTTGTATCAAATCATACTTACCGAGTATTTGAAAGAGATTTCTTTTCCTACCAGTTCTTGTAATAATTTTCGTAAAATCTTCATTTGCTTATTTATTACAACCATAACAAACTCGAAATGATTGTTCAGCCGAGAAACTTTTTTGGCGAAGAATCGTCGCCCGAAGGTGATGAGGAGATGGCAGAAGATGATGTCGAAGTCTACAACTGCGATGTTGGATTTGGCGTTTGCTTAGGCCATTTCATCTTTTCTACTCAAAGCATATTTAAATTTATGTTAATAATAATATATTCATATATATATAATTAGTACATTAAAGTAAAATGAGTATATGATAGGTTTTCTTTCAAGTGCATTAGATGCGAGTGAAGTCCAGCGATTAACTATTCTATAAGAAAGAAGAAAAAAGTTATATTACTATTCAACAATCTTGAAACATGTATTTTATCGGTTCTTTCAGGCAGCCAATCGATTTGAAAAGAAGAACAATGATGGAGGGAATGGCAAGCCAAACGTTGATGAGGTTTGCGTAATTTTTAAAGCATGTTCTTGTCTTTTTTTTTTTAGCAAACTTGCTAATCCACAAATTTCGCATTAGTGTGAAATATAACAAAATAGCTGAACATCATTTACACATTAATACGAACAGGATTTTGTGAGAGTTTTCTCCCTTCTTCTTCTTCTTCTTTTAAGGAGTCGTCTGGATGCGATGAAGCGTCACTCGAGCGCATGAGTGGACAAGACGGTGAAGAGGCTTACGAACGCGCAGTAAGATTCCTCCCAATTTACGTTTATCAAGCTGTTGTTTTGTTATTCCCTGACATGAGCAGTTTTAATGTTGGCTTAGGTAATTTATTTATATTTTACGCAGAGTCTAATGATTTGTGATTTAAATACACAGCCATCTGTTTGGTGTTCAACTCATAATGGCATTGTAAGTTTGCAAGACCTCAAAAATGGTTATTCTTGAGAGGCATGTATTGTTTTAGTATTATTTATGTAAATTGCAGAATATTGTTTATGTTCTGTTCTTATTTTAAATTTGCTTATTTATTGCGACAATCCAAACATGCTCTTTCAGACGAACTACTTTAATGGCTCAGAATCGTCTAACGAACGTGACACGACAGAAAATGATGACGGGGCAGTCAACAAACGCGTGTTTTCAATTGTACGTAGCAGTTTTTAATGCCTTTTTTGATTGTTAATGTTGTTTTTTATATATCTTTTGAGCCCAAGAAGTCCCTAACCCACTTGCGATGATCCTGACAAAGGCTTTCCCATCGCCAGCTAATGACTTATCAACTGTTCTATCCCGAGGAGCTCCAATATAATTATACTATTAAAGTAGAGCCCGCATATACATAATAGGCTTTATCTCCCTCCTTCAGAACTCAGAAAAGTCCAGCGAGCAATTGACCATGGATGAAGATGTGAAGGATTTACCGCTGCTTATTCCCCAGCCTCCTCTTCACTCGCCAGTGGATATCAAAGCGGGAGTCGATGAGGTCTCACTTATTTTAATTATTTGAATAATGCTTCTTAAAACATGAAATATTTCGTCTACTTTCCCAATTAAGAAAAAAACAACTTAATATTACCATTCAGCAAGTTTTATATACATATGTATTTTCTTTCAGACAATCAACGAATCTGAAAAAAGGAATGAAGGGAACGGCAAGCCAAACATTGATGAGGTTTGTATTTTGAAATGTATTATACGATTTCTCTCTAGTAAAATCTCGTTTCTCTTTTTCGGAATTTTCCTAGGTAATAGTTTACTTTGCATGCTTCCGATTAGCGTTGACTTTAGCATCGGAATCTTTGAGTGAATTTTTGCCAGTTAAACCTGCAGGAGGTTAATAACTTCAAATTATGAACTTACAAAAGGATTTTATGCTTGTATGAGAGAGTACTTCTTCTTTCAAAGCAAAAATAATTTCATCAGGCGAACGTTTCAAATGCCGATGAAGTTACTGCTCGAGGAGAAGACGAGGAGCAACTTCACAGTCATCCAAAAGGAGACGAGGTCGAAACGAGTGTTAAGTGCGCGGTTAGACACTTTTAATGGGGTTTGAATAAGCACAGCCATCAAAAACACAGCGGAAAAAGCAACACGCTTGTGCATAAATGGCACAGATTTTTTTCCAGAAATACCCTATTCTCTTGGCACAAGGGCGAGTTTCAGCTGCAAAAATACTTAAGAAAATTCAAATATATTACTTTGCTAGTGAATCAAGGAATTTTAGCGTGTTTACATCCTTTTTTCTCATGTCTTTGTATTAAGGAACCCTACACTGAATGATTCTTCAGTAGTACATTAGGACCATTTTGAATGCGCTCCCCCAAATAATTGGCGCTTCTGCTGGTCAGAGAGGGTGTGAAATAGTAGGGGACTAACAGCAGCAGAAAAAAATTTTGACCGAGCCATATTTTGCGTGCTCCTAACTTTGTAGTAAGTTTACAAAAATGGTTGCATTGTAGATGTCAGATGCGAATAGATCCACGTTCAAAAAAACCATATGTTAATTATTCTGTGATCTACTTTAAGTTGTGCCACGTGGTCATCCAACGGGGATACAACCCAAAGGGGTCGATGATCTCCCACGCCAGGAACCATCATCCCCTAAAGCAATTCCACTGCGTCGTCTGCAGCTATGAGAGCAACGTATCGGCCGTTGTCTCCAAGCACCAAGTCAAGAAGCACGGAATCAATGAGGAGCCGATTGATATGGTGTAGCTCGTGTTCTAACCTTGGCTACTATGATTTAGCCCTCAAACATGGCATATGTTTGTACATATTTATAAGATTCTTCATTTGCTGACAGCGCCTTCTGTAATATCAAAATCTGTAAAACATTCTAGAGGGTGTAAAAAGTATCACAAAGCAATCTTCTCGCAGAAATGAGGCAATGAAGATGGAGTGGCTGGAGTGGGCAAGGCGTTGCTTTCCCGTTCACGTCCGTCTATTTGCACGCAGCCGCTTCGTAAACAAGCCCATCGATCAGCGAGCTCTTGCGATCTGGCAAAGGAAGAAGGTGAGCATTACTTCAAAAAAAATTAACTTAGAAAAAGTATTTTCTCTTATATGGGAAAATATTTAATCTCTTATAAAAATATAGTTTCATAAGGCGACCGTATCGGATGATCATGTCACTTCTGCTCAAATAAACCACGACGAGATTGAAGGAGACGATGATGCAACGGGTGTCCAGTGCGCGGTTAGGCAGCTGTATATTTAAGAGAGCCTGTCTGAGATACACAACCATGAGGTGGATGGGAACAAAAATATTTTTTTGATTTTAATTTCCTTTGCAGGGCTTATGTAGCATCATGAGAGCTTCCAAAAAAATTTTTTTTTCAAAAAAATAGTTTGAAGGTATAACTACAGTATGCCTCCATTTATCGAAAATATTCGATTGACCATAAAGTTAGTAAAACTTAACAAAACTAAATTTTGAAAGTATGGTTATATTCGTTACCTAAAGGCGCACAAAAAAGCCATAGAAAGCATTTCATGAAAGTTTCATTAAAAGGTCGAAATGAGCACTTATATTATGGGAATGCGCCATTAGAGTGCCAGGCAGTAAAAACTGCGCGATGATACCATTTCCATTTGATAGAGCGTCATTTGTTACCCCTGGAAAACTGCCTCTCATGTGGATCCTCCTACGGGAACCTTACAATGTACGGGGGTGAACACCTCGTAGAGTAATAACCCGCAGAACAAAAAAAGGCAATAAAATGCGTTTTTCTCGCTCATTTCAGAAACCAAAGATACCATTGTGTTTATAATTTAGAAATGCATAAGAATGACATACATAATTTTCTCATACATTACATTCTCAATCACTTTTTTTGGCAGAAACTGTATTTCTGGCCTGCTGGAGAGAGGTTAGCGCATGTAGTCAGAAAACAAAGAAAGACTGCGCCTAAATACGTATGCCACGTGAAAGCCCAGTCTTTTGTAATATACTATCTTTTTGCCGAATTCAACTACGGGAAAGTTTACATATGTATGCTTGAACCGCGCACTCACAGTGCGGCTTGCCCGGATGATGATAGTGTGGGGGGTGGTGACCAGAATGTGATCTTTGTGCTTTGTGTTGTGATCATTGTAGTTTGTGATTATAGTTTGTGTTCCGTACAAGCCCCGCCCCCTAACGTAAATAAGCCCCGCCCCTAATGTAAATAAACACGCCCCTAACGTAAATAAGCCCCGCCCCTAACGTAAATAAGCCCCGCCCCTCACGTAACGTAACGTAATTAAGCACGTAACGTAAATAAGCCCCGCCCCTAACGTAACGTAAATAAGCCACGCCCACAACGTAACGTAATTGTAACGTAACGTAAATAAGCCACGCCCCCTAACGTCATTAAAGAACTACAATGATCACAACACCAAACACAAAGATCACATTCTTGTCACCAACCCCACACTTAACGTAACGTAATTAAGCTACGCTCACAACGTAATATGACTATACATTTCGTAATCACAATGACTCACGAACACATGTAACTAATGACGTAACTTTCTAAATATATCTCTAACTCTCTCTCTCTCAAACAAAGCATAACATGACTATATATTTCGTAATCACAATGACTCACGTACATGTAACTAAATGACGTCACTCTCTAAATCTATATCTCTCTCTTTAACAAAGCAACCACACTTCAAGGAGACAGGCTTAACAATGAATCACTCTTCAGGATCTCTAAGCCACGCCCATTTCTCTCTTTCTCTGTAATCTCTCACTTCCGTGTCCCAAGCTCCACCCATTACATGAATCAAAGAACACAAAAGTCCTTGATTGAGAGAGAACTCGAACCGGGGACCTTAAGGATCACCCAACAAAGACAGTGCCAACACACTACATTGTCTTCTTGTCAAGATGCTTCATAATTTTCTGGATGCTCGTTGTGGAATGTATAAGTGTACATACCTTTCAACATTTTCAACCATTTTACATCGTCATGTAATTCTCAAACATTTAAAAAATATATTTATTGCAATGAGTCATGAACATCTTTAACACGAATATCTCTCCCATCACTTCAATCTCTTAGTGAACATTTTAATATTTACTTTTGCTCACCGTCTTATTTTTGGCCGTCGATGTATATCAAATATAATTTCTCACTATTTAAATTTCGAAATTCTCGTACTTGAGGCCTTTCATTTCAACTTTTATACCCAACATTGTATAGAAATTGCAATATACATGGATGCATGCTGAAATGATTAATGTAAAAGAACTAATTTTAAATGTCTGAAAGAACTAATGTTAAATGTCTGATTTTAACATCAAGATGCCAAAACATGACACTATGATTTGTATTACTTCTTGTCTATTTCTCTCTTTGTCTTGTCTGTTTGTAGAAAAAATATACCAGTAAGATTCCATAATGTGACACTAATGTTTGTATTACATCTTGCCTATTTCTTTCTTTGTTCAAGTACGTGTATTTATGTTCTTCGACAAATTTATTTAAGTTAGAACAAAACGCAAAGTGTGATCTTCATTCACAAAATCCTTCATGGCAAAGACAAGGTCATCATAGCCAATAAACAATACATCACAATTTGTTTTTTAACAGGACAAATAAAGAATTTTTTGTACAGGTGACGCTTCAAACGTGTCTTATGTTGCAACATTCAAAACGAAGAAAATAGAACATACATGTAACTGAAGAAATTATGATGTAGGAGATATTCAATCTCTGTTGTGTTTACTGTCTCTTCTTACCTATTCTGTTTTTCTTCACAGTCCTTGTTACATATAAATTACTTACCATTAGAATGGCTATGACTTTTTTTTTCATTTTACATATCATACATTTTCTTGGATGTATAGTTATTAGTGAATGTGTTGATGTTATGTATCAAATTAATATTTTGGTAATGTTTTCAAAATTCAATAGAGTTAAGGACAACCATGGTCTAATGAAACAGAAAATGTGGTGTGGAACAAGTATCTTGTTTTTTGTTATTTCTTCTTTTTTGTCTTTGTTTCTATGTCTTCTAACCTATACTATTTCGTTTCACTTTAGTTGTCACATATTTTAGCTCTCTGCCTTATGATCCTTAAGACTGATAAGAATTACATCTTCCTTCGCAGATATCGGATTATTGATTTGCTGTTGGTTTATATCTCGCTAGTTACAGTGGTTTACCATTGGTTCTTTTTTACATTTTATATATTCAATTTTTCTTTGATGTATAATTATTATCTTAAGCGTTGATGTTATTTATAAATTTCGTAATGGTTTCAAAGATAAACAGAGTTGCAGCTATCATGGTTTTGCCAGACTACATTTCTCTCCCTATATATCTCTTCTTCAAACTTGGAATTCGAATCATCGCGAGTACTCTTACAACGGACGAGATTGACTCAATCAATAACATCCTTCGAGAGGAACGAATTCGCACTAACCACCTCATCGAAAACTTCATCATCAACCGACCACGCATTCTTCCAGGCTCAAGCTCATCTACACGCATCACTGTTCGATTGAATGTCGCAGGGTATCACAGTTCTCTCGGTAGAATACCTGTCAGGGTCTCCATTCAGGTATTTTTTTTTATATTTTATAGCTATTCTCTTTATTTGTTTTACAAATCGAATAATTCAGGAATACATGTTGTGTTAACATGGCTCACAAGTGCATGCCCCTCACCTACCTCTAGTTTCGTCGGCCGACAACGCTTTCTTTCCTTTGGAATTTCTCTCAGTGGAGCTATAAGATCAGGATGGTTGCTGCTGATTGTAAAGCATTCTTTCCCACTTTCGCTTAATACCTACATTGTTTTGTGAAAAAAAAAATATATATTTTTTTCATATTCATGCAGAATGCGATCATGATAAAACTTTTTTTAATGTATATTCCGAGAAATGATACTTGTTAAATATGCTATTGCTTCGTGAAATATTCTTCTTGTGTCTAGGATATTCTGTCTATATTTATTCCAAGCTTTAGCTACGTCAAATGTTTTTAGATCATGCCTGCTTTGAATAGTATAAATAAATAAATAAACAGTTATAAATATTGACGAGTAATATAATAGTTAGGAGAGTTCATGTATATTTCTCACACTATTGCTAACCCTTCCCCTTTACAACTTTACTGACTTGTGCATACATAAATCTTTCTTTTAATACAATTTGTATGAACTTGAGCAAATACAAGTAAACAAATTGGAAGTTGTGCATCCATATTCGTGTAACTCTCTAAATAATAACAAAATAAGATCAGTCTTACTAATCTTGTAAAATTAATGTAGTTTGTTGGCATAGGCAATATATACATATGTAGATACATAGATAGACCTTTTACTTCACTCTATCATTTATCATCTCCTACCGAAGGAATACTGTGGAGGCTGAGAAGCCTTAGTCTGTCATTCCACCTTTCATTGTAATTAAGACAGAGATAATCCTTTCAGCATGCAGATGACAAATATCTTCATTGTGTTGAATGTGATATTGCTTTGAAATATGAAAAAATTACTATTAAGCTGTCATTTGAAATACAATAAATCAATGTTCAGTTTCAATTACATGTAATGTCCAGTCCTCTGAGTCTTCTATTTCATAACACCTTTGTCATACACGACTCGTTTCTTTCCATTTTGCATTAACTTCAGCAATCTGTTGTGTATATGTGCGTGCATTTCAACAATGTATCATATACTGTCTTGTCAATTATCTGTACCCTCGTCCACTTATATGACCTTGATGAATAATGCGCAACCACTCCTCTAAATAATTATCTTTATACATTATCTATTACTTTTCTATTGTACTTTGGTGTCATTGAGTCTACATATCGTTTCTAACAGTTATATATTTTCTTTCTTCTCTTTTCATTTAATATTATGTCCTGGAGATTCAATTGTCTTCAAGTCATATCCCACCTTTTGATGTACATATAAATGAATAGTAAAAGTTCTCCGCCTTCCATTTAGAAATATTACCTCTCCGGGTAATATTGTATATGTTTACATGACAGAGACCTCTACTATTTGTTACATCCCAGTTTTTGTTATGTCCGATTAGTTCCTTCTACATGGGAAATGTTTTATTCATTGACTTACAGCGATAGTGTGTCCCGTTTATATTAACAAATGTGCTAAGTCTGATCCCGGGAACTTCATTCTAATCTACTCAACAACCAGAGTAAAAGAAAGTATATTTATTAGCCTCATATTGGAGCACCTAAAAACATAATCTTCTTAGTCAAGCCCACTTATGATTCCGATCCACCATTCCTGCGAACTCTCGTTTCTTCCGTCTGCCATCTAAAAAACCACAATGTGTTAGATCAGAATCACTATATTTCTATAGCCCTAATCCTTTTTCATGTTATAAATTTCTAATTCTATGATGTCTCTTAAAGTTTCTCTATGCTTTCCTCAGTGATAGAACCCAATATGTATGTGTTTCAGACTCTAACACAACAGCATATCACACCCCTTTGGTACCCACAAGAAATTTACTATTAATACTACGATTTCATTTCAATACGCCCCAGCCTCGTTGTGCTATTAACAATATATGTAGAGTACTTAAGCTCTTGTTCACCATGTTGTTCTTTTGTTTTGTAATATTTTGATGTACCTAGAATGATTTAATATCGTTGAGTACTAAACTGACAACATTTCGACTTAGTCAATGAATGACGATCATATTCCATTTCTAGTATTTCATCAAACTTACTTTAAAAATTACTATTACATTGACAATAAATTTTATTCTATGAAGGACGGATCATATTACATATTGAGAACGAAAGCAAAATCAGCTTTCTTTATTGCTATTACATAGAGAAGGAGTCAATGTAACTGTTCGCAATTTATGACTTTTGTAATCAAATGTATTGTCTGTGATTTCATTATATTGCATACTTGGTTTCCTCTGTGTTGGGAACGTCTTATTTATACACGTCCAACTAATACAATATTTGTGTTAACCTTTCTTTGAGAATATGTTTTGTATTTATTTAAAATTTATAAGTATTATACTTGAATTGGTAAGGCGAACTTATTGGTGATATATTATATGTGTCTGACTATTAAACTTCACCAATAATTTGTTTGGTGAGTTGTGTCTTGAACTGTTATATTTTTGTGATCAAATGTATTGTTTGTGACTTCGTTCTATGTTTCACTTGTCTTCCTTTTTGTAGGTAGCTTTTTCTTCAGAATATAAGCTGGAATATAAGAGCTATACTGCATTCTATGACATAGTGGTAGCATACCAGATTTGAAATGTGTATCATATATTTACTTTAACATTAATTTTTTATGTCTTGAAATAATAAACTTGATAATTAACTCTTATCAATTGTATTAGTTTCTTTATTTCTTTACTATGATATTAAATATTACATATGAGTTTATAATTAAAGAAAAAATGAAATTGTGAATGCAGAAACATTTAATTTGAATTTATGTTTAGTCCATCACTTTTATACATAAGATAAAACTGTTTAAGATAAAAGACTCATCAAGGTTTTGCTCTTTGCAATGATACATTTTGTCTGTATCTGTAATGATTCTTCTTAACAGTTCGGTCTTTCCAGTACCTGAGGGCCCGCAAATGAGCAGATTAGTTTGTGCATGCAGCAACATTGTATGTGAATTAGTGATGTTCCCCCACTTATATATCGTTAGTCGAACGTATGGAAGCAGAAAGACTTCTTCGACGATCTATTTGAAAGATAAGGGGACGCAGCCGATGGGGATTTGCAATATCACATTTGACGAAATAGCTGCGAGAGACTTGTAGAAGAGAATATCGAAGATGGGATGTGAGAGAAAAATATTCCTGGCTGCTCCATGAACATCGAAGTATGTACATTGTAACAATTGTGGGGAGATGACGGCCCGACACCGTTAAAGCCCTCGGAAGATGCAAACATCCTTGACAGCAAGTAGTCGGAGAGGCCCATCTGTTCGGTCAGTGGACCGCGAAGCTTCTCCGCTTCGCGGTCAACTCCGCCACCGGTTTGCGTCAAGTATCAAACAAAAGCCAGAAACAATGGAGAACTGTTGCAAACACCAAATGAAAAAAGAATGCTGATGAATAAGTTAACCTATTCCACTTCGCTATATTCTTCTTTAAGGAAGACTTGCGATACTTGAAGTGGTCCTTGATAGCCTTCGCCGTTGTGATCGTCCTGAACTTGAGTATGAAGCGGTTGCAGAGTCGTTCCCAGAACAGATTGCGCCGTCGGTTCGCGTTCGCATCTCGATCTGCGTTCCCATCAAAGAGGAGAACCCTGTTCTCGAAAATGTCGAGAATCAGGTAGTCGGACATCTCTGCCGAGAAGCTTTCCTTCTTCTTCTTCTTAGATTCATCCATCGAAACCGTTGCTGCAACAATAAGGCATATAATTTAACTATAAACGGCAATAAACATACTTATAATGCAATTATATTACGATCACAATTCAAATGTTAATTTAGAGTGAATCTTTCATGGTTCCGGACAGTACGCCGTTACTTTTACCACAAATACTATATTCGTAATTTGGAGCTGGACGATGAAAGGTAAAAACGGTTATGCCAATGCGTATTGGCATAACCATTTTACACATGAGGTTGACCTCGTCTCCAAGAATTGCATGCTCTCTCGGTCTGTCCTCGTTACCCAAACAATACCCCACAGCCTTTTCCATGCCATTACCCATGAGGGTAAACAATGGTGGCATGCTAGAGAGTACGAGAGAGCATGCTCATGCCAGAGATTCAGACAGATTATTCTCATAGGTAACATCCTGAGGATTACCCCTCAAAAAGCGACACTTTACTACGGCGGCTGACTTCATATTTCCCTACAAGTTGCAATTTTTAAACAAAATACGACGGACATAGATATCTTCTTGGTCGAGTCATGAATATACATACATAAAGTATCGCATTTTTAGGATGGGCGGGAGAACTAGCGAGGCTTCGCTTACCTGGGAGCTTCTTATTCACTGAAAAAACGCGCTATAGATATATAAAAATTAGTAAAAAATAATCATATTAAAACTTCTATGATAGAGAATATGTAAGATTCTCGAGAAAATAAGCAATCAAATTTGTTTTGATCAATAACTTTTTTTTTCTTCTTTGCATCGTAATCGTCTTTTGCAAGTTTACTCTCGTCTCACCTTCTATGTACATAGATCACATCTCTTTTCCTTCATATTTCCCTACAAGTTGCAATTTTTAAACAAAATACGACGGACATAGATAGATATGTATCTTCTTGGTCGAGTCATGAATATACATACATCATACTTTCAACCATAAATTTTTCAACTTCCATACTTGCACACTCCAATTGCATTGCAACTTTTTAAGGGAAGATACATACAACATTCTCAAAAAATTTGCATTTTCAATTATATATTATAAAGCGACGTACAATGAACGTAGCAAACATATTTCAGAGATATGTTTCTAGATAACTATTAATTAATAAATATTTGTGGATGAATGAACAAAAAGATGTTATAGAAGAAAACAGTAGAGATTAAGAAAAATTAGCAAAATGACCTATGTAGATTAGATCACCTGCTCCAATGCAATCCGTGAGCGAACACCCATTCAAATTCTCCCTATAATTTTTTCAAAGTTCAAAATCACAGATGAAATTTTCCAGAAATTTTTTAAGTCTATGAAATTTCCAAGGTTTTCCAAGGTTGATTGCAACAACATATGGCGGTAAAGCTTTTCGCATGACTACATCTGCCGCGCGATTAATCTTACTTTGTGTCAATGACACGTCGTCGACAAACAGTCATGACCAAATTGTAGGTCATTGACACCGGTCAATGACAGAAAACAAAACAGCCTGTCTTAATACACATGGGTCGCGACCACTCCAGCATGTGTCATTGACACGGTCATGACCGCAGGGCAATAATTTGGTGGTCATGTCCACTCGGATGCCACCCTTGGTCATGACCAAAGCGAGATAGTACACTTTTGTGAGAGATGCAGAGCGACACGCTCATGGATATGACCGTGGGTCATGACCAAATTCATCATTTCAACTGAATGTGTGACCCAATGTTCACTTTATACCGTAATTTTTAAAAGCGCTTTGCGCGGGAATATTTTCATTTTTCAGCCAGCTTGCAATCTTAAATGTTCTTGATTGTTGTTGTTTTGCAGCTTAGTTTCTGTTTTCACCTAATTATTTGTACTTCATTTGAACAGGATGCCGTCACCCGCACTCTCTGGCGAGCAACAGTCAGAATTGCTCCGCGAAATTCTGAATCGGCGCCACATCGAAAACAACAAATCACGCGCGCCCGAGGCTCTACATCGAAGGGATGAGGCCTGGAAGCAGATTCAAGAGCACGCACGGATTCGCTTCCGGTTCGTTGTGTTTTTGAAAAAAAAGCTTATTGATCAAGAAAAAACTACCTCATTCGATCGCTTTGATTACACATTAAGGCGAACCGTAACGAAGACACAGCTGGTTAAGCTTTTGAGTCGAGCCACTTCTCGCGCCCGCGCCGCCGCCGCCAAAAAATCCAGGTTATCTTCATTTACGCTGACAGAAATGTTCGCTTCGGCTAGTTTGATGGCATTCAATGTCCATCTACTACAGCTACCGGAACCAAACTGGTGGCGGCGTCGACTTCGATGAGGAAGAGGAAATCGAAGTCATGGAAGTTGGTGCTGAAGCAGAACAACAACTGCTCGAGCTCTACGCGACGACTCCAGCATACGCGAGCATTCAAGGAGGCGAGGCAAGCTCGCTTGGCATGGTTATCGCATATTTCATCATTAAGTGCATTAGTTTTGAACACTACAACATTAACTTAATTTATTCTTTTTTTTGTTTGATTGTTGTTCACGCTATATCTAGAGCGGTTCATTGATTCAGTCCGCCTCTAACTCTCGACATCATGAGGCGCTCGAACAAGAAGATGGCCAAGTGACAGAAGAAGAAGAAGAAGAAAGCATCCACCAGCAAGAGCAGCATCATGCGAGTGAGCGCCGCAGTCATGGTGCAGCTACCTTTCAACCCCCGCTCGTACTCTCGCAGCATAACGAGGAGGGTGCTGAGCAGGTTAATTGGTTTTCATTTATGCTTTATAATTTCCAGAATTTCTTCCTTCCAAGCAACTTGCTTTTTGCCGAGTAGTAAAAACTTGTTGATAAGATTAGGCTTGCCTTTCTTTTTTCTTGCTTTTCTTTTCTTTCTTTTTTTCCGTGCGTAAACATTGAATCATAAACTATTATATTATTTAATGTGTTATTTTAAGGCAAATGTTGGTCGCCGCCCGCGCCTCTCGCGCGCTGCTTCCGAGTCGATGCTCCGCCGCAGCCAGCTCGAACTGATCCAGGTTTTCTTTTAAACCAAATACTACAAGTGCTCCTTTTCTACTTTTTCTTTCAACTTAATGCTACTGCTATTTTTCTTGTTTTATTTCCATTTCTTGCTTTTTCTTTGAACCAATTGCTACAACTGCTTATTTTTTTCACAATGTAGGATTTGAGTTCCTTTCTTTGGAAGTTTTATATTTTAGGCGGAATCGGATGCATTCAGGAAGCTGAGCTCGACGATGCAGGATGTGGCGTCCATGTGCCGAACGACCACCGCGCTGGCTGAAGAGATGGCCGAGATGTGCCGCGCACAAACGCGTCTTCTACACGCCGCGTTGGGCTCGATCGATTCCCGCGCCGACCCTGCGCCCACTGCTCGAAGTTCAACCGAGAGACGCGGCCGCATCCATTCTGCTCTGGCGCGCATCGCAAGCGCCCAGAATACTCAGTACGTCCCACAAAATGTTGATGTTTTTGCTGATCCCTCTCTTGAGAATAGCACCCTCGGCTCCACATTCACCGATTAGGTTACCTTAAAGGTTTTTATTAGATTACCTTGCAGAGCATTGTTATTAGAGTATACTAAATTAAGTTATTCAAAATTTTCTTTACGGTTTACAGCTTGCTAATTCTTTCTTGTCTACATTGTTTTTCCCCTAATTGGTTCTATGAAAGTCCATCCTTTGCTTTTGCTTTAAATACTCCTCTCGCCCGCCCTCAGTACTTTTTGTGCCTTAAACAGGCTGTCCCTTGAGCTTATTTTATACGGTCCTTTGCTGTCTGCGCCTCATTTACCACATGACCTTTTTGAGGACTACGGTAGATTTTAAGGTCCATGGACAGCCTCATAAAGTTCTCCCCCTTACATTTCCTTGCCCCTGCTTTTTGTGAATCCACTGTCAATGATTATAGATTACCTTAAAGATTAATTATTAGATTGGAGAGCATTATTATTAGATTTTATTAGATTAAGTTGTATAACTTTGCGGTTTCCCTACCTGCTTGTTTTTTTTATTTTCTGGTCTCTATTGTTTTCCCAGTTCGCTGTTTGTTTCTTTGCAAGTCCCTCCCCTTATTTTACTTTTACTTTTGCTTATTCGTTACTGTTTTGTGCCTTAAAGGAGTACTGTACTTTGCTGTCTGCGTTTCTCTTATTAATTACGGTAGATTTTAAGATAATTGGACAGCATTTTAAAGTTCTCTCCGTTACACTTCTTAATAAATGGTTTTTTTTTTGTGCAACAACCACGAATAAATTCTGCAAGTTTTAGTTGTGTTATTCTGCATGTTTCAGTTGTGATGTCACACTGATTGATCAACAACAACTTTTAATCATAACATGAATGCCAACTATATTAAACAAACAGGAGGTTGATAATAGTCATAAAAAGCTGTCTACATATTATTGATCATATGCTGACGTGGATCTGCTCCAGGTGGAGGCATTGGCATACGCGCCATTCTAACATTGGGGATGGGGAAGCCGCCTGTAAGGCGGTCAATGACAATATTATGAAGGACACAGCAAGCGTGGATGCACTTGGACGCTTCGCGAGGCGTCAATCGAAGGGAGCCGGCGAGAATCCGGAACCTTGCCTTCAAGACACCGATGGAATGCTCGACGAGCACGCGGACGTGCCTCAGGGCGCAGTTGAAATCAACCACCTGGGGAGTATTGGGGGCACGGAGAGGAGTCACAAGAGTAGATGAGCAAGCAAAGCCCTTATCTCCTAACAACACATAGCCATCTGGAATGGAGCCAGATGCGATTGCTTGACCTAATTCAGAGTACTGTAATATAAAACTGTCATGACATGAGCCGGGCCACTGCGCATTCAGATATACAATTCGACCGTAAGCATCTACCACAACCAGGGCGTTAATGGCAGTGTATCCTTTCCTGCAGCGATACTGCCAGGGAGCAGTTGAAGGCGTGGCGATTTGGATAAGAGTGCCGTCAATGAGTCCGATTAAATCTCAATGACAGAATGATTGATGTTAAGACTTTTAATATTTTAATTAAATTCTTTCTTTGTTAAGAGACAAGTGTATGTACTTGGAAAAGGGCACCGCGTAGCGAATGCATCAGCGGCAGATCGGCAGTAGCTCATTGAGTTCACTGGAAAACGTATCCAGTACCTTGAAATAGATGTTAGCCCATGAGTTGTCCTCCAGAAACAGTTGCGGATGGTCGACTCGCAGCAACCGAAGCAGTCAGCAAGAGTGATGAAGGGCGTGCCAGTCAGGAGGTAGCGAATCCCAATCAACAGCTAGATAGATAATGAACTCTTCAATAACGAATAACAAGAAAACGCAATCTAGTCAGGTATATGTTTTCCATTATACTAATTGGCAACCTGATGAGATGGCGTTATTGTCCAAGCTCCTTGCATGTGAAGATTTAGACTTGTAGAGATTACTTGGACGACGAAATCGACATCTGTAGGTGTCAAGCGATAGCGCCTCTCGAAAAGGGCTTCATTGGGAAGGCAGAGTCTATTGTGGTCCTGCCTTATGTATGGCAGATTTGGTCTACGTTGGCGCTGAGGGAGATGAAGAAGATGAAAGGCCGTCTATGCATAAACTTATGAAACCTTTCTTACAGCGACTTAAAGCAGTGAAAAACTATTTCGAAAAGAAAATTAGTAATATAAGCATCTGCTCTTTATTGAAAAAATGGTCATGACCATGGTCATGACCTGGTCACGACCTGTCCTCGACGTGGTCATGACCAAAAACGGTCGTGACTGTTTGTCGACGACATGTCATTGACCGAACGTAAGGTTAATCGCGCGGCTGGACTCGTCATTCGGAATCCGAAACAGGTCAGTACATATTATTTTAAGTTTTGTTAATTAAGTTTCGTTTGGGTTGGGTTATTTACGTTACGTTAAGGGCTTTGATTGTATTTTCTAAAAGCCAATTAATATTTTTATTTATTTTGCAGATCTGAAAGGAAGAGTTTCCTGAACGACATTGCGAACGAGAAGAAGCTGAATTAGAAGAGCACGATGAGGAAAGTGGAGAGTACGATGAGGAGAACGACGTGGATATCCAGTTATCTACCATGAGTTCGTTTATTTTATTATTTTCTTTAAAAGAATATAATGATATATTTTATTTGCAGGCTCTTGAAGTGAAAAATACGACGACAGTTGCGTCAATAAAGCGTTAGTATTTTTTTTTGTTTTTGTTTTTGTTTTTGTTAAAAGTTTAAAGAATTTAATGTATTCCAAACTTTTTAGACTCAGGGAAGACAAGAGGACGGTCGACGTTGTAAAGGAAGAGCAGGACAAGAAAAATGACAAAGGAGAGTAGAAGAAAGGCGTCAACCAAGAAGCCGTCTTAAACTAGGAAAATATTACTTTTGTATAAATGTCATGTAAATAAATTGGTTGATTTATTATGGTGTAAATAATGTAAGCACACGTGTTGAAAGGATAAAATAATAGTAAAACATAAAGCATATAATTTAAAATTCTGTAAGATGAATAGTCATGAGGAGGGAGACGATATTATAGTGGGAGGCATTTTACAAGATTTGTCTATGTTGTTGAATGCTTTGGCGGCTCGTATGAAAGACAAATGGGATCGGTGGCAGAACGGGATGTTGGGTATAAAAGTTGAAATGAAAGGCCTCAAGTACGAGAATTTCGAAATTTAAATAGTGAGAAATTATATTTGATATACATCGACGGCCAAAAATAAGACGGTGAGCAAAAGTAAATATTAAAATGTTCACTAAGAGATTGAAGTGATGGGAGAGATATTCGTGTTAAAGATGTTCATGACTCATTGCAATAAATATATTTTTTAAATGTTTGAGAATTACATGACGATGTAAAATGGTTGAAAATGTTGAAAGGTATGTACACTTATACATTCCACAACGAGCATCCAGAAAATTATGAAGCATCTTGAAAAGAAGACAATGTAGTGTGTTGGCACTGTCTTTGTTGGGTGATCCTTAAGGTCCCCGGTTCGAGTTCTCTCTCAATCAAGGACTTTTGTGTTCTTTGATTCATGTAATGGGTGGAGCTTGGGACACGGAAGTGAGAGATTACAGAGAAAGAGAGAAATGGGCGTGGCTTAGAGATCCTGAAGAGTGATTCATTGTTAAGCCTGTCTCCTTGAAGTGTGGTTGCTTTGTTAAAGAGAGAGATATAGATTTAGAGAGTGACGTCATTTAGTTACATGTACGTGAGTCATTGTGATTACGAAATATATAGTCATGTTATGCTTTGTTTGAGAGAGAGAGAGTTAGAGATATATTTAGAAAGTTACGTCATTAGTTACATGTGTTCGTGAGTCATTGTGATTACGAAATGTATAGTCATATTACGTTGTGAGCGTAGCTTAATTACGTTACGTTAAGTGTGGGGTTGGTGACAAGAATGTGATCTTTGTGTTTGGTGTTGTGATCATTGTAGTTCTTTAATGACGTTAGGGGGCGTGGCTTATTTACGTTACGTTACAATTACGTTACGTTGTGGGCGTGGCTTATTTACGTTACGTTAGGGGCGGGGCTTATTTACGTTACGTGCTTAATTACGTTACGTTACGTGAGGGGCGGGGCTTATTTACGTTAGGGGCGGGGCTTATTTACGTTAGGGGCGTGTTTATTTACATTAGGGGCGGGGCTTATTTACGTTAGGGGGCGGGGCTTGTACGGAACACAAACTATAATCACAAACTACAATGATCACAACACAAAGCACAAAGATCACATTCTGGTCACCACCCCCCACACTATCATCATCCGGGCAAGCCGCACTGTGAGTGCGCGGTTCAAGCATACATATGTAAACTTTCCCGTAGTTGAATTCGGCAAAAAGATAGTATATTACAAAAGACTGGGCTTTCACGTGGCATACGTATTTAGGCGCAGTCTTTCTTTGTTTTCTGACTACATGCGCTAACCTCTCTCCAGCAGGCCAGAAATACAGTTTCTGCCAAAAAAAGTGATTGAGAATGTAATGTATGAGAAAATTATGTATGTCATTCTTATGCATTTCTAAATTATAAACACAATGGTATCTTTGGTTTCTGAAATGAGCGAGAAAAACGCATTTTATTGCCTTTTTTTGTTCTGCGGGTTATTACTCTACGAGGTGTTCACCCCCGTACATTGTAAGGTTCCCGTAGGAGGATCCACATGAGAGGCAGTTTTCCAGGGGTAACAAATGACGCTCTATCAAATGGAAATGGTATCATCGCGCAGTTTTTACTGCCTGGCACTCTAATGGCGCATTCCCATAATATAAGTGCTCATTTCGACCTTTTAATGAAACTTTCATGAAATGCTTTCTATGGCTTTTTTGTGCGCCTTTAGGTAACGAATATAACCATACTTTCAAAATTTAGTTTTGTTAAGTTTTACTAACTTTATGGTCAATCGAATATTTTCGATAAATGGAGGCATACTGTAGTTATACCTTCAAACTATTTTTTTGAAAAAAAAATTTTTTTGGAAGCTCTCATGATGCTACATAAGCCCTGCAAAGGAAATTAAAATCAAAAAAATATTTTTGTTCCCATCCACCTCATGGTTGTGTATCTCAGACAGGCTCTCTTAAATATACAGCTGCCTAACCGCGCACTGGACACCCGTTGCATCATCGTCTCCTTCAATCTCGTCGTGGTTTATTTGAGCAGAAGTGACATGATCATCCGATACGGTCGCCTTATGAAACTATATTTTTATAAGAGATTAAATATTTTCCCATATAAGAGAAAATACTTTTTCTAAGTTAATTTTTTTTGAAGTAATGCTCACCTTCTTCCTTTGCCAGATCGCAAGAGCTCGCTGATCGATGGGCTTGTTTACGAAGCGGCTGCGTGCAAATAGACGGACGTGAACGGGAAAGCAACGCCTTGCCCACTCCAGCCACTCCATCTTCATTGCCTCATTTCTGCGAGAAGATTGCTTTGTGATACTTTTTACACCCTCTAGAATGTTTTACAGATTTTGATATTACAGAAGGCGCTGTCAGCAAATGAAGAATCTTATAAATATGTACAAACATATGCCATGTTTGAGGGCTAAATCATAGTAGCCAAGGTTAGAACACGAGCTACACCATATCAATCGGCTCCTCATTGATTCCGTGCTTCTTGACTTGGTGCTTGGAGACAACGGCCGATACGTTGCTCTCATAGCTGCAGACGACGCAGTGGAATTGCTTTAGGGGATGATGGTTCCTGGCGTGGGAGATCATCGACCCCTTTGGGTTGTATCCCCGTTGGATGACCACGTGGCACAACTTAAAGTAGATCACAGAATAATTAACATATGGTTTTTTTGAACGTGGATCTATTCGCATCTGACATCTACAATGCAACCATTTTTGTAAACTTACTACAAAGTTAGGAGCACGCAAAATATGGCTCGGTCAAAATTTTTTTCTGCTGCTGTTAGTCCCCTACTATTTCACACCCTCTCTGACCAGCAGAAGCGCCAATTATTTGGGGGAGCGCATTCAAAATGGTCCTAATGTACTACTGAAGAATCATTCAGTGTAGGGTTCCTTAATACAAAGACATGAGAAAAAAGGATGTAAACACGCTAAAATTCCTTGATTCACTAGCAAAGTAATATATTTGAATTTTCTTAAGTATTTTTGCAGCTGAAACTCGCCCTTGTGCCAAGAGAATAGGGTATTTCTGGAAAAAAATCTGTGCCATTTATGCACAAGCGTGTTGCTTTTTCCGCTGTGTTTTTGATGGCTGTGCTTATTCAAACCCCATTAAAAGTGTCTAACCGCGCACTTAACACTCGTTTCGACCTCGTCTCCTTTTGGATGACTGTGAAGTTGCTCCTCGTCTTCTCCTCGAGCAGTAACTTCATCGGCATTTGAAACGTTCGCCTGATGAAATTATTTTTGCTTTGAAAGAAGAAGTACTCTCTCATGCAAGCATAAAATCCTTTTGTAAATTCACAATTTGAAAAAATCTTCATAAAAATCTCATTTCGACCTTTTAATGAAACTTTTATGAAATCCTTTCTATGGCTTTTTTGTGCGCCTTTAGATAACGAATATAACGATACTTTCAAAATTTTGTTTAGTTAACTTTTACTAACTTTATGGTCACACGGAGGGTACGGGTCATACAAATTCTTCCGGTTTGAGAGCACACCAAATACGGTATTTTCCGCGTTGCGCCCGTTTCATGCGTCGCGGCTAATCATAGCATACAGCTCGAATCCAAAATGCATCGATCGAAGTGATTTAGATTCCCTCCAAAAGTTACCGTAATATGTGGTCATTAATTTGAAAATTCAGGCAACTGGCAATTTGCCAGCAATTTCATCTTCGCATTAATTTGAAAATTCAGGCAACTATCAATTTGCCAGCAATTTCACCTTCGCTAAGGATTTTGACGTTCCGTTCCGTTTGTGACACACAATACGATTATGGAAAACATAAGAAATTTGCAGTTCGACGCACGAAAATTCTCTCAAACCGGAAGGGGGTATCCTCCGTGTGGTCAATCGAATATTTTCTATAAATCGAGGCATACTGTAGTTATACCTTCAAAATAATTTTTGAAAAAATGTTTTTTTGGAAGCTCTCATGATGCTACACAAGCCCTATAAGGGAAATTAAAATCAAAAAATATTTTTGTTCCCACCCACCCTCTGCACTGGCCGTGGTCGAATATCTCAGACAGGCTCTCTTCAAGTGCAGAGCGGTCAAAAGCGCAACGGTTAAAATCATAGCGGTATATGCGTGTATTACGGCGATTTTTGTTTTCCACTTTATCTGTTCAAAAACGTGTTGGACTTTTTTAAAATAACAGATCTTGTATTAAGTTGTGTCGCAAGGTCATCCAGTTGGGACGCGTCCCAAAGTGGAGAATGACTTCGCACGCGAAGCACCATCATCCCCAGAAGCAATTCCACTGCGTCGTCTGCAGCTACGAGTGCAGCGTCTCGACAGTTCTCTACAATCACCAAGTCAAGAAGCACGGAATCAAGGAAAGGCCGATTGAAATGACGTAAGATCGCGTTCTGTTTTATATAATGTATTTATTAATTTCTTTGCTTATTCAAAACATTATTATCATGTTACAATAGTAAAGGATGTAGATCGAGAAATATTTATTAATTTCTTTGCTTATTCAAAACATTATTATGATGTTACAACAGTAAAAGATGTAGACCGAGAAAGACTTTCTTTATCCAATAGAGAAAGTTAAGAGATTCAGCTATACAAGTTAAAAAGAAAAATGCGATTTAGCTTCTATTAATGCCCTCAAGCAGGGCATTTGTTTTTCTAAACTGCCTACTACATCGCTTTCTGAATTTCGAAACAAAATGTATACACATAAAGCATGAAAATTTATGGGCGTCCAAAATATAACAAAATTATGCGAGGTTACCCTTTTCACAGAAATGAGGACATAAAGAAGGAATGGCTGGAGTTGACTAAGCGCTGCTTCCCCTTGAATATCCGCCTATTCGCGGACTACCGCTTCGCTGACAAGCACATCGATCAGCCATCTCTTCCCATCTGGCAAAAGAAGAAGGTGAGCATGCGTGGAGACCAAAAAGTCTCTGCCCCCACCCTGTTTTGTCTGGACCCTAACATATGTAGGTTTCAATCCAGCGTTGGTCTTCAAGTCTTGTTTTCCTGATCTCAGAAGATTAAATTTTTAAATCAGTTATGAAATGTGCTTAATAATCAGCTTCTATAAGATTGTTTTTCTCGCTTTTTAGAGCGAGAATACTCAAGCCCGGACAAACGGCGTGTGAGCGGCGGTTTCAGAGGAATTAGAAGGCCATTTCATGCGATGGAATTACTATCTACCTCAACGCTTTTCTCTTTTTATTTAACTTATGTGGCAGTGCTATCATGACTTTATTAACTGTCCAATTGAACCTTTCCTCGATTGTACTTGTTCCTCAAACGAATGATCACAATATTGAAGCATTTAGATATTGTGATCATTTTGTAATGTTCTGCATCATAATAAAAACGATCAACTAAGAGTACAACATCGGCAGAAGCGTTAGAATGCACCAGGACTTACTTCTTTAAATTTTAATTATCTCCACTTTTACATAGGGTCTCTAGGCGCAATGAGCACTCCAATGAGACTCTGATATCTCGTAATTCCGCGAACTTGGTGTAAAAAAAAGTGTCACGATAATGTAGGCCGTCTGTAACTCGGCCCGTAGGGGTCGTACATACCCAGTCGATAGATCAGCTCGACGTGGGAAGACATAAAGCTATAAAACGCAACTTATTGGAACCACGGAGCAAAACGATAGGATCCCTAGGGAATGACTTATAAGTAGAACTAGGAAAACTCAGTTCACATTACTCAGGCCGAAACTCAAAAAGCATTAATTAGTTGCTTGCTGCGCTCGCACTTATGCCAATTCTTCTTTAAGCAGATATAATACTTATTATGAGTGCTCTTGGAATTAACTTATTGTCATAGCATTGTATGCATGCAAATGTTTTTTCCTGTTATTCACACTTGCTGACATATTTAACAGCCATTAGCCGCTCCGGCCACTTCGTCTTGTTTTCTGTGGCAGAAGACCGAACGTCAATGAGGTCTCTTGTATTTTCCTTCTAATTTAATTATTATTTTGATTACTATCGTTTAAAGAGTGCGTATATTTTTTTAACGTGAAATAGTTCACTTATTCTTAAAAAAATTATATTACATTTCAACTAACCTAAACATGTACTTTATCAGTTCTCGCATGCAGCCAACGAATCTGGGAATACGAACAACGATGGAGGGAACGGCAAGCCAAATGTTGATGAAGTTGCGCATTTATAGTTTTTGAAGCATTTTCTTCTCCTTTTTTAAACAATCTTGCTAGTACATTAATTTTGGATTGGTGTGAAATATAACTAAATCAATAATTATCATGTGCACAGTAGTGTTGAAACCCACTCACCCACATACACTCTCTCGGCCGCATAACGGCCACACACTCTCTCTCCCTCTCTACGCTCCGACCCCTCGGGAGAGGGCGCGCCAGAGAGGGGCTCTGCACGACTGCAGGACGGCTGGTTCGAGCACCGACCGCAAGCCAGGAGGCATATTATCAGGTCGGTAATTACACATTGATAGATCTAGATGAGGAGTCAGGCTTTAGGCGGCCTGGCTTCTTACATGGAGGTCCCGGGTCGAACTCTTGCCGCAGGGGCAAGAGGGAAGCCCAGTGAACAAGTAAATTAATTTTTTTACCAAAAATTATTTCATTCAAAATTTTTAATATTTAAACTATATTTGTTCACAAGGACTTACATAATCTAGTGAACTCTTAAGCCTCTAGCCAGTGAACTCACACTCCTAGGTTTCTAGGTTAGATTGTCTGAGTTAACTATTCACCCCCCAGTAGCATGTTTCGTGTTTTGGAGTGACTCCGTTAATTTGGTTATAAGGTAAGCGTTCTTTGCCGGTGGTAGCACGTCCCACCTATTGAGAGTGACCCAAGTGGATAGTAACTTGCAGCACCTGGAGCTGCAAGGCTGGGCACCTCCATCCTAGAATCCCCATAGAGCAGACGAGGGCCCACAAGGTAGCTGTATCCACTGTAGTTCCTCTCCTCCTACAGTGGCTAGGCAAGGCGGTAGCCTGGGATGGCCCTCGAATTCATATGTAAGTGTCTCTATAGTCCAAACTAGGATAGGCAAACGGAGTTAGCAACTGGGTTTTATTTTGGTGATAGCGGACAATCTCTCTACCAATAGCTTTGATGGATACGATTAGAAGGATAGCTAAAATAGAGGTAAAAGTGTGACGTTCATTCCACGCTGGCTGGGGTACCTTTAGAGAAATGTGTATGCTCGTTCCGCCTAAGCCGTTTTGTAGAAGTGCAACCAGCACTGTTTCGGGTATTTGTTTTTTCTTGTTTTGTTCACAGTGCTGCTATCCTATCCCTCTCTCATCCTCTCTTATTTATATATATGTCTAACAAATTTCTATATGTATGTATATTTCTATATATCTGTATGTATATTTCTATATATCTCTCTCTATTCTCTCTCGTTGTTTCTTTCTCTGATGCAGGCGTACATTCTCTCTCTCTCTATCTCTACGCCGCTGGCCTTGATTAATTGCCTATGGCCGAGAGTACCCGGTCGCAGCCGATCGAATCTCTCATTTGACTATCAGCCAGCAGGCATTAGAGGCACACAGAGTAAACAATCGAGAGCCACATTTTCTCTCTTTCTCTGTCTAAGTCACTCTATCTCATATGTATCTTATATCTTTCTCGTCTCATTTACTCTCGCTGCTGCCCGCTGCCTCCAACTAGGTCAAGATTGATGATATTAGGCTCAGTGCGCCTGTCAGATAAGACGGCGCACACAACATTTGCATTCCAGCCAGTCCAGCTGGCACAGAAAAAATCGTCAACAATCTCGGTCTAGCCATATCTTTCTCTCTTCCTTTCTTTCTTTCCTTCTTTCTTTCATTATTTCTCTCTCCATCTCTATATCTCTCATTAATAAGGCTTACCCAATATATTTCAATCAAAAGTTTCGCTTATTGTTATTCTTAATTTTCTCGTAAATGTATTTTCGTTATAGTATATCATGCATTTAGAAAGTAGCTAGTTATCTTTATATTTACTTCGTGCTGTCCAATGTCACGACCAAACTTCGTCTCGGCAAGGAAAACATCTTCGACTTAGCGCTCTCGCGCTGTACACCGGACGAAGAACAGCTATTACCATCATCAGACTTTCGTTCGCCAAAACATCGACAAAGGAGACTCACTCGACGAACGAGCACGCGGGGCATTCGCCGCAAACGGCACCCCGCTTCACTTCATTGCCGAAGTCGACTACAACCTCCAGATTGGCAACGATCATCATGAAACAAATCGTCGAACACTTCCTCACATCCCCGATGCTAGCATCGCATGCTGGTATCGACCGCACTCTCTCGTGCATCCGGCGACGATACAACTGGCCGGAAATGAAGAAGGACGTGGAAGAAGCAGTCACTCTCTGCCTGAAGTGCAGGAAGAGAAAGACGTTCTCCCACGAAGAGACGAAGGAGCCTCTTGGCACCTTCCCGGAGCCCAGTCTCCCCTTCGAGCGTCTCCACGTCGACATTCTGGGTCCCCTGCCCCAGATAATCGACGGCAACCGATACATCCTCTCCATGCGTGACGCGCTGACCAGGTTCGCCATCGCCGTCCCACTCAAGGACCAGCGCGCTACCTCCGTCGAACGCGCCTTCATGGAAGAAGTGATCGGCAAGCACGGAGCGCCGAAGATGATAGTCACCGACCGGGGGTCGAACTTCCTCGCCGGCGAATTCCAAGAATTCCTCGGAACCATGAAGATAGACCATGCAACATCGACCCCGTATCACCATGCCACCAATGGGTTGGTAGAGCGTCTCAATCGTCAGATCGAAGAAATCCTGGCGAGCCACGTGAAAGAGACGCAGGACGACTGGGATATCCACCTCGCGCTCGTCATCTTCGCAATAAACTCGCTTCCAAACCGTTCAATCGGTACATCACCATTCGAAGCACTCTTCGGCAGAACACCAAGGATTCCGGAAGATAATGGCAACGATCCCTGGAACTGCCAGTTCTTCATGGAGCCCTCGTACACAGACAAGCTCAAGGCAAACATGCAGAGCGTCTGGAAGCTGGTCAGAGAGAAGCTCTATGTAACCGAGCTAGAACAAGAGCGTCTCTATCAGCAGCAGCACAATGTGGCGAAACGCCAGGTCATGACCGGTGATCGTGTCCTGGTGAAGCGGCAACCGCCAAAGAACAAGCTGGCGCGAGACTTCACGGGCCCTTCGAAGTGCTCGACGTCCAAGGACCGCGAATCTCGATCCGAGGAGAAGACGGAAGGATCGAGTTTCACCACAAGAATAATGTGCGCACCTACGAGCTCAAGAAGAAGAACAAGAATCCAGAGTGCCTCCAAGAGAGCGAGAAGGAAAGCGAAGAAGAGCCAGAGGAAGCCGAACCGGAATATAATGCTTCGTCGAGCACTGCAAGAACACGAGCTCCGAAGACCAAGAAGTCGAGCACTCCACGCGAGATGCCGACAACGACAGACGGACATCCAGTCCGAAGATCGACGCGCCACAGGCAGCCGCCTGCGCGCTACAGACGTGACTAAGGCAGACGAAACAGCCGAGCTGAGCAGAAAAAAAAAATAACACCATCCAAACTGCTCGGCCGGTCTCTCATGTACATATGCATATACTCCCCACACCATAACCGCATATTTTACCACAACATCAGTCACGGAGTTACCGAAACGCAAAGTCGCGTCGTTTCGACCGTCGACCAGGGGATCGACAAGCTTCCGAAAGGGGGCATGTTGAAACCCGCGCACCCACATACACTCTCTCGGCCGCATAACGGCCGCACACTCTCTCTCCCTCTCTACGCTCCGCCCCCTCGGGAGAGGGCGCGCCAGAGAGGGGCTCTGCACGACTGCAGGACGGCTGGTTCGAGCACCGACCGCAAGCCAGGAGGCATATTATCAGGTCGGTAATTACACATTGATAGATCTAGATGAGGAGTCAGGCTTTAGGCGGCCTGGCTTCTTACAGTAGTACGAATTGTAGTTTGTGGCAGTTTTTTCCCTTCTACTTCGCGGTTTGATTCCCCTAAATTTAAATTTACTAGCTGTTGCTGGTCCCTGAATCAATTTTAATGGTGGCTTAATTCATTATTACTATCATTATTATTATTATTTGTCATAGACGAATGCCTGATAATTTGTGATTAAAATACACAACAAATAGTCTTCACTCTTGTCACGCAGTCTGCACCTTGAATGGTCGCCGTTTGGATCATCTTCTACGGCATGCAAAGAAGCATCATCCCGTGAAGCAATTTCGATGTGCCGCCTGTGACTACGGTAGCAGCAACTTGAGCGATGTACGCTCACACCAAGCAGGACTGCATGAACGATCCGATCAATATGTGGTATTATGACATTCATTGCTGTAATTGATTTATTATTCTTCTTACCTACTGCTTTCATTAAGCACCTAAATATTTTAGTGTTGTAAAATGAAATAGGAAGGAAAATACGATCGAGCGAATTTTTTTTAATCTTAAAATTTATCATGTTTATTCACAATATATGTACAAATTATCCTTGGTCAAACTAGAAAGAAAGAAAAACTATAAGATATTTTTAAGTGACATGAACATGAAGAAGGAATGGCGGGAGATTATGCAGAGATGCTTCCCGATGCTGACTGACCGAATTTAGAAATACCGCATCTACAAGAGGAACATCGATGTGAGGTCCTGCCGCGGCATTAAGAGGCTCGAAGAGGCCGCGACCCAGAATGACGCGCAGCAGAAGCAGATTGAGCAGGAGCCCGATCGATGAGAGCGCCGCGTCGGGCAGCGTCACCGAGAGTCTTTTAGAAAATGTTTCAGTTAATAAAAAATAATAAAAAAATAAGAAGATATATTTTAAAAAACACACACAAGTTAAGGTAATGAAAACAGAGCTTCGTGCTTGCATTGATGAGGTGAAATAGAAAATATAACAATGGGATCCTTTCAGAGCATTCCCTCGCTTTTCGCCTGTCCGGGAAACGTAATACCCATAAAAAGTAAGTCATATAACAATAATATAAAAAAACTAATAATAATAATATAACATGACCCTACCGTTCGGCCATTGTCGGCTCGCTTAGTGCTCCTCTAAGACACTAGACAACCTCGTCTTCTTGAGATGATGCAGCCATTGCTATTTCAACAAGCCCTCATTTTTGTATAGTTTAACAGTTGTGTTTTTTGCAGAAATTAGCGACAAAATAGGTAAATATGTACATTCAAACATTGTGAAATGTTGCCGACTAACGTTTTTCTGCACACTGATATATTCGTCACCTTCTTCTCATCCGTTTTTCTGATTGTGAGAAGAGAAGTTTCAAGACAATGAAAAGTTCAAGATTTTCGCCTTTTTTCCATGCGCATGACTGAATGGAACGTTCTTGTCGCAGAAAGTACTTCCTTCCCACGAGTTCGTCAGTACTATTTGTTCAAGCATAGTTTTTTATGTACATACTACATATATTTATTTGTGCATATTCTGTCATTTTCCCTAAGATGAAAGTGTTTTCTTTTATTAAAGTCTCGAATCGAATCTCACATTATTCAAAAGGGGAAAGCTTCTTTCTCTCGTTTTCTCTCATTGCATTTGGAAGTCTCTCGCTCTCTATAATCTCTCTAATTGCTCTTGCAAGTTATGGCATCTGTGTACACACAAAATCGAACACTGGCTGGGATATTGAAAATGGATGAAGAGAGAACAGCTGGCATGTGGAATCTGCGTGTATTGTGAGGAAGATATACAATTGACAGAGAGTTAAGGTGGATCTGCAACTTTCATATTCACTCTCAGGCTGGCTCGAATTTATTTCTTCTTTTCCTTTTGTCAAATGACCGTGACCATGCCCAACTGTTTAAACTGGAGGATACTAAGCCTCAATTAGAGCAGCAAAAGAGGAGTGTTGCTATGATATGCCCTCTCTAATCCTATTTTTCTACTCCGTTCAAGTGTAGATTACGTGTTTTTGTATGAGTGTGTTTGCCAAACGGTCGAATAATGAAAAATATCCTTGCACCTTTTGAATCCTAATGATTTTTCGAAGCTTTAAAAAAAATCTTTTTCATAGATAATCACATATAATCGATGTTTGATGCTCATAGTATTTATACTGATGCTCTAGAAGCCGCTTACAATTAGCTCATTGGTCATGGCACATAAAAAGCACACAGGTACATACATATCAAAATTTAATGAAGGCTCGCTTACCACTAGTCGCTCGCTAAAAGAACATCTTTTTTTTTGCTATATCGTTGACAGATGCAAAGGAAGAAGTCCGCGTTTTCCGATAAGGATACGAACCTCGTCCTCGGGCCTTTACTGCTCTCAGAACCTAGCAGCGAACGAGTTGGTGTCGAAAAAAGAGCTTGAATCTTCCTTCCTCTTCGTTCAGACCGCATTATCAATGTGTGCAGACATTAAGAAATTTATTGATGTGTCTGGGAATTTTTCTTCTTTTCTCTTGCTATGAAGCACTATCTATCGCAACAACAGCGTTTCACTACTCCGTTTCCCCGTTCGGGTACGCCCGATAAATTTTCATAAAATGTTTTTCTAGAGCTACCGTGTATTGAGTAAGAGTTCTTTCGTTGTGGGTTTGCAATCTGAGTGCTGCTAAATCATTTTTTTTTTATTGAAAAAGACAAATACGCCTTTTTGTAGGGAAAAGAAGAAGAGGAAAGGTCTTTTCTCCTCTTAACGCTGGTTTGACTCCTTCGAAGGCTAAAATTCCCTTTGCGTGACGCCAAATGAGCACGAAGCGTCCTGCAAACATAATGAAAGCCGTCGTTTGTGACTATGCCATCAGAACACCCTAGAATCCCCGAGCGTTTGACTTCTAGTTAAATGCGCATCTTTGCAAAAGTGAACACGATGAACCAACCGAACTCGTAGGCGGATTCCCAAGCGGTCTTTTGTAAGACACGCTCTTGAAAGAATTGGCCCTTGCCTCAATGAATATTTAAATGTAAATTATGGTTAATAATAAATAATTGTAAATATTTATTTATTTAAAAAAAACATACGGTCGCAGTTGACTTGGCCTTGGCATTCTCTTTCGGTTTCTCACGCAACTTAACGCAGCCCTTCAAAGTAGATTTCAATATTAACGCAGTCTGGAAGAAAACACATGGTTGAAAAAATATAGAAGGAAGCCTGACGAAATGTTTCCAAGAAACAAAAAAGTTCCCAACTCTTTCACAATTTACGCTTCTTCGCCCATATCCAAAAATCTAATGGAAGAGATAAAGAAGAGCAACCTTGGATTGGACATCAGGAACTGGCGAGGAAGTCAGAGTTGCCAAAGGCGACTGCAAAAAAAATAGAAAAAAAATTGCTTCCTCTTCTTACCAACAAATTTGCTGGTGAGGTATAAATAATAAAAAAATTTCATAAATAATCCGACTTTAGTGGGTGCCAGCAAAGAATGAGAATGGGCGGGCGGAATTTTGGAGTGAGCCGATTGGCTCTTCAACGGCTCCGGCCTTTTGATGCGCTCCTGCTTCGCCATCTTCGCCTTCGCACGCATCGCGTGCACTCGACGCTTCAGCAGCCAAGCCTTTACGAGATTAACAGTATTCAGAAGCTATTAAAGCATTCATGTTTAATCTATTCATTCCTTTAAATGTTTACGTATCTAATTTTAAATTCAGATATCATGTTCAATAAATGAATTAACCTGATTCTTAAGATGAAAGTTATCCCTCATCATATGAAAGTTATCACAATCTATTTAATTCATTTATAGAACATGATATCTGAGTTTAAAATAAGGTAGACAAACACGAGAATGATAGGAAATTGAAATTGAGAAGGGTAGAGAAAAAGAAAGAAAGAGAATGGAGATGTTCAAGGACCATGTAGAACTGAAAAATGAGAGAAAGCGCACCACAAATAAATTGCCAAGGAAAGCCAGGTTGCCGATAACGAAGAGAGCGAGGCCCAAATAGAAGAGAGCCGCTTTCACGGATGAATCTAGATGAAGATTTTATAAAATAGTCTTTTTTTTAATAAATAAGCTTCCGTTTCCATAGTTAATGAGCGAATTATCCACCAGATCCACTGAAGACTGCCATGGGGAACTTTCCCTTGTCCTCACTCAACTTCTTCAACTTCTTCAACTCCTTCTCCTTCTCCTTTTTAACCACTTTCTTCATCATCGTTCCGATCTCCTTGTCCCACTTTCCCCTTCGATCTTTATTCGTGTCCTGCAAATAGCCAGAATACATTGCTTTGTATAATCAAATTATGCTGATATTATCACATTAGAATATGCTATCAGCCTTGGTCATCCATTTCCTATTCTTTCATTGACCTCATTAAGTGCATTGCAAGCGCGGCCGACTTCACTCTAGCAGAAGCACTCGAAGATGGGGTCCGAGGTGTTGAAAGACTCGACCTGAAATTATATTAAATTTATCTTCCATTTCTGTTTACATTGCTGCTCTACAAAAAAGCATTTTAAACCGGAAAATATTTTATACCTTGCGGCAGGAATCATTAAGTGTCTCGACGGGGAGCTTCTCCACACAGCCGAGGCCGGATCGGTTGGAAATCCGGAAGGTGCCACGGTCATAGAAGATCTTGGAGTGGCAGAAGGAGGAAGCGGAGCAGGATACGAGAGGATCGGCGGCCTTCAGGCAACGGTGCTGAATTTAAGTTTTTTTTATTTATTTGCCTACCTAATCTTTTGATAAATATTATCTTTAGATTAATCATATTCGACTAGTAAATTAAATGCCGACAGTAGAATCGGGCGTCGTTGTGGGTGGAAGAGTCGTAGGGTGCGCCTTCTGATACAGCGAAACTGCCTCCGCCTGTAGCTTCATCTGAATGTTTAGAAGATGGACTCAGCACAATCATCCCAACGTAATTCTTCTACTTCTCATTCAGGTCTCATTCACTGTCCATCCCTATCTCATATCTTTTTTCGCCAAATGCTCACAATAATTGAATACCTGAATCTTCCGCAAACCGGAGCACAATGTCTCCTTCCGGCTGTCGCAGAAGCAATAGTACCTGAACGAACATTAGAATTATTATTTTTTAAACTTTTTTTTATAGATTCTACGGTTAGATGTTATTGAAAGCCTAGCGTAATAATAATTCAGCATAAAGATAAACGATCACTCGTTCTCGTTAGGTTGAGCAACACATCCTTCCCCATCGGGCGAGTTCGCACAGGTTTTGAGAACGCGTTCGTGTCTGGTATTCGGGACGTACACCTTGTCCACCGTCAGTGTGAACAAAAGATAACAAAATGGCTTGGAAAAAGTGCAATTATCGATCCGCTTATCGTTTTCGTTGTCGCATTGGCCAGGAGGTCCCTGAATATAATTTTTTTGATTTCTTACAAGTATATTTGATTAGAGCAATTTATAATTACATTGCCTGCATACAATCTAGTGGTAAATTTTGATTTGAAAGCCATACGGGTTTCTCAGTTGAAGCCGTCGTATTCGTTGTCTCCACTGCAGCCGCATCGGAGAGTCCGAGCAGCAGGAGGAGAGGAAGAGAGAGGAGCACAAGAGGGAAGAAGAGACGCATCTCTGCAAGAGTGAGGGTGAATTGGCTTCGGAATATCTTCATGCATATGTATCTATATTAGGCCAAGAATGCTCATGTGGGAAACAGCGGTTACATCATGGAAGGTAACACATGAATCCTGAAATCCATGTTTTGAGCCTTGGTCCAAGCTATCATTAGAGGAGCAATGAGTGAGAAAGGGAAAAAGGAGTGAAGCAGAGAAAGAGGAGGAGAGGTGAGCGCGAAAGGGAATATGGACGAAAATGGGATAAGATGAATGGAACGATGGACAAAGAGGATCAGGAGGGGAAAGGGAATGGAGGATCGGAAATCAGGAGTGAATGGAAAAGGGAGAATGGGACGGTGAAAGGAAATCGGGAAGGGAAAGTAACCGCAGTAGTAGTAGGCTTCCGGTGATCCCTCGAGGAGAACAAACGGAAGAATGATGAGAAAGTGAACAAATCAGCCTTTTTATACGGTCTGAGCTGTACTTATAGAGATTCGGTAAGCATAATGAAGTTGGCAACAGGGAGAGTTCAATGTTTCGTGACTTTGTTAACTTCAAAATGGGTTCAACTTGTTGTTTATCAGCACTTTTTCTAGAAAATTACGTAGAGTACATTAAATGTTGCTAATTTTATTGATCTTTCGCTATTCCACGTAGAAAAGTATTGCAAAGTTCGAGAGTAAAAATTCCCAGCATTCATCCTTTTCATTCACGTCAAATTCGGTCGTCTGTCATTTCCCCTCATTTTTATTGGGCCAAATGAAAGAATAATGTCCTTTGATGAAAATTTTTGGTATTTCAGTTTTTAAGATGTTTACTTCTCTTTCTCTCTCATCCTCTCGCTATCAAAATTTTTGCGCTTATTTTCTTTCTCTATAGTGCCGAATGTGAACATATAATTTCAACAAATTTGCGAGGAAGTCAGAAAACAACGATCTGCGTTGTAATAAGTATTACCCGTAGTTCAATCACCAATTTTTTTTCTCTCTTCCCGTTTGATTTTTTTTGTTTCTTCATTTTCTCGCTCTTTCCAAGTCTCTCTCCATCTCTCTTTCTCTCTCTCCCTTGTTCTCTCTTTCTCTCTGTAACGGAATGTCCCATTCCTCACGCTTCTTTCCCTATTACCCTTTCCCTTATTTGCATTGCTAAGTGCAATACAATTGCCATTCTATTTTCAAGGCATTTCTAGTCAGTCGCCCCTCCTTGGCTCTTCGTGAGCGGTTGCAGCTCTCTTTTTGTACTAGTGTTGGCCGGTTCCCGAAGATAAACCTCTGAAAACCCGATCCCTCGCCTTCAATATCGAATGGAATAGAATTGGACTTCAATAATAGCGTCTTGTTATTACATCTCTCCGTCTCCTTTCTATTTCGTCTTCTTCTTTCTGCCTCGGTCTCTCTCTCTCTCCATTGTTTACCTTTCACTGCCTCAATAATATCCTTTTCATTCAGTCACTTTTTTTCAACATAAAAAATTTCTGCAAACTTGAAATGGCTTCCTTTCCCTTCTATTGGTGTTGCACGTTTCATAATTCAATTTTGGCCAGCTTGTTTTATTTTGGCTAATTTTTGTGTTTCATTTTGCCAATTAACAAATGAGCATTTACTACCTTTTATTCGACGCTGTTCTCATCTTCACATTCGCTCTTCAAGTCATAGCTGATTTACATTATGGAGAGATTGGCGGTAGCAAAATTAATGAACATGAAAGTTTTGAGCACATACATGAATTTTGTCTGCACAAATGTACACATAAGTTCTGAGTAGAAGAACATAGAAGATGAAACAGATTAAATTATGACAATCGTTGTAGATCGCATTTTTCTTTGTTCGATATAGTATCGCGTTCCTCCCTCGGGGGATGCCCGAGCGGGGAAGAACGGAAGATCTTAGGTGTAGCGGTAGCTTGTGTTTTAGAAGAAGGAAGAGTAAAGAGGAGAAGTTTATCAGTTGCGTTATGATAATATACAGAGTGAGAGTTAAGGAGAGATGATAAGAGAGATAAAAAGATATAAGAAGATTTGTTGTTGTATTGATATTGTTGTTGAGAAAGATGAGAGAGGGGATAAGGGGAAGAGAGAGAGAATGATAGTGTAGAGAGTGCTGAGTGTGCAGAGAGTGGAGATTAAGGGGAGTGCGAGTGTTCTGGCGGGGGAGCCGGGAAGCGGCCGCCCGCCGGGTGGAGGGAACACTCGACTAAGCCCTGAGGGTCTGTGCGAGTGTTGCGAATGTGTGGGGCGTGGCTTAGTCTTCAGAGAGAGGTTGAAAGTAACTATATCACGATAATAGAATCAATTTCCAATGAAAATGTTTATTTGATCAAATGTTATGTAGCACACATAAAACGCACCATAAGCCAATAACTGTGAATATTTTCTGGATACTCCAAAGTTCATGGTTAAAGGAGAAGGGAAAAAGCAAAATTTTGAAGGAAATTACAATCGTGCAGAACTAAAAGTACAAAAACTTTCCTTTCAGCGAACTTGACGCTTTGTTGCAAAACGAATGAGCAAAGTCTTCTACGGCATGCGAAGAAGCACCATCGCGTGAAGCAGTTTCGGTGTGCGGCCTGTGTCTTCGGCAGCCACTACGCATTCAAGTTACGCGAACATCAATCAAGGAAGCATGGCATCCACGACAGGCCGATCGATATGTGGTATTATGAATTGAATGGTTTTAATCGATGTATTCTCTTTCTTACATACTTCATTTTATTGTTGTGAAATTGAAGTGAAAGTAAATGTGAGCGGAATTTGTATATATCGTTATAATTTTTCATGTTTATTTTTCATACAAACCTACAAATCCTTATTATGATGCTGGAGGCTAATCGAGGAGGAGGAAAATTTATAAAGGTTCGAATTGCCTCACATCATTTTTCGGTGATCGCTCTCCTTTAATGGTAAGGACTTCGTAGCAGACTAATGTCCTCGACCAAGCAATTATTTGGTGTCGAATGGTTGTCTATAATAATTATTGGCCAGCGGCACAAATGCGAGAAGAACGTGTGACAGATTGGCAAAGATTGACTGCATTCTAACTTCGTGCTCGGTGGTGACGTCATCGCAGTTACCGGAGTGATGAATCATCTGGCCATGGTGCATTGTGCAGCTGGAGGTTGATCGAGGAGGCGACGCACCTTTGGCGAGAAGGCGCTTTTTGAATGGAGAATTTCGCTATATGAAGCCCAGAGAATGGTCGTGTCGGATACGGCGAGGAGACTTCACATCTTACGGAGAACACACATTGATCGGCTGAAGCGCGCTTATCATCGACAGCGATCTGACAATGAGGACATTTTTTAGTGCAAAAATGGCCTAAAACAAATCAATTTCACAGGGAAAATCATCTTGCGAACATCACACTTGAAATCTCTCACTGACGGTGGTGGAGATTAAATTAAAAACGATTTTAAAAAGACACTTAATTGTGCATCTGACTTGCGGGAACATGCCCTCCACCGCAAAGCAACTGGCGCTTGCAATCGTCCACCGCAACGATGTTTGGTTTGCTACATAGCTGCGTAGTAGGCCATAAACTGATTTGAAAAATAAAGTAACTACTTTGAGGTCTCGGATCTACAGAATGTTCTCTCCCAGGCCTCCACAACAGCCAAGTCTAAATTTTGGAGCAATTCTGCTGTTCAATCTCGTTTTTCAGCAACCATTTAGTTTGTTCTTTCAGTTACGTGATTCGTCTCTTATCTTTTAGCATTCATGGATAACTTACAATTAGCATTTGCTATTTTCCCGCTTTAATTAGCATATTAGCTTATGTGAAAATGGTTTAAACTTTGTAGATGTCAGATGCGAATAGATTCACGTTCATAAAACCATATGCTAATTATTCTGTGATCTTCTCCTTTAAGTTGTGTCACGTGGTCATCCAGCTGGGACGTTCCCCAAAGGGGTCGATGATCTCGCACGCCAGGAACCATCATCCCCTAAAGCATTTTCATCTGCAGCTATGAGAGCAACTTGTCGCCAAGCACCAAGTCAAAAAGCACCGAATCGACGAAGAGCCGATTGATATGGCGTAAGCGGCATTCTAACCTTGGCTACTATCATTGAGCCCTCAAACGTGGCATACTATGTATGTCACTTCTGCTCAAATAGACCACGACGAGATTGAAGGAGACGACGATGCAACGAGTGTCCAGGGCGCGGTTATATTTAAAAAGCAGAGCGGTCAAAAGCGCAACGGTAAAAAGCATAGCGGTATATGCGTATATTACGGCGATTTTTGTTTTCCACATTATCTGTTCAAAACCGAGTTGGACTTTTTTTTTAAATAATAGATCTTGTATTAATTTATGTCGCAAGGTCATCCAGTTGGGACGCGTCCCAAAGTGGAGAATGACTTCGCACGCGAAGCACCATCATCCCCAGAAGCAATTCCACTGCGTTGTCTGCAGCTACGAATGCAGCGTCTCGACAGTTCTCTACAATCACCTAGTCAAGAAGCACGGAATCGAGACGTAAAATCGCGTTCTGTTTTATATAATGTATTTATTAATTTCTTTGCTTATTCAAAACATTATTATGATGTTACAACAGTAAAAGATGTAGATCGAGAAAGACTTTCTTTATCCAACAGAGAAATTTAAGAGATTCAACTATGAAAGTTAAGAAGAAAAATGTGATTTAGCCTCTATTAATGCCCTCAAGCATTTGTTTTTCTAAACTGCCTACCTACATCGCTTTCTGAATTTCGAAACAAATTGTATACACATAAAGCATGAAAATAGGTGTCCAAAATATAACAAAATTATGCGAGGTTACCCTTTTCACAGAAATGAGGACATGAAGAAGGAATGGCTGGAGTTGACTCAGCGCTGCTTCCCCCAGAATTTCCGCCGATTCGCTGACAAGCCCATCGATCAGCAATCTCTTCCCATCTGGCAAAAGAAGGAGGTGAGTATGCCTGGTGACCAAAAAGTCTCTGCCCCAACCCTGTTTTGTCTGGATCCTAACATATGACGCGATTTGCGAGAGAATCAAAAAGGCCGCGGACATAGCCAAAATCGACCATCTTGGATTTTGCTGAAAAGTTCCTTATGTATGCTTTCTGATACGAGGAATCGATTGGAGATAGTCTGGAAGTCTGAAAATGTCTTATTCGTTTGCTATGACGGCTTGTATTATGGGGCTCGACGCGCTGGAAAGCGAGTTGGACGCACGTTTGAGGCCACTGCGCCGCACCTTGTTGAGATATAGAGACGAAAATTTACACCATAATAGCAAAGATATTGCTCTAAACAACAAAAGAAAGACAAAGTGAAAATTACCAAATTTAAGTATTTTATAGACATTAATGTTTGTGGGAGCATAGTGGCTGCAATTTTCACAATCCAATAATTCATTCGAAAGCTATTAATGCTCTATTCAACTTTGTAGGTGCGGATCTGGTAAAATGAGTATTGCGTTCGCTATGTTCCCTCAAACATTAAAGTCTATAAAACACTTAAATTTAGAAATTTTCACTTCTTTCATTTTTTTATTGTTTAGATCAATATCTTGGCTATAATGGTGCAACCTTTCGTTTCTATATCGCAACAGACCACGGCGTAGTGAACTCAAACGTGCATCCAACTCGCCTCCAAGCGCGGCGAGCCCCATAATACAAGCCGTTATAGCAAACGAACAAGGCATTTTTCGACTTCCAGACCATTTCCAATCGATTCCTTGTATCAGAAAGCACCTATAAGGAACTTTTAAAAAAATACAAGCTGGTCGATATTGGCTATGTCCGCGGCCGCTTTGATTCATTTTGATTCTCTCGCAAATCGCGTCGTATGTAGCGTTGGTTTTCAAGAATTCATAAGTCTTATTTTCCTGATCTAAGAAGACTAAATTTTTTAATCAGTTATAAAATGTGCTTAATAATCAGCTTCTGTAAGATTTTTTTTTCGCTTTTTAGAGCGAGAATACTCAAGCCTGGACGAACGGCGTTTCAGAAGAATTAGAAGGTCATTTCATACGATGTAATTATCTACCTCAATGTTTTTCTCTTTTTATTTAACTTATGTGGCAGTGCTATCATGACTTTATTAACTGTCAAATTGTACCTTTCCTCGATTGTACTTGTTCCTCAGACAAATGATCACAATATTGAAGCATGTAGATATTGTGATCATTTTGTAATGTTCTCCATCATAATAAAAATGATCAACTAAAAGGACTACATCGGCAGAAGAGTTAGAATGCACTAGGACTTACTTCTTTAAATTTTAAAGATCACCACTTTTACATAGGGTCTCAAGGCGTAACGAGCACTCCATGAGTCTCTGTTGTCTTGTACTTCCGTGGACTTGGTGCAAATTAAAGCGTCACACGAAAATTTAGGCAGTCTGTAACTCGACCCCAAGGGGTCTGAACGACGATCGAATCAATCAGACCCAATCGATAGCTCATGCGGCTCAGCTCGACGTGGGAAGAACATAAAGCTAGAAAACGCAACCTATAGGAACCACGGAGCAAAACGATAGGTTCCCTAGGGAATGACTTATAAGTAGAACTAGGAAAACTCAGTTCACATTACTCAGGCCGAAACCCAAAAAGCATTAATTAGTTGCTTGCTGCGCTCGTACTTATGCCAATTCTTCTTTAAGCAGATATAATACTTATTATGAGTGCTCTTGGAATTAACTTATCCGAACGTCGATGAGGTCTCTTGTATTTTCCATCTAATTTAATTATTATGTTGATTACTATCGTTTAAAGAGTGCGTATATTTTTTTAACGTGAAATAGTTCACTTATTCTTAAAAAAATTATATTACATTTCAACTAACCTAAAGATGTATTTTATCAGTTCTCGCATGCAGCCAACGAATCTGGGAATACGAACAACGATGGAGGGAACGGCAAGCCAAATGTTGATGAAGTTGCGCATTTATAGTTTTTGAAGCATTTTCTTCTCCTTTTTTAAACAATCTTGGTAGTCCATTAATTTCGGATTGGTGTGAAATATAACTAAATCACTGATTGTCATGTGCACAGTAGTGTTGAAACCCGCTCACCCACATACACTCTCTCGGCCGTATAACGGCCGCACACTCTCTCTCCCTCTCTACGCTCCGACCCCTCGGGAGAGGGCGCGCCAGAGAGGGGCTCTGCACGACTGCAGGACGGCTGGTTCGAGCACCGACCGCTAGCCAGGAGGCATATTATCAGGTCGGTTACACATTGATAGATCTAGATGAGGAGTCAGGCTTTAGGCGGCCTGGCTTCTTACAGTAGTACGAATTGTAGTTTGTGGCAGTTTTTTCCCTTTTACTTCGCGGTTTGATTCCCCTAAATTTAAATTTACTAGCTGTTGCTGGTCCCTGAATCAATTTTAATGGTGGCTTAATTCATTATTACTATCATTATTATTATTATTTGTCATAGACGAATGCCTGATAATTTGTGATTAAAATACACAACAAATAGTCTTCACTCTTGTCACGCAGTCTGCACTTTGAATGGTCGCCGTTTGGAACGTCTTCTACGGCATGCGAAGAAGCATCATCCCGTGAAGCAATTTCGGTGTGCCGCCTGTGACTACGGTAGCAACAACTTGAGCGATGTACGCTCACACCAAGCAGGACTGTATGAAATCCATAACGATCCGATCAATATGTGGTATTATGACATTCATTGCTGTAATTGATTTATTATTCTTCTTACCTACTGCTTTCATTAAGCACCTAAATATTTTAGTGTTGTAAAATGAAATAGGAAGGAAAATACGAGCGAGCGAATTTTTTTTTAATCTTAAAATTTATCATGTTTATTCACAATATATGTACAAATTATCCTTGGTCAAACTAGAAAGAAAGAAAAACTATAAGATATTTTTCAGTGACATGAACATGAAGAAGGAATGGCGGGAGATTATGCAGAGATGCTTCCCGATGCTGACTGACCGAATCGAGAATACCGCATCAACAAGAAGAACATCGATGTGAGGTCCTGCCGCGGCATTAATCTTGCCATTTGTCCAAGACATGTCAAGCACAATCGGTCACAACCGTTTCAAAATAAACCGGACACATGTCCTGGACACATCCACTTCTGCCTATCTTAATACACAGGGGTCTTGGACATGTCTAAGACATGTCCTGGACGTCTCCTGGACAAAAAAAGAAAAAAATCTCGATGGTCATGGACACTTTTGTAGGCTTGTCTTTTACGTGGTCATGACCATAGCGAGAGAGTGCATAAACGCGGAAAACACAGAGTGACACGCTCGCGGTTACAACCGATGTCCCGGACAAATTATGGCATTCGACATTGTTTATGACATATGGCACCTCTTTTTTAGTTTTGTTTGAAGTCAATTTGGGGGCAAAATTTTAAACGAGCCAACAATTCTCGGATGGATGCAAGAACGTTCTTCCACGTTCTTTAGCAAGCTGCACTTATTTTATGTTGTTTTGTTTTTCTAAACTGATTTCGGCATGTTTTTGGATCCATTCGCCACCATTGTGTTAAAGAGACTAGCTGAAGAGACGGGAGAAGTTTTTGTTATGGCCATGTTATGAAGCCTCATCAATAAATGCTGTTACATCTAAGAATTTCTCGAGATGTGGTTGTGCATGAGAAGATACAGGGAACTGGCTTGCAGGAAGGACCTTGGGCGTATCTTACAATCAGAGTTGGGGTATGGAAAGGAATCCGATTCGATACATAGTTTCAAGCAGATGATGCATAATTGTAATTGATTGGTGCATAAGTGTCTGGTGCAATTCGACTTAAAAAGTTGCATTTTTTTCGAAAGTGGACTTAGAGTGAACCATTTAAGCTTCTCTTTTTTTATTTTGATTATTTTTGTGAAATAAATATAGAATAACAGTAAACAGAGCTGAAAATGTCAAAAAAGTATTTTAACGCGCATATGTGCAGGTGTACATGACATGTCCTTGACGTGTCCTTGACATGGTTATGACCATGAACGGTCATGACCGATTGTCTTGGACATGTCTTGGACAAACGGCAAGATTAATGCCTCGGCTGGAGTCGTCGGAATGTGGCAACGGCAAGTTTGACTTTTTACTTTTTTTTAAAACTTTTTTATGTTCCCTGTTTTGATATTAATTCCGAAATATTACTGCTATTGGCAAGAGTCGTCCCTAGGATAATCGCTTTTCTCTCTTTTTCGCAAGTGCCAAAGAAATCTCACTCAGCGAGTGAATGTTTCGGTGACTTTTAGTGGGGCATGCTGGCTAAATCAAAGAAAAACGAAGACTGTCAAAAGAGAGATATGATCGCATCATTCTATGTCCTCGCTGGAATATTGTGAAAGTGTGAGGCTGGGAATCTCGAGGCACGTAAGACGAAACGCTTACGTGGCACATATTATCGTCACCAAAAAATTAAAATATCAGCGTTCATGGAATGCACCGCAAAATAGCAGATGGGGAGTAAGAATCTTTGTCATGGTCCATAGATCAAAAGCAACAGAGGGTCTCGTATCGAATGCGGTATTTTCTTTTTCAATGACATGGTAAAATAGTCCCCTTCCGTAGTCATCGACGTAATCGTCGAAAGTAGAATCCTCTTCCGACCGTCTTATTTCCGAATGATACAATGCATTCAATTCGTCGCTGGCTGGTGCGCCATCGGTTTGCGAGGAGGTGGTTATTCCTGTTTAATTTTTTTTCGCTCATTTCTCAAATGCTTTTTCTTGCTCCTCTATTTTTGTCTTTATTTCTAATGTAAATTTGAAGATATTTTTCTCGCTCCTTAACCATTTTCTACAAATTGTCCAGTTCCATTTTTCTATATTTCCCCCTTTTTAGCTGCACTTGTTGTGTAATGTCTAATTGTACGTAAGACACGAATCACAATACGGCCTTTATCATTTGGCCTATGCCTCATTCTTAATTCTCTCCTCCCTCCACCTTCCCTCCGCTCTCTCCGCCCTTTTCTCCGCCTTCATTCCCTCCTCCTCCTATTCCCATCTCCTCCTTCGCTGCCTCCTCCGCTGCCTTCTTCGCTGCTCTCTTCGCTCCCGACTCCGCTACCCGCTTTTTATACGCGGCGTCTCTCGCTATCTCGGCACTGCAAAATTTAGATTATCATCGTTCTATGGACAGTACTGAAACAAAAACATTTTTCTCATGTTTAGTGCATTTTTGCAAAGAGGGGTTTTTCACCGGAATTTTATAGTAATGTTTTGTTTTGAATACCTCAGCGATTCGGAGAACTTCTTGAAGATCATCGAGTCCTTACTCGTTGCATCGGCAGTTTTAATGACGACTCCGGCCATGATGAAGAGAGCGTAGCCGACCTGCTGAAAATTAGAGAAAACCAATAGATAAATTGTTGAAAAAGCCATGAATAATCGACACATCCACAATATATAATTGTCGGTAGTTTAGTTATCGTTTTCCTGATCAAACGATTTCACAATCAATCGATGACCGGATTCGGGAAATCAATCGTTAAGCCGATAATGACGCTTGGCTTTTCGATCGCGTCATAGCGGCGGAAGCGGATGGACTTGGCCAGCTCGTAAACGTAATCCGTCTTGGATCTCATCGTTCCCTTGAAGGCCTGCTTCAGAAGAATCTGGAAGTAAATTGCATTTCTGATTTTCAATCTTTACTTATTTTTATTATTATTTATAGTACATGAAATTAATATTTCGATGTGACCGCACAAGTGTATAAAGAAAAAAATGATATCTGTGTAAATGTTACTACTGAGAGATTGGGAGGGGGAAAGGAGCGGGAAAGGAATCGACGCACACGAGTCGCACCAAATTACCTGGACCAGGAGAAAGGCGCCCGTGCGCCCGATGCCATCGCGGCAGTGCACGAGGAGACGCTTGTCAACGTAGGTGAATGCCTTGAAGACCATATACACAACATCCTGCAATCATGGACGGGTGGGCGGAGCTTATCTCGAAAACTCTTGTGTCTAAAATATCATTGTATCTTCAAGAGATGTCGCTATCCAAAAGCGTGATGGAGCATAAACCCCACTTGGCCAAATGGACGGGGCTTGATGTCTCAGTGGGCGTTGATGGGGAGGGCAAACATACGAAGATGTCGGCGCGCTCGGTTGGGATGTCTTGTCCAGTCCAGTCCTGGTAGTGGAAGTGGTCCACCACGTACGTGCCATTTTTGCCCGCTTCATCGGACTTCACTTTGATGTGCAGCTTACGGTACGTGTAGGACTTCTGCAAAAATACGTAGGTTACAAAAAAAGATTTATTCGCGCGGGAGGGCACGAAGAAATATGAAAATATGCTAATTTGAAATTGTCACAACATGCTGAAGCCCAAATCACGTGATTCCTGAATAAAACAGCCAGTAGAAAGAACCTTGTCCTCGACAGCTGAAATGCGCACGTCGATGGTGGCGTCGCCGACTTTCATCTGCTCGAGCGAGCCCTTGCAGAGCGGAAGATACTCGGTCGATGTCTGTGAGGAAGGGAGATTTTATGACATTTTAAATATCAAAAGATAATCGATATCACGCTTCCAAGGTAGAATTTGAAGAGAAAAAAAACACGTTCCTGTAAAAATCATTAACTCGTCCGCCCATCAAGACGACATTTCTTAAAAACATTGAGATTGAAAAATAAACTCGCCCTGTCTCCCATTACTTCTCCACGGTGCGTCAGCTGCATGACGCACTTCACGTCGGCGTGCACAAGACTCAGGAAGAACTCGCCGAGGTAGGACTTGAGAGGGCACTGAAAAAGTACTGATGGTACTTTTTTCTTATTTTCCTTCAATTTTTTGATTAAATGAGCCATGTACTGAATGTGCGGCCGCAAATATTTGACCCTTCTGCATAGATAGCGTGTGAAATAAGTGCATAGTAAAAAATTTAATCGACTTATATGTAGTAACAAACCTGCAAAATATGTATGTATCTACATACGTACATATGTAATTATTTAATTAAACCGCGCCTGCGCCGCGATGAAGAGCTGCTCGTCGTCGACAAAGTTCCACGGCATCTGCACGTCAGCTTCGTGTCCACGGCGGACTCGGCGACCATGGGAAGATAAGTCTGATCTTTATCACCACGGAGCAGCTCTCTGAAGGTCGATAGTAATTTCGTCATGAAGTAGCAATTTCTCAAATTCGTGCGCCTTGACAATTATAACTTTGAAAAGCGTGCGAAATTGCACGTACTCTCCGAGCACTTTCTTGGCGCCCGTCTCCAGAATGAGCTTCGTGTAGTCCGCGTTGCGATAAACGTTGTTTGCTGGATTCATGTACTTCACCCCCATTCTACAATGCCAGTGGTCCATCACGGCCACCGGATCGAAGGGTTCGCAGCATTGGAAGACGGATCTCAGGATGCCTATATTCTTTTATATCTTTATTTATTTATACATATATATTTTTTGTAATTCTTTTCCAAATCCCATTACAACAACCTACATGTAGTTGTTTTATACACGAAATATTGAAACGAATCACCTTTCGCTTTCTTCTTGAGCTGGCGGTCCTGCTTCACCTTTCGGTAGAAGCAGATGGCCACGACTCCGCCGACGGCTAACACTAAAGTATGCTCAAATTAGCAAATGGACTGGAAATCAATCGATAACTGCATCATAGATAAAAAAAATAAATATGATAAATAATGTCGCATTACGGAAGAGAATGGAGATTCCCCCAGAGCCAAAGACGATCGCATAATGGAAATCGGCCTTATCCTTTTCCTTGTCCAAGTTCTTCTTAAGCTCATCCTTCTCCTTCTTCTCCTTTTCCTTCTCCTCATCTACCACTTTCTTCATCAACGCTCCGATCTCCTTGTCCCACTCTCCCCTTCGATCCTTATTTGTGTCCTGCAAATATTCAAAATACATTGTTTTGTATAATCAAATTATGCTGATATTATCACATTAGAATATGCTATCAGCCTTGGTCATCCATTTCCTATCCTTTCATTGACCTCATCCAGTGCATTGCAAGCGCGGCCGACTTCACTCGGGCAGAAGCACTCGAAGATGGGGTCCGAGGTGTTGAAAGACTCGACCTGAAATTATATTAAATTAATCTTCCATTTCTGTTTACATTGCTGCTCTACAAAAAAGCATTTTAAGCCGGAAAATATTTTATACCTTGCGGCAGGAATCATTAAGTGTCTCGACGGGGAGCTTCTTCACACAGCCGAGGCCGGATCGGTTGGAAATCCGGAAGGTGCCACGGTCGTAGAAGATCTTGGAGTGGCAGAAGGAGGAAGCGGAGCATGATACGAGAGGATCGGCGGCCTTCAGGCAACGGTGCTGAATTTAAGTTTTTTTTTATTTATTTGATAAATATTATCTTTAGATTAATCATATTCGACTAGTAAATTAAAAGCCGACATTCGAATCGGGCGTCGTTGTGGGTGGAAGAGTCGTAGGGTGCGCCTTCTGATACAGCGAAACTGCCTCCGCCTGCAGCTTCATCTGAATGTTTAGAAGATGAACTCAGCACAATCATCCCAACGTAATTCTTCTACTTCTCATTCAGGTCTCATTCACTGTCCATCCCTATCTCATATCTTTTTTCGACAAATGCTCACAATAATTGAGTACCTGAATCTTCGGCAAACCGGAGCACAATGTCTCCTTCCGGCTGTCGCAGAAGCAATAGTACCTGAACGAACATTAGAATTATTTTTTTTTTACTTTTTTTTTTACAGATTCTACGATTAGATTGTTATTGAAAGCCTAGCGTAATAATAATTCAGCATAAAGATAAACGATCACTCGTTCTCGTTAGGTTGAGCAACACATCGAGAGGAGCACAAGAGGGAAGAAGAGACGCATCTCTGTAATAGGGAGGGTAAAATTAGCTTCGAAATATCTACTTATGTATCTACATATATTAGGAGAGGAAAGCTCCTGTAGGAAACACCGGTAACATGATGGAAGGGAACACATGAATAAAGAATCCGAGAATACTAGACTCCAAGCCTTTTCTTGGTTCATGCCACCATTTGAGGAGCAAGGACAGAGAAAGGGAAAGGAGTGAAGCAGAGAATAAGGAGCAGAGGTGAGCGTGAAAGGGAAAGTGAATGAAAATGGGATAAAGGGAACGGGAGAATGGACAAAGAGAAGCAGAAGAGAAAGAGTGAGGAAATGGAAAATGTAATGGAGGATGGGAAATCAGCAGTGAATGGAAAAGGGAGAGTGGGAGGGTGAAAGGGAATCGGGAAGAGAAAGTAACCGCAGTAGTAGTAGGCTTCCGGTGATCCCTCGAGGAGAACAAACGGAAGAATGATGAGAAAGCGAACAAATCAGCCTTTTTATACGGTCTGAATTGTACTTTTAGAAGATCCAGAAAGCATAATGAAGTTGGCAACAGGGAAAGTTCAATGTTTCGTGACTTTATTAACTTCAAAATGGGTCCACCTGTTCTTTATCAGCACTTTTTTCTCGAAAATTACGGAGAGTACTTTAAATTTTGCTAATATTATTTGTCTTTCAATGTTCTACGTAGAAAGTGCACGTTTTGAAAGTAAAAATTGCCAGCATTCATCATTTTCATTCTCGTCAAATCCGGTCGTCTGTCATCCCCCTCCTATTTATTGCGCCTAATGAAAGAATTAAATTCTTTGGTTTAAAAAATGTCGTTTTCAAGGTGTTAACTCGACTGATTTCTCTCCGTCACTTTCCGCTCTCATCCTCTCACTATCTACATTTTGTGCGCTCATTTTTTTCTCTCCAGTGCGGAGAGTTAAATACTGTTATCGCTCAGATATCCTGATAGAGAGCAGGACTGGACCTACAATCGCAAAGCAATTCATGTGATGCAAAATAATAGTTTTAAAAAAGAACATATATTTTCAACAAAGAGAAAGCAGAAAGACTCATACTCACTAACTCTTTTTCTCTCTTCCCGTTTGATTTCTTTCGCTTCTTCATTTTTCGTTCCAAGTCTCTCTCCATCTCACTATCTCTCTCTCCTGTTCTCTCTTTCTCTCTGTAACGGAATGTCCCATTCCTCACGCTTCTTTTCCTATTAACCTTTCCCTTATTTGCATAGCTAAGTGCAATTCAATTGCCATTCTATTTTCAAGGCATTTCTAGTCAGTCTCCTCTCCTTTGCTCTTCGTGAGCGTTTGCCTCTCTCTCTCTTGTTGGCCTGGTTTTGGCCGGTTCCCGAAGATAAACCTCTGAAAACCCGATCGCTCCCCTCGTCTTCAACATCGAAAGGAATAGAATTGGACTACAGTTGCAGCGTCTTATTATTACGTCTCTCCCGCTTCTTTCTGCCTCGCTCTCGCTCTCTCTCTTTCTCTCTCTCTCTCTCACTCTCTACTTTCTACCTTTCACTGCCTCAATGATCTCCTCTTCACCTAGTCACCTTCTTTTAAAAAAAGAAAAAATATTCTACAAACTTTAAATGGCTTCCTTCAATTGGTTTCTGGAAATGATAAGCCTCAAGGCTCCTGTTTGGGCCCTCTCTTCTTTATCATTTTCATTAACGACATTCGTAGTTGTCTCCCACCTGGCTGCCACTATTCCATCTATGCAGACGACATTAAAATATATATCCTAAACAATCCTGCGCTTCTCCAAGCCGCCCTTTCTTCAATTGATGCATGGTCGTCCAGATGGGGACTTTCTATCTCCCTACAAAAGACTAATGTAATGCTTCTCGGTAATCATCCGCCTGTTACTTTCTCAATTCGTGGAACCCAACTCTCCGCCGCTTCCTCCTTTCGTGACCTGGGGCCAATTTATGACCACAAACTCTCCACTAAGGCACATGTTAAGTCTATCATTGCCAAAGCGTCTGCTCGTTGCTCCTACATTTTGCTTTCTTTCCGCACTCGTAACATTGATCTACTTCTTCACCTATTTAAGATTTATGTTCTCCCACTTCTGGACTCCATGTCTGAACTTTGGAGGCCCATCAGCTTAACTCTTATCAAAGCTCTTGATAAAGTCCAACGTAGTTTCACCAGATCAATCTTTCTCCGCGTAGGTGTAACTTTGTCTTATACTGAGCGTCTCGGCCGTCTAATTCTCCTTACTATTCACACAGAAAACGATGTGACAAGGGATGTCACACTTTGATGTCACAATAATGTACCGATTTTACATCGGTACATATGTGTTCCACCCCATGTCACAATTAGCCGCGGAAAATGTGACATCTGAATTTGACAAAAAATGTAACATCTGAGCACCATTCGCCCCGCCCCTTTCCCCCTCCCTCTTCATTCATGCCTTGCATTATTGGCTCATTTCATATAAGATTATGCTATAATCTTGCAAACCAAAAAATTTTTTGCAGCATGTTGACCATGAGCATGGTGTTGGGGTGCCAGACAGCATAGTCAGCATATGAAGAATATACCATGACGCCTTTCTTGTTTACAATTTCGGCGAATTACCCCACCCATTGCGGCTAGATAAGGCGGCCTGTTTCGACTGTACATTTATATTGTGTTTTGCGACCACTGCGGGCGAGAGATTGAGGAGCGAACCTAATTGTAAGGCCCGCAGTGGAACAATGTCACATTTTTGGCTCTCGCAGCGGCTTGCCAACAAAATGTGACATCCGATGTCATAATTTTCGATGTGATCTAACGTGTCACAATTTTGGTTACAATTCTGGATGGAACAATAGTTGTGAGGCACATTTTTTTCTGTGTGTTGAGAAACGACGTATAATTAATGATCTTATTACCACTTTCAAAATAGTCAGAAATCAAACTTCTCTTCAGCCTTCCTCTATATGACGCGATTTGCGATAGAATCAAAATGCTCGGGGCCCTAGAAAAATCATCATCTCCGATTTTGCTTTAAAGTTGTTTCTTGGTAAAGTTAGACCCGTAGAATCGAATGGGATTATTCTTGGAGCCTAAAAAATTCATTTTAAAAAGTTATGAAGAATTGAAAAACTGCGCATCTTTTTGAGGTGATCGAGTAAGGCGCATGTTTATGAACATTTCTCCGCGCACAGTAAATCAATCTACATGAAAATTTTAATGTAGAGAGAAAAGATATTACTTATACAAATAGTCGAAACAGAATTTGAAAATTTTCAAATATCGATTTTTTACGTTCTCTCAAACTCAATGAGGAATGTACATGTTAAATTTCAATTTACGCAGACAGTTTTGCATGTATCGTATAGAGCATAAAAGTGGCTTTCTAATGATATATAGGATGTTTCATTTCGACTAACTATGCGGCTTGTGTATGCGTTTAGGTCACGCGCAACAGTAAAAAATTGGCGCAGAATCGCGGCGCGATTCTGCGCAAGTTTTCACTATTGCGCATGACAGTTTAATATCGATTTTCTATATATCTAATCATATTTTGTTTATGATCTTTCTTTTTACTTTTTTGAAATGATTAAGCTCATTTTTGAGCAAAAAATGAGCTTAATCATCTCCTTTTGTGGAGATGAGTGAATTCGTTAATATTTGGTCGAAAAGTGCATTTTTTGCTCAAAAATGAGCTTAATCACCAAATATTAACGAATTCACTCTTCTCCACAAAAGGAGACCGAGTTGTCGTGAAAGCGCGTTAAATTTGCTACAAAGTAACATTCTTGAAACGGAAATTCAAGGAAGTTTTTTCTCGCAACAAATCGAAAAGCGACTAAAACCAGCTATAACACTATATAAATACACCAATTCACAAGATTCACAAGGGATGTCGAATTCGAATATTCCAATTTACACATTCAAATATTCTAAATCTAGTGAATTGGTGTATTTACATAGTGTTATAGCTGGTTTTAGTCGCTTTTCGATTTGTTGCGAGAAAAACCTTCCTTTAATTTCCGTTTCAAGAATGTTACTTTGTAGCAAATTTAACGCACTTTCACGACAACTCGGTCTCCTTTTGTGGAGATGAGTGAATTCGTTAATATTTGGTCGAAAAGTGCATTTTTTGCTCAAAAATGAGCTTAATCATTTCAAAAAAAGTAAAGAGAAAGATCATAAACGAAATATCATTAGATGTATAGAAAATCGATATTAGACTGTCATACGCAATAGTGAAAACTTGAGCAGAATCGCGTCGCGCCGCGATTCTGCGCCAGATTTTACTGTTGCGCGTGACCAAAACGCATACACAAGCCGCATAGTTAGTCGAAATGAAACATCGTATATATCATTAGAAAGCCACTTTTATGCTCTATACGATACATGCAAAACTGTCTGCGTAAATTGAAATCTAACATGTACATTCCTCATTGAGTTTGAGAGCACGTAAAAAATCGATATTTGAAAATTTTCAAATTCTGTTTCGACTATTTGTATAAGTAATATCTTTTCTCTCTACATTAAAATTTTCATGTAGATTGATTTACTGTGCGCGGAGAAATGTTCATAAACATGCGCCTTACTCGATCACCTCAAAAAGATGCGCAGTTTTTCAATTCTTCATAACTTTTTAAAATGAATTTTTTAGGCTCCAAGAATAATCCCATTCGATTCTACGGGTCTAACTTTACCAAGAAACAACTTTAAACAAAATCGGAAATGATGATTTTTCTAGGGCCCCAGCCCTTTTGATTAATTTTGATTCTCTCGCAAATCGCGTCATATTCACTTTTCGTCCTTCTCATTACTCTCTGCGTGGTCACCCTCTCCAACTCGCTCTTCCTCCCCTTTCGTCTCTTCTCTCTCGACAAGACTGTTTATCTAATAGAATAGTGCACATCTGGAATCGCCTCCCTGAAGAAGCTGTTATGTGTAATTCTGTTGTTACCTTCCGAAATTACGCAACACTTCTAGTCCACTGTCTGTAAACAACTTATTTTCTCATGTAAATGCTCTTACTTGCTATTTTGTTTTATCCAGTTTCACAAACTTCCTTCTTTCTCTGTTTTTCATTTTTTTCGTTAATTTTCTTTTTTTTTTATCTATTGCGTGGTTACCTGATAATTAGCCAGTTTCTTAAAGTTTTGTTTCATGTTGTCTGATCAAGCCTCTGCGATAAACACATACATACATATGTACATACATAATACCTTGACAAATCCTTGGTTTTTTTTTCAATTTTCGCCAGCTCGTGTAGTAATGTTTGCCTTTTATTTTGCCTATTTCACAATTAACAATTTCTCGTTGTATCAGGCCGATTATGGGATGAGCACATGGATGTTATATCCCGAACGTCAACTTCGTTGCGGGATATGAGTGAGTGCCTATTAACAAATGAGCATTTACTCCAAGTCAATCGACGCTCTACAAGCTATAGCTGATTCCATTATGGAGATATTGGGAAGTGCTCATCTTCACATTCGCTCCTCATCGCATTTTTCTCTGCTCCATATCGAATAGATTTAAAATGAAAACGTTTATTTGATCAATATTAGATATTTTCTGGGTAATCCAAAATTCATACTTCAAAATAAATATCTTGTGTGCTGCTCCAACTAGACCTTTCCAAACAATAAGTAGCAGCGTGGTATAGTTTATAACGTGATTGCGTTACGGTTTTTTTTTCAACAAGCGTTCCAAACAGGTTTCAAACTTTGGACAGTTTGAATGCCCTTCTGAACAACTGTCCATTCTGCGAACTTGAGGCTTTTTTTATTTAACTGATCTATTATTTATTTATTTTCACTTTTAGATGATGTCCGTATTATAACTTTACTTCGCAGTAAAAACTTCAACAAATCCAAAAAAGAAAATGATAAAGATTTGTGTATAATAGAAATAAAAGAGAAATATTTGGCAGTTTATTGAACAGAAGAATTGAAATATCATGGAAATCTCATTGTCAGTCGCGTGAGCTGGGTGTTTTCTTTGCATTTCCGAACAGTATTCAACAGTGACTTTATAATATGAATGTCTGGATAACTTCTTTGAGTTGACCATGCTTGCTTAATCTACAGAGGGCCAGTAACTTCAAAGGTTGAACTTTAAAAAGTCTCACAAAAGTAATGTTTCAACAGGCGATCCGTTCGGCTGACAATGAAGTTGCTTCTCCAGTGTAGGAGACAGGGACAATACGAGTGCCAGTGCGCGGTTAGACAGTCTTAGCGTGGGCGTGACAAAAGCGCCCCAATTTTTTTTCTGGAATTACGTTTTTTTGAAAAATTGCGAATTGATCCAAGTTCATCAAAGCCATATATTAATTAGTGAATGAACGGCTCCTTTAAGTTGTGTCCCGTGGCCATTCATCTGGGACGCCTCCCAAAGTGGGCGATGATCTCGCATGCCAAATCCCTTCATGCCCAGAGGGAGTACCACTGCGTTGTCTGCAGCTTCAAGTGCAACTTGCATTCCACAGTCTCCATGCACCAAGTCAAGAGGCATTTCATCGACGAAAGGCCCATCAATATGGCGTAAGTTTTTTCCCTTGCTATTCGAAGACGGCATAATTGCTTTTTTTGCCAACAGCGCGCTCTGTATTGCACAAATATATATATATATATATATATATATATATATATATATATATATATATATATATATATATATATATATATATATATATATATATATATATATATATACAAAAACATGTAAGAGAGTGTTCAAAGTATTCCGTAGCAATACTACATAAATACATCTTCTCCCAAAAATGAGGCAATGAAGATGGAGTGGCTAGAGTTGGCGAGGCGTTGCTTCCCCGTGCACGCACGACTATTCGAAGAATGCCGCTTCGTAAACAAGCCCATCGATCAGCGATCTCTTGCCATCTGGCAAAAGATGGAGGTGAACATGTTAGATGATCAAAATGTCCTTGTCCTGAGATGTAGCTTGTTTTTATCCCTCGTTTGGTTATCAAGAATTCATAAGTCTTTTTTTAGTCTAAAAGAAGCGTTGTTTTAGAGCGAGAAGACTCAAGGTTCGACGAACGACGAATGAGTGGCGGTTTCAGAAGTATCACGAGGCGCCTTGATATGATTTTAATATCCATATAAGCTTCTCTTTTAATTTTACCTAGCAGCGCCATCGTGTATTTTTTATTTGTTCATAAGAACTCCTCCTCTAATGGGGAAAATTCATGTTTCCTTTCATCTCTTGCTTACTTAATCTTTTTCAAAGAAGTCTTACTGTATTTTACATAAAGCCAACTTGTCTTCCTCAGAAGAAGCCCTAGAATGCACCCAGAAATGTTTCTTTTAATTTTAAGCTTTTTTGTAGTTGTAGTTATTTTTTGCATCCAATTCCATGTACAGCTTTACTCATGATAACACTAAATTACATTGACTTCCTAAGGTCTTTAAACGTGTTTCAAATGTTATTCCAAATGTGTATTGGCTTTTATTGGTTTTCATGCGTACGAGCTGCATTTTGGCTTCAAGATATTTACGCGTTCTTTGATAAACACAATTCTAAAGAATGCTAATTCCACCAATAGCATAAGACATGCCATTGACATGTTGAATCCGGATTTCGATTAATCATAAGAGGTTAGTGATCGATTGCTGCGTAAGTGACATTTATCATTTTCAAGTTGATACAAACATTATTCGCAAGACTGATACAACGAATATGTACACTTTAATAAGTGGAAAGCGGTAAGCACGCACTATCCAACGAGTTGGAAAAAGATCTGCTGCCCGCAACCTCTCTCTCTCTCTCTCTCTCCCTCTCTCTCTCTCTCTCTCTCTCTTTCTCTCGCACACTCTCCCTCTCTCCTCTCGCTCTTTCTCTCTCTCGGTGCAGTTAAGACATTTGCCTTTTGAGCATGCGGGTTTTTTTTTGAAATAATGCATGAAAAAGAAGCAGTTGCCTTGTTTTCGTATTTAAAGTCGAGATTACAATGGAATACAGAATAAGTTAATCAGAAAATAGAGAATGAAGCGTTTCGTGAACACAAGCTTCATCCTACTGTGCTTTACGCAGATATATCTACATACATACTTATCATGAGTGCTCCCTGCATTAATTTGCTGTCAGAATACTGTATGTACGCAAATTTGCTTGATGTTGTTCTGACTTGTTGAAATGTTAACAGCCATTAGCGTTGTCTTCTTTGGTCCAAAGAGTGTAGAGCCTCTGTTCCCATCGGCCATTCAAAGGTTGATCTGACAAAGAAACTTGTGTCCAGACGCGCGTGCCATCTTATTCTTTCTCTCTCATGTTCACGCTCTCTCTGTCTTCTCTCTCTCTTTCACTCTCCCTCTCTCTCGTCTTTATCGACGAATCTTTCTTCGGCTGGCACGGCCGGTCTCATCTTCGCAACATTCCCATTAAGAAAATCAGCATCACTTCTTCATTCTCTTGCTCTCTCTCTCTCTCTCTCTTCCTCTCTCTCTCTCTTTCTCTCATTTTTTTTCTTTTTCTCCTTCTAGGTCTTACTCTCTCTCACTCTCTCTCTCTCTCTCTCTCTCTCTCTCTCTTACACTCTCAGTTTCTCTGTTTGTCGGAGTCTGTTAGTCTCTTGACGGCAGAAGAGTCATCCTACGTATATGCTTCTATCACATTTACCCCCCACTTTCTAGATTCCTTTGGTCATCCTTGCTTTCAATCATTACTGTTTTGGCCTCTTTCCCTCTCTCTCTCTGCCATCCATCTACTGCCTACTTGTAAAACTGCAGATTTCAAGACGGCCTGCTTCACTCTCCAGATCGCAAGCCGAAGATTCTCCGGGTCGGTATTGCTAACCTGCTTGTACTTATTATTAATTCCACATAAAAGTTGCTCCTCGACTTCTATTTACGACTTGAATAATTCGCATAAGCTGTCGATATTGCCAGATGGAGCTCCTCCACTACGCAGTCGTTCTCCTTTCGGAAGCAGCGGACACTCGATCCTTGTTCTTTCTGCTGGTTAATTTTAATGTTCTATAAAATTTCTTTAGGAAATCTTTTTTTTAAGTCATTGAGTTAATTAGTTGGTGGTATTAATGAGTCGTATTTAGTGCCTTGTAAGTTCTTTTAATCCGAACAAATTTGAAGCTTAAACTCGTTCAGAAGCGTAAAGGAATCGCCAAGAACGTTTCGGTGATCGATGCCGTGAAAGGCGCGCCTTTGCTCGGCCTTCCCATTCGGAATCGGCCTTCTATGCCTCCTCCTCCCGGGGAGACCCTCTCTTACAATTGGGTTCTCGTTAATATTTATTAGATTCGTGCCAAACAAAATGTCGCCATCCCTCAGTTATCTTGCTTTGCAGTTGCAGACGGCACCGAAGAAGCGCATTTACGCGTTGGTGCTCTTGGAAGAAGACGCAGACATTGACAGCTTCTGTAGTCTCCTGGTCTGACCGAAACAATATTGTTTCTAGTATATAACCATATTCTGAGACAATAATGCAATTGGCCGAGAAATAGTAAGAGCTCGAGAAATAGGACTAGCCTGTATCCTCGGAAAGGTGCATTTTCGAGTCATTGTCGGGGTGACTTTTCGACTGTTTTAGATCGGAGAAGGCCTCGCCAAGCATGTTTCTTTGATTGACGATGCGCAGGCTGCGAGCTTGCTCGGCCTGTCTCCCACTCAGAATCAGCCTCTTCCTTCTTCATCCCCTCAGGCTGAAAAAACGGTCTCTGCCATTCAGGTGGTCATGTTCCATGAAAAACCATTGTACCTTACAACTAGTTAAAAAGCTGTTTTATTCGGCATGAAAAATTTCCATTTCGTGACAGTTCGTTTATGGAGTGAGATTTTGAGGCTTTTATTCAATATTTGTAGAAACACATCAAATAGTCAATCAGTCTTCATCATTTTTTTTTTCTTTTTACGAAGTAGTCTACAACTGCGATTAAATTTTTTTTAATTCCCTTATTTTAACGGGTCAGAAAATGTTATGCGAAGTTTATCCTATTACTATTTTGGCAATGATTTATGTATCTCTGTGCCTAATGGCCCTAATTGATTAATTTCGTTTTATGCCACTCATTTGGACATGATTTGTCTCAAATCATACTTACCGAGTATTTGAAAGAGATTTCTTTTCTCAATTTACTTGTAATAATTATCGTATTATCTTCATTTGCTTATTTATTACGACCATAACAAGCTCGAAATGCACTTTCAGGCGAGCAACTTTGTTGGCGAAGAATCGTCGCCCGAAGGTAATGAGGAGATGGCAGAAGATGATGTCGAAGTCTACAACTGCGATGTTGGATTCGGCGTTTGCTTAGGCCATTTCAATTTGCTTCCCAGAGCATATATAAATAATAATATACATTGAAATATAAATAATAAGATACTATTTATTATTACATTAAAGTAGAGTGAGTGTATAACAGGTTTTCTTTCCGATTCTTTTGATGAGAGAAAAGTCCAGCGTGATATTATTCTAAATGTAAAACGTTACTTTACTATTCAACCAGCTTTAGGCATGTACATATTTTATCCTTTCTTTTAGGCAGCCAACGAATCTGAAAAGAAGAAGAACAATGGAGGAAACGAGAAGACGATCGCTGATGAGGTTTGCGCATTTATGATTTCTGAAGCATTTTCTTGTCTTTAAAAAATAACCTTTCTAGCACTAAAATTTCGCATTAGTGTGAAATATAACAAAATTACTGAGTATTATTATAGTAATTAGGATTTTGCGGCAGTTTTTTCACTTCTTCTTCTTCTTCTTCTTCTTTTAAGCAGTCGTCTGCGTGCGATGAACCGTCACTCGAGCGCATGAGTGGAGAAGACGATGAAGACGCTTACGAACGCGCGGTTAGATTCCTCACAATTTACATTTATCTAGCTCTTTTTATTCCCTGACGATCTCATAATGGCCTTGTTAGTTTGGCGAGACCACAAAATGGCACTCTTGAGAGGCATGTATTGTTTTAGTATTATTTATTTAAATTACTGAGTATTGTTTATGTTTTCTTCTTATTTTAAATTTGCTTATTTATTGCGACTATAACACTCCCAATCTGCCCTTTCAGATGAACGACTTTAATGGCTCAGAATCGTTTTTCGAAGGTGACAAGGACATGACAGAAAATAATGACGAGACCGTTGACAAACTCGAGTTTTCATTCGTACGCAGCAGTTTTAATTCCTTTTTTTATTATTAATATTATTTTTGTTTTATTTTACGAGTCCCTAACCCACCTTGCTTGGCGATGATCTTGATATAGGCTTTTTCTCATCGCCTGATAATGCGTTATCAACTGTTGTATCCCTAGGAGTTCCCAATATATAATATTCTCTTTAAGAATAATCCGAATTTACATATACATATGCTTTCTCTACCCTGCTTCAGATCAGAGAAAAGTCCAGCGAACAATTGGCCGTAGATGTGAAGGATTTACTGCTGCTTCTTCCCCTGCATTCTCTTCACTCGCCAGTGGACATCAAACCGGACGTTGATGAGGTCTTTCTTATTTTCATCTACTTTTCCTATTAAGAAAACAACTTTATATTACTATTCAGCAAGCTTTCTATATGTATTTTCTTTCAGGCAACCAACGAATCTGAAAAAAAGAATGAAGGGAACGGCAAGGCAAACGTTGATGAGGTTTGCATTTTAGAATTTGGTTACTAGTTATTCGAGTCGTCTCTAGTAAATGGAGGAAACGAGAAGACGATCGCTGATGAGGTTTGCGCATTTATGATTTCTGAAGCATTTTCTTGTCTTTAAAAAATAACCTTTCTAGCACTAAAATTTCGCATTAGTGTGAAATATAACAAAATTACTGAGTATTATTATAGTAATTAGGATTTTGCGGCAGTTTTTTCACTTCTTCTTCTTCTTCTTCTTCTTTTAAGCAGTCGTCTGCGTGCGATGAACCGTCACTCGAGCGCATGAGTGGAGAAGACGATGAAGACGCTTACGAACGCGCGGTTAGATTCCTCACAATTTACATTTATCTAGCTCTTTTTATTCCCTGACGATCTCATAATGGCCTTGTTAGTTTGGCGAGACCACAAAATGGCACTCTTGAGAGGCATGTATTGTTTTAGTATTATTTATTTAAATTACTGAGTATTGTTTATGTTTTCTTCTTATTTTAAATTTGCTTATTTATTGCGACTATAACACTCCCAATCTGCCCTTTCAGATGAACGACTTTAATGGCTCAGAATCGTTTTTCGAAGGTGACAAGGACATGACAGAAAATAATGACGAGACCGTTGACAAACTCGAGTTTTCATTCGTACGCAGCAGTTTTAATTCCTTTTTTTATTATTAATATTATTTTTGTTTTATTTTACGAGTCCCTAACCCACCTTGCTTGGCGATGATCTTGATATAGGCTTTTTCTCATCGCCTGATAATGCGTTATCAACTGTTGTATCCCTAGGAGTTCCCAATATATAATATTCTCTTTAAGAATAATCCGAATTTACATATACATATGCTTTCTCTACCCTGCTTCAGATCAGAGAAAAGTCCAGCGAACAATTGGCCGTAGATGTGAAGGATTTACTGCTGCTTCTTCCCCTGCATTCTCTTCACTCGCCAGTGGACATCAAACCGGACGTTGATGAGGTCTTTCTTATTTTCATCTACTTTTCCTATTAAGAAAACAACTTTATATTACTATTCAGCAAGCTTTCTATATGTATTTTCTTTCAGGCAACCAACGAATCTGAAAAAAAGAATGAAGGGAACGGCAAGGCAAACGTTGATGAGGTTTGCATTTTAGAATTTGGTTACTAGTTATACGAGTCGTCTCTAGTAAATGGAGGAAACGAGAAGACGATCGCTGATGAGGTTTGCGCATTTATGATTTCTGAAGCATTTTCTTGTCTTTAAAAAATAACCTTTCTAGCACTAAAATTTCGCATTAGTGTGAAATATAACAAAATTACTGAGTATTATTATAGTAATTAGGATTTTGCGGCAGTTTTTTTCACTTCTTCTTCTTCTTCTTCTTTTAAGCAGTCGTCTGCGTGCGATGAACCGTCACTCGAGCGCATGAGTGGAGAAGACGATGAAGACGCTTACGAACGCGCGGTTAGATTCCTCACAATTTACATTTATCTAGCTCTTTTTATTCCCTGACGATCTCATAATGGCCTTGTTAGTTTGGCGAGACCACAAAATGGCACTCTTGAGAGGCATGTATTGTTTTAGTATTATTTATTTAAATTACTGAGTATTGTTTATGTTTTCTTCTTATTTTAAATTTGCTTATTTATTGCGACTATAACACTCCCAATCTGTCCTTTCAGATGAACGACTTTAATGGCTCAGAATCGTTTTTCGAAGGTGACAAGGACATGACAGAAAATAATGACGAGACCGTTGACAAACTCGAGTTTTCATTCGTACGCAGCAGTTTTAATTCCTTTTTTTATTATTAATATTATTTTTGTTTTATTTTACGAGTCCCTAACCCACCTTGCTTGGCGATGATCTTGATATAGGCTTTTTCTCATCGCCTGATAATGCGTTATCAACTGTTGTATCCCTAGGAGTTCCCAATATATAATATTCTCTTTAAGAATAATCCGAATTTACATATACATATGCTTTCTCTACCCTGCTTCAGATCAGAGAAAAGTCCAGCGAACAATTGGCCGTAGATGTGAAGGATTTACTGCTGCTTCTTCCCCTGCATTCTCTTCACTCGCCAGTGGACATCAAACCGGACGTTGATGAGGTCTTTCTTATTTTCATCTACTTTTCCTATTAAGAAAACAACTTTATATTACTATTCAGCAAGCTTTCTATATGTATTTTCTTTCAGGCAACCAACGAATCTGAAAAAAAGAATGAAGGGAACGGCAAGGCAAACGTTGATGAGGTTTGCATTTTAGAATTTGGTTACTAGTTATACGAGTCGTCTCTAGTAAATGGAGGAAACGAGAAGACGATCGCTGATGAGGTTTGCGCATTTATGATTTCTGAAGCATTTTCTTGTCTTTAAAAAATAACCTTTCTAGCACTAAAATTTCGCATTAGTGTGAAATATAACAAAATTACTGAGTATTATTATAGTAATTAGGATTTTGCGGCAGTTTTTTTCACTTCTTCTTCTTCTTCTTCTTTTAAGCAGTCGTCTGCGTGCGATGAACCGTCACTCGAGCGCATGAGTGGAGAAGACGATGAAGACGCTTACGAACGCGCGGTTAGATTCCTCACAATTTACATTTATCTAGCTCTTTTTATTCCCTGACGATCTCATAATGGCCTTGTTAGTTTGGCGAGACCACAAAATGGCACTCTTGAGAGGCATGTATTGTTTTAGTATTATTTATTTAAATTACTGAGTATTGTTTATGTTTTCTTCTTATTTTAAATTTGCTTATTTATTGCGACTATAACACTCCCAATCTGTCCTTTCAGATGAACGACTTTAATGGCTCAGAATCGTTTTTCGAAGGTGACAAGGACATGACAGAAAATAATGACGAGACCGTTGACAAACTCGAGTTTTCATTCGTACGCAGCAGTTTTAATTCCTTTTTTTATTATTAATATTATTTTTGTTTTATTTTACGAGCCCCTAACCCACCTTGCTTGGCGATGATCTTGATATAGGCTTTTTCTCATCGCCTGATAATGCGTTATCAACTGTTGTATCCCTAGGAGTTCCCAATATATAATATTCTCTTTAAGAATAATCCGCATTTACATATACATATGCTTTCTCTACCCTGCTTCAGATCAGAGAAAAGTCCAGCGAACAATTGGCCGTAGATGTGAAGGATTTACTGCTGCTTCTTCCCCTGCATTCTCTTCACTCGCCAGTGGACATCAAACCGGACGTTGATGAGGTCTTTCTTATTTTCATCTACTTTTCCTATTAAGAAAACAACTTTATATTACTATTCAGCAAGCTTTCTATATGTATTTTCTTTCAGGCAACCAACGAATCTGAAAAAAGAATGAAGGGAACGGCAAGGCAAACGTTGATGAGGTTTGCATTTTAGAATTTGGTTACTAGTTATACGATTCGTCTCTAGTAAAATTGGGCATATCTCTTTTTCGGAATTTTCCTAGCCATTGGGCCGAGTTTTGTCTTTGTACACTTCCGAACATCATTCGCGTTGACTTTAGAATCTGAATCTTTGGGTGAATTTTAGTTGTCCATGCTTGTTAGATCTCTAGAAGGATAGTAACTTCGAATCATGAACTAAAAATGTGTTTTACTATTTTGTGAGAGAGTATTTATTCTCTCAAAGAAAGACTATTTTCAGCAGTCGAACGTTTCGAATGGCGATGAAGAAGAGACTGTCCAAGTCGACAACGAGCCAGAAACCAGTGCCCGTTGCGCTGTTAGACATGTTTTGAGGATTACGGTGGACAATGACTAGCCTCTTTACGAATACCATTCTATAACTACCGTGCACTAGCTGCCATTGTAACATATCCATTTTGTATTGAGTTTTTTTTTCTTCCTTCTTTCCTTGTCTTTCTTGCTTTCTTTCAGTCTTTTCTCTCGGCCTCGTACATATCTTTGTATTAAGGTATGTCACGCGGTCATCCAACTGTCACACAACCCAAAGGGTTCGATGATTTCACACGCCAGGTTCCATCATCCCGTAAGGCACTTCCACTGCGTCGTCTGCAATTATGAGAGCAACATATCGAACGCAGTCGTCAAGCACCATGTCACGAAGCACGGAATCAATGAAGTGCCGATTGATATGGCGTAAGCTAACGTTCTAACCTTGGCTACTCTCTTTTAGCCACCCAAATAGTATAACTAGCTACATATATATCAGGTTGTTCATTTTCTGAATTTTAATATTGTGTAAAACATGAAAGAGAGTGTTTTAATTATTATCCTATCATAGAAACGATGGCATGAAGGAGTGGCTGGAGTGGTCGAAGCGTTGCTTCCCCATGCACGTACGCCTATTCGCAGAGTGCCGTTTTCTAAACAAAAACATCGATCAGCGATCTCTTGCCATCAGGCAAAAGATGGAGGTGAGCATTACTTCAAAAGATGAGCTTAAAAACTATTTTAGTCCTATATGGGAGAGTATTTATACTCTAACAGAAATAATGTTTCATCAGGCGAACATTTCGAATGCCGGTGAAGTTGCTGCTCAAGGAGAAGACGAGGAGCAACTTCACAGTCATCCAAAAGGAGACGAGGAAGAAAGGAGTGTCAAGTGCACGGTTAGATATTCTTAAAGGGTATGAAAAACACACTTTTTTCGAGCGAGCATGGTTCCAGCTACAAGAATTGTACTTAGGAAAATTCAAAAAAAGATTACTGTTGCTGGTGAATCAAGAAACTGTAGCGTGTTTCCGTTTTTCTCACGTTTGCATTAAGTTGTGTCACGTGGTCATCCATCTGGGACGCTCCCCAAAGGGGTCGATGATCTCGCACGCCAAGTACCATCATCCACAAAAGCATTTTCACTGCGTCGTCTGCAGCTACGAGACCAACGTTGTGGCCGTTGTAGCCAAGCACCAGGTCAAGAGGCACCGAATCGATGAAGAGCCTATTGATATGTCGTAAGCTGGCGTTCTAACCTTGTCTATTATCTTTTAGCCCTCAATCACGGCATATGTACAGTCCCGCCCAACATTTCAGGTACATAGATTAATTAGATTAATTAGATTAAGCTAAATAATCTCAATTGATTTTACAGCGCATAGGACGCATTTCAGTAGAGTTTTCAGGTCAATCTAGACTAATTCCACGCTGTTAAATACGTTGGTAAAATTATTTTCTTAAAACAAATTGACACTAACGAGAAAATTCATATTTTTGCCAGCAACCTGTTTGAAAATGGTGCGCAATGTGCTGCATTACATGCGCAATGCGCTGCATTTTTAGAACGGGTTTCTGGCTAAAATGTGAATTTTATCGTTAATGTCAACTTATTTTGAGAAAATAATGTTACCAACGTGTTTAACAGCGTCCATTTAGTCAAGATTAACCTGAAAACTCTATTGCTCTGATTAAACTCTGATTAACCTGAAAACTCTATTCCTATACGCTGAAAAATCAATTGAGATTATTTAGATTAATCTAATTAATCTAATTAATCTATGTACCTGAAATGTTGGGCGGGACTGTACATATGTATTTATCAGATTATTCATTTTCTGTCAGCGCGTTCTGTAATACAAAAATCTGTAAAGATAATGTCCAAATAATAATAAAGAAAACTTCTCGCAGAAATGACGCAATGAAGATGGAATGGCTGGAATGGGCGAAACGCTGTTTCCCCGCTCACGTCCTCCGATTCGCAGACAGCCGCTTCGTAAGCAAGCCCATCGATCAGCGATCTCTTGCCATCAGGCAAAGGAAGGAAGTGAGCATGTTTGGTGAACAAATATTCCTTTACACATATTTTGTCCAACCAACTTTATACTTTAATAAACTTTTAAAATAGTATTTTAATCGTATGTGTGAGAGTATTTATTCTCTCACAGAAATAATGTTTTTTTTCAGGCGAAAATTTCGTATGACCATATCGATATTGCTCAAGGAGAAGACAAGGAGATTGCAGGAGACGGCGATGTTACGAGTGCCCAGTGCACGGTTAGACATTCTTAAAGGGGGTATGGAAAAAGCACAGTAGCGAAAAGCACAGCGATTGGTCTGCTGTGTACGTATGTATATGACAGCGATTTTTTAAACACTGTAACTGTTCAAACCACATTTTATAAAACGTTGGATAAACTTCTTGATAAAACGCAAGAACAATATCTAGGAAAATTCAACAAAGAAAACTGTTGCTAGTGAATTAGACCGTGTATACGGACCCCTTTTAAAATTCAAGTAACAATTAATTTTTCTCATTTCCCTAATTTCTCTCATTCTATCTTTCTTTCTTTACTTTCTTGTTTTCTTCACTTTCTTAATTTTTTTTTCTTTTCCATCGTCTCTTTCTCTTCCTTCTTTTCTTTCTCTTCCTTCTTTTCTCGTCTTTTTCTTCTTTTCCTCGCTCTCATATCTTTTTGTATTAAGCTGTGTCGCGGGGTTATCCAACTTGGACTCGACCCAAAGTGGTCGATGATTACGCATGCCAAATGCCATCATCCCCAGAAGCAATTCCACTGCATCGTCTGCAGCTACGAGAGCAGCGGGAAGACCATTCTCTAAGCACCACGTCAACAAGCACGGAATCAAGGAGAAGCCGATTGATATGACGTAAGTTAACCGTCGTTCTCTGTCTCGCCTCTTTGTACGTCCTCAAACACGGCATATATGACGGTGCCAACTAAAAAAACTGTTTTGCCAACTGTTTTTTGCGTTTTCGACCCATTATGCACATTTGCGCAAAAATTTACATGCACTTCTACACCAAATTGGCCAAAAATTACTTGTATTAAAAAAAAAGTGTGCATAAGTTGCGAAAACGCAAAAATGACCGTTTTATTGCTAGCACTTTTTTTTTATTTGCCGACAGCGTTCTGCATTGCTAAAATATACATACATGTATGTATGTATATATTGATGAGAGAAATTGTCCAAAGTATAATAAAACGAGATAAACCTTCTCACAGAAATAAGGAGATGAAGATGGCGTGGCTTAAGTGGGCGAAGCGTTGCTTCCCCTTGCATTTCCAGCGATTTGCGGACTTCCGCTTCAAAGAAAAGCACATCGATCAGCGATCTCTTGCCATCTTGCAAAAGAAGGAGGTAAGCATGTCTGGTGACCAAAAAGCAGGGGTGGCCGGGGACCGAAAATATCCGGCCCCGGCTACGGCCCGGCCCCCAAGATCAGCCAAGGTCGGCCCCGGTCCCGGCCCCGGCCCCCAAGGTCGGCCCTAGCCCCCGTGGTCGGCTCCGAAGGAGGCCCCAACCCCAAAGCTAAAAACATTTTCTTAAAAAAATTTCGCGTCGGGGGAAAAATCCATCCAAAATTTAGAAAATGCGTATGAACAATACATCTGTAAAGCATACTGAATAAAGCGTGGCATATTTCAGCATAAATTGGTTCATAATTTGTTCAACTGGGGTTAACATAATTTAAATATTCATAGCCCCCTACGTAGGCCCCGGCCCCGGCCCCGGCCCCGGGGACTTAGAGCACGGGGCCGGGGCCGGCCACACCTGCCAAAAAGCCACAACCCCGACCCTGTTTTTACCAGGAAGCTGATATTGGCTTTTTATACCAAGTTTGGTCTTCACTGATTCAGAAGTCTTTCCTTTTTGGCTTAAGAATACTATATTTTTACTTATAAATCTTATACATATGGTTTTGTAAAAAAAGGTTCTCGATTTTGAGAAAAAGACGACTCAATCTACGCCTACGAAGGACGTTTCAGAAGAATCTTCTGAGGATATTGAACATCTCTTTTAATATCTTGTTTGATTTTGTTTCATTTTCAAAGATGCTCGACCGGCTGTTGTGTCTTACCAGTTCAATTCTCTAATACATATGCCATATTCCCTGTACTCTTCTATTTTTTTTCATTTTCCTTTTAAGAAGCAATGTTTCATCTAATGATCAGCGGATCTAAGCAAGTTGATGTTGTGAAAATTTTGCAATCTTCTCACTCATTATTAATTTATTCGACGATATGATCAACTTGTCGTCCTGAGAAAAAGCGGCTTGAATACACAGTAATTGCCACTTCAAGTTTTATGTTATATGTAGTTTTAGTTGTTTATTTCGATTATCTATAAATGTGCCTCAAGTAAAAAAATTCTGTTAATGTAATGGTTTTTATTTTTATTTTAAAACGATAATTGTGCACCTGACTTGCGGGAGCACCGTTATACATAAGAGCAGCTGGTTGCAGTACTTGAAATCGACGACCGCAACTATCTTTGCTACCATAAACTGGCCGGAAAATTGAAATAATTAATTTGAGGTCTCGGATCTACAGAATAATCTCTCCCCTATCTCATATATCACAAAGTTTAAATTTTGGCGTAATATAGTTGTTCAATCACTTTCTTTTCAGCAAATATTATATTTTGTTGTTTTGGCTAAGTTTTTCGTCTCTAATCTTTTAGTACTCATGAGTCACTTAGCATTGCTAGATTCACGCTAATGTTTAATTAGCATATCTAAGTGAGTCTCGACCATTTCATAATGCAAATAAACTTGCAATCGGCGGGCTCACTTCACTTTGTCCCTTGCATTCTTCTTGAAGCGGCGGGCTCCGCCATGTCCGCAGTGCCAGCCAAGCGACCACGAAAGGTTTACGAATTTAATCATTAACCTTTTCCATTAATCATTTATTTATTTCTTGAAAAAGTTATTTGCTGATTCGGCTTGCACTTAACACTTGAGCTGTTGATGTTACATTTTCTTCCAATTGTGATTTCAGGCATTAAAACTATCTCACTGCCGCTTTGTGCTAACAAACTAATTAATTAATTAAGATTTATCTCAATCATTTAGTGATGATTAGTATCCAAACAGACTTGCCGGGTACTTGAACAAGATTTTGTTCATTTCTCGTCATAATTTTATTTGTCTAATAATGCAACTAACTAATAATATTTCAGCTGGAAGCAGACATGAACCCTGAGACTCCTGAGAATGCGAAAGAGAAGAAAAGAATCTCCAGCGCGCCACCAAAGACATGTTGGTTCATTTCTTTTTAATTTTATTTGTCCCAATAATAATTTGGGTTCAGACACTAATTTTTTAGCTGGATTTGAATTCCGATTAATTAATTCTTATTTTAGCTTCTACTCTTCTGACTCTGCTCAACGAGGTGGACGCTTCTAGCGGCGCGAGTCATTCAACTTCCGCACCCGAGAATCTCATCGTATGTTTGTGGAATGTTCATGATATTCTTGGAGCCACTATTTTGAATTTAAACTGATACACCTCTCCACAAGATTAAATTAACCAGTATGCGGAGAAAACTTCAGAGTTTAACCTTATTCCCATTTCCAAGTAACTCATTTAATTAACAATGGTTTTGTGTTTATTCTGTTTATTTTTAAAGAATTATAAAGCTTTTTTCTGCAGGGGAATGCCTCTGATTCGAATAAAGCGGAGGTAGATGAGGTCTATTGTATTTCTCATTTATTTTACTTATAATTGTATTAATTTTTATGATCATATATTTCTTTGTCACTTTGAAGAGTGATTATATTTTTGAGCGTGAAATATGTCGCTCATTCTTCCATTTGAACAAAAAATTTAAGTTACCATTCAGCAATCTATAAAACTGTATTTTTTCAGTGCCTGCAGACAGTCAACGAATCTGGAACGACGACTAACGATGGAGCAAACGGCAATCGCAACATTGATGAGGTTTGCGGATTTACTCTTTTTTTTTCATAAACAATCTTGCTTGTCCATTAATTTCCGCATAAGCTTGAAATATATACAAAATTACTGAATAGCATTTGCACAGTATGCTATTCAGTTATTGCCTTGGACAAAGTGCCCCCCGAGCGCGCGTTTGGAAAAGATGCAGAATTTGAATGTTCGGTCAGCTTCCTACTTCCTTTTCTGTCTAGCTGCAACTATTCGTCGAATGCTTTCAATATTGGCTTTATTATTTAACGCAGAGGAAAGCTTGATGACATGTGGCTTAAACACATAAGAAATCCATAAATACTATTCGTTCTGTGTTCAGCTGTGTCCCGCCGTCTTCAAGCTGAAAGAGGGCCGTCTGCAAAATCTTGTGCGACACGCGAAACAGCACCATCCCCTACAGCGGTTTCGGTGCGCTGCCTGTGACTACGGTAGCCGCTATGCCTACGATGTACGCAGTCACCAAGAAACCAAGCATGACATCTATGACAGCCCGATCGATATGCGGTATTATGACTTTGATGCTTTAATCGATTAATGCTTTTTCTTACCAACTACCCATATCATGTATTTAAATGTCTTTAATGTTGTAAAATGGAATATAAAAAAATAAGGTCGGAATTGTTTTTCTAACTAATAGTTTATCTTGTTTATTTTTCAAACATTCGCTTGAATCTTGAAAAAATTAGAAAGAACATTTCAGTGACAACAACATGCTGAAGGAATGGCACGAGCTAATGAAGCTATGCTTCCCGACGTTGACTGATCGAATGGAGAAATATCGCTTCAGGAAGAGGAGCGTCGATGCGAGGTCCTTGCCTCTGCGGAAGAAGGCAACGGTAAGTGTGGATTTTTGCAATGATACATACATATATGTATGAATTTGTTTTTAGTTGTTTTCCTTGTTTTTTTAAAAGTATATTCTGAAATAGGGGTACTCCTTGAAAGATTCCTCTCTATGATAATCACTTTTATCTCGTTTTCGGAACTGTTGTTTTTCCTTTGCACTTCCGAACAGTATTCAACGCTGACTTAAAAATCTGAATGCTTGGGTGACTTCTCTGAAGGGTGTTTGAAAAAAGGGCAAAAATTTTTAAAGTCTCAGAGAAATTATGTTTCATCAGGCGAACGTTTCGGATGAAGGTGATGATATTACTCAAGAAGAAGACGAAGAGATTACAGCATACGGGGACGAAACGAGTGCCTTGGACAAAGTGTCCCCCGAGCGCGCGTTTGGAAAAGAGGCAGAAGTCGAATGCTCGGTTAGCTTCCAACTTCCTTTTCTGTCTAGCTGCAACTATTCGTCGAACACTTTCAATAGTGGCTTAATGTTTTTATATTATTATTTAACGCAGAGGAAAGCTTGATGATATGTGACTTATTGTTAAACACATTAGAAATCCATAAATACTATTCCTTCTGTGTTCAGCTGTGTCCCGCCGTCTTCAAGCTGAAAGAGGGATCTCTGCTATACCTTGTACGACACGCGAAACAGCACCATCCCCTAAAGCAGTTTCGGTGCGCTGCCTGTGACTACGGTAGCCACCAAGTCTGCAATGTTCTCCGTCACCAAGAAAACAAGCATAACATCTATGACAGCCCGATCGATATGCGGTATTATGACTTTAATGTTTTAATAGATTTATGCTTTTTTCTACCATCTACCTATATCACGTATTTAAATGTTTTTGATATTGTAGCATGGAATATAAAGAAAAATAAAAGAAAAATAATTGAAAAAAATTAGAAAGAACGTTTCAGTGACAACAACATGCTGAAGGAATGGCGGGAGCAAGCGAAGATATGCTTCCCGACGTTGACTAATCGAATCGAGAAATATCGCTTCATGAAGAAGAGCGTAGATGCGAGGTCCTTGCCTCTGCGGAAGAAGGCAACGGTAGGTGTGGCTTTTTGCTATGATATTGTATCATTTTTTTTCTTTGCACTTCGGAACAGTTTTCAATATTGAGTTTAGAATCTGGATGTTTGGATGACTTCTTTTAATTGACTCTCTAAATCTGCATGGGGTTGTACGTTCAAAGGGTGAACTTTAAAACGTCTCCCAGAAATAGTATTTTATCAGGCGAACGTTTCGGATGACAGTGAAGTTGCTGCTCAAGGAGACGAGGACGAAACGAGTGCCCAGTGCGCGGTTAGACAGTCTTAAAGGGGGGTATGACAAAGACGCAGCGCTTCGCTTTGAGCATTTATGACAGCGATTTATTACTTTATCTGCTCAAACCATGTTGCAAACAGACCTGCCCTGCATTCAATCTTAGCAAAGATCACCAAAAGTTGAGCGCTTAAGAGAAAGATCGACGATTTTCGCTATGCCAGAAGATCGTCCATACAAAACTAGCGTTCAACTGTAGTGCGCGCAAAAAAAGAGTTAAACGCAGCGATGAAAGTTCACCGCTAGCGAAATAGTTTACAAGGCTAGAAGAGTTAGACAGTAGCGTTCTTTTCTTTTTTACTTTTCTTTACTTTCTCTCAGTCTCATTTCCGTTTATTCAGTTGTGTCCCATGGTCATCCATCTGGGACGCGCTCCAAAGTGGTCGATGGTCTTGCATGCCAAAAGCCATCATGCCCAGAAGCAATACCACTGCGCGGTCTGCAGCTTCGAGTCCACCACGTCATCCGGGGTCTCCAAGCACCAAGTCAAGAAGCATAGAATCCAGGAAAAGCCCATCAACATGGAGTTGGTTTTTTTCTTTTCTTTTCTTGCTAAACTCCTCGTCTTATGCCCTCAAACACGGCATACGTACATACATATTTATTAACTGCTTTGCAAAATTATTTATACAACTTATAAGAGTGTCCAAAGTATTACTAAACAATACGAGATAAATCTTATCACAGAAATGAGGAGATGCAGAAGGAGTGGCTGGAATTGGCGAAGCGTTGCTTCCCCTTGAATTTCGGTAGATTCCACTTCAAAAGGAAGCCCATCGATAAGCGATCACTTGCTATCTGGCAAAAGAAAGAGGTCAGCATGTGTTTGGTGATCAAAAAGTCACCCAGTTTTGCCGGTACCATCACGTAGGCTTTTATGTGGGTTTTATCCCTGGTTTGATCTTCAAGAATTCATACGCCTTTTTTTGTAGGTCTAAAAATACTGCATTTCGAAGTATAAATCATTTGTAAAATGAGGTTAATATCCAGATTCTTTTTCTCGATTTTTAGAGAGAGAAGACTGCAGCTCCGACGAACGAAGAATGAGCTGCGGTTTCAGAAGAATCACAAGGCAACTTCATATGATGGAATTATGCGCTTCTTTTTTATAATTTAATTTAGCAGCGATATGCCTTTTTTAATTGTTCAAATGAAGTCTCCTTTTGTAAAAACGCAATTTTATTAGAAGATTGAACGTCTCTTTTTATCTTTTAGTTGTATAATCATTTTCAAGAAGCCGTACTTGCTGATGTGTCTTACTGTATCTTACTGTAATATCCAGCTTATATGGCCAACTTGTCTAGCTCGGAAGAAGCGCTAAAATCCTCCTATAATTTTATTGTTGTTATTGCTTTTCATCATTATTCAAGCAAATTTAATTGCCTTCTAAGGTCTTTAATCGAACTTCAAATGCAAATCGAAATGTCTGTTGCTTTTATTGCTTTTGTGAGAAATTGCAGTGTTGCCGCCTTCAACCAATGTACCCGTTGAGCACCGAAATTGTGGCGATTGTTTAAAGAAGTTCGAGCGGAAAAACGGATCTTCCATAATTGAACAAAAATAAAATAGAATACGACGAGCTGTCGAACGCATCCTTTGTCATCAAATTCATCTCAATGCATCTTCTTCCGCTTGTTTGCCATTTAACATACATATTTGATAGCGACATAAAGCATGTACTCCTTGATCGATATTGGTCTTCTTCATGTAAGTACTGAGGAGATTTAATATATAATTGTGTTTATTACCGACATGAACAAGTAGGATAAAGCACACTATTCGATGATATCCAATAACTTTCTCGCTAATTGTAAAGCACTTGCTGAACCTGTAGAGACTGATTTGTTACAGAATTGCAAAGAGTCTAATTTAGCTCACGGAAAGTGAAATCATTTAAAAGGAAGGAGACCACCGAATTAAAAATGAAAATGACAAAATTTTTGTTTAAAATCACTTCGAATGATAATGTGAAATATAATTTGTTGAAAACGATTAATATTCTTGACCATTTCGGTGGAACGCCTCCTGTGAAATAAATGGCAAGCAATCTACGTGTATGGGCTCATCTAATGACTTACGAACATAGCCGGAAGAATGACACAACTCTGACATGGCTATAAATCAATTATATCGATTAGAGAATATGCTGAATTTATGTATGGCGAAGAACAATAACAGTCTTCTTTTCCAAGACATTTTTTTTTTGCAAGGACAGATATTTGAGAAGCAGATAGGCAAGGGAGAAGAAGTGAAAAAGAAACACAAGACGGTCATGAAGCAGGGAGAAGGGGAAAAGGAGAGACAGAAAGAAAGAAAGATACTATCAATGTAACAGCGGAGTGATTAACAGAGCAAAGTGTACGTGCACTTTTACAACTGCTAACAGCTGACGTCATCTTCTCATGCTTGCCATGCTATCGTCCATGGGGAGATTTGAGAAGATGAAGAGGGAGATATTCTCGGAAGGCAACAAGCACTGAGCAGTAGATACGAGATATACATAGACCAGGGATAAATGATAAAAGCGGGCGTATGAGATATTCGTGAACGAATTCGGCTCAAATCATATACAATTGTAAGTATAAGGGCAGAGAAAATTATATGTAGTTTAAATATGCGATACATATGTAACGAAGTTGTTAGGAAGTCAGAGTCATCCCGATTATGTCCATTTCTGTTACTCTCTTTGAAAGGAAGTTATCGGAATTGATAGATTCAACGGCGCTCTCTCTCTCTCTCTATCTGTATCTTAAGACAATAAAAAAAAATCAATTTTCTTTAACTTTTTCCTTTATCTCTTTCTTTTCTTTCTCTCTATTTCTTTTTCTCTCTCTCTCTTTCTCTTTCTCTCTCTCTCTCTCTCTTTCTCTCTTTCTCTTTCTCTCTTTGTCTCTGTCTCAATCTTCCTTTCTCTAGAACCCTTTCACAGTACGCCGCTCAATGACCCTGTCGCCATGTTTCGGCTGTTTCTCTCGGCTGTCAGAGCTTCGATTGCGAGGCGGAGCGACGCGCTGTTTGATCTAAAAAAAAGTTTTTTTTTACAACAATTAAAATTTTATGCAAATTTCAAATTACGAAGACTTCCAATGTATGTGTTCTCTTGTGCTTCCTAAAGCAATTATAAAATATTCTTAAATTATATACATACTTCAATCAAAAAGATGGCAGTTATAAAGTACAAGCAATGCCAAGCATCTTTCTAATCATATAATAGTCTTCATGGTCCTGCCGCGAATAGCTGAGACCGTACCTTTCGTTGAGCATGCAGACAAACTGTAGGACGACGAGGAAGACTACGAAGAGACCAAGAAGACGCTGCTGTGCACCGAGCTCAGCGATCTCATCACGTAGGGGCTCGATCTGCTGTTGCTGCCGAAGAGAGAGAGAGAGAGAGCGAGAGAGAGAGAGAGAGAGAAATTGTGAGGATGAGAGGGAGAAGTTAAGAAGGAGACAGAGATAGTGATAGAGATCAGAGGGAGGAAAAGTGAGAGACAGAGTGAAAGGGAGATAAATATTAAGAGAATAGCAAGAACAGATCGTGATCAGAGATAGTATGACCCTCATTACCGTGGCGGCGCCAGCAAGGACAGAGCCACGGCGGCTGTTGGTGAGAATGCCGTTTGTGAGACCGTCCGGAGTGGCGTCGTCCATGACACGGCAGCTACAGCCAAGTTTGTATTTCGTTTAATAGTTTTTATTGTTTAATTTTTAAATTTTAATATATATATTTTTTTGTTTCTTTTTTTGCTGCAACCTCTTCATATGAAATACATACTATTTAAGCGGAAAGAATAAGGCAGGAAAAACGTCGTATTTTTATCGGTTCCCGCAAACACACCATGATGCCTATAGGAACAAAAAGCGAATTAGCAATATTAAATATTAATTTTTAATAACTATTATTTTTATTTAGTATGTAGTTAGTATGAAAAATAGGAGAATAAAGACAGATTGATCGATTAATATCTTTTAAAAAAAGTGAATAAAATAGCCTCCTACCGTAGTTTGTGCTCGGCTCGTTGAGATGGCTCGGCGGTCCGCCAGTGCTCGGCAAAGTCATCGACGTTGCACGTCGCCGACGTCAGCAACGCCATCAGCAGGAACTTCTCCTTGCCCGCGGTCATACGATACTCTACAACGTAGCATACTGCAGCTAGCTTATATAATTATAGCTTTGAAAATTATTCATTTATTAAACAAATAATTTTTAATTAATTTTTTTTAATTTTGAAAGAAAAAACATACGATATATAAAAGCAGATATGACATACATATGTAAATCGCAAGCTCACCCGCTTGAAGATAAACCCGGATAGTCTCGGTAGCGGATGGCATGACGATGCCGGAGGACGGACGCACCCTGAACTTCTCGGGCGACGTCGTTTTGATCTTGAAGAGGAGCGGCGTTGTCGTGGACGCGTTGCGCACAGCGACGACATCCACGAGGTCTGCCTCGTCCTCGAGACGCGCCAGACACAACTCGTCGATCGGACTGATAATGAGCCGGTTTATGCTGTTAACTATATATATGTAAATGATTAAAATTGCACTATTAAGTCTTTCTGCAAAATTACCCAAAAGCGCGATAAATGTTACATACATTTAAAAAATTTTGCTCACTTTGTTTGTCCATTTTCGTTTCTTTTTCTCGTTTATTTAATTAAGAAAAAGTCATAAAAAACGGAAACAATTGCAGTCCGCTTACGTGACGGCCATGAAGGGCGCGGGTGACGCCCAGTCTGCTTGCGGAGCATGGACACGACGCTCGGCAAGCGGACGGAGGGAGGCAGGCAACGCCGAACGACGCCCGGAAGGACCCTGGAGAGCGAGAGAGATTGAGAGAAAGAGAAAGAGAGAAAGAGAGAGAGAGAACGAGAGAGAAAGGATGAGAAAGAGAGTTACTCGAAACTCACCCTGCTCGACCTCCGTACAGTCGGTGGCTGGCCGAGCACGACGGTCGCGGATGCGGATACGTTTCCGTTGCCATTCGTGGCCACTGCTGCTCCGCCTCCATATGCATATTTATTGCCTATTCATTCATTTTATTCTTTAAACTAATTTATTTAAAACTTTTCAACGTACCGAATTTTCTCTATTAGTATCCCCGGGGTACTATTGTTTCAATACCCTTGCGCAGGAGGGGCACTATTAGAGAGAGGGGTACTATTTTTCATTGAAAACATTAAAAGTTTGATAACAAGATTTTTTTCTCTCAACAGCAAAGCATAATAGCTCGACATCAGTGGAATCATCACTGGACGACTCGAGCTAAGGACTATGGGGGCACTATTGCAGGTGGGGGGTCTACTAGAGGGAGGTGTACTATTTTTCAACGACGATGTCAGAGGGGAGTACTAATAGAGATAATAAGGTATATTATACAGCGAGATGAAAGAGCCATCAATTCAATCAATCAATTTTCCTTTAGATCGGGCTGATTGTGTGATTGACTGAGATATTAAAATGGATAAAACCCCATATATGTACATAATATGCATCTCTGTGCCCACCAATTAATACCCATTAAATATGAACCTCCTCCTCCTCCACCGCCATTGCCAATGACGAGAGGCGAGCGTCGATGTGCTGCTTCGTCTTCCTCCTCGAACTTGACGGACTGCAAATAAAAATAAACGATGGAAATATCAATTAATTAATTAACCAATTAATTGACTCAATGCAGTTATAAATGGAAAACAATTCTCAAAGTAGTCCGATGAGATATTATAAGTGGAAAATGGGGGAAGGATTAATTGTGAGAGAAAAATTCACGAAAAACTTATCCTATTTTATATGAATCACATGAGAATATGCTTCTCTTATTATTAAAAAAAAAGAAATTAAAATTAAAATATCATTATTAATATTTTTAAAGTATAATCCTGAGACCCTCTTGATGGAGGGGAAGTTGTCGAGGTCGGGCCGCGCGTTCTCGTCCGCCTCTACGGGCGTCCCGTCGCCGTTCCGCGCCGGCATGCAGCGCGCCAGCTCGTCCATCGTGAACTCGAACGGGTCCTGAATGAGAAAGTGTAGAATGGACAATGGCACTCGAGGACGCACTAAAAAGTTTTTAAACTATTTTTGGGCATACAACGAGCTTAATTTTTTTTTACAGAAGAAATTCTACAATGTAAGAAACATTTTTTTATGATATGAAAACTATATAAATTTGTGTGTACAAGGTACGTGAAAGATACTGATAAAGCTAAAGTACAAAAGTGAGAGAGGGGAATGGCGACTTTTGAGTGGGTTTGATATGGCACGACCGGTGGGTGCTGGCAAACATTTGGTGATTGACAGATGAGGCTTAGGGAGAAGGGCAGGGCCGAGAGAGAGAGAGAGAAAGAGAGAGGAAGCGAGGGAGAGATAGAGGAAGCGAGAGAGAGGAAGCGAGATAGAGAGAGAACAAGAGAGAGAGAGAGCGAAAGAGAGAGAGAGGAAGCGAGAGACAGAACGCGAGAGAGAGAGAGAGAGGAAGCGAGAGAGAGGAAACGAGAGAGAGAACGCGAGAGAGCGAGAGCGAGCGAGAGATGGAGACAGACAGAACAGCTGTGCGGGCGAAAGTAGCCGTTTCGTTTAGCGTCTTTCTTTCTTTCTTTCTCTCTCACTCTTATTATTCTGTCTAGCAGTCTTTCGCTCTTTCATTCTAGTTATATCACTCTTTCTCCCCCCAAGGCTTCCGAGGTTTTTTTTATGCTCTAGACCACGCTCTTTCTCTCCTTCTCTTTTTCCGGGTTCATTGATTACATCTCTTTCTATCTCTCTCTCTCTCTTCCCTAACATCGCACCCTATCTTTAGAAGAAATACTCAGATGACCACATGCAATTGAGGAAAAAAACAAATTATTTTTTCTCACTCAAACACCTCACCTGAGAAAAAATAATCTTCAAAATTAGAAGCATTCATGAGCTGGATACATACACAAATATATGTATTTTTTGTACATGTACATATGTATGTACCCAGCTCGAGCGAAAAAGCGAGAGATATATAGAGAGAGACAGAGAGATTGAGCGACGAACAAAGAAGCGAATAATTGAGACAAACTGTCAAAAAAGTGAGAGGAAACAAGTAATTCTATGTCAATCTACATATATCTTTGCGTAGTCTTGTCGTTGATAAGGTAAGAATGTCACAGTCTTAAATGTAAGAGTACATAGATTATTGAACGCTTTGGTCCTACTTAATCGGTTATCTAGTGAAAGAAAGAAGCTTAGAGAATAATGATTTAGAGATAGAGAGAGATAGGGAGTGAGAGAGCGAGAGAAAGAGAGAGAGGGAGGGAGAGAGTGAGAGAGAGAGAGAAATATGGAGAAGCAAAAACGAATTCGCGGTTACCATGGTTATATAAGTTATGCATGCAGATATTGCATATTATTCCTTACCGTGGAAGATATGCAGTAACGGGGAATAAATAAGACGGGAATAGCATAAGCAGTACGTGTAGAAAGATTGGGAGAATGGAAAAGAAATAAAACAGAGAGTGGGAGAGAAGGAGAGGGAGGGAAAGAGAGCGAGAGACAATTAGAAAAAGTGAGAGAGAGAAAAAAGCGAGAAATAGAGTGAGAGAGTGAGTGAGAGAGAGAGTGAGAGGGAGAAGGAAAGAAAATGCCGCTCTGCGTGACAGTTCAGAAGCCTTTGAGATTAGTCGCAGTCAAAAGTGGCTAAGGCATGACAGCTGGGAGCTTAAAAAAAATCTCTCCTCTCAAATATCCGTCTGGGGATGAATATGCAAAGGATATTCATATCAGTGAACGTCCAGGCAACACGCAAGGGGATTTGCGAAATAAGAAGAGGGCGAGAAAAAGAGAGAGAGAGAGAGAGAGAGAGAGAGGGAGAGAGAGAAAGAGAGAGAGAGAGAGGGATGATTAGAGTGAGAGAGAGAGAGCAGAAGAGATAAAAAAGCAAGAGCAAAAAAGTAGTACGACATGAAATACGAGCAATGAGGAGCTAGCTCTCTCTCGAATATCATGCCAATTGGCAGGGCCAACTAGAAGCAGCACATGCGTGCATGTTCCGTGCTCACCATCAGCTCAAATTACGAGTAGAGGGAGAGGCAGGTGCAGTAAGATATATATATATATATATATATATATATATATATATGTATATATATACATATAAATAAATAAATATATATATATATATATATATATATATATGCATGTATATATATATATATATGTATATACATATATACATATATATATTGTATATATTAGATAATTTTTTTATGCAATAAATGTCTGTGAAATAAATTTAAGCTGATGTAAAATGCAAACAGAGAAAAACATCTATACCGACCAAGTACTAAAGTTCACGTTTTGCAAAATAGACGAACTGCAAACCCCCCCCCCCCTCTTCCAACTGTCCAAAGGCTTTACAACACAACTAAGCATCCGCTCATACCAGAGCAAGTGGTCTTGCTCTTGCTCTCTCTCTCCGATTCTTACCTCTCCTCCTCTCTCTTCTCTTCCTCTCTCTCTCTCTCTCGCTCTCTCTCTCTTCCTCTGTCTTCTTCGCTTCCTCCTTGGTCTTCTGCTCATTCCGAGTTGGACTAGGGAGTTCGCCTAGCTTCAGATCCCCCTTCAACGTGTCCATTACAATCTCGTCCCTTCTAAAGTACCAGGTTGGCCGATGAGAGAGTACGAGAGAGCGAGAGAATCGGGATTAGGAGCGAGAGAGAATGAGAGAAGAAGAGAGAAAGAGAAACATGAAGAGAAAGAGAGAGTGCGTGGCAGCGAACGGAACAAGAGGCGTCTGTCAACGAGATGCAGATAGAAAGAAAGGGAGTGTTTTAGAGAGTGTGTGAATGAGGGAGGAATTAGAGACAGGGAAAGGTGGAAATCAGTAAGTTGGCAGGGAAGAAAAGAGACGCGAAAGAAAGAGTGAATGAAAAGGATGAGCACTGACAGTGATTTATAGATGGGCAGAAAAAAAGTATAGAAATAGCAGAATTGGAGAGACTGAGAGAGAGAGAGAGAGGAGAGAGGGGCCAAAAAAGGTAATGTCCAACTGGAAGGATGTCCTTTGTGTCCATGGAAGCCGCATGCGTCCGCTCGCTCTGAGGGCTTTCAAGATTAATTAGCAGGCGAAGCCCCGGCATGGTTAGACGAAAGAGAGGGAGAGAGAAAGAGAGAGAGAGAAGAGGGAGAGAGAGGGGATAAAGGGATAGACAGAGAGAAATAAGGAGAGAGAGCAAGATATAAGGAGGGAAAAGATAAAATGTGCGAGAGCTTAGCGGAATTGGAGGATGAGGAAGGACGACAACGAGACTTGACGAGATGTCTCTCTCTCTCTCTCTCTCTCTCTCTCTCTCTCTCTTTCATGAAGACTCAGAAAAAGATATCTAACAAAAATGAAATATTGAATTGCATTCGAAGGTGGCATTTGAACTACATGTTGAGGTTGAAAGACAAGCAAACTAAAACAGTCGGCGCTCTATCATTCATCTACCCTAGAATACCTTTGTATTCTTGGGTGAGATTGGGGTGAAATTACGCCCCCCCCCTCCACATCTTTCCTCTTGGTTAAGGCCAGAACCGTGTTTTGCAGCCTCGATTACCTAGCGAGTCCCTCGTGTGCCCTGCTCCCTCTAGTCAGCCACCCTCTGGGGCGTACTCTGTTGTTTGCGACCGGCCGGCCATCTCACTACACAATGCATACAAACCGAAGAACTGCCACTTGTGGACGAGGAGAGAGAGAGAGAGAGAGAGAGAGAAAAAGAGAGGGAGAAATGGAATGACAATAAAATGGAGAATGACAGAGTGCGACAGAGAAAGATACAGGTAGAAAGAGACAGAGAGCGAGAGAGAGAATAGACAGAGCGAGAAGGAAGTAAGAGAGTGAAAGAAGCAGAGATAGAGCGCACCGTGCTATCAGCTAAAAGCCTCCCCTCCTTTGTGCCGATACGCTTAAGAATTCACAGTTGAGCGAAAGACCTCTAGGAAGTATTTGGTCACTCGAAGTTAGAGGGAGTCTTCTTGCAGAATGCAATTTGAGACGCATTGGTATGTAGATGAAAACACGATTAAACAGGGACGTAAATGGTGTACGCGAAACGTCCTCGCTCTTACTGGCCATTGAAAGGACGAGATCTCTGATTAATGCACCCATCGAATGTCTGCTCCGGGTTTGCAGCCAGAATTATATATCGATGGTAAAATGGAAAGAGAAAGAGAGAGATAGAGAGAGAGAGAAAGAGGGAGGGAGAGAATAGAGAGTGAGAGAGGGAGGGAGAGAGAGACAGGAAGAGAGAGAGAGAGAAAGAGAGAGAGAGAGAGAGAGAGAGAGAGAAGTTAAGAGAGCAAGAGATGAACCGAACAGAAATAGAGAAAACGAGAAAGAAACGCGTTCGTTCGAATTGGTTCGAGCGAGGAAAACGACCGGAAGCAAGTGAATGGTTGAGTGGGATCCGAGGGGGTCACTGACAGAAGGCGGCCATTCTGTTTTTGCATCTGAGTAGAGAGAGAGCAAGGAAGACGAGGGGCATAAAGACAGAGAGAAACGGAGGAACAGGGAATAAACCAGTGAGAGAGTCAGAGACAGTGAAGAGAGAAAAGAGAGAGAAGAGACAAATTGAGAAACAGAGAGAGAGAGAGAGAGAGAGAGAGAGAGAGAAAGAGAGTGGTCAGTGCACGGTCATCAAGGATGGATGCGAAGCAGCCACTCTGACATCTGGAATTGGAGACGAGGGATCTCAAAACGCGCGTAGACCAGAGAAATACTATGACATATGTCCTTTGATGCAGCCCCGTGATCCAAGTCCATCACGTCATAAAAGATTCAGCAACTGTTCAGCACAAGACTAGCGACGCTAATATATTGAGTAACTGAATAAAAAGAAATGCCTAACGCAAGAAACTAGAAAAAAACTGAACTGAAGAAAATTGGGATAAAGTTGCTTAAATTTAGAAAAGAAGAAAAAGAATGAATCTAACGCACTCGGTTGGCAGAGACTCATGACCGAAAGTGCAGTAACTTTTTGATATAAAAACCTTTTTAAAAAAACTACAGTATGCCATCTTAACGATAATGTACCACCTAATGTAAGCTCCAGTAACCCACTGACGTCTCCGCCCATGGCGATCGGTAGAAAGACAGACGGGATGAACTGCCTGATCGACTCGCGCGTCACGAGCTGCAGCTGCGGATGCCCGACGTCCAGCCACGAACGGATCACCTGGCAAAAGGCACGGATTCGGGACGGAGTCGAATATGTTACCCTCCGGGCTCTAAGACCCCTTCAAAGTAAGGTGGAATCTCGAACTATTAGGAGATCCTTCTAGGTTAGTTCACTGTTCCTACATACCTCAAAAATAATTTATTGTTATTTTTCATATGGGATTTTAAAAGTCGATAACATTGTTGTAAATGCTTGCACTATAATCTTGTTTGAAATTACTGTCACACATACAATTTAATAAGGAGATTTGAACAGATAATAAGTAGATTTAATTCGTAATTAGCAGCCACCTTCCAGCATGCGCCGAGCATCGACGATGTCTCGTAGACGAGCAGATCCTGCGCGCAGTTCGGATAGTAGAACTTGAGGGCGTGCAAGATGAACTTGAAGAGATTGTAGTCCTGAACAAATGTTTGTTTGCGACAATAGAATACGCAATGATTGCCGCTACACAATCATTGTGCATTCTGTGCAATTGGCCCGCAGCTCAATATTGGACAAATGTACACGCTGTTTAACTGTGTGCGCTAGCATTGTGCCGTTACATTAAAAAAACAATTTTTACGCCCGTTTGTTGTTTTACAACAGTCGTGAAATCAAGAGTTTTTATTTAGTGCGTCGTCGAGTGCCACGGTGCATTCTGTCATTTCTCATTCCTCACTCTGCACACTTACCATGTTCTTGAGTGTTGCGTGCGTCATGTCGACGACGACGGAGAGGGGCGCGCCGCGCGACTCGTTGAAGTGTCGCTCGAGCCAGAACACGAAGAGTCGCTCCGAGTCACGCTCGCCGTTCAGATGCGCCGCCATCCGAATCCACACTAGAAAGCAAACAATTTAGAAGTAAAAACAAAGCTAGAAAATAATATTGATTTTGTTTTGTAGCGGCTGCTGCTGTAAACCGCTTTTTTAAATGGCTAATTAAAAAAAATTTAGCACTTCAATTCAGCAAGATAATTTCACGACGGTTTATTCATATTTTGTAGCTTTTATAACACAGTAACGAGAGAACATGAATACATCGGATGCATCGTAAATATCCATACGAACAGGCAAAACAAATATTCATATATTTAGGTATTCTTGTTTTGTATTCATCAAGTTTTGCCGCTTTGAAAATAAAATGCATTTCGGTCACAAGATTTTGGGAAAGTTTTAATTTTAAAAAAAGATTTAAAATACTAGTAACTAATTTAAAAAAAAAATTTCAGATCAATTTATTTAAAAAAAAAAACAATTTACCATCACTTTTCTCAAAGCGAAATACATGCGAAATGTACAGGTGGTTCTGTGACGCTTATTACCTTGAAAGGCAATGGCAAACAAATCACTTAGCTACCCATTTCTTGTAGAATTCATAAAAAAATATATATCGTGCTAAAACATTGAAAATAAAGATTGTATGTATAAAATAAGCTTTAAAGAAGATATATATTTTCATGTGAAGATTTATATTATTTTTTTAATTTAAAAAAAGATATTAACACACATATCGAGCCCTGCTCTACATCGTAGCCATGAATGAACATGAGCCGCCGGTCGAGGAGCGGCTTCACGGAAAGCATGCCGATTTCTAGAGTGAGAAAAAAACAAGAGATTTATTTTTTTCAGAAGTAAACATGAAAAGAAAAAAAAAAAACAAAAGAAAAAACTTGGCTCCGTGCCAAAAAAGGCGCTGACGTTCGACTCGGAATGCATTGCGCCATCGGATGCACTCGGCGACGACAGCCAAGACGACGTCGACGTCGCAGTCATAGCACGAGAGGAAGGCCGCTAGCCACCACTCTTCTCGCATGATTCGCGCCGCGTCCAACTGCGAGCAGCGACGGAGGCCATCCTGTGTCAACATTAATATTATTATTATTATTGGGTTAATTATTTTTTTTGTTGTTTTATTGATTTGATTGACGACTTTTGCCTTGCTTTTTGTTCCAGATATTTATTTTAACTTACGTTTTTAAAGCTGACTGTATGCAACAGTGGAATGCAGGAACATACTACATATGTATGTGCGAGGAAACCGGAGAGTACAATGCTTATTTCACGAATTGCGTCGCCTATATAGATAGGGCTGGAAGATGGAATCCTTTCGTAAGAACGAGAGATTAGTGCTGGTATGCGAATCTTTTTTTACGTGATATATCTCCACATATGTACAGTTTGCATCATAAAAATTTACTTGCCTATTTTTGACTTTCTTTCTTCTCTTCCTTTCTCTATGCATACCTGCTTTGCCGAGCAATATTGGATTCTTTTTCTTTATGATCACTCATTTTAGTTCTCTTCGTCTCTTTCAAGTCTCATGAGGTTTGTGATGAATTCTACACTAAATACGGGGGCGTATTTCGTCGTCAAATGCGAGCGAAAACGAGAGACCTCACATTTGTCGCCGTATTTGACTGACTACGTGGTGGCTCATGTGCGAAATGACGAATTCGCGCCCCGCACGGATTAGCATTGATGGACTATGTGTGTAAGATGATAGCAAAATATGTCGCAAGTCGAGGAGTGTTTTTCATGGAGCATCCATCATAAACCAACAAGACCAACAGATATACAACATCAGTCACTTTTCCAATTTACGCAAATGCTTACACACTCGTACGTACGTTCCGGCCTAAACCAGAGAAAATACTATAACCATGTGATTTTTTGAGTCTTGCATAAGTGTGCTAATGTATGCTGTCTTATATGCTTCTACATACTCGACCATTTCCAGTGGGCGTACATAACATGGCTTTGATTGCAAAGAACGCTTACAGTATGCTCGAAAGAAGTCTTCGTCGGATGACCTTTCACTCTCTCTCACTCTCTCTCACTCTCTCTCACTCTCTCACTCTCTCTCACTCTCTCTCACTCTCTCTCACTCTCTCTCACTCTCTCTCACTCTCTCTCACTCTCTCTCTCACTCTCTCTCACTCTCTCTCACTCTCTCTCACTCTCTCTCACTCTCACTCTCTCTCACTCTCTCTCACTCTCTCTCTCACTCTCTCTCACTCTCTCTCTCACTCTCTCTCACTCTCTCTCACTCTCACTCTCTCTCACTCTCTCTCACTCTCTCTCACTCTCTCTCACTCTCTCTCACTCTCTCACTCTCTCTCTCACTCTCTCTCACTCTCTCTCACTCTCTCTCACTCTCACTCTCTCTCACTCTCTCTCACTCTCTCACTCTCTCTCACTCTCTCTCACTCTCTCTCACGCTCACTCTCTCTCACTCTCTCTCACTCTCTCTCACTCTCTCTCACTCTCTCTCACTCTCTCTCTCACTCTCTCTCACTCTCTCTCACTCTCTCTCACTCTCTCTCACTCTCTCTCACTCTCTCACTCTCTCTCTCACTCTCTCTCACTTTCTCTCACTCTCTCTCACTCACTCTCTCTCACTCTCTCTCACTCTCTCTCTCTCTCTCTCTCACTCTCTCTCACTCTCACTCTCTCTCACTCTCTCTCACTCTCTCTCACTCTCTCTCACTCTCTCTCACTCTCTCACTCTCTCTCACTCTCTCTCTCTTCTCTCTCACTCTCTCTCTTCTCTCTGCTATGTTTTCAAACTCTTTTTTGTAAGATCAACGAGCAATCCTATGCTCCTTCATCAATTAATGATGGTAGAGATATCTCGCGAGCTTAGCCAGCTAAATCCAGCCGTCTGAGTGAGTCAGTGTGTATCCTATTTCGAGTTGTAGATACTTTAAGTCACTTTTATTGGTATCACCTCAACATTTCTTCTCTCTTTCTCTTGTTGTTTAGCTCTCTTTCTCTACTTCTTGCCCTCTATCGCTCTTCAACTCTATTTCTCTCCTTCAGGCTCTCTGTGTCTTTGACGCACTCTCTCTCACTCTCCATCTCTCACTCTCCATCTCTCACTCTCCATCTCTCACTCTCCATCTCTCACTCTCCATCTCTCACTCTCCATCTCTCACTCTCCATCTCTCACTCTCCATCTCTCACTCTCCATCTCTCACTCTCCATCTCTCACTCTCCATCTCTCACTCTCCATCTCTCACTCTCCATCTCTCACTCTCCATCTCTCACTCTCCATCTCTCACTCTCCATCTCTCACTCTCCATCTCTCACTCTCCATCTCTCACTCTCCATCTCTCACTCTCCATCTCTCACTCTCCATCTCTCACTCTCCATCTCTCACTCTCCATCTCTCACTCTCCATCTCTCACTCTCCATCTCTCACTCTCCATCTCTCACTCTCCATCTCTCACTCTCCATCTCTCACTCTCCATCTCTCACTCTCCATCTCTCACTCTCCATCTCTCACTCTCCATCTCTCACTCTCCATCTCTCACTCTCCATCTCTCACTCTCCATCTCTCACTCTCCATCTCTCACTCTCCATCTCTCACTCTCCATCTCTCACTCTCCATCTCTCACTCTCCATCTCTCACTCTCCATCTCTCACTCTCCATCTCTCACTCTCCATCTCTCACTCTCCATCTCTCACTCTCCATCTCTCACTCTCCATCTCTCACTCTCCATCTCTCACTCTCCATCTCTCACTCTCTCCATCGTGCAATCCCTCGGATATGTCTGTCTAGTTTCTCGAGAAAGCTCAACGCCAAGATGGTGTTGGCATTTGAAGGCGAGGTCCTCCGATTCGACAAAGAAAAAAGAAATTACTTGACGTGCACATTAGCGCCGTTTCTGAGAATTTAGTGGGTGATATGCTGGGGGAGGGGGGGAGGTTAAAGTTACCGTATCCTTTACACTCTCGCATAATAAACAAGTCCACTTTGGCCTATCTTTATCAGTTTAATTTTACATGTCATTTCTTCCATTCGGATACGTTTGCCGCCTACGTATCAAAACTACAGTTGAATTAGAATTATAGAGAGTGAAAGTGAGAGTTAAATAACGAGTGTGATGGAGACATTGAGGGATCAATGGAAGCTGAGAAAGAGTGAGTGGGAGATAAATTGAGATTGTTGCCACTAAGTAAGTAAAAAGTATCCAAGAAAGGGCTACAAGTGTTATTTATGCATGCTCTCAGCATACTTTTACGTCAGAAAGCATAATTCGTTGCTGTTGTATAGCAGTCGCTATAATTTGGAGAACTCTGTAAGACAGAGTCTCCGCGTGCACCTTTCCATGGCTCTCTAATTTTAGCCTAGACATAAGTAACCTGTCAGAATCTGACAAAGTATGTTTTCGTGCCTTCATTTTAAAAATGCTGATAAACGCGTAGACCGTGAGCGGCTTATCCCGTCGAGCCCATCTTTTCCCAGCGTCGTTTTAAAATTAAGCACAACTGTCCGGGGCGCCTTAAACGGCCCGGCCCGTCTTGCCGACTACTCAGGTTGTTTTTGTCACTCCTTCCGTTTTTGCTCGCTCAGCCTTATCACCCCCGTTGTGCCCTCAGAATATCCTTTTACTCGCAAATTCCCGCACTTCCCTAAGCATACTTATGAAGGCTGCTCATCCTCACTGAGGCAAAGAAGGAACAGATGATCCCTCGCTGATCTGAAAAAAGCGCTCCTGCCCGCTTCACCTGATCTCCGTTCCGTTATCTTTCCTTCAGCCTACACACATCAACAGTGAACGTCCCTTCATGCGCGAAGTTGCTTATCGTCCGGAGAGGACACATTCAAAAATCGCCTTGCCTTCTACAACCTAATCGTTGGAGTCAGACCGTAGCCCTTCTATGAAAGGAGATCGATAACCATAATACAATCAATACATGTTTGAATTGCCGCACTCACCCTGGAGTAGCATTATTGCGTGTCATTCTATTGCCAAGGCTGCACAAACCCGACAAAATGTAGCACTCGCGCGTATGTGAGCGCGAAGTCCGACGCTGTTTAAAAGGCTTTAAAAAATTTCGGTGATCGCCCTCCTTTAAGCAGAATGCAGCATCCCAATTACTGTCTAAAAAAAATTAAATCTACGACAATATGTCTTCCTGCGCTTTATTAGTTTGAATGTTGGGCCAAAAATTATGTCCTGTATAGCATATGTCAGCAAAGATATTTCAGTCACTCATACATATATCCGCCTGATACTACTTCACTAAACGTGTCAAACTATTACTTCAAGCAAAGAAAACGCAGCATGGCGTTAATGTGTTGTTTTTTATGTGTAGTCGTTTAATGTCAAATGATTCTAACATACGCATGATAAGACTTTTGGTTGCAAAGTTGCAAAGCAGAAAGTTGCAAAATCTTACTTTTGTAAAAGGAAGAAAAAAACTCACGTTTGAATTGGGGCCTTTTGCTAAAGACAAAGCGAGTGAGCGTGTGATTAAGATAGTGAGACTACAATGGTCATGAAAATTCAAATATACTACGGTTGAGTTTCGTGTACTTTTAGCTTGGAAAGAACAAAAAAAAGAGTTGCAAATGAGAGAAGAATTAGGAAGTTAGCAAGAATCCATTCTTAAAGGATCACTCCGGCGAATGTTTTCGCACCCGTTAAGTAATTGGTGTTTGAAAAAACCAACCCTTCTAAAATTCTTATATCATCCCATGCCCTCTTTCTCGGCTACGCTAGGCATGGGGAGGGAGGGTGGAGTAGCCATGATCATGAGCTCAAAGAACGATCGCGGGAGGAAAATGTACCGTAATCCCGATCAAAAACAGTTAATATATAAGAAACTAAACATTGTTTTGAAATGGGACCACTTCTAATGGATGTTTCTGACCGATCTTCATAGATTAAGAACATAAAACGAGAACTTGTATATTCGCCGGAGAGGTCCTTTAATTAGCGACTAGGCTCTGGAAAGTTATCGGGCTGGAGGGCAGAAGTCGGTCCAATACGGATTGTTGTTGTAATGGAATAATGGTTAGGAGATTTTATCTTGTAGAGTGTTCTGCTTTCTCGAAAGTTTTGGAACTGACTAGTTTTTTTTCGGATTAGCGGGGTTTTCCGGTATGCTTTGAAAGTATCAAGGGACAGAAGTTTGCGGCGTTTCCGAAACGGTTTAGAAGCTTCATTGTCCGAGGGAAGATGGTTTGTTTGCACTTCCAGCTCTGTTTGAAAAAAAAAGATGCGGTTAGTTCGGTAGTGGTGTAAAAAGTATAAGTGAATTTGTATAAAATGTCATACTTTATGAACAAAATAGATGGTTCTTGTCCGCGCTTCAGCAAACTATGGATTTTGTGCTTTTATTTTCTGCACTCCTTTTAGCTTTACTGAATTTATTAAATAGCAGTAATGTTTAGTTTTTTTTAAAATGAATTTTTAAGAATCATGCTTTACATTAAGTTAAATCAACTACATATATTTATATATAACTACAACTACATATAAAGTATGTAGCTACACATATATGTACAAACCTAATCATCACAAAACGTCGATCACCTAAATTTCTAAAAACAAAAACATATCTTCGCTTGAGTGCCAGAATAAAATATATGTAAAAATATGTATATAATCATTGTATTGTTACAGTGCTGGCTGATGTAGCATAAAAAAGGGCATATGTATTTCTGAATGATGAAAAGCAGTTTCAGTGGTGTTCTATTTAAAGAAAACATTTTCTACTGTTGGCACGTGCGCCAAACTAAAATAAATAAAGGGTAAACACTTTTCGAGTTGCTAGGAAAGCTCTACAAATTTCTTTTGTCCCACCTTCCCCTATGTATGTAAGTACTTGTGATTTGTTAACTAGCTGCTGAATGGATATGAGACAATGCAACATAGGAAAACAATGTGAAATCAAGCATTCCTTATTTTTTTGTTTTGTAAAACATTACGTAATTAGTTGTCTTGGATAAAACCCTATTTTGTTTTGCAATAAATGGAGCGTGTTAATTTGCAGGAAAAAATTTGATCTTCAGAAACAGTCAGAGGGAACTTCTAGCTTCTAGTGACGGTTGTTGTCTTCTTCTCTTGCTCTTGTAAATCATGCATACGTACAGTCAATACGTCTCAGAAGCTCTCAAGAAAAATTTCTCAAGAATATTTTGAAGTTTGAAAATTTGTTTAATGAATAAATTTGTGTCGAATCGGACTTTCCGACTAGTGAACTTATTGTTTTACAGTTTAAAATTTATTTTCCTTTATTTCTATGGTTTATTGCCTTTCTTTTTGGAGTTGTTCTATTATGAAGATGAGTGTAGACAATTCATTCACCGATATTTTCGTAAAATGAAGTCAGCAAGTTTTCGAAACAATGAGAAAATAGCCCTTCAATTGTTTACACAAGTTGCTCAGGTTAATTAGCGATAAGTCATTTAACATTCAATAGTCGAAGTCCAATCAGTTTTGAACAAATTTACGGCCATAATTAATGATTTACCGTATTCTTCTCTTATCCTTCTCTGACGGAAGCGCCCCGATCTCTGACCATTGGTTAGGATTTGCTTGATCTCTAGCCCAGCGGCCAAGAGTCCCCTCTAGGCTAGTCTCCGTCTCGCTCTATCCCCTTGCCTACGCCGACCATTGCGTTTCCCTGGAGCTCACTTGCAATCTATGTAGCATTGGGACCCCGCCTCTCTGAGTTTTCCGATTTAAAATCGCATCATCATTAGTTCTCGTTTATATCACTGGCGATTCTTTCTCCAACATCTCATAACATCTTCATAATTCTGCTCTATATGCAGAGTCGAATGTCCCCTCCCTCTTCCGTTTTTTTTTTCTTCTTTCTCGTGACATTTTCAAGCTTAAAAACAGAGTAAGTGTGATTTGTCGCACCAAATCATGGCTCACTCTGCCACTTTTGCCTCGGCTGTACCATTTGTATTCAAAAACAATTCATTCAGAAGCATGAGATTCCTCTCGACTTATCGCCTTCTCTTCGTGCTTTCCTGTGCAATTCTGCTCAGCGACGCTGGCAATTCGCATCCCAGAAGAAGGCTAAGGGGTAGGGTTTTACTTTTGTTGTTTATCGAAATCATAAAGAGAGTTGTATGTTGTTGTTTATTTCAAATCTTAAACAGGGATTTTGTCAAATATTTTACAAAAAATTTTTTTAATGAATATATTATTTGTATAAAATAGTACTTTTTCAGTCGAAATATCTCTGAATTACAATGATTTAAGAGAGCCTCTCTGTAAGACTCAAGGAGGCCGCTATGGACGCCTGCCCTAGAAATTCATAACTTTTCTACAACCTTGAAAACGTTATGAGGGATGTATCTATTGTTCATAACGAAGTCTAGGCAGTCAGAAAGTTTAGAAAAAATTTTTTCACTTAGATATAAGTCGTAATGTTCATAAATTTTGGATGACCATAACTACCGTTATACTCAATATTTCTGAATAATCTTTTCACTGTTAGATTCCTTGTTCAAAACTACACAAAAAAGTCCGTGGAGACCATTTTCGAAAAATTTAATTTATATGACTTTTCTCCAATTTAAGTTTTTAAAAAGTCGTTTTCAGGCAATAACTTTTTTTTTACTATTACGTCCAAAAAACTGAATGGTCCATGAGAAAGAGCAGGAAAAACTACACAGAATATGTTTTTGCGAGGAAAAATCTCGGATACTTTTTTTGGGTATCTGCATTTGAATATGGGTTTCTGAGCAAATTTTGGCTTTGGCTGCAAACCATAATTTCTTTCAAACTTCATAAATTTTAAAACGTATTAGTCCATTCGATGTAATTTGTTATCCTCTTTAAAATGGTATATACTTTGTATGCAAACGAAATTAGTCTAAAGACCTAAAATTGACTTTTTGTGTTTTTGGCCAAATGCTGGTGTTAAAATACTCATTCTTTGGATCATTAATGGGTCATATAGACCGAATTACCACATAATATTTATTATACAAGAAAGAGCAGTTAAAACTGAGTCGGGTACAGCTTTTTAATCAAAATCTGAGGATACGTTTTTTGGGAATATGCATTTGAATGCTGACCGTTGAAGACGATATTGCTGCATATTTTTTGGCAATTATTTCAAATTAGTTCTTTTGAAACATCTAGCACCTAATAATATGTATTCCAGGATTCTTTGAAGTTCTTTCATGATATACCACTTAAAAGTACTCTAAAAGTCAAGAAATTTCATTTTTACGAGCCTAGAAGGCGAAATAAATGTATGAAAACTCCTTAGAAGCCAACTATCAGGGCATTTGTGAATCGGATTACCAAAAAGGTCATAACCATTCGAAAGAGCAGAGACTTTTACATAATATATCCTTCGATGAAAATGCAAAACCTGTACATTTTTAAGAAATCTTGAAATTTCAAAAAAAATCCACGAGATGTTTCGACTATTTTGAGCTGTTCTGCGAATGCTGGTACCAATGGAACTTATGTTCTGAAAACTGTGCCATTAGGTAGTTTGAGACGAGAAACATAAATTTGACGTTGATTTTCTACTTTTGACTACCATCCATGGTACTTTTGCCAAAGGAATGAAATATAATATGCAGAAAAATTTCATTTCGATCAAGTGAACCATGGATGGTAGTCAAAAGTATAAAATCAACGTCAAATTTATGTTTGTCGTCTCAAACAACCTAATGGCACAGTTTTCAGAACATAAGTTCCATTGGTACCAGCATTCGCAGAGCAGCTCAAAATAGTCGAAACATCTCGTGAATTTTTTTGGAAATTTCAAGATTTCTTAAAAATGTACAGGTTTTGCATTTTCATCGAAGGATATATTATGTAAAAGTCTCTGCTCTTTCGAATGGTTATGACCTTTTTGGCAATCCGATTCACAAATGCCCTGATAGTTGGCTTCGAAGGAGTTTTCATACATTTATTTCGCCTTCTAGGCTCGTAAAAATGAAATTTCTTGACTTTTAGAGTACTTTTAAGTGGTATATCATGAAAGAACTTCAAAGAATCCTGGAATACATATTATTAGGTGCTAGATGTTTCAAAAGAACTAATTTGAAATAATTGCCAAAAAATATGCAGCAATATCGTCTTCAAGGGTCAGCATTCAAATGCATATTCCCAAAAAAAGTATCCTCAGATTTTGATTAAAAAGCTGTACCCGACTCAGTTTTAACTGCTCTTTCTTGTATAATAAATATTATGTGGTAATTCGGTCTATATGACCCATTAATGATCCAAAGAATGAGTATTTTAACACCAGCATTTGGCCAAAAACACAAAAAGTCAATTTTAGGTCTTTAGACTAATTTCGTTTGCATACAAAGTATATACCATTTTAAAGAGGATAACAAATTACATCGAATGGACTAATCCGTTTTAAAATTGATGAAGTTTGAAAGAAATTATGGTTTGCAGCCAAAGCCAAAATTTGCTCAGAAACCCATATTCAAATGCAGATACCCAAAAAAAAGTATCCGAGATTTTTCCTCGCAAAAACATATTCTGTGTAGTTTTTCCTGCTCTTTCTCATGGACCATTCAGTTTTTTGGACGTAATAGTAAAAAAAAAAGTTATTGCCTGAAAACGACTTTTTAAAAACTTAAATTGGAGAAAAGTCATATAAATTTTATTTTTCGAAAATGGTCTCCAGGGACTTTTTTGTGTAGTTTTGAACAAGGAATCTAACAGTGAAAAGATTATTCAGAAATATTGAGTATAACGGTAGTTATGGTCATCCAAAATGTATGAACATTACGACTTATATCTAAGTGAAAAAAATTTTTCTAAACTTTCTGACCGCCTAGACTTTGTTATGAACACTAGATACATCCCTCATAATGTTTTCAAGGTTGTAGAAAAATTATGAATTTCTAGGGCAGGCGCTCCTGGACCTTTACTGAGAGGCTCTCTTAAACACATTTCAGCAAAGCGTCACCAAATGAAAGCAGCTACAGTCATCACTCGCTACGTCGACTGCGGGCCGATTCGCAGTTTCTTGCGTGCGTTCAGAATTGCTAATGAACACGAGACAAAAAGCAAATAAAAACTTGCAAAACATTTATGCGATTTAGAAATGAAATGCGATCTAGAAGAACGTTTCGACGAGCTTTTGTGGTAGTCTAGCATGGCTGCTAAATTATAGTTCGCCTCAAAACGTAGCAGTACAGTAAGAGGCATCCAGCAATTTTCTCGAAAGTTTTAATTTACGATCGTTTCTTCCATTTTAATTTGATGAAGAAATATTTTTTTTGGTTTTTCATGCCTGAAAGTACCGAAAATGGAGAAATTGAAATTTTTTAAACTGATACGAAAAATATTCTGGGATCTCTAAATAATTTCTTGTTTTTCAAAAAATTGCCCTTTTTAACTTTTAAAAAATTCTTTAGGTTTAAACAAAAAGTTTAAGTTACAATGCCGTTTCAAGGCCATCTAATGACCTACAATTGTTGGAATTTAATACACTCATAATAGAATACAGAAACGTTGGTTCGCATATATTGCGAATTGCCTGCGCGGTTTTCAACGGACACTGAAATGTTGTTAGGATTGCATACACGGACCTTTGTTGCAGAATTTCAATAATTTTTTTAAAATAATAATTTGAGTACCAGAGAACAGTAAAGATGAGTAATCACGCTAAAAACAATTCAGCTTGAAATACATACATCATATGCTTGGCGTCTCTGGCGTGATTTTCGTCTTTCTGCGGTAAATAGTCTAATCCTTCACTTGTTTTAATGCTTTTCGTAGTACGCAAGCGATTTAAAGAGGTAGAGAGATTAGTTGCTTCGATATGGTATAAAAATATTTCCTTGAGAAGGAAGTAAGTAAAGTGTGACAGAAGAGACTGAACTACACTGACAGACGGTAGAAGTTGAATGCACTCTCGGAAAGGTTCATTAAGCAAATTACTTTGATTTAAAAGGCAAGTGTTTGTTTTTATCTCTGCAAGATTATGTACCAGAAGTTGCTATGCTACAGGTCACTGTGATAAGCCAAAGAATATCGACAGCAAGAACGCGGTTCGCTATCACCCGAATCAGTACCTCAGCTTCGGCGGCGAGGAGACGAAGAACACGAATCATAGCTCCGCTTCATGCCCATGTATGTACATACATACTACATTATTAAAGAATCCTTCTATACGTAGATAAGTTTGTAGAAATAGTATGAATGTAAAGTAAATTAACGTTTTATAACTATGGTTTGTCATGTACTGAGATACAAATACTTATGGATTTAGACAGCCGTTTTATCAACCATTTTGGCGGACGCCGCCGCTACTTCTGCTGCTGCTCGCCCAGCCGCGGCTGCAACTACCAGGTCGACGGCTGTCAAGTCACGTATTAAGATTCCTCTCAAGGCTTACCCTAAACAAAAAAACAACTCTATGTACTGTATTTTCTCTATTTGTGCCCCACCCTCTATTAGAACCCTCTCCCTTCCAATAGTGCCCCCAAATAGCCTAATACCTCGGCTCGAGACGTACCTCGAATGAATCCTGGAGGCATGGGATGCTCTTCTCAATGAATGGATTGCAAATTCATTCGAAATCAATTATAAAACGGATATTCCTGTGATGATTCCATCGAATCCGAGCAACAAATCACTCTTTTAAAGAATAAAATGTTGTTAGCAAACATTTAGTCAATTACATTCAAAAATACCTCTCTCTCTAATAGAATCCCCCTCTAAGAGTGCCCCCTCTCACATGGCCATTAAAAGATAGTACCGCCGGGGCCCTAATAGAGAAAATACGGTAAATTCAGCTTTTGAGAGACAACAAAAATCAGGAAAATTCAGATAAGTTGCGCTCCTTTAACCGGAATAATTTTAGTTTTACCAATATTTATTCTGGAATGAAAGTTATCAATATTTTGTATTTTAATCTACATATATTAATTTTTTGTCTCTGTTGTGCAAAGCTACATATCAGCGATTTCCGCGATATATAATACCCAGCAGACAGAGCCCATGTGATTGCACTAGCTTTCTGCATACATAAAAAATCAAGTCAGTATATTGGGAGATTCATTATGCGCAAAATTTTTATTTATTGTACGTAGAGCCTTGACGAACAGAGCAAATCTTGCTATTAATATCATAAAATTGTAGATTTGTATTTTATTTATTTTGCTCACTTCTTCAGCCGCTCATCGTCATTACATGTATAATTCTTTTTTACAGCACTTTTAACGCGCTAAACTCATGCACCATTCGTCATCATTTATTGTCTTTTATTCTTCTTGCCTTGCATATAAAATCATTAAGCTTATTTACAGCAATAAAACAATCGTAGTTGGGGATCTTAAATTTTAAGAATAATTTTTTTTTAGAGAAATCTACAGCCAATATCGAAGCATTGCTATTACAGTTTTTAATGGATTTCTTTTTGTCGCCATTGCAAAGTTCAAAGGAAAAAAAGCATCTGTTAGAATACATAGCCCTTAACCAGTTTGCCACTTTCGCTATCAGCTCTAATCATATCAAGGCAGAGACTGACAAACGCAAGATGATAGCGAGGGAATAGGGGATAGAAAGGAAGCAAAAATCTTTCCCCGATCGAAAAAAATTTACTAAAGTTTAAAGGGGTCTTACACTTGCCCAAGGAAGAGAGAGGATGTGATTTAGAGAGACGTGACTACAACGGTCAGAGAAAAATTATAAATATATATTACGATTAAATTACGTGCTCCTTTATGTAACATTGGAATCGGAAAAAAAAATCTTTTTTTTTTAATTATGGCTTAAGCATGATGATAAAATAATGTTCATAAAATAACGTTTCGAGGTATTTGGAAGCTGGAACTCAGCGAATTTTAAAGGTGAGTTACTCGATGTAGACGTAAATCGAGAGTATCAATAGATTACAATAAAGTAAACAAGAGGTGCGATTCCATGCCAGGGGTTATGCAAACAGCTCTAAGCATTCTAAATTAAGGAGCAAAGACGTTTATGTCCGCATGTTTACCAAAGGAAAAGTCGCATGATTTATATTCGTTGCCTCTCTCTATCTATCTCTCACATTCCTCTGTCTTTCTTTCAGTCTACATCTCTCTCTTTCTCTCTTCCTCTGTCTCTCTCTCTCTGCCTTTCTCTGTCTATCTCTGGTGCTATCTTTCTCTGTCTTTCATTCTTTCACTCTCTCTCTCAATGGATCACCTTCTTCTTCCATTTCTCATACTCCTTAAAGAAATCATATACGTATGAATGAATAAAAGACTGATTCGAGTTCAGAGAAAAAGTTTTTGCTGCATAAGTGATGACGTTCATGTTGGATCTGGATAAAAGTTACAAAGAAAAGAGGAAAAATAAACAAAGGATTCGTCGCGTAATATTCTAAAATCAAGGCTATGAGATGCGTGCTTCTTTTGAGAATTTCCTAGCTCCTTGAAATTCTCTAGAAAGCACGCATGTTACGCACTTTTGTTAAATATTTCCATTTCATGTGTGATCATCACGCATGTTTACATTTCTTAATGACGGAGAGCTCTTCAGTTCATTCATCGTAAGAGGAAGTATGCAAAATAATGGTAGGTACATACCGTAATTCTCGGAATTTTTTTCAACGAAACAATAGCTTTCTGCGGTGTGGGGGGAGGCGATACATGAGTTTCAAATCCCGCCCTTTTCGTTATTCTTATTTTTAATCGTCAAATCGAGTAGTTCTCTTTATGATTCTGCATAGTTGTAGATCAGCACGGCAGTATAGTGCCGATCGCTATTATTCCAACTAGAAACATCCACAACGAATATTTTATAATACCTTAAAGGAGGTCTCCGGCGAATTAAACGTGTCTCGTTTCTCCGCCTTTTTATCAGGTTGAGCTAAAAAATTTCGATTGCAAGTGTACCGAAGTCACAAAAATCCCTCTACCCAGAGAAAATTAACAGTATTCTCTACCCCTCACGTCCTTTGATAGAGGTAATATTTAAAATTCCCTCCATTATCAAAAATCTTAAGACAAAGCCACGTGGCCGACGAGGCCATTAGACTCCTATACTAGTAACGCATACATACATACTGTGGGCGCAAGCGAAATTGGCAGGGTATTTCTCAATAAGTCCGCTCCCAAGCCAAATGTGTAACCAGAAATTTCTGTGGAGAGCCGAACTTTTTACATTCATATCTGTCAAGGACTTTGTGGTATTAGTTTTCCCTTATGATCTCCCTTAATTTAGAGAAAAATTGTTGAGGGCAAAATGGTATACAGAAATTCTTACTCTCTCTCTCTCTCTCTCTCTCTCTCTCCCCCCTCTCTCTCTCTTGTGTCTCTCCCAGCCTCTCTGTCTCGATCTCACTCTCTCCCTCACAAGCACAATACTCATCTTGCCGTCTCTATTATATTTTTGGAAGATGTATATTATTACTATAATTAATATTTACATCCAAGTTGAGCCAAAGTCGTACTTGCTATGTCCGCGAAAAATCATTCAGAACTTCTGGCGCGGAAAGTGTTGCTGACGAGTTTCTTCCAAAATTTTTTTAAGCTAAATCACGGGTCTTTGATTTACACATTTCATAGAGCAATATGTTTTTTTTTTTCAAAAAAAAAACGTATCGCTCAAAAATTTTCATAAACTAAATAAATTAATCTTGTTATACATTTTCACGTGATATTTATGTTATAAATGCGACTGGGCTTCTTTTGTCTCTTCCTCAATTATGTTATGTCAATTCCTTCTAGAAGCATGCGACTCCTTTCTACTTCCTGGCTCCTATTGGCTACCGTAATCTTCAGTGCGATGGTTTATGGCGCGTCAAATCCGAGTAAATATTTGCGTTAAGAAAATTGTCCTATTATATTGTTTTGAAGGGGAGGATACCGCTGAGATTACTGTAAAATTGCATGCATTTCCAGAGCAAATTTAGAGATGCAGAGAGTGTGAAAAGTTTAGAAGCACAAAACATGAAACAGAACATTTTAATATGATTTTTATTTGTATTTTTTTTAAATTTCGCTCTGCGCTATTAAATTTAACTTCTAGCAGAGCAGCATAAGAAAATGGCGATACCTTCGACCGTAATCACGCATTACGTCGACTGCGGGCCGATTCGGAAGATATTGCGTACGTTAAATAAAAATTTCAAACTATGTATAAATGTATACAGTATTTTCTCTATTAATCCCCCCTTTTATAAGAACCCCCCCCCCTTTAATAGTTGCCCCCTTTTATAATGTAATTGAAAATAAGGACCTCTCCCTCTAGTAGAATCCCCTCCCTCCTTTCAATTGTGCCCCCCCCCTCTAATAGTCTCATACCTCAGCTCGAGGAGAGCTACATACTAAGTTTCTACCTCGAAGAGGTCCTGGAGGCATGGGATGCTCTTCCAAATGAATTGATTTCAAATTCATTAAAAAGTAATGGCAAAAGGGGTATTCCAGAGATGATTCCATTGAAGTCGAGATATTTGTTTTTAGAATAAAATTTAGTAATTAAACTTTTCGTGTTAAATAATAGGACCCCTCCCTCTAGTAGTACCCTCCCTCGCAAGATTTTGACAAATATGCAGTACCTCAGAGTACTAATAGAATAAATAGGGTTTTATAAATATGTCTATAAGATATATATATATATATATATATATATATATATATTATATTTATCTCAAATAATCGTAATATATGCAACTTTGTTAACACATTTTAGGTCGCTGCACGAGTCCAAATCTGACCGGCCTCCACACTCACATATACGCCAGCCTTGCCGGAAAGAAGATCAACAGCAGCGCTTTTTGTCCATGTTAGAGTTTCATTTGAAATATCTATGCGCGCAAATATGGATAAAGGTAAGTTTGATGACACATAAATGGTAAAATTCGCTGAGTCCACCATTACGCGGACCGCGTTTCTCCTTCATATAATTACATAATTATCAGATATTTAGACCGCCGCTTCATCGAACAATTTGGCGGACGCCTCCGTTACATCTGTTGATGTTTCACGAATCGGGCCACCAACTCGACGTCGGCCTAGAGTGACTGGCTAGACACAATTTAAAAGAGCCATAAACCCACTTTTAAATTCGCGCTCTTTCTAACGAATAAAGCGCGCGAGAATATGTACAATCTTGATTTAAAAAAATGATTAAGGTAGAGAGTTGACATACATATATGTATGTTGACGTATACGTCTGAAGTCATTGCTGTCTACAAAAGGATTCATATTTATTTTGTCTTTGTTTATTAATATATTTGCGACCATTTTGCATAGCGAAGATAGTAATCGTACATTTATTATTATTTCTAACATTAAAATTTTGTTGTTGCGCTGGATCCGTTGAACACTAATTGTGTCGGATAAACTTCTGGATTGTTATTTAACAAGTAATGGGGTGAAAAGCAAAAATCAATAATTAAACAATTACCTATCAGTTTGCTGCAAACTTGCAAACAGATACGTTGGTCTCACTTGCTTACAAAAGTAGTCGAACAAAATTTTTCCCTATCGAAGCTTGACTTTTTTCCCTGCTGCCATGGAATGTTGTATTGGGAGCAAGGGTGGGCAAAAACCGGCCCGGACCAGGCCCGCTAATGTATATTAGGCCCGGGCCGGGCCGTAAAATTCACCAGCGGGCCGGGCCGGGCGGCGGGCCGCCCACCCCTGATTAGGAGCTACATATGTATGTCGTCTAGTCCACAGATTTCACAAGGCATTCAAAGGACGGTTATAATGGTTCTGTACTCGCTTAAATGCGTTTAATCCCATTATTGTATTTACGTAGACATATATATCTCAGAATATTAAACATTCGTGGCAGCTTGTCAATACAAGTTAATAATCCTATCTCTTTCTTCTCGTGATCGTTTGGTTGCGAAAGTACAAGTGTTTAACACCTGCAAGATGCGGAAGAGTTAGCCAATCAGCTACATTCTAGGCCATAGAGGTCAGCGCAGGCAAAATGGAAAGAATTCGCGCGCGAAACAGAGAGAGATGTGAAACAATGAGTTCGGAAAGAGAGAAAGAGAGTGCGACGAGAGGACGGAGAGAAAGAGAAAGAGAGAGAAAGACATATAGAGAAAGAATGGGAAATGTTCGGCCAACAACGGAAAGCAGGTCGCACGCAACAGGCCATGCCGCCCTGCATTCCATCTGCGAAACATCATCAATGTGATATCGTTCGTACCAAACTATACTCTCACGTGAGTAAGCCAATGCTTGTAGAAATACGTCGCCCAACCCTGATCTCTCTTTCTCTCTCCATCTCTCTCTCTCTCCCGATTCAGCCGACAGTAAGCGAGTAAAGACAGAGAAAGAAAGGGAGGGAGAAAACGTTGACTGAGGTGAGAGACGAGTAGAAAGGAGCAGAACGGCCGTTTATGAGATAAAGAAAAAACTGAATGAGATCATGGAATCAGATATGGGAAGCGAATAAGATGGAAGGATAGAGAGCGAGAGAAAGAGAGACAAAGAGGGAGAGAGAGAGAGTGAATAAAGGAAGAGAGAAAAGAGAGAATTCAGAGTTCGCCCAAGAGGAAGCAGCATTCTTAGCGTCCTGTTGGCGGCTAATGCACAAAGATAAATGGGCCATGTGCAGCGCTTGCGATGTATGGATGGAGATATTTTTCCTTGAGAGGATTAGAGCTGGGTGAAGAGGGGAAAACAGAGAGAAACGAGAGGGAAAAGGGTAGAGCAGGAAGTAGTAAGAAGGAGAGAGGGAGAGACAGCGAGAGAGAGAGAGAGAGAGCGAGAAAGAGGTAAGAGAGAAGGGTCTTTTGACCACCTTGCAAGTAATAGGGCAATAGAGCGTTCAAGAAAGGAAGTAAGAATGAGATAGAGAAAAAGAAAAAGAAAGAAGAAAAGAGCGAGAGTGCAAATTGCATGCATTCATAGTCGACGTGATCAGTCCGCTGAACAGAGCATCTTCGATAGCACCACGAAATTATTTAAGGTAAAAGGTCGCAAAGCTCAATGGACATTTTGATCTCATGTGACACTTTGGTGGGTGTTGTTATTTTTTTGCGCGTTTTATGGCGTAAAGCCAAAATTATGAAGAAAAATAATAATGAGAATATTATATTTCGCGGTTTAACCCCAAAACAAGCTTTAAAATAATTATAATATAATAATATTTCGCGGCGTAACTTATATTATTATAATTATTAATATTATATTATTATCATGCATGAAGAATTTCTAGTTCCAATCACAGAGCCGATATCAAGATGCGCGCATCAATGGCGATGATTCTTCTCCTCTCGCTGGCCCTCCTGCCACTGATCGCTGGCGGCGGCAATTCGACAGATTCTAGCGAACGTGCCGTTGCAGCGATATTATCAGCGCCCACTTCTGACTCCGACACGGTCAACGGCACAACAAAGTACTCTTGTCTACAACTTCAAGTTCATTCAAAAACCTTCTACAAGCGTGCGAATTCTGACACTAAAATTGAAGATATGTTGCTCTATTTGTTGTACGAAAGCATGAGAAAGACTTTTCCCTACTTTCAGCTCAACATCAGACGAGTTCACGTTTGAGAACGGTGAAATGAAACGCAAGTTGGTGAGAGGTAAGCCAGTTTTTGTGTCATTCAAATTTTGTAGGTCAATTGATCCCTGAATGATATATACAAAATAGCTATTCGCTTTTGTCTTTATTTATATCTATTTATTTATCTCGGTTATGACGACAAAACACTGATGGTGAGAAAATATTATATATTTATAGCCAAACGATCTTCGTCGTCTTCAAGCAGTACTTACTACGTGAACTGTGGACCGATTCGCCGCTTGTTCCGTAAGAAGCTAATTGTTTTTCTAAACATTTATTTTTTCTACTATTGTTTACACTTATTTTGTTTGAAATTGAATTTTTCTTCAAAAGATATTTTTTTTTCAATGCAATCTCATTGCTAGGCCGCTGCTCGGGTCCGACGCTCATACGTGCCGATGTCTACAAGGCGTACAAGCACTATTATTATGGCGGATACGGAGGCTACTTTTATCCGTACACCAGCTATTACGGCTATTACAACAACAACAACTATGGTGGATACGGGGGATACGGCGGATACGGTGGATATTATGGCCAGAGCAACAGCTACTGCTCTTGTCAGTTGCAAACAAAAGGAGAAGAAGAGTTCACACAAACGTATTAAAAGTCGAAATTAATTTGTTTAACACTAGAAGAATGATACGTAAACATTTGAAGAAAAAAAAACAAAATAGTTTACAGACAGCCAATTCATCGACTACTACGGCGGCCGCGCCCGCTACTACTGCTGCTGCGGCGGTGCAGGCTGTAGCTACCAGTTCGATAGCTGCCAAGTCGCGTACGGTGGCAAGAAATAAGCGGCATAGTCATTTTAATTTAGAGTTTCATCGATTTGCTCTCGCAAAAATTAAACAAAGATATATTTTACGAATTCGATTAAATTTCCTTTTTTGGACTTTTACTGTAAAGGAGTATACTACATACATACATACCTATATAGTTTTTTTTTCTGTTTTGCTTTCTTTTCTTGCAACGATTGGTGCCACGCCCATGATATTTATTGACTCTTCTCGCCTCATATTCTTGAACGAGGTTAATGATTAATGATAACTCTGGCTGTTCTACCACTATAATGACTATGTGAACCTATATGTATACAACGATTGGCCAGCTCGGCCGTGATATTTATTGATGCTCTTGAAAGACGTTGACATGTAAGGCCGATGGGATTTTGGCGAAATTTTCTCTCGTTATCCTATGAATTTCACGTGCTAATAAAGATTTCAGTTTACTATTTATGTTGGCACTTTTAGTGTAAAACATAGAAGGAGAAATTGAAATCGAAAGCGAGAAATCTAAAGAGAAAAAGAGTAAAAGACAGCAGAATATAAAAATCGCTCTCGTTCTGGCAGGCAACGAGAGAGGAAGAGAATAAAAGACGATGCGAACTTTTGAACGCTGTCCAAGAAAGTAATTGTGATGAGGAAAGGGAATGCAATCAATGGAAGAGTGCGAAGATATTTTAAGGGGCACGAAACCCGACTGTAGTCTATTTGAATTTCCCGATTATCGAACAGGCGTCTATTACATACATATATTTCTAACACGTTTTCATTCCTAGCCTTAACTCCAGTTGAATGTGCATATTTAGCAAAGATAAGTAAGATGCGATGTCCGTGTTGTACTAAGTGGACAAAGAGCAAGTAATGCACGGGTTTTTAGACACAATCTTTGCACACTAAATAACGGCTAACACATGCATGATCTGAGCCTGTTCTTCTTCCTTGCATTATACAGGATTAAAATATATAGTACACATTACGGACGCTACTTTCCATGCGCATAAAATCACCTAAAGTTTTAGCGCTTCAAAGTAATCATACATATGCCTGATGAGAAAGTAGATTATTCGGAAAGAGAATTTCACTAGCTGCATATCATGATATCAAAATTGAACTTTATTTTTTCATGATATTTATACATTCTTCATTAAGAAACATCTCATTTGAAGAGTTTGACGAATTTGCAGCAACCTAGACTATTGGCGTTTGGTACAAACTAGAACTGCTCGATTTTGAGCATTGTGGTCGCGCTTGTTCGCTGTTCTAGTCAGACGGAGATTCGGCATTCGCTGAATTGGCGAGAAGAAGGAAGAACAGGCGACTGGGCAGCTAATGCTAAGGCCATCTCGAGCAGAGATCCACATCGGAGAAGGCGAACAAAGCGGACAATGTGAATGATACAATAGGACTGCACAAGCGAAATTAGCGGGGGTCGGTGGTCCAGAAGAGCATTGAATGAAGCAATAGAGAGAGAGAAAGAGAGAAAGAGAGAGAGAAAGAGAGAGAGAGAGAGAAAGAGAGAGAGAGAGTGTTAGAGAGAGTGCGAATTCAAGAGACGGAGAGTGAGTAGTAGAGTGGTAGAGGCGACAATTAAGAGGAAAAGATGACGTGACTCGGAATCGCTGATCAAAAGTGTCCTTCTGCTAAACAACGCACATTTCCTAACGTTAGGGTATTTAATTCCAATCGTCTGTGGTGCAACAACACGTGTGTGTGTGTATTTTCTTCCGTTTTGTAGTGCTGCAAGCCTTCTTCTCCTCGTTCACTTTCATCGATCAGTTTAATTTCCATTCTTTCCCATTCAAAACTATATTTCAGAAAATGCTTCCTGCCCTGACTCTTTCGCTTCTTGTGCTCCTCATTCTCACACAATTCGCACTTGGCACAGGGAACCACTCGCTGCCCGAAGAGCCCTCCAATGTACAAGAGAAGAGTGTCGCTACCGAAGGGTGCGTGATATTCATTCTTGTGAAGTCAAGAAATGACCAAGCTCGTTAACTTATAATAGAACAGTAAACTTTTACCGTACGCTTTAACGCTGAAAGCTCTCTCAAAAAAGGTGCCTCCGCAATTAGCAATTAAGCATTACACCCTCAATTAATAATGCTGTGAGACAAAATTCTTTAGATTGTCGTCGTCTGAATTTACGTTTGAAAACGGCGAAAAGCGACGAAGGCGAACGAGAGACAAAGGTGATTTTCTTTTTGGTGATCGCACTCCTTGCAATGAGTTTTTTTTAAAATAAACATATCTCGAGTATGCAGTAATCGGCTTTTACGCGTCAAGGCCTTTACGTATGTCACTTTTGATCTACAGGTGGAGATGAGAAATTACAACTCGTTTGCTACCTGGAACAAAAAGGAATGAAATACGCTTTAGCGCAAAAAAAAAGAAAAATGGAAAACAAACACACCCCTTGCAGTCATTTAGTTCATAATAACAATTTACATTTGTTGTAGTCACATTGAAGTTTTAATAAATAGTAAGTTGGTCTAGTAAATAAAATTTATTTTCTAGAAAAGCGATCGGGGAGCGGTGGCGGCGGAGGCGGTGGCGATGTCGGCGGCGGCACTTCTGGAGGCGGCGGTGGGAATTCGGCAGGGGGCGGAGATAACTACGCCAGCTCCAATGACTACACTTACACTTACATCCCATCCTACAACTACCTCTACATTCCGTCAGCGACGAGCAGCGCCAGCAGCTATTACGGACGATACTACGGTGGAGGTTACGGTAGCAATTATGGACGATACTACGGTGGTTACGGCTACGGTGGCTATTACAATCCGTACGGTAGCTACTACAGTAACTATTACAACTACCCGTCTAACTATTATAACTACTACAACACGAACAGCCAGCAGAGCGGCGGAGGAGGCTACTACTGCTCGTGTAAGTACATAGTTTGAGCGCATTTGATTGATAGCACTTGAGAAAAAGATGCAGAGACATGGGTGTTTCATTGTAACCTCTTGTTGGGATCTAGTAGAGAGAAAGAGAGAGGGTGACTGAGAAAAGAGATGGAAAAGATACAGAGAAAATTATTTCATTTTCAGATGCCTAATTAACTCTGTTGTATTAAGCATTGAAAACAAACAATCGTGGAAGATAATTAATTCCCCTGTTTCAGACTCCCAGTTCATCGACTACTACGGCGGCCGCGCCCGCTACTACTGCTGCTGCGGCGGGACGAGCGGCTGCACTTATCAGTTCGACAGCTGCCAAGTCTCGTACTATGGCAAGAAATAATCTGACCACTCCTAACATTTTGTCTCTATCGAGAAGACAAAATGAAATTGCTACGCCCATCTAAAAAACCGCTTGACGCTCTCCTCGAGGAATTAAAGTGCAAAAGCACCTTTATGTATATTTTTTTTATACTAAAAGAGAATCCACAATTTCGGCGATTCCTTGAAGTTCTGTGTATCCTTTTAAAATTACCGAACAAAATCGCTTCAGATGGCAACTTAATTGTTTTACATTTACATATTTTCTCGCTCTATCAAGACTTGTTCACGATTTAAGGCAATAAAAGTATCTTGCAAGTTTGTTTTGGCAACGGTTGTGTGCGATGCTAAATAGCCGCTCCGCCAGTAGAGCGTTGCGAACGAAAGCGGCGGAGAGAAACGAGTTCGCAGAGATTCATATGATATCTGTCGAGAAACGGGCAGACTAGGAGAGATTTGGTAAGAGGCAGGAAAAGCGAATGGAGTTTGCACAATTTGATAAGACGAAGAAGAAAGGGACGGCTCCGTGAATACAATGGAGTTTTGATGAAAATGATAGAGACTATGGCGGGAGATAAAGATGAAAGTTCGGGATGGAGAGAAACAGCGCAAAGGAGATTGGGTAGGGCGTGGAGCGAGAGTGAAGGTATTCGAAACTGCATAAGGGAACAGAACATGGAGAGGAGGATGAGAAGAGAATCACAGAGAAGACGACGAGAGGAGTAAGGAAGGATGGTAGAGAGCAGTAAGAGGAAAAGGGAAGTAAAGAGAGCGAGCGACAGAGAGAGAGAAAGAAAGTGAGAAATAAATGGAGTAAGAGAGAAAGAGAGAGACAGCGAGAGAGAGCGAGAGAGAGAGAGAGAGAGAAAGGCAGAGAGAGTAGCGCGAAGTTGGTCAAACGGATAACATCTGCTGAAGAGAGCTACCTCGCAAGTATTTGAAGGTAGTGGGAGACAATTAAACGGTTCAACAGTCAAGATGATCTCGTGTTTTCTATCGCATTGCGAACGAAAGTTCCGTGTCGTTCCATTCAGTGGACCAGCGATCATTTTATTTATAATTGATATTAAATGCTAATGTATTATTTGTTCTTATTTAATATTTAAAAAAGCATTAACATTTTAGTGACTCTTAACGCTATGCTTGCTTCCACTGTTTTTACACAACTTCTCCTGCTTTCCTTGGCACTTCTCGTGGTGGCCGAGAAGAGGAGTACTACAAAGTGCATCAATGCGAACAACAAATCGACAAAGTCTGGCAGATATTTTTTCTTCACTTTTTTTTGCTTACTATTAAAAAAAAAAGTTTATATGCTTGCGCTTATTCACAAAGTAAACAGATATACATACATATGGACAAAAAAAGCAGTTTCTACAATGATATTTTCGCGATTGCTTAGGCCATCGCAGCGCGAATTCACCTTTGAACACGGAGAAAGGCGACGGAAGCGATCGGCTAGTAGAGGTAGGCAAATTGTTCTTTTAGCAAATATTTCGTAGCTTTTAGCGAATCGTTAGTTCGGTTAAAATTTTCTGCAACCATATTTTGAATGTAATAGTATCCTTTCATTTTCTTATTTTCACAGTGTTAAGATTAAAGGCAACAACTTCAACGTCAAAATATAGTGGTCGTATAATTACTAATATATAATTCTGGAGAGAGAAAAAAAGAAGAATATTTTCTAGCAAGGCGAGGCGTATCGTCTAGCGCGGGCGGCGGGGGCGGGGGCGGAGTGACTTCGAGTGCGCATGGTGGTGGAGGTGGCTACACGTCTAGCGCGCATGGTGGCAGTGACCGGTGAGACAACGGGAACATTTTAAGAAGGCACAATTTTTGGGACAATTGCAGAAGTGACAATTGTTCTTCAATTTTCAAGTTAAGGAACATTAATTCGGGAGGAAATTTTTTTAGAGACAATTTCGTTGACAATTAGAAGGGCCTTGTATGGGTACTTGTTGGAGATATGAACATATGTACATAATTTGGTTTAGGAAACTTTAGTCACAATCCTGAGCAATAATGACTTTTAATCTTGACAATTTGGTCGACATTTACAGGAGTGACGATCATTACGCGTATCAGTCATGGTCAACATGGGACATAACACCTGTAGACACCTTCAGCACCAGCAGCTCAAGTAGTTCGAGCAGCTACTATGGAAGATACTACGGAAACAACTACTACGGAGGATACGGATATAACGGCTATTACAACGGCTACTCGTATCCCTATAATAACTATTACAATTACTACAACCGCAACTACTCGCCATACAACGGCTACTACGGAAACTACTATAATGGCTATAATAACAATAATTACAACAACAACTATAATGCGTACTACCAGCAGAACACTTGCTCGTGTAAGAATGTTTACTTTATTCAATATGCTTTCAATTTATGGTATTAATTACAAAAGTATTGAAATGTAACTATCATAGTAGACAATTAGTTAGTCTGTTTCAGACAGCCAGTTCGTCGACTACTACGGCGGCCGCGCCCGGTACTACTGCTGCTGCGGAGGCACCACCGGATGCACTTATCAGTACGACAGCTGCCGGGCTGTGTAAGCTTGGAAGGAATTGGCGGAACCATAAAGAAAATGAACGACTTGACCGGGTCTCAATGAAAAAAAACCTTGTGAATAATTCGATGTTGTCCTCTGTTGCTACGATGTCCCACTTGACTGACCAAAAACCAAGCTCTAAATGTTGTATAAGGACGTGCTAAAATGAATTCGCTCTTCTCTACTTCCTTATTGAGCTGTTGTATTATAGCGCTGACTAAGCGACGTCTGAAGTATGCCAATATGGGTTTTCATAAAGGAATACGATGAATTGTAGGTCACACTTAAAACAATATATAAATGAACCTGACAATGAGGGTTGATAGGTCGAGTGAGAGGGAGAGAGAAAGAGAAAGAACGAGAGAGAGAGAGAGAGAATGACAGGATTAGAAAGCGAGAGAAAGCGAGAGAGATAGAGAACCAGAGATCGAAAGAGAAGGAGAGAGGAAACTTATGGTTTGAGATCAAGGAAAACGGGAAGAGATCCTATTTATCAAGTAGATTGATAACTACGACCTCGAACTAATCGTGATTCTCGTTTTCTCTGAATATATCAGCATAAAATACAGGTTACACATATCAAGTAAACGCGTACGTACATAGTAGGTCACACTTTATCACTAACATCAGTATTCCCATATGCGCTCACTGTTTTATCTATAAGAAGTACTTGTAGATCAAGCTGTTATAAACTAGCTTGTGTTCATCAGCATATTAATTGCATGTGTCTAATAAATAGAAGACTCTAATAAATATATTTTTCAAGATGCATGCTTCACCAGCCGCTTCTATTACTACTATTCATCCTTGCGCTTACTTGCTCCGCCGAGAAATCGTCAGAGCCGTTTAATATAATTATTACACAAAACACCCGAAAATGATTTGTAATATTAAAAAAAGACTATTGATTAAAAATTTTTTTAAAGCTTTTCTAATGACGCGCGCGAGATGCACCATTTAATGAGGCGGAAGCTGCTGCTGTTCATCAAAACAGGTAACACTATTACAACGTTTGAATTTTAAATTTTACCGCCCACAAGCATCCTCGTGACCACAGGAAAGCGGTCTCGAGATGCGCCGTGGATGGTGAGAGAGTGCACATCACGGATGATGCGGCCCATTCGACTATTGATCGGTTAGAGATATAAAACTGTTTCCTCCTTGCTAGAAAGCAACTGCTCAATTATGTTTTTTTCAGGTATAGATTTCAGGTCATAATTCTAAAAAAAATATATATTTTTTAGATGTCCAATCAGTTAAAAGCACTCTAAGGAACCAAAAACTCAATCCTGAAATACGCGCGTTTTGTTGATGCTGAGAGAGACGAGACTAGAAAATTGAGGGAAATGTCATTAAATTACGCCAGACTTCCATCCACCTTCATTTTTAAAAACGTATTCCTTTGAACTTCAACAATACGCTGCAACACATTTGTTTGAAGGTGCTTGTCCATCGGGAAGTTTCGCCAAGTTTCGCATTGATGAACCAACAACGTCTGCGTATTTTTACAGCAACAACGCTTAACGCAATAATCATTGCTATTGTAAGGACAGTTGATAATTTGCACGTATTTCAATGAGATGAGAAATTTCTTAATTAAAGTTTTAAGGATTGGAAGAGCGAGAGTGCGAGAGAGAGAGAAAGAGAGAAAGAGAGTGAGAGAGAAAGGGAGAGATTCTCATTTTGAGAGATTCTCATCTCGTTTCATTGACTTCTTCGCTGGTCGCGCGCGCTTCTACTGTTGCTGCCGAGATGGCAAAGGCTTGAACGGATGCACTTATCAGTTTGATGAGTGCCGGTCGACAATTTTGTAATGACATTTGTTATCTACCAAATGACAATTCATGCAAATATGAATTTAGTCCTTTTTTCACCAAATTATGCAGTTTGCACTCTGTATCCAGTGTATCTTTTAAGATTAATAAAAAATCGTATTGAACTATATAAAATTATGCATGCTGGTTACAAAATAGTAATACGGACAGTAACATAAAATGTTCGGAAAAAAATCGTACCGGCTGAAAGCGTTGCCGGAACTCGTAGATGGCCGCTGCGAGTCGGCTCGAATCTGTCGAGATGGTCGAGAGGCGACGAGACGAGCGGAGAGACATTTTGATTATCGACTGGGCGATTACGTCATGATGGCATCGCTGGCGATCTGCCAAGACAGAATAATATATATAAAGATGTATTACAGTGCTCGAATCAACTGTTTTGCCAATATAGAATGGAAAACTCGCGTTTTATTTGTAAATAAAAAAGAAAAATAACGCGGCACAAGTACAAGAGATCATGTGATTTAAAGAACCGGTACTACAATGGTCGGTAAAATTTATAAAGATTCCGGTTGAGTTACATTCTCCTTTAAAGTGAAAGGGGTAGGCTGGTAAGGAGCATATAAATTTGATAGACATATGTGCACAATAGAGCAACATTAAAAGCCAAGTAAGAAGATCTTTACGATGAATTTTGTTCGTCTGGCAAAGGAACATCAAACAACTCTAATCAATAGAGAGAGAGAGGGAGAGAGAGAGAGAGAGAAGAGAGAGAGAGAGAGTGAGAGAGATAAGTCGTGACGATGCGACAGTCAAGGTACATTGTGCTGTGGTTTTTGTCAATCATCAGCTTTTTCTTCATCTTTTTGCCTGGTTCCTTTTCTTCCACTTCCTCTCCGAAGCTGTCGTCACTCAAGTAGCCAGTAAGAGCGCATGAGAAACTCTCTGCATCTCTCTCTCCCTTTTCGCTCTTTTCATTTTTCGTTCGCTTTCTCTCACTAAATTTTTCGCTCTTTTCGCACCGCTATTTATCTCTCACACTCTCTCCTTGTCTCTGTCTCTAGATTTCTTCTTTTTCCGTGGATGTCGAAAAGCAGAGGATTGAACAGACCGAGAGAGAGAGAGAGAGAGACCAGAAAGGGAACGACGACGAGAGACGCGAGAGAAAGAGAGAAGGCCGCGGTGAACAGCGGAAATGCAAACAGCCTGGATATTCGGGATCTGGTGGGAGACAAAAAGTTGAACGAAGCAGCCAGTCAATGAATTCGAAGAGCAAGAGTGGCATAAAGTTAGCGAAACAAGAAAATGCTGAAAAAATTAATTAGATTCCATGGTGGAAGATCTGTCAAAAGGCTTAAATCAAATCGGTCAAAGCATTTCAATTCCTGCGTCTAATTTTTTTTATTATGGTATACTATAATATGAAATCTAGAAACACCACAAAATCACTAACTGAAAAAAACAATGCACACGTCACATTAATGGAATTTATTTCAAGCGTAAAGTACAACTTGTAATTGCAAGCTGTAATGCTATCTAAGAAAAAAGTGAAGCTTTTCTCCTTTCAGTATTATATTTCTTTTCATATTTAGTCAGGAGGGCCAAAAAACAGAGAAATTAAAGTTTTTTTGATCACTTAATTAACGAAATTATTTAGATTTTGACGAAATGAATATTTTCTAAACTGCGGAGTATAACTAACGGTGAATCCGGGATTGCAAGTTCCCGAAAAAAAAAGATCAAGCACATTCACACTAATAAACAGCAAGCACAAGGAGATCCAGGGGGGGGGGGGTGAAAGGAAGACGAAGAAGCAAGCATATGCCACAGCTGGGAAGAGCCGACACTCGATACATCTCTCGTTCTCTCATCTCTCTTTCTCTCGCTCATCTCTCTTTCTCTCTCTCATCTCTCTTTCTCTCTCTCATCTCTCTTTCTCTCTCGCTCCTTCTCTTTCTCGCTTACCTTTTCCCTCCCTCTCTAACTTCCTATCTTCTCCTCCTGAGGCACACTCGGTCATTTCTCTCTCTATCTCACTTTCTCATTATATCTTGTGCACTCTCTTGACTATTATCGCCCATGCCACTTGTTGCCCTCTTTTATGTGTTTCCCGTCTCTCTCCCTTGCTCTCATTCCTCTCGTCTCTTTCTCTCTCTTTCTCGCTCTCTCTCTCTCTCGTCTCTCTCTCTTGCTCTCTTTCTCTCTGTCTTTGCTGTCTCTTTTTCTCTCTATCTCTTTTGATCTCGCCTCGGGCCACAATATTCTGTCATTTCGCACACTGACAGCTCACTGAAACATATCAAATTCAGTATCTAGACATCCTCGTTCACCCATTTCTGCATTCATTCCCGGAAGCCTGATTTTCTTTACTTTCCCGGAAAGTAGGAGAATCAAAGGTATAGCCTTGCCTCAAGCTATGCCTCAGGTGCTCCATGCTTATGGGATAAAGATTGCTGATGGAAAATTAAAAACCAGGGACTTACATAATTGACTTCAGGCCATAGGAACCGCGGATTAAAAGGAAACGCAAAGTCTCTCCTTGGCCATTTATAGTTCTATGTGTGTTCCTAAAAAAAATAGGTGGGAGTTTCCAAACCTGAACAGATATTACAATTTACCGATCCGAAATAAAAGACCCACCTCGATGCTACGATATTTTTTTATTTTACTGGGTGACTACGGCCGGGGGTTTTCAAATTCAAATGTGGAAAAGAACATTTCGCAGTTAAAAAGAAATTTCATAAATACATCTCTTTTTCATAATAATTTGTTCATGAGCCAACAGAATCTTCTTCTTTACCTTCAGCCAGTATAGCCCGTCCTGTTTTCTCATTCGCTCGTAGATATCAAGGTCTTGCAACAGAATTCTTCCCGAAAGCTGTATTTTTTTTTAGCTCGCATGCACGTGCATATATAAAAAAAAAATTTCATATGTAAAATATGCGTACAAAATATACTTTTTCCCCAATATACATACATGTACTTTCAAATAGCACGTAAGCTAGTTCTTTCCACATTAAATGCAATCGTGCAGCTATAAAGTAGTTATAAAGTGCAATGTTAATTTTGAGTTGAGGCTTCCAGCAAAGTCAGTCTTCCTGAAATCACCAGCGACGAGTGGTCGCCTCGAGGGAATCTTCCCTTTTTTCATCCTAAGTTTCCGATCTACGGCGTATCCGAAATGGGGAATACTCAGGCTGTACGATCTTTTTATTGCTCTCTTTGAATCAATTATTTTGTCTAATATTTATATTCCTTTTCTTTTTCCTTCTCATTTATAGCCGGCAGCCCCTCCTGCCCCGCCTCCGACTACGGCTCCACCTCCGGCTTCTTTGTTGACTCCGGCTCCACTTCCGCCTTCTACCCTGTCTTCGGCTCCACTTCCGCCATCTACGTTGACTCCGGCTCCACTTCCGACTACTAATCTGACTCCGGCTCCCCAATCCGCTGCTCCTCCTCCAAGTGCCACAGATGCGCCCACTGCATCCTCCAATCCCCCCGCCGTACCCCCATCTCTATCTCCTTCACCTTCTCAACTCCCTGCTCCTCTGCCAGAAGTAAGCGCCGTTGGGGAAAGTGGAGAAAGGAATGCCAAGGACAACAACGAATCCATGTAGAGTCCAGCCGATTCTCGGCAGACTGAGCAGTCTTTAGAAGTTTGTCTTTCCAACGGATTCGCCTCAATTGTATCACCCAACATAGTATATATTTTTTTGAATTATAATTATCTTTTTAACAGGCTCCTTCAGTCGACTTCGCGAAGGAAAATGTGAAGAATACTATGGAGGAGATGAAGAATGTGGAGAAGAAAGAGACCGCTATAGAGGAGGCAAAGGAAGAGAATGTAAACTCTCCAGAACAGCCGCCTGATGCAGCAGCCGACGAAGGAATGAATTCGCAGGCCGCCCATGAAAAGGCGGGAATTTGAATCATTAAAATAATTTGCATTATTGCAAATTATTTTAAAACAACTTTATGACAATCTCGAAAAATAAGATTAATACTCTTATTTTTTAAGATCTCAATGACGAGGATCTCGTCAAGTAACACATCGACCACTCCTGTTTCGCCTGCCATTTCCGAACCGCCCGTTAGCTTGTCATCTACTCTGCCAGTGTAGAGTATTAAAAATATAAAAGAAGTTAAATAAATAAATATAGCAAACCAAGTGTTAATTGTTTAGATTCCTGGCCAAGCTGTGGTGGAGAAGAAGAAGAAGAAGAAAAAGAAAAAGTCCAAGAATAAGATGAAGGATGACGAAGAGGCAACTCTGGCAGATGGAGAGACAAAGGAAGACGAAAAGCCAGCCACGGCGTCGAGCGTCTCCACGGCGTCCACCCCAGCCACGCCAACTTCTTCAGTCTCTTTTTTACTCCTCACAAATTGCAGAATACTGTGATCAATATTTTCCTTGAGGCAACTTCCGTAATCGGCGAGAAGAAGAAAAAGAAAAAGAAGAAGAAAACAAAGGACCACAAGTACGCCGCGCGGTCATTAAAAAAAAGCAACATTAAATTCCGCATCATATTTTTTTATTTTTTTAAAAAATCAGAAAATTGAAATATTAATTGTAAGATATTTAAAATTTGAAAATTTCAATCTTGATGTTTTAATAAACATTTTCAGGAGAAAGAACGAGGATCTGACGGAGCTAGACGGCCTTCGTCTAAAAGAAGAAGGAAAGGAGGAAGGAGAGACGCCGGAGAAAGAAAAGGCGCCAAAAGAGGCGGCGAAGAGTCAGCCACGCGCCCAGCCGACGAACGACGAAATGAGCGAGCAGCAAGAGGGAGAAGCAGAAAAGAAAATGGCGCCCATAAGCGCCCCTTCGGTTCTCCATTTAATCACAGTCAAATCGACGATATTTCGTTATAACTCAATAAACATCACTCAATAAACAATCAAAAATAATGTAAATAAATATGAAAGAATATAAAGTACTAATGAATGTAACAATTTCTGTCTGCAGACTCCTACCTCGACAGCCACAACAACGGCGACCTCTTCTTCCAGTAGCAGTGCATTGAACACACCACCGAAGAGTCCGGTTCGTCATATTGGACAGAACCTATTCTGTTTGAAAAAGATCGCCAGCAAATTCATGTTTCAATCTTTAGGATGGAGATATCGGTCCCGACAAGAAGCAGAAGAAGAAAAAGAAGAAGAAGAAGGACAAAAAGTGCGTATATGGCTTTCTCCTTGCTCTCACTCAATATGGGCTTCGCCGCCGCTTTAGCTGTTTTTTTTTCTTTCAGGAAGAAAGGGTCTGACAACGGAGCCAACGAGAAAGAGAAGGATGCACAGGCACATCCATTTTTCTAAATAAATTATACTTTTCCTGCAGCATTATTCTAATAATATGTAATATCCTAAAACTAATTATATTTATCCAAAAAATCCTTTATTATTCATAAATAATCTTTCTCAATTGACGTTAAATTGATGGTGAGTAAAGTGCAACACTTCTGCATCTTCAGAATGGGAGCGAGAATGAGAAGGCCGCTGAGGTTGCTCATCCTGAGAAGGGCTCCTCGGATGCTCCTCCTCCTCTAGCGCCAGCCGATCCTTCCCTGCAAATTCCTCGTGAAGTGTGCCCTTCATTTCATTGTTTAATATTTTGTTCTTTTTTAAAATTAAATTTCAAAATGAAATTTCTTTGTGTTTCTAATCCTTGAAATTCTAAGCAGGATAACGTGGAGTCCTCCGCAACCACGACTCCAAGTTCCACTTCCGTGACGCCGCTCAGTCAAGCGTTCTTAGTCAGATGACAATGTCTTCTTTACTAAGAACTCAAGAAGAAAAGAGGAAAAAGAACTCTTTATAATGACTTGGATTCTTTCAGGATCAGGACACTCTGCCCATAATCTCCAAGCAGAAGAAGAAGAACAAGGATAAAAAGAAGAAAAAGAAGAAGAAGAAATTCGACAGCCTTCGGTTATTTTACTGAATAATATAGACTGGTGATATCTGCCTGCGGAGGATGAGTACGGTCAATGACATGAATTCTGTTGAGAAAGCCCACGGACATGCCTGAGAAGGAGGAAGGCAAGGAGGGAGGAGAGGGAGCTGGAAAGGAAGACGGGAATATAGTGCCTGTGCAGCAAGAAACTCCGGCAGAGCCGACGACTGGCGAAGATGTCGGTTAACGGCCTATTTCACTGTTCCATGCTATCTCTCTCTCTCTCTCCACTCTTTCTCTCTCCACTCTCTCTCTCTCCCTCTCTCTTTCTCTATTTTCCTGTCTCTCTATCTCTCCATGTCTCTCTCTTTATCTCTCCCTATCTCTCTTTATCTCTCCCTGTCTTGTATCTGTGTCTATCTTGTAGGCAGCCATACCAACTGGAGAGTCGACTGTGGAAGGTGAAGAGGAGGCGGTCCCCAAGAAGAAGAAGAAAAAGGGGACGGCCGGAAAAAGGCATCAATTTGTTTTCTCTCGGCCTTCAGAAATGATTTGCTCTCGCAGACCCTCTTTTTCTCTCTCTCCCTCTCACTTCTCGTTATCTCTCTCCCTCTCACTTCTCGTTATCTCTCTCCCTCTCACTTCTCGTTATCTCTCTCCCTCTCACTTCTCGTTATCTCTCCCCCTCTCACTTCTCGTTATCTCTCTCCCTCTCACTTCTCGTTATCTCTCTCCCTCTCACTTCTCGTTATCTCTCTCCCTCTCACTTCTCGTTATCTCTCTCCCTCTCACTTCTCGTTATCTCTCTCCCTCTCACTTCTCGTTATCTCTCTCCCTCTCACTTCTCGTTATCTCTCTCCCTCTCACTTCTCGTTATCTCTCTCCCTCTCACTTCTCGTTATCTCTCTCCCTCTCTTTACTTTTTCTGTTGCAGCCCCATCGACAAGTGACTCGAGCCATAATCCTCCCTTATGAATTAGTAAATAAATCCGGAAATTCCATTGGCATGTATGTGATAAATGTACAATAAATATCATTTTATTTTAAGGAAAAGCTAATTTAAAATTAGAACAATGTATGAGACATTACGTTGCATTCGGCTTTGAGTACGTTGTATGAGTCCATGAAGGACTACAATTGAGACAAGAATGTCATTAACGATGAGTGCACGACGCGAGCGCTCAATTACCGTTCGAAACTGCACGAAAATATGGGGGATAACCTCAGGTCACGAGAGAACGGAACACTCTAAAAGTACAGTACATCATAATTTTTCAGAAACTCTGAGCAGGATCGGCTTCGCCCACCCTTGCTACGTGCCTATCACAATTTGTAGAAGAAGAAAAAAAATTAAAAAGGAAATAATTGCTTTTAAAAAATCTGTGAAAAGCCTAATCTAAAATGAAAAAAAAATTCATTAAAAAATCCAAGGCGATCAGCACCGAACGAAAGGATGGCGTCACAAATGCATGATCTTCTTCTCGCTGGTCGACTGCTTCGTCGACTCCGATCATGTCCTACTTTCCGCTCTTCCTCGTTTACCTCTACGTGCCGCAGACCAGAGTACCTCTACATGGATCTTTATTTGTTAGTTTAGTTTTTTTTTACGAATTTAGCAAAATATAATACAATATAAAATAATAATAAAAATACGTTAAAATAGATGATAATGGAAAGAGATTAATGTTACTAAAGAAAAATGCAGGCCTACGTCGACCCGACCGTAACGGCCATTGATTCGTACCTCGCAGCGCGACCCGGAAGCGCCTCCGGGACGCCGGCGCCTAGTAGCAGAAATCCTGCGGCGACAAGCCGGCCGATGCCGCCTGACCCGTACCCTCCACTACCCCCTACTCGCTCCCCATTTAACGAATAAAGGAGATAAAGGAAATATCGAATAACAAAATGATGGGAAAGTTCTCACTTTCGTAATTGATAAGAAATGATCTTGTGATCTGACAATTTTCTGTTGTTCAAAAATACTTTCTCGAAGGGAGGAAATTGATCATTTATTATATTATTTATGCAAATGACGACCTTACCAAGATCCTTGGTGCCAACTTCTTCCATCATGCATCAAATCTCCAAGAAAGGCGAAGACTCATGGCGCTCCACGGAATCCATTAACCCGTTGAAATAAAGCGTTGATTGATTGATTAAAATGTAAAATGGCCTCAAAAAGAATGGCATAAAATATTTCAAAGGTCCCAAATAACTAACATGACAATATATATATATATATATGTATCTCAGAAATCGCATAGAGCAACAGTAAAACGTATGAGCCTTCGAAAATCATTCAGAAAAAAAAGCCATTCGATTAAGTCTACATCATTCAAAAGTTTAAAGCCTTCGTCATATAAAAGCTACCACCAATTCTCTTTCTCTCTCCCTTTTTGAAAGGGCTGTAGGCTGGACTCTTTTTATATTTCTTGATTTACTTTTCCCTTACTTTTTGTTGCCAAAAACGAGAATTGTATACGGGTCATGCCCAATTTTTTTCTTTGATCCCTGTAGATTCTGGGCTAGATCTGTGATCTCTATGTACATTCTAGTGTCCAGCTACCACCAACTCTATTTCTCTAAGGCTGGACTCTGTTTTTTTTGTATTTCTTGATTTACTTTTCTTTTACTTTTTGTTGCCAAAAACGAGAACTGTAAACGGGTCATGCATAATTTTTTTCTTCTGGGCTAGATCTGCCATCTCTATGTACATTCTAGTGTATAGCTACCAGCAACCCTATTTCTCTCTAACTTTTTAAAAGGGCTGTAGGCTGGACTCTTTTTTTTTATTTCTTGATTTACTTTTCGCTTACATTTTGCTGCCAAAAAAAAGAATTGGAGAAATAACATTAATGTTTCTGGCGTGAGCTTCGCAAACGTTTTAATTACAATTTCAAACTTTTCACTCCATCGACGTCCTTTTGAGAACGTACCGTAGGGTTTTAATTATGTTTAACAGTGTAGAAAACATGACTTCGATTTTCTCCGAAATGCCTGCTAATTGTAAGTTATTCTCCAGCCATGAACCCTCATCTCTGCGTGATATTTCGCTAGATTCCGCGAATAAAAATCATTTGCTTATAAAAAGAAATATGCGAATAGTTCGATTATTTGGCTCTTTGTCTTTTTTCGTTGGTATTCTGTTCGTTGTTTTTTTTTCACGGAGCTTTAGTCGATCTCAGATAAGATTGAATGTTGTAGGCAGCACTTCTCGAACGGACTTTATCACAATTCTTTCTTTCAAAGGGCCAGATGCCCTCTCAAGTCCGTTCCGGTCCTCTTCTTCAATCGGCTCTTCTCTCCACTCACGACACGGAGGGATTCTTAAACCGTAACATAATTTGAGTGGGGGGGGGGAACAAATATGCGAAAGAAATAGTCTATAAATAAAATGTAGACCTCGTCTCCGCCGTCCCCTCCCGCCTCCTCCCTCTTGACCGTATTCTTTTCACCCTCCTTTCCGCCATCGTCCACTTTCCATTTGAAGGCTGGAAGAAAAATATTTTAAAAAAACCTATTGTATCATCTTTAAACCTTTAAAGTTGTATCATCTATTTTTCTAACTTTTTTCTAAACCCAATAGAAACCAAGAACATTTTTTAACTTCTTCTTTAAAATACTGTTTCATTTCCTCCGCATTCACTTACTCACGACGAGAGAAACGACGTAGAAGAGGACGAGGAAGGCAATCGCGCCGTAGAAGACGAAAGGCGACAAAGTCTGCAATTCTTATCCTTTTTATATCGTTTATATTAGAATAATAGTTCTCTCTGATTGATTATGAAAATGAATATAATGTATATATGTATGTATATACATACATTATATTTCTATTCTTAAGGTATATTTTAAGAATTCTAGAATGATTCCAGCCGGGCCAGTCGACCTCATCCGGGGCAGTCGTTGTCAGCTGAATGCAAATTTATTTAGATATTTAAGATCTTTTAAAATATAATAAATACAGTAAGCTTGATTAATTCTCGTGTAACTGATGGAAGTTGATTCTGTGAAATGCATTATTCCATTGGAATTTTGGAATCGACTGTTTTTTGACTTGAAAAGAGGTGGCAGCATCGGGATAGAAGAAGCACTTGACAACCTCTTCCGCCGCCTTTTCTCTCTCAAAGAGCTTCTTCGCCTGTTCGACGGCCCACTTCTTGAACTCTTCCGCCTCGTTGCACAGCGCTTCGCCGCATGAACAGCGGTAGATCAGCGAGTCCGTGACATTGACGTCATTGAGCCTGCGGCAGTACGCTGCTTCGACGGCAGGGAAGCATGTGGCTGCCTCCGTGATGTTCACGAGGTTGGCCGAGCTGTCGAGGTTGACGAAAGAAGCGCACGACTTCCCACCGCAGTCGTTAATGCCGGCGCATTTCTGTAATATTTAATTTTATTTAATAAATAGTCAGCGAAACAGAAAGAGTGGTTTTTAGAAAGCAAGACTTCAATAAATATTCTAGCATTGGGTTGATAAGGTAAATAGCTAAAATATTTAAATTCAAATTATATGTATGTAGACAAACGAAGACGCAAGTTGGAGACGCACAAAAGGCTCCTTGCCCATTCTTTCCGCTGCTTCCCTCGAGAAGAGTCGACTGCCAACCGCGGGCGATGCGAGGTGAAATGACTCGGCTCCGAGCAGATAACACTCAAGTCTACTTCGGATCAACTTGTACTTTCACAACATTCACGTGAACTTTTCTTGATGAACTCACGACTACTTTGCTGGATGAAATTATAATTTAAGAACAGCAGAGAGTTAGCGTTCATTTTCTTCTGATCTCCTTTAACATTCCCACGTTTGAAGGAGAAACTTACTTCTTTGCACATGGATTTATATATATATATATATATATATATATATTTTATTCTGCCAATATATATATATATATATATATATATATATATATATATGTAAATATATATATATTGTCAGAATAATAAAAAAAACACTTATTATCTGAGATAACAATTACTGCAAGCTTGACCCTAGTACTCTGCATTAACGATGAAGCACGAGAGAAAACAAGGAAGAGCATCAACAAATGGGAGCTCAAAAGGTTTGAGTGTATGTACATAGTAGCTAGAGAGAAGAGAGAGGAGAGAGAGAGTGTGTGAGCGAGAGCAATAAAAAGAGAGAAAGAGATAGAGAGAGAGAGGGCAAATTCATAATTTTTTTAAGTTTCTACATTTAATTTGTTTCAAGAAAGATAGAATCCGATTTTCCTCCTTCAAGAATCCGATTTTCCTCCTTCAGATTCTTTTTAAGCTTGAAATACAAGAGTATATACATACATACTTATATACATACTCAAACTATTTTCGTGTTTGACATGCTCAGTGTGTTTTACACACAACTTTTAGTGTGCCGTCAGTTCGGTAATGATTTGCTTGAATTTAAAAATTCCAGGTGTACTGAATGCTCCTTTTGCTGCTATTAATGTCCGTTCTCATAATTAGTTCTAGTTTGATGGCAGTGCGTCTGTTATTTCGGCGCTTACTTAGACGGTTTAAATTGTGTGCGAAACCGTTTCAATCGTGACAAGCTGTGCCCGTCGTCATTCTTTGCCGCGTTTTGAAGTGGGTGTGAATGTGAAAACTTTCCTTTTCCCCCCTCACATAGTAGCTTCGGCTCTGTTGACTCCTCATTATTTCTCGTACGATCCTCCTTTTTTTTGTTTCGTGCTCATTCTGTGCCATTATTTTCATGGCTCATTGTGTCATTCTTGTCCGAGTGTGTGTGCTGTTGTTGCTCTCATTTGATAAGGCTTTTCGTGTGAATTGAATATCAATTATACGAGAGTGAATAGTTCTTTTTCTCCCTTCGTTGAGAGGCCAGAGATGAACGAACAGGTAGACGCCATGAATGCGAACGGCCAAGTTGACCGCTGCTTGATGTTGGCCGAGTCTTCCCGTACGTTTAATAACGATTACGGTGAGCCATTCCTCACTCTTCCTCGGCTTAATCGCTAATACAAAGAGCCAGAGCCATTAAATGGCTATTTCAACGAGTCGCTCACACAACTTTTTGTTCATGATGAGCGAAAATAGCTTTTCGCTAACTCATAAAAACGCTTAAAATGCTTCTTTTCAAAGTGTTCTTCACCATTTGTAATCTTTAGCAGAAGTTGATTCGGACGTGGAATGCCTGGATGACGACGACTCTGACTTCCTCGATGACTCGGACAGTCTTCCGGACTTCACTGAGAGCAATGTTGTAGTGAGTTTTACCCCATTTCTCTCGCGGTGCTCACGCCGCTTTTTCTCCTCTTTTTTTTAATGATTCTACCAGTAATCTGCTGAAACTCTTCTTGCAAGGTTATCATTTGATTTGATTTGACGATTATTTGATTATTGTCATTGGGAGCTTCTTTTCTTTACATTTTATTCTTTTCTTCCTTGCAGCCTCCGCCCTTTGCGAGTGGCTCGCGAACGACTTGAAGTTGCTCAACTGCAATTTCCGCCGCATCGAGGACACGCTCGGCATTCGTGCTGGATCTGTTGAGGTCTCTTGATTTCATGATAAGCAATATTAAAAACAATCCTTTCTCAAGAATGTTCCCTCCTATAATTCTCTTTTGTCGCTATTTATGCATATTTAATTCCCTTAACCTTTTTGTTTTTCCTTGACAGGAGTCACGGATCTCTGATCACAATTTCTGCTGCATTATTCTCAACTTCGACTTTACTGGACTTTCGGTGATTAAAAAAAACCTTTTTTTTCTTTCTTTTATTTTCACGTCATACTTGAAGGCTTATTGAGCACTTCACTGTTAATGTAACATTTACGATGCAATAATGATTTGCCTAATGTGACAATTACTAATGCCGTTATTTTGCCTAATGGAAAAATCTCCTGGACAAAATTCTTTTTATTTTTGTATGCAAATTTCTTTAAATTGCAAGCAACAAAAGGGAATTTGTTAATTTTTCCCTTACCTTTTAAGCCGTCGTTGCGCAAATACTGGGAGATGGAAGCCGATTACATTTCTATCAGGATGGACCACATCTGTCGAGTGCACTATCGTGCTGGACAAGGTTGAAAACCCAATATTAATTAATTCATTTTATCTTTTTAAATAATTTTGGGAATTTCCGTTCTTTTAAATCTTAATTTTTGCTTACTAAAGAAAGTTTTAAAAATTTGCAACTACCATTCTTTTCGAAACTCAAATTTGTTCGTCTCTGTGGTGGAAAAGCTACTGTACTCGGTTGTTGTTTTATTATTACTGTAATTTTTCAGATCGTCCCAAGTTTTTCGCAGCGAAGCCAATGGAGGAGCCCTCCGTATTCGTACTCGGGGAACAGCTCAAGAATGTGAGCAGCCCAAATTTGCATTTTTTATTTTATACCACACAAAATCCAACAGTTGAAAAGCGGAAAAAGTTTTGAATCCAGCAGTTGAAAAGCGGAAAAAGTTAATATGTTCAAGAAAATTGTTTTCTTAAGGAGAAAATTGTTCATTTCTCTATTATCTAACTTATGTATTTTTTAAGTTAAATTTTCCAACTGTAAAAGAAATGTTAATCAAATTTTAGCTCGCTTCTGATTATGCTAGCACGCAGTTTGCGAGCACTGCAAACACGAGCCACTTCCTCGGCGATCTATATGAGATGATTTGCGAGCGAATCAAGAAGGCTACCGAGTTAGCCTTATTCCCATCATTATTACAAACCAAACTATTTTGTGCTATTTTATCTACTTTGGTCGTTTACAGATAGTAATGTAATAAAAAATAGAGTACTTCCGAGAAACTCTTCGATTTCAGAGTAATCAAAAGGAGAAAAAAGTAGAACTCGCAATGATTTAGATACTGTATCATCTGCAATGAGAAGCTTCGTTTCGCGGGAATCATGCCTTCAATCTGTGACCGGCCCCTCTGTACTTATCAGTGTGAAGAACTCGGTTTGTTTATGGTTTTTTTTTTAAAATTTCAAGAGAAAAAGTAAGCATCGAGAAAAATGTATTCTTAATACTGTGTCCCAAAAAGGAAGAACATGCTTTCTCGCAGTAGCCGTGGCTTTCATATACATACATAGATACATATATGTATGTGTAAGAGACATACGATGCAATTTCAAAAAAAAATTGGCAAGAAACATACATCTAATAGAGTAATTTCTTATTTCTGAACTGTTCTGTTCACTTGATGACCATGCTGATGACTTTTTCCGGCTGATTTTCGGGGCTAAATTTCCGGAAGTTCCTCAAAGGAACTTGTGAAATGGCCTGATTGTTTTTTTAATACTAATAATGAAAGAAGTTCTGCTTCTTCTTCTCATTACCCCATTTGAGCCGATAAAAGGAAGAAAAAAAAGGATCCTTTTAGGAGAATTATGTTCTTATGTTTTGGACAAGTTTTTTTAATAGTGTACTTTAATAAACAATTTATATTTACAGGTCTTTTCGATGGTCTAATGATCCCTCGCGTTCCTGCGGATGAACTCGATCTTCTGTTCAGTCTCTTCAACGCTGCCAACGTATCCAGCCGTAGAGATCTCATTCTCACGCCAACGCCACAGCTTAGGTATGACAATTTTTTTTAAATTGAGGATAAAACGAAAATACTCTTTCTTGTAACAGTTATTTATTTATAAAGTACTGAATTTCCAAAAGAAAATGTTTGTGCAATGCTTGTATTTTGAAGTCTAAAACATATTTTTTTTTTAATTTGCATGAAATAATCCTTTTACTCATTTAGGGACGAACAATTCGAAGCTTTTGGCAACGAAATCAAAGTTATGAAGGCGAGCATGGACGAAGAGCTGGCCAAGGCAAAGACGCCAGCAACAGGCATTGGTGAGGAGGGGGATGGACTTTCCGGCCACGGCCTCAGGGCGCCGTGGGCGGAAAGTCATCGATTCTGCCATCAGTCATTTGAGCAGGCAAAAAGTCTTTATTTTGTTATGATTAAAGAAAAAAAGGAGAAAAAAAATGCGTTTTGCATCATTTGATTAGTTAAAAAGTTGGGGGGAAAGGAGAAAATTGGTCCATTCTGTTCGCCGGAAGAGAACAGGGCGCTTTGCTCGGAAGCCATGGTTTTAGTGAATGTTACAATTTCTTCACAAATAATCACGCCGTTGTTTTATCGATTAAGGCATATTTATTTCAGCAATTACCAAGGTGATCGGAAGCAAAAACTTCGGCTCGACTCCCAGGGGCTTGTTCGAGGGTCTCGCACGGAATATCCCATGCATCCGCTCCTTCATGTCCTCGCCTCAGGAATACCGTGAATTCCGCGCTAAATTTCCGGTCACTGGCAAATTCATCGAGTGGTTTGTAACTACCTTTTTTTGGATATTTGTGATCATTGTTAGCAAAATTTTTTTTATTAAAATAAAAATGATTTTAAATGAAAATTTACAAGAGGCGTAGTATTAATTCATTTGATTGATTGTGGGAAAATAAATTAATTGAGGCTCGTCATCACGAACAAGACGTACCTGCTTCGCGTGCCTGTAACGATGACACTTGGCTTCCTGAAGACTCCGTACCAATTCATCATTGTCGCGGACACGCCCTCCAAACAGGCAATTTTATTATTCTTATTTTTTTTCCTAAGAAAAATTTATAGAAAAAATAGGACAATAAATATGATAATAAAAAAGCAAAAGAATAAAACAAATAGAAAATAATAAAAAATTAACTAGAATTTGAAAAAAAAAAACTTTTTTTTACAGGAGCTTTTCGAAACGCGCAAAAGAGAGAACAACGGACAGACTCGCTTTCTATTCCAGTCAGTTTCATTTTCATTTTGAGAAGAAAAAAACAGTATATTAGATGGGCCGAGTTTTGAATGTAAAAAAAATTTCAGGTGAATTTTATCATACAAAAAAAATATATATGTATATAACCTTAAAAAATTGAAACAATAATGCGACTTGAATTTAAAGGCGAGATTTTTCTTGTGTTTCAGCGGATCTCCCTTCGAGAATTGGCACTCGATCATGCGGAATGGCCTGAAGGTCATGTCGGGGACAAAATTCATGACCACGGGCGCTGCTTACGGCAACGGCATCTACCTCTCCGACAGCGCACGGCTCTCGCGCGGATACAGCATGAGATATAGCACCCAGCAGAATCAGGTCTTGAGATTGAGAGGGAGAGAGAAGAGAGAGAGAGAGAGAGGAGAGGGAGAGAAAGGAGAGAGAGAGAAAGGAGAGAGAGGAGTGAGAAACAGAATGAGAAAGACACTACATTTCTTGTCCACCATGACGATGTTTCAAGACAGAAATTAGAAAGCACCCAGCGCGAAATAGTCGTTGATTTTATAGTGACTGGCTAGTTCTCTATCTCTTGATCTTTTATGGGCTAATTCGAGTTTTAGAATTTGAGTGATTTTGAATCTGAATTTCATTGTAGGCAATTTAACAAAAATATTTTATGATTCTAAAATTTTCTTGCAAAAAAGTTTAAAGATTTCTTCAGTAATTTAAATTAAAAGAAATAGTGGTTATGATTTTTTTAATTCTTTTATTTTTCATTTTTCCTTTTTTTCAGTCCCCTTGCAAACGGGAGTGCTGCTTGAATCGCCCACCACTCCCCGGCCGTTGCGCTTACGCCCTTGCAATTATTGAAGGTTCCTCTTTCCAATCAATAATTGATTAATTAATTATTACTCTAGTTAATTAGTAATTAAAGGAAGAATAGAAATGGATTGTTCGTCCGTAAGAACACGAGATGTTAATTGTTGCTCAATTGGCGAATAAACGTGATGAAGCACATATAGCATAGCATTAGCTTGTTTTACTTATTTATTTATTTGATAAGGCTAATTGTTATATTTTATTTTTTAGCTTCTTTGACCGAGAGAAGAAAAGTAATAATTTGGAAATAAATCGGTCGTCGTTTTAGTCGTCGATCACCCGACAATTCTGAGGCAGGGCTGCACGAACATCTTCGTGCTCGAGAATGAAGAATACGCGTCCGTGCGCATGCTTCTGCTGTTAGTTGACATATATTTGTTCTCCGTTCCGTGGAATCTGTTGATTCTTATTGAATTTACTCTACCTAAATGAATTTTAATATTTTCTCGTTTTGTCTTGAAATTTCGTCTTCTCTCTTTTTTTTTCGGCCTAAAGATGTGAACCATGAATTTTGCCGGTTCGAAAGTCAGAGCGCGGAGACCAAGGATTCGCTGTCCGTCGACGACGCGGAGCATATTAGAAATGTACGCTTTTTATCTCTGTAAATTTTTATGCCTTTTTATTAGGTATATATATAAATATATATTTTTATAATTCGCTTCAAAAATTTATTTCAAATAATTGAGCCAAAGGATGAAACATAATAATAATATAGAGAATGAGAAAAAAATTTATATATCCTTGGAAAATATATTAATACGAAAGTACATATTTCAGTTGGTGGATCACTTCAAGAATTCGCCGCTCGATCAAGTTTCTATGGAGTAAACTGCTTCATTCAAGATGTCCGTTGCTTTCGACGCTTACCTCATTTTAGCTATTTCTAGCTGATTTGTTCATTTACCCATCTAGATCAGTGAAGACTTTTTGTTAGGCTCTGTTACCGGTTGAATCCATTAGATGGTTTGTTTTAAACAGTTGTATTGAATACGGTGCGTTAAGCACAGATCAATAGTTGTTTGCAACATTATCGCTACTGTATTTGTTTACCGAAATTCCATATATTCACTTGAGTTACTCTATTTATCTATTCTTTTTCTCTTTTTTTTTTGGTAGTGGAGCTAAAGTTTTATTGTAGTTACTTAGTTAGGTGCCCAGCGAAAAGCGTCATTCATGCATTCATTCTGTCTCTCACTTAGTGCTCACTCAGATATCATTCCTGCGGCCATTTCATTGCACTCCAGAGATCTGAAGGATTCTTCCTTTCTGTTCTAACAAACTGGTTCAGATTCATTATTCAGTTGCGCTCCTCTAAAGTTTTACCTAAAATTGGAATGAGCTTCTTCCTTTGTTTCCACTTTACTGCCTGCTACCTAATATTGTTTCGCAAAGCGTGTTTCCACTCTGTTATTCGATTTATGTACATTGTTGTGCGATTTCACCTACGATTTCAAGTTGTTGAACTGTACACGATGAACGGAAGATGGAGAGTGGTCTGAATGTCACGGAGATGTATATCTTATATGAACAGTTCTGTGTTGCCTGGATGGACCGCATGGCAAAGATTGAATACCGCCGAGATGGAAGAGATGGTTGCCCCCACGCATGGCAAGGGCCTCGCAGAGGAGCAGGCCTCCAACTGCGTCTCCCACAACGAAAACCTGGAGCACGGTATGCAGGAGTGGCTCTAAACTACTGTATTCCTTTGTGTACATTCTGCTCGATATGGGCGGCAAAAAGAGTGATGAAGGTGAAACCTCTCCGTTGAGTTTCCAAGAAGTCCGCGTACACTTCGTTAGCTCGTCGAATTGCACCATCGATAGGGAATGTGTGCTTGCCTCAGCAAAGCAGACAGAATTATCTACTAATAATGCATATGGACTCAATGAAAGACAACTTCTCAAAAGGTAGTAAAATTAAATGTTAAAATGAAGTGCTGACATGTAGTTGGCTGGCAGCCATGAGAAGAGCGAAGGGAGGATGATGAGCAGCAGGGAGTGAGGATGCAGAGAGAGCAGCAGCCACCCGCTGCATCAGAGAGGCCAGCTCAGCAGCCAGCGACATTAGCAACGCCAGCTGCGGGTAATGACGGTTCACCAGACAGTCCACGGTGGATCTGCAGGGAGAGAGGGAGAGAGGAGAAGGAGAGAGAGTTAGAGGGAGAGAGGAGAGGGAGAGCGGGGTGGGAGAGAGGAGAAGGAGAGAGAGGGAGAGGGAGGGAGGGAGAGAGTAGAGGGAGAGAGGAGAGGGAGAGAGGAGAGGGAGAGAGGGGTGGTAGAGAGGAGAAGAAGATAGGGGTGGGAGAGAGGAGAAGGAGAGAGAGGGAGAGAGGACAAGGAGAGAGAGAGAGAGAGTGAGAGGGGGAGAGAGGAGAACGAGAGAAAGAGGCAGAGAACGGAGGGAGAGAGCAGAAGAAGAGACAGAGGGAAAAAGGGGAGGAAGAGAGGAGAGGGAGAGAGGGGTGGGAGAGAGGAGAAGGAGAGAGAGGGAGAGAGGGGAAAGAGAGAGAGAGAGAGGGAGAGGGAGGAAGGGAGAGGGAGAGAAGGGTGGGAGAGAGGAGAAGGAGAGAGGGGTGGGAGAGAGGAGAAGGAGAGAGAGGGAGAGAGGAGAAGGAGAGAGCGGGAGAGAGAGAAGGAGAGAGAGGAGAGAGGGAAGAGAGAGAGAGAGAGGGAGTGAGAGAGCGAAGGAGACAATTTGGAAGAGCTCTCCGATGGTTCCTCTTCTCTTCTCCACTCCACCGTGACCAACGACAACAACGAGGACAAGGCCACTCTCGTTATTCGGCGCCATCGGTCAGCACATTTTATGGCCATTTATTATTTATTCGCTTGTAATTCATTTGTAAATCAGGCCTTTTCACTCAATGATGCACGTTACGAAAATTTCCAAGTGAAACTGCCTGAATTTCTTCGACTGATCAAATGCAGAATTATCAGGAGAAATTAGTTAGATAATCACACGTCAAATTATTACACTACTCGAAACCGGAAAATCGACCATGGTTCAATGAAGAAGAAGTAAACCAGACAGTAACGGCACTCTTTCCTTTTCTCTACTTCTCTCCTTCTTTCGCATTCTCGCTGACAATGAGCTGCATGCCTTTCACTTATCTCACTCACAATCAGTGATATGTACGTGCTGGTACATTGTTTTTCTAGTTGTGCTGTGCATTCCTTAAAAAAACAATGTAAATTGTTTGAATTATTCCCTTTAGCTTCTTCATTATGTTTCGATCTGTGGTGCTGAATTTTACTGCGCTATGGCTTATTTTCATCGATTGGAAACGTAAACTACGGTAACCTACTGAACGTTTTTCCCTGGAGGATCAAGGAAAAAAAGAACTACTTGAATTCAAGAAAAGTGAAAAAAATAATCAACACTGTCGCTAGCGATAAATCCCAACTCCGAAGGTGATCATTCAAATTATTTTAGTGTGGTAAGTGTACTGTTTTTCCGAAAACATTTTAGTGTGCACTCAGTGCGAGTTTGAATTTGGAAATTCCAGAAGTGCTGAATGTTCAGTGTGCTTTTTGCGCAGCAATTAGTGCTCGCTCTTATGATTGATGTTTGTAAGGCTATGCGGCTGATGTTTCTACGCTTCTTTAGACGACTCAAGTTGTTGTTGAAAAGTCGTGCAAGTGTGTGTTTCTCAGCGTCCTTCGTCATATTTGCTTGGCTCGTTTAGATTCGTATGAAAGTATGAAAACGTCTCATTTCCCCTCATCTAATTTACTTCTGTTATTGGCTACACATTGCTCGTGTCCTGTTGGGAGGTTCTTGCTTAATGCGATAAGGCTTCTCGTGAAGTGAATCGTGAACAGAAACCGAATATTGGTTTGCCCGTTATGTTTCGCCAATGTATTTCGGTATATTTTGTGGTTCGATATGACATGCGAATAGGAGTGGTTAAGCTGTACATTATCACAAAATCTGGAGAGCGTTCTGGGCCATGGCGCTGAAGTATTCTGCGTTATGGCGTCTTTTAATAGTTTTGAAAGTGCAGAATGCGATAGTCTAACGTAAGCCCTTTTTCCGTTGAGGACCCGATGAGTGATTCTCCAGAAGTGATAGATTTGTACGACTCGGACGGCGCAAGCATAGACCAGGACGATTCCAAGAACGTTCGTTTTCCTTTGTCAGATTCGCTTTCAGACCCGGTGATCAAACTAGTGGTAAATGTAATTAGTTTCTAATTTGGCCTTTAAAAAATCACCTTTTTGTAATATAAAACAAGTTTTGTTCTCGAAATGACATTTATTCGACCGCGAGAGTTGATCGAAAGGATGACGCTCGAGTGTCCATGCTGATTGTTTTGTTTATTATAGAAATTCTTATTAAATTCCTGATTCAGCAGAAAGTATTTTAAGGCTTCGCCCGCGAGCTCTGCCCCGGAGGAAGAAGAAGAAGAAGAAATGACCGGGTGCACCGACTCCGAGAGCTCCTTTACCTTTTGCGAAGATGTCTTCAAGGAGTGCGACGAGGTACTACTGTAATTGAAAATTATTATACAAGGTATACTGTAATTGTAAAAAGTTTTTTTTAATACAAGGTATACTGTAATTGGGAAGAGTTTTTTAATACAAGGTATACAGTAATTGGAAAGAGTTTTGTTTTAATACAATATATACTGTAATTCGAAAGAGTTTTTTAATACAAGGTATACTGTAATGGAAAGAGTTTCACCAAGTATAGTTTAATTGGTATAACGGGCACACAATAATATTTTATTATTTTCGATGTTCTAAATACAAATCTGTTTAATATAGATAAACAGAGTTAAAGAGAGACGAAACAACTAGATAATTTGACAGGGAATACTTTTTTGTATCATTTGTCGTTATTTAAACACCCTATTGATTTGGCGATTTTCGCGAATGTAGCTTTTACTCGAGGATTCCGTATTTATGGTTTATAAAGAAAAAAATCTTTAATCTACTATTCAATTTATGTTGGATTGTAATATATGAAATCAATTTTTTTTTACTTCAGGTTCCGAAGCTTCACGAATTCCTGCAAGCCGACATTCGAATGGCAAACGCGCGTCTTCGAAAGGTGGAAGAAATGATTGGAGTGCCCGCCGTGCAACTTGATGTAAGGAACCTTATTTTTTTTTATATTTTTTTTATAATTTTATTATTTATGGTTAAAAATGTGCTGTCAATTTGACAGCCCTACCCTATTTTTTGGACTCCCCACCATGTTTTTGAATAACATTTAGAGAGAAAAAAAACGTCTAACCCAACCTTTTTTTTCTTTGTCTTCTGTGCCCTCGACACTGGCTTTTATTCCCTGTTTTCATTATCTATTTATAAATGTTTTTGTTTAATGTATGTCTTTAAAAAGGTAATTCCTGCTTATATTTGTCTATGTGTGTAGTTGGAAATATGCTCTGGTTTTGAATCTGAACAGTAAAATACAGCAATTTGACTTTGTTAATAAACAAAAACTTTAAAATTCAAATAGCACCAACATTTCTAGCATTTTTTTAGGATTCCTTGGAAGCGTCTCCAGCGTTCTGCTCGGTGGTGCTGAATATTGATCTCAGCATGATACAGGTACATTCGAAAAGAGTTGTCTGAAGAAAGACAGAAATATTTTAAAATATAGCAGTCTTTTGCTAAGTATTGTAATCAGGGAACAAATGCCACTTATAATTAGCCTTTATCTGAGGAAAGATTTCTTAAATCATCCATATTTGTAGTTATTTAGACGACATTCTTTTTTTTTAGTTTTATGTCTAAAAGAAGAATTATGTCTCTAATTGCAAAGGAGCGGATCCGTCAGTTGTGGGAGCTGGACTTTTCTTACCTGGCAGTTGTCGTCGATCGAGTCTACCGTGGCCCGTTCCGTCTTGCGCCACGTAATTTCCAAGCTTATTATTATTTAGCTTTTGTTTAAATTCAAATTTAAATTTAAAAAAAACAATAATCATCTAATTTCAGAGAGCTTATATTATTTGGGTTCTAATTTATTTTTGTAAAAAAAATTATTATCATTTATATATATATTTTTTTTTTGCTTTTCTTCCAGGACTCCCAACTGTCCACGCGCGAAAGGGCATCGACAAGCCATCTGTCTTCATTTCTGGAGAGCAGTTGAGAAATGTTGGTGTGTTTTATTTTCTCTCGCTATCTTCCTTTCTCTCTTTGTTTCTTTGTTTATATCTTCTTCACTCTCGATCCCTCCCTCTCTCTCTCCATCTCTATCTCTCTCTCTCCCCCCCCCCCTCTCTCTAACTTACTCTCACTTTCTCTTTATCTCCGAACCCCTACCCAACTAATAAGTTCGTTCAGTTCTCCATGGACCTGATCAAATCCGGCTACATCCTCCCATCCAACGAACTCATGAACCCGGCAGAGTACGGCTCTTTCTTCAAGCATCTCTACGATGAACTCTCGAAGCGACTGATGAGTCTGGCTGAGTAAGTTCTCTCTCTCTTTCTCTCGCTCACTTCTTTTCACCACACTTTCTCCCATTTTCTTTCTCATTTTCGCTCTCACTTTCTCCTTCCCACTTTCGCTTCACCATTTCGCTCTTCTCTCTCTCTCTCTCTCTCTCTCTCTCTCTGTCTCTTCTCTCTCTCTCTCTGCCTCTTCAGCTTCTGCATCGTCTGCAACCAGAAGCTCCTGCAACCCGGTCTGCTTCCATCGATCTGCGACCGCGAACTCTGCACTTATCAGTATAATGAACTTGGTCAGTTTTCAATAATTTTCGCCAAGAATTAGCACAATAATAAGGGAGTTAGTTAAAATACGGTACTTTTTTTAAATTATAAAGATAGAGTTGTTTTAAATAAAATGGGGCCTTACTAAAACTTTATTTGTAACTTGTGTGACTTTGCTATCGATTATTTTTTAGAAAGGGAAAAAAATGTATATTATTCCGGTCGCCAATTACTAATACCAATTACTAATACCCTTCCTATCCTTAACTCATTAATTGACTATTGTTCCAGGCCTCTACGACGGTCTCCTGGTCCCGCGCGTCTCTGCAGATGTGATGGATCTTCTCTTTGCCTTCTTCTTCATTGCAAACTCCTCCAGCAGACGAGAGCTCATCCTTACACCGGAGCCGCCAATCAGGTTGGGCTTTTTATTTTTATGTTTATTTGACTTATTTATTTTTATTCTTAATTTAATTTGTGTTTTTTTTTTAAATTCTATTTCTATTGCCTTTCCTAGGACTTCGAGGCATATTATTTTTCTACACCTGTAATGCTTGTAGCGATGTATAAAAATAATGAAAAAAATTATTTTCCAAAATAAATTTTGCCAGCTCTATTAACTTTATGACTGGTTTCGAGAATTGTAACGAGATAGAAAAGTTTTATTAATTTATTTCTTTTGAGGGACATGGACAAGCTGAAAGCGGAGGTGATGCGGCTGGAGGGCTACGACCGAGCTGGCAGATATGCGAATTGGATGGGTCAGCATTTGTTTATCTCTCTCTCTCTCTCTTTCTTTTTCTCTCTCTCTCTCTCTCTTTCTCTTTTTCTTTCTCTTTCTCTTTCTCTTTCTCTTTCTCTTTCTCTTTCTCTCTCTCTCTCACTCTCTCTCTCTCTCTTTTTCCCTCTCTGTCTCTCTCTTTCTTTCTCTTTTTCTCCCTCCCTCTCCCTCTCTCTCACACACTTTTTGATTCTTGCCATTTGTATCATAATCAAGGAAATACTATTTTTAGATGTCAATTCATTAATAATCATTTAGCAGATCATCGTGTACTTTGTTCTTCTTTTAATTGAATAGTTAAAAATTAAAAAAAAAATACTAGTAAATTAAAGTAAATTTGCAGCAGTGCCAGTGAAGGGCGAAGCATCCAAAGCGAAAGAATTGCTTAGCTCGATGGCGCAGCTTCTGCCCTGCCCGAGGCAGCTTCTCGACCCGCCTGCAAACTGGAGGGATTTCAGGGAGAAGAACAAGAATATCGCTTCATTTATTGACTGGTTCGCTTAATTATTATTGTTATTATTATTATTGTCATTATTATTATAATTCATTATTGTTATTATTGTCATTATTAGCATTATTATGAGAACCCTAAATGTGATGTATCCATAAATGGATTTGCATCACCACTAAAAAGTCTAGATACTCTTGAATTGTATGAAACAATTCGATTGGACATACTCCACTTTTTGAAATCATCAGGCTTCATTGATACAGGATTTTTTTTTTTTTTGAAAGGTTGTATCAATGTGGTCGCCGAGAAGGTGAGAGAGGGAGAGAATGTTGTGGAGAGCGAGGAAGTTTGGAGAAAGAGAGTGAGAGAGAAGGTGGGAGAGCGAGGAAGTTTGGAGAAAGAGAGTGAGAGAGAAGGTGGGAGAGAAAGAGTGGTCGAGAGAGAGAGAGAGAGAGAGAGAGTGGAAAAGTGAGTGGGAATGAGCTAGAGAGAGAGAGCGAGAGAGAAGAGTTGAAGAATTGAGGCTCGTCGTAACCTGCCGCGCCTACATCCACCGTCTCCCCCAGCAGCTGCAGATCTCCTTTGCGAGCACTCCCTATCAGTATATGTGCGTTGCAGACTCTCCAGCCAAACAGGTTATTTTTTAAATTTTATTTAAAACCAACAAGTGTATTATTATTGTTATTTATTTCTACATTAAACTGTTTTAAAGGTTTATATTTTTCAAATTAATATAATGGTACTAGGAATAAAAATATAACATTTGGAAAATTGGTATGCAAATACCTTTTATGTATTTATTCCTATATATAAAACAGAGAACAACAGATATTCTTGATATGTTATAATTATTAATTTTTACATTGAACTGTATTTATAAATTTAATATTATTTAAGTAGATGTGATGGTAGTAGGAAGGAAATTTTGAAAAATTCGAAAAGAAAAATCAAATATATTTTTATTGTGTGCAGGCCATATTCGAGCGACACAAGGCAGCGAATGGTGGCAAAACGGTGTTCCTGTTTCAGTCAGTGTTCCGTTTCATATCTTCTTTATAGTTTTTTTTTCTCAAAACTAAACAAAGGAATGGATTTATCAATAAAAATGCGTGGAATAATTTGCTTCAAATTACATTTGTAGTTTTCCAAATTAACTTGTTTGTGTTTAACAAGAGTAATTGTCATCATTAAATATAGGTTAGTCAAAAAGTTGGTGAATTGTCAAAAAAAATATATGTATATAGAAAAAATAGTCAATAAGTATTGATTTAAATAATTGGTATTGATTAATGATTAAACTGATAACTTTTAGTGGCTCGCCAATAGACAACTGGCACTCTATCATCCGGAACGGCCTGCAAGTTCTCTCCAACACCAAACTCATGATTAACGCCGCGGCCTACGGAGCTGGCATCTACCTGGCATACGACCCGAACCTCTCCATTCAATATTCACAGGTAGAGAGGTGGGAGGGAGAGAGAGAGAGAAGGGTGGAGAGAGATAAGAGAGGGAAAGAGAATAGAGAGAGATAAGGCCGAAAAGAGAGAGACAGGGGAGAGAGGGAGAAAGATGGGATGGTTTCAATCAAGAGAATCGAATACATAAAACTGTATTTCATTCACTTGGCTGTATTTATCATATAAGTGTGTTTTTTTAGAATATAATATTTTGAAATAATACGAATGATTTTGGTGACGGTGGAAATGTAGAAACTTCTAGAAATCTAAAAGGAATACATCTTGAGGCCAAGACACACGCGTTCACTTCGAATGGAAAGGCGTGCTCGGGCGAGTGCTGCAAGCAACGTCTCCCGCTCAACTCCACCTGCACCATCGCACTCTCACTCGTTGAAGGTTACTCTCTCTCTCTCTCTCTCTCTCTCTCGCTCTCTTCTTTCTCCTTTTCTCTCGCTCTCTCCCTCTCTAAATTTCTCTCGCTCTCTCCCTCTCTAAATTTCTCGCGCTCTCTCTGATCTCTATCATCTCTACTTTTATTTTAATCTCAATCTTCATGCCTTCTTTGCTTCCTTTTTCAGCTCTATCCGTCTTATACATCTAATTCATTTTCAAACTTTTCCTTTCTCCTATCAAACGCACTCTCTCTCTCTCTCCGTCTATATTTCTCAATCTATCTCTATGTACATCTCTTACCATTTCTCCCTCTTTCGCTATCTCTTTCTCTCTCTCTCTCTCTTTCTCTCTCTCTCTTTCTCTCTCTCTCTCTCTCTCGCTCTTTCCCTTTCTTTCCCTCACCCACTTTGTTCTAGTATATTGCTTAGGTTGTAATTCTGAACATTACCTTTCAGTCGTGAACGCACCTCAGAAGCTGAAGGAAGTGTCTGCCCGTCACATTTGTGTGCTCACGGATCCTCAATACTGCAGCATCCGAATGTTGTTCCTGTACGTGAATATTATATATTTTTATTTTTATTTATTTATTTATCTTATTGTTTACTTACAGTAATTTAATTAATAAATGTAAATATATATATATATATATATATATATATTTATCGGAAAATATGTTCATTTAATTTGTGTGAACTCGAATATACGTATCTATGAGAATTCCATTGATCGTGTGATCATTCTGGAAAAAAAGATTTACGTTTAGTGAGGTAGACAGAGTCAATTGATGGAAACTTAAGCCAATAGTAAAATAGAATAAAGTCGTCAAGTATAAATTGGCTGTATAGTAAAAAAAAAGCATACAAATTGCAGCTACGAGCGAGCACCTCAGCTTCGAAACGGCATTCAACCGAGCGATACGGAAGAGATCAATAAGGTTATTTTCTAATCTTTCATTTTCTATTTATTTTTCCTTTTTTTTCTTTCTTAATAATTGTTTTTTCTTATTATTTTTTTTTCAATTTAAATATGAATTGTGTAATCGAATTGCTTAATGCATGATAAGCTCTAGCTAAGTAAAAGTATATAAATAAATATTAAAATTTAATCTGTTGATGATATCAAATTTACCTTCATTTTACAGGTGCTCGAAAAGTTCAAGACGGCCAACGTGGAGGAGCGAATCAATATTGCCGTCTAATTTCGTCACGATAGGAGAACAATATCGCCTCAAGTAACTTTGATGTTTTCCCAGGCTTACTTTTACACATATAAATTGTATATTCGATTGTAGCGCTTATTATTAACTTGCTTTGTTTATCTTTTTAGGTTACAAGGTACCTTTAATTCTAGCTGATGATTAGAAAGATCTAGCCAAATAAGAACCCGCTCAATTAACTGTCTTTTCACCCTTCTCATTATCACATGTCCTGCTCTTCCTATTTATCTACTTGCTATATGAATCTCACACCACTTGTGCCTCTACAATTTGTACGCCGCTTTATTCCGCCTCTTACGAAGTGCAGTTCTTCTTGTACGTGTCCACAATTTAAGAGCAGGAATTTAGTCGAAATTGAGTGTTTTATTCGGCGAGTTTTTGTACTTGTGTTTTGTGGCTCAAACACGCAGGTAATTTTTACAAGTATATTAGGCATTAATGTCTACATCATGTATACATTTCATACATGCCCCGTCAGAAGGAGGCTGTTTTTTTATTGTTCTTCTATATAAGGCATTCCTATTTGGGATCATTCCCCGATCGCACTGTACACTTTAATTTATATTCCATGATCGAATTCAAATGGAGCCGAGACGACGTGATGTCTGTGAATTTTTTTGAATAAAGGAAGATTTTGCCGTTCTGTTGTCTTTAAGAACATCCTGAGGAGAATAGAATACGTATGCATTATGTGAAATATGTACAAGATGTATATAAGTTTTAATTATATACATTTGCTTATCTCGATTCCAGTAATCGCGCTAAAAGAGATGTTGATATTTCAGCTAATTTCGGAAAGGTTTATATGTACCAGTTCGTAGAAAAATTTCTGCATTAAAGAAAGAATAGTTCATTTCACTCCTCTTTATCTTCACGCATCTTTTTTCTCTGTCGATTCTCTATTTCTCTCTCTCTCTCTCTCTCTCGCTCTCTCTCTCCTCTCGCTCTCTCTCGTTCTCTCTCTCTCTCTCTCTCTCTGTAATGTCTCACGCCCTCCTAGTGACATTCGAGAGGACATTCTACTGGAACAGCGGCGTGCAACTACGCGGTGCCAATTAGAATCGATCTTCCGGAATGGTTTCCTAGCAATGTTCATGTAGTACATAAGGACAACATATAAATCTATTTATAACAGATCTTATGTATATTCTCAACTAGCTGTTTTTCATTCTCTAGCAAATATAGATATTTAAGAAAAAAACGCTTGCGCAACAGCTCACGCCATCTGCTATTCTGAATCGTAGAGGAATTTCTCTCTCTCTCTCTCTCTCTCTCTCTCTGTCTCTATGTCTCTCTGTCTGTCTGTCTCTCTCTCTGTCTGTCTCTCTCTCCCTGTCTCTCTGTCTGTCTCTCTCTCTCTATCTCTGTCTTGCTAGCCTAGACAGTGATTGTGAATGAGTCATAATGACGACATAAGCTTTCATCTCCATCTTCCTCTGTCTCTCTCCCTCCTCCATCTCTCTCTCTCTCTTTCTCTCTCTCTCTCTCTCTGTCTCTCTGTCTCTGCTTCCAGTCTCCACCGCTCTCCATCCACCTTCACTTTCCCTTTCTTTACACTTCGAGTACTCTTATACACTCACGTGCGCATCTATTGACTCAGACATAGTCCGAGACCTGCTTATATACATATGTAAAATGTTAGTAATTGACTGAAATTGCCTGAGCTTCGGATTAATTTACTTTGATGTGGTTAAATACGAGTATGTCCGCATTTTTCGCTCTGCCG